>CM035152.1:67065204-68265204 GCA_020205615.1 Panax quinquefolius | reverse complement strand
TTATTTTTTGATTTTCCGGAAAATGTTTAAAAAATAGAAATAAAATATAAAAATTATTAAAATGCTTTTAAAATTATGAAAATTAAAAATAATTTTAACCAATTAGGAGTTTTTTTCTTTAATATTTATAATTATTTGAATATTAAAGGTATTTATTTTATTTAATTAGTGTATTAAATAAATTAGATAAAAATAATTTAATATTATGAAAATCATTTTAAAATATGAATAATGTATTTAAAAATATTTTGAGTTATAAAGTGTAACTTTTAATATTTTTGGAGAATTTTCATTAATAATTTAATATTAATGATATTAGATTTATTTGATTATTAAATTAAATAAATAAGTTAAAATGATTTTAATGATTTAAAAATCATTTTAAATGAGAATAAAGTGTTAGAAAATATTTTGATTTATAAAATATTATTTTCAATATTTTTGGAGAATTCTCATTAATAAATTAATATTAATGATAATTAAGTTATTTAATAAATGAATTAAATAAATAGATTAAAAATGATTTTATTATTTTAAAAATCATTTTAGATAATAATAAGGTATTTAAAGATATATTAAGTTATAAAATATAACTTTTAATATTTAAAGGATAATCTCATTAATAATTTAATATTAATGATATTAATTTAACATTAATGATATTGAATTTATTTAATTATAATATTAAATAAATAGTTTAAAAATGGTTTTATTAATTTAAAATCATTTAAAAGGGATATAAATGAATTAAAAATATTTTAAGTTATAATTAATGACTTTTAATATTTGGATAAATAGTACATTAATACTTAAATATTAATGGTAATTATTTAAAATGATTTTAAATGTTTTAAAAATCATTTAAGGGTAATATTAATACTTTAAAAATATTTTGAGTTATTATAAATAACTTTAATATTTTGGCAATGGTTTCATTAATAGTTTAATATTGATTAAATATTAATGATAGTAGAATTGTTTAATATTTAAATCATTTAATTATGATTCCGGTGTTTGAAAATTTATGATAAATTATAATAAGTGTTTAAAAATTATTTTAAGTCATTTAAAAATAATATGACTGATAATTAAAGTTATTGAACTAACTGGATAGAGTCTTAGACTCGATTATTACCCGATAAAATTGTTGTTACATCAACATGTTTCAGAAATTGATCTGGACTTAGATATTTTGACTGTATTAATGATTGTTTGTGATTCAATGACTATAGGATATGTGTGATAAGGTGATTAGGTTACGTGCTGACTGCAATAAGCAGTATTATGTGTTGTGATATATTATTCTAATCAGTAAAATGATCTTATTACTGATAAGTGATTAAATAAAAGATAAAACTAAGTTGCGAATTGTAAGCAGCGTATCAGGCAA
The DNA here is from genome assembly GCA_020205615.1 of Panax quinquefolius. NCBI lineage: Eukaryota > Viridiplantae > Streptophyta > Magnoliopsida > Apiales > Araliaceae > Panax > Panax quinquefolius. Next base: position 68,263,814 of record CM035152.1, on the reverse strand, counting down.
GTATCCTACCTTTGCATTTTTTTTATGTAATGGACATGAGTAAGAATGTTTCAGAATTATATTATTACTGTATAGATTATTAAACCTATATTATATACGTTCATTGATTATCAACATGTTAGTATATGGTAATTCAGATATATATTCTGTTCGTTAATTTCTGTAAATGGTTATACAAGTGTCCCCACTTGGATAATCATTATATTTAATCACATGTTGATACACCTTTGTTAATTACTCGTATATATATATATATATATATATATGTTGAATTATAGATTATTATTGAACAAGATAAAACCTTATTATTATCCAACCGAATTGCTTTGGTTTGGAACCCCGACAAGTATGAACATCCTTTACACGGAAAAATTTTTATGGACCCAAGGTGGACAGAGTGAACTATAACATCGTTCTTGCAATGTAGTATTGATCAATACAGTGTACAATGGGCTGATCACCCCCCCGTGCCCATAAGTTATGACGATTTGCGGATGAAGTTCTGCTAAACCTATTCGAAAATTGAAAACAATGTTCATAGTATGTCACCTTAACCCTATTTATAGTCAATAAGTAGTTTCAAAAATTTGATAGAGAGTTGTTATGTTATTATTATCGGTTCAGATTACTTCACAACTATTGACTTGTTGTAGAAGGGTAGTACAAAGAAAATATTTAACCCTTTCAGCTAATATTTATAATTATTATTACTTGTTGGGCACTCAAATGCTCACTCTTGCTTAAATTAAATATTTTCAGCTAAGTATGATCAACCCAAGGCTCGAAAAGAATAAGGGAAAGAAAAGTCGTTCGAATGAGATTTCTAATATGTTGTGTAATAGTTATAGTTTATTAAAACAATGATACTTATTATCTATGATGTATTGAATGTTTAAAGGTCTCGTACTTGGGAGTAAACTTTGATGCATATGTAAATTAAGTTTGAATTTTATATTATTGTTATTATTATTAGTATTATTCAGCTTATAAAAATGGTATCGTGAAGCACCGAGTTCGGGTTTCAAGTATCCGAATTTGGGGGCGTCACAAATATCATAATTAAATTACAAAGGATAAAATCAAAATAGTTGATATAAATCTAAAAACTGTTTAGATTTATAGTAGTGATTTAGGGGATTATAATCAATAAATTAAGAGATAACAATTAAATTACGAAGGATAATTTCATAAATAAATTACAAAGGATAATATCATAATTAAATTACATAGGATAATATCAAAATAGTTGATACAAATCTAAAAACGGTTTAAATTTCTTGTAGTTACTTAGGGGATTATAATCAATAAATTAAGGATAATATAAAAATTAATAAGAATAATATCACAACAGTTGATATATTTAAATTACAAAGGATAATTAAAATTTTAATAATACCTTCTGCTCACCTATGTTACTCATGTTAGATAGCCATTAGTTTCTCTAGCGGGATTGATACTACATCTAGATTAGTTGCTACCAATTGATAAAAAAACAATATTACATCATATTGAATGCGAGTGTATTCTCATATTCTGTCCACTTGAGAATTGATTTAGGGAAAATAATCTTCAAGATTACATTGTCGTGCTACTTTGTCTCATTTTTTAAAATGAAGGTCTATCCAGACATCAAATTATTGCAGGTACAGAAGAGTGTTCCATAGTTGTCACTTCGGCATTATTAGTGCACCCAATGTATAGCCTCCATAATGTTAATTAAGTAATAATATGATATAGAAATTATTAATATAAATAATAAAATACTAAAAACTATACTAATAAAATTTTAAATTGAAATTATTAATACCCTTCCATATTTAAATAATTTTTCAAAATTATTACATATAAACAAACAGTAAGAATAATTAAATCAACTATTACATATCTAAACTTTGGAGCTATTCAATGAAATAAAATAGTTATCTATACATGATATAAAAAATTATTAATATAAATAATAAAAGGCTAAAAAACTATACTAATAAAATTTTAAATTGAAATTATTAATATCATTCCATATTTAAATAATTTTTCAAAATTATTACATATAAACAAATGTAAGAATAATTAAATCAACTATTACATATCTAAACTTTGGAGATATTTAATGAAATAAAATCGTTATCTATACATGGGGAATTTTTTTTTTTTGTAGAGAGTATTGACAATCTAATCTAGTAAATAATTTTATATTAAGGTTGTAAAATGGTAGCGTAGTACTACCTCCATTTTTCAAAAAACAATTCTTATCTTTTATCATAATAAACTTATACAAATTTATAACAAAAAATTGTGATGTGAATTAATTTAAAATTTGGAAAACAATTTTACTCATTTAAACAGAAGAGTTTACAAAAATACTATGTTAATTAAAATTAAATAAATTTTTATTAATTTTTAAATTTTAGAATTTAATAAATTAAATAAGATAAAACTCTTTATGTATTCAAAATAAAGGAACTACAATAAAGGAAGCAAAGACAGAATCCTTCACCCTTAAAGATTGCCGCACCACATGTGAGTAGTCCAAATTTCGCTTTATTTTTCTGCCATTTATTCTTCAAAAGATTAAATCTTCAATGATATCTGAGACTTGTAACTAATTACTAAAAGGTGGAGAAAGCTTTTAACATCTATAAATATTAAAACACTTATCTAAGAGCTAGTTTGCAACTTGAAATTATGCAATGGTGACCCAAAATGGTGGAAAAAGTTGGAGTGGAAATTGAACAAACCCTTGGAGTTGACGCAAGACTATGTTGTAGCAGCTGATTATATGCGAATATATTTTTTATCGGGGAAGATGCAATGTATCACATTTTAATATGTTATAGTTTAGATAATTGCACACTATTATACTAATTGTGTGACAGATAGACCTGACAATATAAATAGTTAACTGTTGGATCAAACCATATTAACTCTGAACCAAATTGGGCTTGCTTAACTATTTTATTTATTCGCGCTTAAGAAAGTTTGAACCCATATTTTTAAAACAAATATAGTTAATTAACTGGTTAACCATTTTTCAATCCATATTCTATTCAATTGCATTCATCTCTCTCTCTCAGTAACCGCACCAAACACGATTATTATTATTTTTTTGGTGGGTAGGTGGGGGTAGAGGGTGGGTGGTGTATACATAATCGCTTAATATTAATTTATTTTGAGAGAGAGGGGTGGGGTGGGGTGGGGTGTGGGGTGGGGCTGTAGGGTGGGGGTGTGGGGTGGGTGGGTGGGTGGGTAGGGTATACATAATGGCTTAATATCATTTTTTTGAGAGGGAGTGTTGAGTGGGTGGGTAGGTAGGTAGGTGGGTGGGGTGGGGTGGGAGTGGAGTGGGTAGATAGGTGGGGGTGGGTGGGGTATATATAATCGCTTAATATCATTTTTTTTGGAGGGAGTATTGGGTGGGTGGGTGGGTGGGTGGGTAGGTAGGTGGGTGGGGTGGTGTGGGGTGGGTAGGTGGGGGAGGGGGTGGGGTGGGGTGGGGTGGGGTGGGGTGGGTGGGGTGGGGTGAGTGGGTAGGTGTAGGTGGGGGTGGGGTAAGGGTATATACATAATCATATAATATTATTATTTTGGTTGGGGTGGGGTGGGGTGGGTGGGGTGGGGTGGGGGGGGGGGATGGGGTGGGGTAAAGGGGTATATACATAATCACATAATATTATTTTTTAGTGGTAGTGGGGGAGGTGGGGTGGGGGTAAGGGATTGAGGGTGGGTGGGTGGGTGGGTAGGTGGGGTGGGGGTGGGGGTGGGGGTGGGGGGTAAGGAGTATATACATAATCACATAATATTATTATTTTTGGTTTGGTTTGGTTGGGGTGGGGTGGGGGGTAAGGGGTATATAAATAATCACATAATATTATTTTTTTTAGTGGTAGTGGGGTTGGGGTGGGGTGGGGGTAAGGGGTATATATATAATCACATAATATTGGTGTCAAATCAGGTCTTCATGAAACCCATAACCCATAATAATATTAAAATGGTTAATATGATTAATATGATTTTTAACCATAACCATATGGTTCCAACCCACATTATCCATATTAAAAATGGTTAATATGATTTTAGTTCTTAAATGGAACCATAACCATATTTTGAAAACCAAAACCAACACATAACCATATTTTGCCAGGCCTAGTGACAGAGAACCTGAATAATTTGAATTTTAAATATTTAATCAACTATGCACAATTGAGCACAAACTTTTCCAACAATGAATAATTTTCCTTCATAGTATTAAATACATTCTCTTTGGATATAAAGTTTGGGGTAACATGTAAGCATTTCATTCATTGGTAATTATAATATACTCAATTGGTTCCCAAAATTGGTTCTCCATGAGCAATGGAATTTGGTATCTACACTCCATCCTTTATATTTTCCCCATTATTTAAAATAACTCACATTATGTCTTGTGTAATGTTGCATTATTAGTTTTTCCTTTTCATCCTACACAACCATATACGGCCACCTGTGTTTGGCATGATTATGTCTACACTTAAAAATACTCTTCTGTAACTGTGTATATATATATATATATATATATATATATATATATATATATATATATACTCATGTGAATTTTGATTTTTACTACACTGTATGTGAAAGTGAGTCACATAACTTGTATTCTAGATTTACTTACTTCTTACTCTCCTAGAATCTGGTGAAACAATAAACAAAAAAAACAAAAGAAATATGATTCATATTTATAAGGTCCATAAGTATTTAGCTGAAGTGATTGGAAAGCCAACATGTGCTAAATCAATCTTCCTTTATGTTTTTTCCTACAAAATAATCTTCCACAACCAAATTTCATCTTCAGTCAAAAGAAAAAGTGCAGTAAACATACCCATACAACTTGTTTGCTGTTGGAATTGTTTGCTCCTGAAATACCCGATTCCATGACCTTGTAAAGCATAGGAAGTGCACCATCTCCAGCAGTCTCAAGAACCGTGCAGCTCCCTACAGTTACACTCGGGGGCAAGCCTCCACTTTCAACATAGTTTTTCAAATTACTAACTATAGTCTCAGTATGATTTTGAGAAACCCCTTGAAATTTCTTGAATCCAGTCACGTGAATGGTCACCCCCTTTGGCGCTTTAGATCCCATTTTATTGTTGCAAACACATATATAGTCCCTGACTCTTGATGATCAATATCATTGATGTTGGTTCCCACAATAAGCATACAGTACTATCAAACACCAACAAATTACATTCACCAACAAAGGAAAGAGACAAAAACTGGAGAGCAATCATGTAAATAACTACACTACTCGTACTCAAAGCCTTCAAACACAACAAAGTTGTAACCAAAAAGGCTACAACCCTTGATACAACAAACACTAAGCTCATACATATTTATTTAAATTACAACATTAGACATCTAAATGATTAAACTGAGGTAAGAAAAGAAAAAATATAGCCCCTACATATAATTATATTTATGTAATGCGTCACAACATGTAAATGTCTACACAAAAAGCTTGACAAATCTAAAATGTTGAGGCACAGTTATGAAGCATCAGGATACAGAATTGCGTCTGAGATGGATATCAACCAGCAAATCAAGTCTTAGATGTTCACCTTCTGCTGAATAAAAAGCATATAAAACAATGGCCTCAAATTTGAAATGTAACAAATTATCAAACTGATACAGAATGAACATCACTGACCCAACTCTTTTCTTTTGGGGTGGGAGGAGGGAGGTGGGAGGGGGAAGGGGGTTTCAAATTCAAAATAATCAGCAACAAACTAAAGACACTGAAATGAGTGAGATCCTTATAAATTATATGCATGACAGTTTTCCCACTAAATTGAAAATTTAAAATTTCACTGATTGAAGCAATATCAGGATTGTTACTAAATAGTGAACAGAACAAAATCAAATTCTATATACTTGGTGTCAAATTAACCATGATTTGTGATTACAAATTTATATCATGTAACCATTCAGAAGATTCTCTCTATTAATGGAAACATGATACAGATGGTAATACCTCTTAAAACTACAATTTTTAGATGCAAATATACTGAGCTGTAAGAGCTAAACGGATTGCTGAAATGAAATCCTATATATAAGGTGAAACTATATCTATACTTGGTAGTGAAGCAACAGGAATCCCCTTTCATCCCATGTATTCTTTTCTAGTGGATCAGATGGTTATGTTTCTATTTTTAAAAACATGATATTTAAAAAACAGTAAATCAGAGTGAATCCAAGGCTTAATTTCACCCTTCAGTAAATTCAACTAAGGTACGTGCAACAATTCTCCAACCATACAATACAATCATTGTATATCCAAACACAGAAGTATAATTACTTTCACAAATTTCTTGAGTAACTTAACAGCTTGGTCCACATACAATTTCGTTGACTACCACATACAATTTCGTTGATTAACACCTAAATGAGAAACACAATGAAAGTAAAACAATATTTTGACTCAAAATACTGAAGATTCCGAATTCATTTCGACTCAAAATCATAGTTAGTTTAACGAAAAATGAACGGATCGCACAACACCACAACTAATTCACATTTGCTAAGCACGGGATATAGAAATCCAAAGACAAACATTACAACAAACCAAGAAAATACTTGTGCTAGAATGTGTGACCACTCTACTTACTGATAATACATGCATGTAAGATACCCCCACAATCCCATTTTTTCTAATCTCTAACATTATTTAAATTACAAAATTAGACATACAATTTCGTTGACTACCACATAGAACTCAAATGTTGATAATAATTGCATATATTAAGCAAGTTCCATAAAGAATATTCATCAAGGAAATCAATGCTCAATCCTTCCAGAACTGATGCAAATCAGTCACAAGAAAAGGCCACACATTCATCCAAAAATAAATTTTGGCTTGAAAGTTTCTACAAACAATACATTATGTGGGAGGGACGTGTAATATTTTTAGAGTTCTTACTTTGCTTACTTGACATTGTATTTTGATCAAGTATTGGAACTGAAAAAACATTACATATGAATTGTTTAACGACCTCTGGTCCTTAATATCTTTTACGTCCTTGCTACAAGTGTTCCAATTTCATTGTTCAACTTATTTTTTTGCAAATCAAATTTTTGCTAGAATTATTATTTGATGATTGCATTGTCGTAATGGATTTCATGTTCTATAAGTAATTTTTACTGAAGAACCAGAAATATTTTCCAATATTATTATTCATTTATTTTTGGAATTATCATTAAATGTGCTTTATCATCATGCCATACCTGACTTTGTCCCTCTTATTTTTCAGCTTCTTGAAAGAAAATAACCTTACTGGTCAAATTCCAAACAGCTTCATAGGGAAGCCTGGATTGGATGTAACTTCATGATCATACTATTTTCATGGTTTTTGATGTATATTGATGCTACTAATAAGATTATTTTGATTTTTAGGAATTCTTTTGAGAATTCATTTTTTAATTTTTTTTGTTGACAATAAAGTGTAGAAGATATTTATCAAAATAAAATTCCGTGAGTTCTCATAATTAATCATATATCTCCCCTGACCATGTTCAAGCTCTTCTATGCCTCTGAGGTGCCCAAATTTGTATATCTAGAAAGTATATGCTCTCAACATTCATGATAAAAGAATTTACCGACTTGTCTTAATCAAACTATGATTAACTAATTTATGGGTAATAGTTTATATTATTTCTTTATAAAATTTTGCTCCTGTACTTATTGTGGATAATTAATATGTTTATGATTGTTTAGATTATATGACTTGCTTTTATTCATGTTTGTATTTTCAGTGAGAATTTATTATTGGAGTTGATATGTTAAAGAGAAAGATGATTGTTATCGATTTAAGGAGTACAACGAAAATTTGAAATGTTTTAGAAATCGTTTAGATACTATATGGATCAGTACTGCTTCCCCAGGGGTTGGTTCCTCTTTTTGTCTATGAATTTATTTAGGTGAGTACCTTTTCTATCAATTTGTTAACTGACCCATATGAGAAAGAGGCAAAGAAGCATCAAATAAAACAGTAAAAAAAAAACAGTAGCAATATACTCCCAAAATCAAATAGAAAGAGTCTCTTCCCCCATTGAACAAAGACCAGACCAAGATTTATGTACCTAAATTACATATTTATTAACTTGTAGAATCAAAACTAATCTCATACATATTTATTTAAATTACAACATTAAATTACAACATTAGACATCTAAATGATTAAACTGAGGTAAGAAAAGAAAAAATAGATCCCCTAAATTCATCTACCTAAAAGTTTACATTTGCTGTTCTTTTGATGTTTAAGCATGGCTTGTCACTTTGAACATGTCTCTTCTTTCAGGAATTTATGAAGCTCTGGAACTAAAAGGTGTTTCTAAGGTTGGCAATTATTTGTATATTCATACTTTAAATCCACAATTCTTTGTTTTTTATTTATTAAAGAAAACTATTAATCCACCACCCATATTCCCTGTTTAACTCTTCCTCTGTTTGTCTAGGCTATTGGGAATGTTTGTATTTTTGGAATTACAGGACCCAACTGATCAGACCGGAATCGATAACTTTGTTGAATACCACATTCAATTTCATTGATTAACACTTAACACCTAAATGAGAAACACAATGAAAGTAGAAATTACATAACCCATATTAGGCAAAATATAAAATTTGGGGGATCGAAAATCAAACAGAGCACTGTCCTCAATTAGACTCACTATTAGACTTAGTTATCCAATTTTTTTTCATAACTATCCAGATTGATTTCTTTGTCAACCAAGAAAAGAAATTAAAAAATTCACACAATCTGAGATCCGAAGAAGATGAACGTAGACCAAAACAAAACAAAACCGAAGAAACCATAAAATCAGCAAACAAAGCCCTATATCACGATATTAATCAGACACTCAATTTCAAAAGGAAAACTTATTTGAAAATCGGTACTTAATTCGAACAACAGCTCTTCAAATTGATACTTTTTGATCGTCGTGGTTCCTAGGGTCTGTTCATAATTTGGGGCTGAGGAATTTGAACCAAGAAGAAAATATTTTGTTGGCGTCAAGGGTTTTTTTGTCAATGGTAATAAGGAGCATTAAATAGGATGAACATGTGTTGAATTTATAAAAGGACAGATGTTAAATTATTGTATCATGTATTGTGATTTAGTATATATAATAGATAATAGATAATAAATTAGGGTAGATTGTATATTAGATGATGTAGAGGTTAAGGTATGGATTATGAAAAGGAGGATAAACCGTTAGCAGTATTATTAAATGGGTTTTATTTTTGCGATTTCGGGACAGGATGTAGTACCATCCTGCAGAGCTAGGATAGACTCGTCATACCATATGCAGAGACATTGTATCTCATATGATATCCGAAAAATATAATGAAGCCATTAGGAGTGGCCTATGAGATGTATTTATGTACATGTAGTTGGTAGGAAATAGTAGTAATAAGTTTGTGTAAAATGTGGTGTCCAAAATTTTAATTTATAGATATGGTGTGACAACCCGAATTTTTATAAGTTATTAAAATAAGAATTTAATAATTAAAATTCTTATTATGAGGTGTATATATTTTGAATTATGTGATTTGGTGTGAAGAAAATTATATATTTATATGTTGGAGAATGTGGGTTTTAATAGTTAATTAAACTATTAAAGAAATTAAATAATATTAGTTTATTTAATTAAGTTGAAATTATTTTATTAGATAATATAATTTTAATTATTATGCCTTGTGGGAAATGGAAATTATTATGAGTTAAGTTTCATAAATAGTGTGAATAATTCACTTAATTAAAATAGTGAATTAATACAAGTATAATTGATTTAATAAAGTGAGAAGGTAATATATTGCATAAAAATGTAAATGTTAGTATAATGCGAGTAAAATATTTATTAAATACATTAAATATTTTAGTTGCAAACTTTATGGAATAAAATGAATATTTATGGTATTAAATAAATATTTGATGAAAATTGTTATGGGATAGTTTATTTAAGTGTGATAAAATAGATGAAATTTATACGTATTTTATTATGCAAGTATAATTGTGATATTCTAATTTAATTAAATAATTAAGTTAGAGGAGTGAGAATTTGTTAAATAATATTATGATTATAATGGTTGAATAGAAATTATAATTTTACTGATAAGGTTAATTTTATTTCTTAAGGAATTAAAGGTACATAATCTAGTTTATATTTCTAGTTTATGTGTTCTTGAGTTTCTTTTAAAATTAGAGTTTTGGTTAATGAATTTGTGGGCTACGATATTTTATATGTTATTAGATATTTATAATTTGATAATGGTCATCTAGAAACAAATTTTCAAAAATCAAATTCATGTATTTATACTAAAGAAGAGGAGTTTGGGTTTTGATTGTAATGTGTGTTTTTGTGTACTTTGGGACTAAAGTTGATGATGAATTCGTGATGGAAACTTTAAATTGATGGATGATTGTTGTTCTCCTCTATAAAATGAAAACAACGCAACTTGAACGGATCGAATTGGTTAAGAAACGAATTCATGATGAATGAATACACTTAGCATGTTGAAAATAGGAAAAATTAGTATAAATAAATTAGAATTAGTATAAACCAAGTCCCACATCAAATAAATTGAGAACTTTACCCTTTGCTAAACCTATAAATAGAAGGGCTTGATCCTTTGTTTCATTCACCAACAATAAGGCCTCCAATTTTTGAGAAAGGCTTTGTTGTGGGAGGACTTTTTTTAAAGACCTCCTTAGTTAAATTTTGGCATGGAAGTGCGTATTCAGTTTGTGAAACTCGTATTTTCGGGTATGTTTCTTATTTAATTTTTGGTAATGTTATTATTTTAAATATTGTATTTAGTTTGTTAGTTAAAGTTTAAATTTTGGAAGTTTAGTTAGTTTTGTTAATAAACTAGTTAGTTTACTATGTTTATTTTGGCTTGTAATTGATTATGTAAATAAGTTCTAATGATTGTAATTAGAGATTTGAAGCCTTAACATCATCCAAGTGTAACCAAAACTCACATAATAAAATATTTACAAAGAACCATGTTGGACAGTTTTTGGGACTGAGCTTGAGGACCATTTGTGCTTTTTAAAAGCTTAATTTGATGATTGCATGTTATATCCCTCTAAGTTCTGAAGATTACCTAACTTGAATGAACCAAAACGAAGTTAAAATGAATCCGTGGTGAAGATTTTAGTAAATCATGTCTAAAAATGAAAACTAAATGAACAATGACTATAGTATCAAATTCTGGAATAGCTATGTTACCTGAAAAATTTTGAGTTTCTGGGTAGTTGTAGTGCATTGAGTTAGGAAGCCATAGGCTTTGGAATGACCTCATTCCGACCTCGGATGAGGGAGTTACGGTGATTGGAAGGAAATGTGTCGAATTTGTCAAACTGAAAGTCAGCAGCGGGAGGTGCTATTCGGGACACTGTTTTGATCAGTTAATATTTTTAGAAACTTCTGGGCTTTTGGTATGTTATAGTACACTGAATTAGCTTTCCATAGAATTTGGAACGGATTAATTCCGACTTCGGAACAAAGAGTTATGACCATTCAAAGTAGTCGCGTTAAAACAGTCTAACCAACTCGGGACAGTCACCTTGAATGAATTTTCCGGAATTCTGTGTTTTGAATTTGGAAATGGTCAAAGAATAAAAGTTGTAGCCTCGGAAATTAGCTTCGCGTGGGCTTAAGAATCGCTCAAAAATGTTTTGAAACGAATTAGTTATGACTGTTTTAGCGAGAGAGGGTAAAGCTGGGAAAGAATGAAAAACAGATTTGAACGCCCTTTTTGAACACTGTTTTGGACTGTCTATCTTTTCCGAAATGGGTGTCCAATAACTTTTAAAACTAGGTTAATATGATGTTTATAGCATATCCAAAGTTGGATGTCATTGGACTTATGAGATATAGCGTAAAGTTTACATTACAACTACTATGCATTAATATATGACTAATGAATGTGAATCCATGATTATATAACTGTGTAGGAATACACGAAGTGCAGATAAGCGTTAAGCAGTTAAGTCGTAGTTCATAAACTATGGATCAGGCAAGTCTTTCAATTCCTATTTGCTATGTGAACTTGATGATTAACTGTTTTAAATCTTTATTGCAAAAAGCATGATGTGTTATATATATGTTGAAAGTATGAAATGTTAAAATCGATTTATGACTATGTTGATTGATTAAAGCATGCTGATTGAGTAAGGACTCAATATTTATACTTGTTATATGAACTGTAGCATGTATGTTATATTTTGAGCATGTTAATATGTGCTATGTGATGCATGAAAATCATTAGATTTTTACTTTGAATGTCGAAGCTCAACCTTGCAAATAACCACTTTTGCAGGTTCAAGATTCAAGGTAAAGTTATGTGTTACTTGAAAGACATGAATCAGATGTGATACTTGAAGATTTATACCCTTTTATTGTGTTATTATTATTTAAACCATGTTTAAGGTTCCGAATAATGTATTAATGTTGAATTGTAATATTGTTTTGCGATGTAAACTATTGTAGTATTAAAATGATTCTGAAATATTTAGATGTAAAGGTTAAAGGTTTTGGGAATGAGGATAGTTTGTAATAGAAAATTTTAATTATTCCGCAAATTTCAATGGTTGTATTATCGTTTAAGGATGTAAAATTAGAGGTTGAATGTATTATTAACGACCGAAGTCGAGAATTAAATTGTATGAATTTTGGGGTCGTTACATATGGGATGTGTAAATTGTATGTACAAGAAATGTGTTTAATTAATATAAGTGTGTTTTATATATATGCCTTATATGTATTATATTTTTTTTTTTATAAATAATGTTGTAGTAATACTTTGTTATATTTTATAAAACAATGTTGCGGGGACAACTACACATGAGGTTAGATTTTTTCTTCATTTTTTTAATTGAGATTTAGTAATTTCTAAGGGTGATTTTGAGAAAATAAACCAACACAAATCTCGACGGGATTAAGCAGAGCAGCGACGCTGGTGTCGTTTCTAGTGTGGAAGCTTGACTGATTAGATGTTGTATAATCCTACTTGATTTGGGACTTTGTGTTAAGCTGAGTTTGAATCAAATTGGGTAATTGGATGTTGTGGATCTATTTATATACTCCCTCCGTCCCTAATTATTTGACGTTTTAGAGTTTTTCATTTGTCCCTAAATATTTGACGTTTGTTTAAATCTAGGAGAATTAATGAAATTTTTTCCAAAATTACCCCTCATTAAACTCTCTCTCTTTATCCCAACAAAACTCTTCTTATCCCAACAAAAGATTTAAGGGTATTATAGACAATTGAGTACTATATTTAATGTTTTCCAATCATCATCTTAATTCTTATGCCCATCTCTAAAACGTTAAATAATTAGGGACGGAGGGAGTATAAAAATGGATAATCATAAGGACATCATCATTATCATTAATTAGGAGATTTAATTTTTAGAATTCCAAAGATTGTGTAGGAAAACACATAAAGAAGAGTAGAGATTGAAGGTGGAGTGTGGGATTGAAGTTGTTTCATATATTTATTCTTTATCTCATCTCTCTTTAATTTTTGTACTTTAAGGATTTTTATGAATATTTTAATGATGTTTTCTTTCAACGATACGAATTAATTCTTTTAAGATTACAATGGAACTCAATGATTAGTTTAATTTGAATTACTCTCTGAATGATTAGTCTTGCTCATATACAATTTGTTTATCATATTCTGTGCTTCATTATATAATAGTTTCACCAGCAATTAGTTTGATACCTTAGATGATATTAGGAAATAGAATTTAGGGTTAAGATCTGAATCTTAGGAGTGAATATCATAATTTGTGTATGAGGTAAGACTATATATATATATATATATATATATATATATATATATATATATATATTGCTTTTCGTAGGTTTAAATGCAAGATCAAGATATCATGGTTGCGGAAGAAAAGAAAATGTTGAGAGATTATGATATGTTGCAAGTAACAGAGATCCAGTCAAGCATACGATGGTCGACGATTCAAGCAAATATATTTGAGATATAATCGGGTATGATCCATATGATTCAACATTCAGTATAGTTTGGGGTTTGCCTAATGATGACCTCAATGATCATTTCATGAGCTTTTTGGAGATTTGTGACATATTTAAGTACGATTGAGTTACCGAGGATGCAATCAGACTCAGACTTTTCCCTTTCACACTTCGTGAAAAGGCAAAAAGTTAGTTACATTCACTTTTGGTATGGTCCAAGACTATATGAAATGATTTGACACCGAAATTCCTAGCCAAATTCTTTCCACCAGCTAAAACTACAAAACTAAGGAATGACATTACATCATTTTTACAGTGTGATTCTGAGTCTCTGTAGAAAGCATTGGGATTCAAAGAGCGACTCCAAAGGTGCCCACATCATGGTATTGCAAAGTGGTTGTAAATTTAGACATTTTATAACAGGTTGTTTAGTGCAACGCAAACCAATATCGATGCAGTTGTGGGTGGAGCCTTAATGGGGAAGAACTTTGATGAAGCTTTTGAGCTGTTAGAGACAATGGCAACAAATAATTACTAATGGCCTTCAACAAGAATAAATCAGCCAAAGGCAGCAGGTATTTCTGAGCTAGACGCAGTCACGACTTTGGCAGAACAAATGGCTGCACTGACAAGGAAGATAAATGTTTTAGGAGCACAACATACTTGGAATATAGTGATGGTGTGTGAACTTTGTGCGGGAGATCATCCAAGTGAACAAATTTCTATTAGTACGGAGTCGGTACAGGACGTCAGAAATTATCAAAGGCAACAAGGTAGCACTAAACCCAACAATTACAATTATGTGTGGAGAAATCAATCAAATTTTGCATGGAGCAACAACAATCAACCCTAGAATTTTGATCCTAGATAACCAAACCCATTAGGATTCAAGAATCAAGCTCCACCATATCAAGTGGCAAAGTCAACTTTGGAGGAATTATTTTCCATGTTTATAGCATAAAATGAGAGTAGAATGAATAGTCAGGATGTGGCTAGTAGGAACTTGGAAAATCAAATGGCAATATAAGGTGCATGGTGGCAATATTTTTGAGGTATTCAAAAAGTTTATAGATTATGTAACGCACCCAAAACTTTTATAAGGTGCATGGTGGCAATATTTTTTAACATAGTAGAACATAATCTTGAGGTATTCATGGATGATTTTTTAGTTTTTGGAGATTTGTTCGATTTATGTTTAGAAAACCCAGTTCTTGTGTTAAAGAGATGTGTGGAAATAAATTTGGTATTGAATTGGGAAAAGTGTTATTTTATGGTCCAAAAAGGCATAACTTTGGGGTACAAGGTCTCTTTGAAGGGGTTAGAGGTGGATAAGGCCAAAATTGAGACTATTGAAAAGCTTTCATCGCCATTATCCATGAAGGGAATTCAAAGTTTTCTCCGTCATGTTGGGTTCTACAAGCGATTCATCAATGATTTCTCCAAGATTACAAAACCCTTATGCAATTTGTTAGAAAAAGATGTGTCTATCTTTGATAAGGCATGTCTTAAGGCTTTTGAAATTATGAAAAAAGTGTTAATTATTGCTCCGGTGATAGTTTCTCCAGATTGAAACCTTCTATTTGAGTTGATGTGCGATGCTAGAGATTATGCGATTGGTGCAGTTTTGGGCCAACGTAAGGAGAAATATTTTAGACTATCTATTATGCTAACAAAATACTTTTAGATGCACAACTCAATTATACTACCACCGAGAAGGAATTACTGACAATTGTGTATGCTTTCAACAAATTTCGGGTCTATCTCATTGGTATTAAGGTAATTGTATTCATGGATCATTCAGCCATAAAGTATTTGATCTATAAGAAGGATGCTGAGTCACAATTAGTACAATGGATCCTTTTACTTCAAGAATTTGATCTAGAAATTTCATAATAGGAAAAGGATAGAAAATCAGGTGGCATACCATCTTTCCAAACTTGAGAACTCTAAATAAAAAAGGAGGATGGTACAGTGATCAATGAATATTTTTCAAATGAGTAATTATTTTCAGTGACAAAGGAAGAACTATAGTATGTAGATCATCTGAATTATATTGTGAGCCATGTATTTCCTCTTGACTTGAACCATTAGCAAAGGAAAAAGTTTATCCACGATGTGAAGTATTATTAGGGGATGAACCATTCATATACAAAAAAAGTGTGGATCAAAAGTTGAGAAGGTGTGTACCTCAGGAAGAAATAGGAAATATACTTCAACATTGTCATTCATCAGTTTACAGTGGACATTACGGGGGAGAGAGAACAACAACAAAAATTCTTCAAGCAGGCTTCTATTGGTCAACTCTCTTCAAGCATGCTCATGTTTTCATGTTAAGATGTGACAAATGCCAACGAGTTGACAGCATTTCCAAGAGACATAAATGCCCTTAAACACTATCCTAAAGGTTAAGACTATTGATGTTTGAGGCATTGATTTCATGGGTCTGTTCACAGTATCCTTTAACAATCAGTATATACTTGTGGTAATTGATTATGTTTCTAAGTGGGTGGAAGCAACAGCCTTGTGATGACTGAGTTTTATACCTATAAATTAAGTATTTTTAGTTTGATGATTTGTGAGTTTTTGAGTATTTTCTAATCGTTTTTATGTGTTTTTATGTTTTTACGTAGAAAATGAATTTGGAAGCTATTTGTTTTTATTTTAGTTAAATTGGAGTTAATTGGGTTCATTTTAGTCAAATTAGAGTATATTACATTTTTTAGCTTTTGGGTAGATTGACCTCTGGAGGTTCAATTGAGTTTTGGATGATGCTAGAGTTTTCGAATGAGAAAGTGGTCTTCTTGAACTTTTTAGAGGATGTCTTAAGCTTTTCAAAAAGATATGTTTGCAAAAATTCAAGTTCATTTGGGCCTCCATATAGTGTCTCAAAGTAAGATTTGAAAGGCTGATTTGAATGCTGATTGGAGTGGATTTATGTTCGGCCTAATATACTTTAAAGGGTAATAACTTGAGCTTCCAAAGTTCAAATTAGGTGATTCAAAATCCTAATTTTTCTACACTTTCAAGGCTACAACTTTCATGAAGAGCCCAAGTCAAGATTCGATCAGTATTGGATAGGAAAACAGCTCACAAGGTTTAAGACGATTTCTGGAAAATTTGTTATCTTCCACTATGTTATAGATTACTATATTTCTAGTGGGTCCCGAGGTGAATTGAAATGAAGGAGATTAATGAATCAATATCAGTTTTGGAAAAAGGAAAATAATTAGGAATTTTTTATAGTAGTTTATTAAAATTAGGATATTGTGTATATAATGTTAGGAGGCCTATAAATATATGTTGTGAGGCATAGAATTGGGGAGTAATCAATTGTAGATTATAGTAGAAAAAATTAGAAGAAGGTTTATTTTCAGATCTGAAGAAAGATTCAAAGAAGAATGGCAAGGATTGAAGGCGGAGCTACAAAGATTGTGCATAGTACAAATTTTATCTTTAATAGATTTAGGAAAATTTATCTCTACTCTTTATTTTATTTTTGTAATTTGAACTTGATGGATTATCCTATTAATTTGATTTCTTTTCAGTTATGAGCTAAATTTTATTTAAGATTACAATGGAACTTGATGTGTAGTTAAATTAAATAGCTTCGTTATTGATTATTGTTGATTATAATTGGATTGACTATTCTATCTTGTGCTTAATTGATTATTTGTCTGATCAATAATTACTTTGGCAATCAATATGAAATTGAGAGATGGAGTATAGATTTAAACATGGATATAATAGGATATGATTATGTTTTATGCTTCAGTTAGAATTCATAATTTGTGTATAGGATAGAGATATACATATATGCCATATGTAATCTTATGAGAACCTATGATTTAAATCCATGTTAATTCTAATTCACATAGAGATATAATGAGTTATATATCTAGGATGTTCTTTCTAATTTTATCTTTAATAGATTTAGGAAGATTTGTTTATAAGATCATCGAGATGTGCTTATGAATACTAACGAGTTCTTGGTTAATAATCAAACATAATTGACGTAATTAAGCAGGAAGTGATATAATTGAAACAAAACATCAAGGGAAATGGTTATCTTAAGTCTTTTTAATCTGAAATTAATTCTTGGTAGTTAGTGATAGTTAATTTTTTATTTTAATTAGATTTTATCTTAAAGTTTAAATCATTTGTTTAAATAAAATTAATTTAGTTTAGAGTCAATACTTGTTAATTATTATTAAATAATTCTCTATGTGAACGATACTCGTTGTTGACGTTGGGATTTTTATTTGTCCCTTTCTATTCTTGTCTTTTGGTATTCTCATGTTAGGTGAGATTTATTTGAAAAAACAAGTTTGAAAAGGCCCGACATGTATATGTCGACAATTTAACTGTAAGAGTCGCCAATTGGTATTTTTTAATGGTTGCACCAACTCAACCAAAAAAAGGTTTGCACAAAGACCTAGTGATGTGACACTGTTAACTTGTCTGCAAAACCTAAAATTCTTTAAGGTCCGGGAGATTGATTAAGCGAAGGGAAGGTGTTAGGCACCCCCCGACTTCCGTGATAATACGGATTACCGCAACTTTTCAATTTAAAATTTTATTTGAATGTGTGTGTGTAGGTCAATGTGCAATTATCTGAAAGTAGTGCTATGCCTCTTTTGCACCTTGTCGACGTCAGGATTTTTTAATGTCCCTTTTCGTTACTTGTTCTTTGGTGTTCTCATGTTAATGTGAGATTTGTTTGAAAAAATAAGTGAAAAAGGTCCGACATGTATAATGTCGACGATTGGACTTTAAGAGTCGTCGGGTTGGTGTATTTAATCGGTTGAACTAACATGAATTGAAAAGGTTTGCACATCACCCAAAGATGTAACACCGCTAAATGTGTCTGTGAAACCGAGATTCATTTAGGGTTCGGGGGCTTGGTTATGCAGAGGGAAGGTGTTAGGCACCCCCCGACATCAGTGTTGCCACGGTGACCGCCACTTTTCAAATAAACTGTTATATGAATGTGAGTGTGTGTGTGTGTGTGTGGATCAATGTGCAATTACTTGGAAGTAGTGTTATGCCTCGTTCGCACCTATATACACAGGGTTTGAATTTTGTAGAAAATTCAGTTTTAAGCAAGATATAGCAATGAAGTTTTATAAAAAAGGTTTTTCAAACCCTGTGCTCAATTGTAATTGAGGCCTTTGATACTTCCATTTCAAACCCTATACTCATACTCCGGGCATGGATTACCTCCCTCTAGCTAGATTGAGGGGCATGATCACTTACCACCCATCGGTAGTGATGTGTCGGGCTGACCAACCATTTGAGATTTTCATCCTTATGAGGGGGCAGTGAGTCAGCACTTCCCTTCACACCGTTTATCACCGGAGGACAGATCCAGGTTGTATGCCTCATGGGATCAAAGAGAGAGCGGATGTGTTTTCTATCACCATCCAAAGTTATTCTCGCAGTATTCCGCATGGATGGAGACAGAGAGCGCATTGGTCATGTAGTATCCATGAAGGCAGAGACCCGATTTTGACGATGAGGAGCCTATAGAGGAGGCTGATATTCCCATCGACGACTTGACTGCTGGGCTGCCAGCATTTGTGATGTATTTTCCCACCCCGAGTGCCACTATTACTCAGTATTCAGCACATCATTTGGAGCAGAGCTTACATTTGATGACCTATGATAGAGATCAGGCTAGGGCCGCGATGTTGATAGCTCTTGATGGGAGAGATGCCGCTCTGTTAGAGAGGGATGAGGCTAGATCAGCCAGGGATGCTTTGATTGTGGAGCGGGATGCCGCTTTATCTGCTAGAGATGTGGCCATTGCAGAAAGTACTTCAGTGAGATCCTAGATGACTGTCAGTCTTGCCGACATGAGTGCTTACATTGATGAGCATTATGCCACCATTCAGTTAGCCTCTGATCTGCTAGCTTGTGTAGATACCCTTGGGTAGGAGCTCGCTGTGTTACCTCCATCTTCAGAGAGGGATGCCATGTTAGATCTGATAGTCCGCATGTATACAGATCTGTAGATAGCTTTGTATTTTCCTGCATAGACTAGCTTAGCCATTTTGTCATGTACACACACACACACACACACACACACACACACATATATATATATATATATATATATATATATATCTCAAATAGTATTATGTATGGCAGGAAAATATATTTTGATTCACTTCCCTTTTAGTTATGCCTTGATACTTGCTTGATATTTGCCCGTTTCTTCAGGGCCTTATGATCTTGATGCATTCTAAACTTATCATTGATAGGTGAACATTGAGACGTTATAAGATCTCTCAGAACGGATCATTGATTTCGGTATATCCCTACCATCTTTGGTGTCTTGGGACTGGTATCTGTATTGAATGTGGATAGGAGGGTGGTTTCTTCCTCTCTGAGATTGACCGCACTACGATGGGCGCGCAAGATTTCTATTTGTGAGAAGCCTAGTTAATTCCATCTCTTATGGGTTGGTATTGCTCTTTCGAGAACACGATCGCAGACTTAAATGGTCACCGAATCTTCTATTTGTGAGAAGAGGTTGGATAATTCCATCCCTTTGATCTAAAACCGATGAAATGTGGTGAATTGAAGGTTGATCCTAGTAATCGCAGTGTGACAAATATTTTTGTTCGGGTAGGGGTTAGGATCGAACCATAAATGGTCGCCACGTCTCTCCTATTGAAGAGGAGATCAAGTCTGCTTAGTTCGAACCTGGTGTAAGAGGTTCAATACTGAATGTGAAAGGCAGAGAGGTGTAGAAATGTTTTTGTTATTTTTGTTTTTATAGAGAAAGGGCAGAAATGCTTTTGTTGTTTTTTTTTTATCATGACACCGCCATATAGAATATAGTTGCCTCGTACTCCGGTGTCGGGGAGATCAAATCGACGTAGTTCTCCCCTCGTGACGAATCGCAATGAAGAGAAGTGTGAATCCCATGTGTAGGCTATACTGCGGGGAGAAGAAAGTTTGATCCCATAATGGGGATAAACTGCAGGTGTGGAAAAAGTTTGATCCCATCTTCAGGATAAACTACAAGCGTAGAAAAGTTTAATCCCGTCTTCAGGATAAACTGCTGGCGTAGAAAAGTTTAATCCCGTCTTCAGGATAAACTGCAGGTGTGAAAAGTTTAATTCCGTCTTCAGGATAAACTGCAAGTGTGAAAAGTTTAATCCCGTCTTTAGTATAAACTAAATTGTATGCAAGATTTGAAATGAGGTGAAACCAGGCTGCTGGTTTGAAGTCTATGTTTCCCTGAGGGGCAGAAGAGTATGTAGAAAGGAAGGGTTTAAAACCAGAATGACTGGTGATTTGATGATCAAAACCAGGATGTTTGTTTGATGGTAACTTCAGACATAGTACCGTTTCACGGTGTTCGAGTTGATAAGCTATGGAAATCCATCGCCATCTATTTCCTGCAATCTGAGAGCAGCTCTTGTCAATACCTCCTTGACAACAAATGGGCCTTCCCAGTTAGGAGCGAATTTTCTCTTAGATTGATCTTGGTTGTCAATGATCTTCTTCAAAACCAAGTCATGTTGTTTGAACTGCCGTAGTCGAACTTTTCTGTTGTAGGATCGTGCAATCCTTTGTTGATATAATTGACCATGGAAGATTGCCGCAGATCTTCTTTCGTCTATTAGAGATAATTGGTGATACCTGTCTTGTACCCATTGGTCCTCATCCAACTGAGCATCCATCAATACTCTAAGGGATTCCATTTCCACCTCTATCGGGAGCACTGCTTCCATCCCATAGGCTAATGAGTAGGGGGTTGCCCGAGTGGAAGTACACATAGAAGTTCTGTAGGCTAATACAGTCAGAGGCAAGAGGTCTGGCCATCCTTTGTGATTGGCGGACATTTTTTGCATGATCTTCTTGATATTTT
Source organism: Panax quinquefolius (assembly GCA_020205615.1). Classification (NCBI taxonomy): domain Eukaryota; kingdom Viridiplantae; phylum Streptophyta; class Magnoliopsida; order Apiales; family Araliaceae; genus Panax; species Panax quinquefolius. The sequence continues at coordinate 68,241,904 of CM035152.1, read as the reverse complement.
TATTAGCCACTTCGACAACACCATTCATCTTTGGACGGTAGATGACAGAGTTAAGGTGTTTGATGTGGAATTTACTGCATAACTCCTCCATCATTTTGTTGTTGAGGTTCTTAGCATTGTCTGACACAATGACCTCTGGTTGTCCATATAGACAGACTACATTGTTTCTGATGAAAGCAATGATAACTTCTTTGGTAACCCTGGGGAAGGAAGCTGCTTCTACCCATTTGGTGAAGTAGTCGATCATGGTGAATATGAATCGATGACCATTACTGGCTTTGGGCTCGATGGGCCTGATCACGTCCATTCCCCACATTGAGAAGGGCCAAGGTGAACTCATATTGTGGAGCTCCCTTGGAGGGGCGTGGATAACATTCCCATGGATCTGGCATTGATAGTATCTCTTGACATGATCATCACAGTCAGCTTTGAGTGTAAGCCAATAATGTCCTGTTCTGAGAATTTTCTTGACAAGTAAGGGCCGCTCATGTGTGGGCCACATACTCCACCATGGATCTCATCCATGAGCCTCTGAGCTTGGTCTTTGTCTAGACATCTGAGGAGACCTATTCTTGCATCTCTCTTATAGAGTGCATCTCCGCTCAGGTAAAATTTCATAGCAAGTCGATGGATCCGCTTCTTCTCAGTTAGGCTCGCCTCAGCGGGTGTAGATCCATCTCGCAGATACTCCTTGATATGATGATACCAAGGGTGGTGGACGGGAGGTAGCTCATCCGATACTTCTCCAACGTAGTTCCCATAAGCTGGGGCTTTTTGCATAGCAAATGTGATGCTTGACATGTTTTCCTTGCCAGGTATGTGAACCAAGGATGCCAATGTTGCTAATGCATCCACAAAATCATTACTATCGTGAGGAATGTGTAGAAAGGAGATTTCTTCGAACTCCAAAGCCATCTGTAGAACTTGCCGATGGTAAGGCAGCAAATGTAATTCTTTGGTTTGATAGATTTCCGTGGATTATCTGATCACCAATTTGGAATCCCCAAAGACAGTTAACCTCCTGATGCCCATTGAACGGGCAAGTTTTAGCCCCATAATACAGCCTTCATACTCAGCTGTGTTGTTGGTCTTTGACAAACCGCAATTTGATGACGACGGATACCGCTCCCCGTCTCGCATATTAGAACCGCTCCACTCGAGCCTTACGTGTTAATGACTCCATCAAAATATATTTTCCACGTCGACGTATATCGTCTTGATGTTATTCTTATCAGATCGTCATTACCCCTTCATCGGGGAAGTATGTTTCCAAGGGTTTGTAGTCCCCTACAAGTGCGACGACTAGTTGATCCGCAATTCCTTGACCTTTGATGACTTCTTACGCATCACGTGAGACGATGTCAAATTGTTGTAGGATCAATCGCCATCTGCATGACACGGTAGATAATTTAGTATAAAGCTTATCAACACATACTTGAGAGGATCCACGCAGGATATAAGATGGGTTATGTGACCATGGAGATAATCTCAGAATCTCATGGAAGCCCATGCTAAAGCACAACAAGTCTTCTCAATCAGAGTGTACTTGTGTTCACTGGTGCCGAATCTTTTGCTGAGGTAATAGATAGCTCGTTCTTAGCCTCTATTTTCTTTTTGCCCCAGCATGCAGCCCATGACATTGTCATTAATGGACAGGTACATGAACAGGGGAACATCATCCCTGGGTGGTACCAAAACAAGAGCGTTAACCAACTGCTCTTTAATGGTAAGGAAGGCTTTCTGACACTCATCGTTCCATTTCATGGAGGAGTTCTTCCTTAACAACTTGAAGATGGGCTCACAGGTTGCTGTTAGTTGCGAAATGAACCTGTTAATGAAGTTGATTCTTCCCAAAAATCCTCGTATTTCCTTCTCTATCTGAGGAATGGGCATTTCCTTAATAGCCTAAATTTTGGTAGGATCCTGTTCAATCCCTTTGTGGCTGACTAGGAAACCTAGCAACTTGCCTGATTTGACACCAAAGGCGCACTTAGTTGGATTTAACTTCAAGTTGTACTTACGCAACCTATTGAATAACTTCTTGAGATGGTCTAGGTGGTCTTCCTCCCTTCGGGATTTGACAATGATGTCATCCATGTAGATCTCTATCTCCTTATGCATTAAATCATGGAAAAGAGCCATCATAGCTCACTGGTAGGTTGCCCCGACATTGATGAGGCCGAATGACAACCGTCTGTAGCAAAAGGTTCCCCAAGGCGTGATGAAAGCAGTTTTCTCACGGTCTTCCTCAACGACCATAATTTGATGGTACCCCGCAAAGCAATCAGCAAAAGAGTACATGCCGTATTGAGCAGTGTTGTCAATGAGAATGTGGATAAAAGGTATGGGAAAGATATCTTTAAGGTAAGCTTTGTTCAAATCCCGGTAATCCACACAAACTCGCACCTTTCCTCCTGGTTTAGGCACATGAACAATGTTAAATATCCACTCCGGATATGTAGACACCATGATAATGCCAGCTTGAAATTGTTTCACAATTTCTTCTTTGACCTTTGAACTCCACTCAGGTTTCAATCGCCTGAGTTTTTGCCTAACTGGCTTTAATCCTTCTTTAATAGGAAGGCGATGAAGAATAATGTGACTATGTAAACCCATCTTGGAATTGGGTTAATAGTGCAACCATGTCATTCCACTGATTTGTGGTAAGGTTTGAACCAATTTGGATTAGCTTAGAGTTTTCTAAGGTTCCAAGATTGAAAGGAGTGGTTTGGTCAAGGTTGGGTTTGAGGCATGTCTCATGACCCATTCCTTAATCTCCTGAGGTGTCTCAATGTCCTCTTGAATGTCCATCAAGTCTGAGTCCAACTTTGCATCAAAGTTACAGCCCTTGTGGAGAGAAGGCACCTCATCAACAAGTACAAGCACATCTAAATTCAGAGTCCCTCATCGACCAATGCATGGAATGATGTTCCAATTGTTGAGGGCAAAGTCCTGATGGACTGCAGTGATGGAAGGATCGTCATTGTCCTCCTTCTCCCGAATGATAACCATGACATCTGGGCAATCATCGTCTGGGGTGTATCTGTTTGTATGTTCATCATGAACAATAACGAGTATGCCTGCCATCATCAAGGCAATGTCATGTTTACGTTTCCGTTTCTTTTCTTCCACTTCGGGATCAGGAATCATCACCTCTTTTGCTTTGAATGGTACTGGCTTGGGAAACAACATAGTCATAACATGTGCTGGCACCTTAACTGGAGATTGCATCAGTTCATGAGGTACAGATTGAAAACATCGTCGTGTAGTGGAAGCTTGAGGAACCGACCTATGTTTATGCGGATTCATATGATTGGAATTGGCAGAATAGCCTAGCCCAGCTATCCCAATTTGACTGGACATTTGAATAGGATGCTTAATACCCTTCTTATCTTTACCAAGCCCTTGTCCAGGCTGATAACCCAATGACATCATTTCTTGAGTAGCCGACATAACCTCGACAGAAATCTTGGAGTGCGGAAGTGGTGCTTCAATAGGTTGATATTGAGTGTTGCTCACTTCCAAGGTATGGAAACTGGCCGGCTCAACTTCAGAGTTGAAACTGATGATTGGCAGATCTCCTTGTTCAGGATACTCTGGCTCAACATTAATAGTGACTAGGCTGTTGTTGATAATGTATTTGAGCTGTTGATGTAGTGTGGAGGGAACGGCTCCAACTATATGTATCCATGGTCTCCCCAATAGCAGGTTATATCCTAAATCTATCTTTAGAACGTGGAAGGATACATTGAATGTATTTGGACCAATCTCAATTGACAATTCAATCTTTCCGACGGCATTTCGTTGGGATCCATCAAAAGCTCTAATAACCGTATGGCTGCTTTGGATCCGCTTGAGATTGACATTCATCTTCACCAAGGTGGCATAAGGACAGATATCCAGAGATGAGCCTCCATCTATCAAAACTCCAGATAACATGTATCCAGAGGATAATACTGCGATGTGCAGTGGTTTGCAATGACCGGTCTTTTCGGGAGGTATATCATCATCAGTGAAGTGTAAGACCCCAACTTATTATTAATGAAATTTAATTTTCTCTATTTATTATTTTGAAATATTAAGGGTTGATTTGATTAATGTGGATAGTTAGGGGTTAAATATGCAAATATTTCAAAATAAGCAAGTGGTTATAAAATATTCATTCTTTGTCGGGGAATATTCGCATGCGACAAAATACCGTGTATGGGCCCCATAACGGAAAGCGATTGGATGAGGAAAAGACAAATATAAGTTGTTTAAAAATAACGGCGTAGTTGTTATTCAGATTATCTTCGTTGGAATACCGGTGGTTAAAACACACTATCGTGTTGTTGAACAAGAAGACACAGATTGCACCAATTATTGATTAAATGCGTGAGGCACTACTCAATAATTGTTACAGATGAATTCTTGTTCAATAGTTTATTTTATTGATTCAATAATTGTTGCGTTGATATTTTATATTATTATTGTTTCAATAATTGTCATTACTTGCATGATATTTCCCATTATCGGATCAATAATTCATATTATTTGAATAATATTATTAGATAACATTATTGGCAATGTCTAGAAAGTTCTGGTCTAAGGAGAGGTTTGGTCACCTAATTGCGCCAAAGAAGGAGAGATCCTTATTGGAAAGCCCCTCTTTCCTGTGAAACGACTGGTTGTCATAAATGTGATTACGTAATATTATTTGTGAATAATTAATTATTGATTCATATGATAAGGAAATATTTATTTTATATGAATATAAATGATGGATTTATTTATGTGGTTATTAATGAAGGAATTAATGCCGAGATGTTTTATTTGTATTTTGTCTGATTGGAGGTATTAAAAGATCAAATCGGTGTTATTACTGACTTTATTATGTGAGTTATAATATTTAATCCCAATAGTTGGATCGTTGTAATTTTTGGATATGTTATACATATATAAGTTGAGTATATGTCCACAAATTTTGAACCGTTAAAATGAGCGATAATTTATTATGAATTTTAAGAGGTGACCGATTCGTAAATTAGGTTATAAATGATTTTGGTGGAAAATTCTAGAATTGGTGGGCCCCACTTTTGGTTGGTGAGAAATGTGCTCAATTGAATTTTCAAATGTGGTGGGTGGGAATAGTAGCGAGGTAAAAGCCATCGAGTCAGCGAGTTAAATGCCTTGACGTCTAACATTTTCCTATAAATAGAGGCTAAGTTAGAATTGAAAATCACACCGAAACAAAGTTTTCTCTCTTTCTCTCTATATTATTTAGCGTATTTTGTGAGTATTTAGATACTTTGAGAGTTTACATTAAAAGACAAGTTTAATTCAAAGATCACTTGACCTTTCCTTCCGGCAATCTTGAAAGTAGTATGCACACAAGCCAATCATGTTTGATGATAAAGCATGTACTTTGTAACAATCTTATTCATTTATTAATAAAAGTATTAATTTATTAAAGGCTTTTAATTATCTACATGATCTTTGTTTTTATAATATGTGATAAACCCATAGTTTTAAGCAATGATTTTAGAATAATGATGATGATCATTCTAATGAGATCTAAATTCTTAGAAAGCTTAAAACTAAAATAGTTCCCAATCATTGGATTACTAAATTGGGGATTAGTGAATCCTGATAGATTGGTACATACGTTGCTTGCTCATTGGATGAGGATGATTGATCTCATGATCATTTGTGTGGAGACACTAAAGCAAGTATGTAGGTGCTTATTAGAGAATAAGTTCATTTGAACGTTGGCTCGCTAAGGAATACCTAATGGAGTTTTATTTGCTCGTCAATAGGAATTCTGTAGTGATAGTAGTACAAGTAATCCTTGGACTTGAGATCATCATAGTATCTTGTGTATGATGAGTTATACTTTGACTTATTCCTTAAGACCCTTAGGGTATATCAAAGGGTATGCTTGGGTATAATAAGTTGTACATGGAGATAATGTATGATCAATAAAGAATCTACCACTTCTAATAAAGAAGAGAAATGTCCTATGTGATTCGATAAATGACAACCCAAAGAGTCCTTGGCGGCGAATGAAATTAGAAAGGAGTTTCTAATTTGCATTATTTGAGTTGTGCATTTAAGGATCAAAATACATATAATTAAATAAAATAAGACTTGACAAAGAATTCCATGTCTTATATTTAATTGGGACATTGTATGGTGGAAGGATTGAATTATGACGGTAACTATTTACTCAAAGGTTCTTTAATGATTAATGTTGAAATCTATATTATTTGGAAAGTCGTTGATCGCTAGGGAGGCTTATCCCTATTGTAGAATAAATATTATTTATTTAAATAAATTAATTATTTAATTTATTTATTTAAATAAGATTAGAATTGTTCTAATTGATTTATTCACAACCGGTTTAATATGGAGAACCTAAAGGGTCACACCATAAAAGGAAGAATAATTATTTAAGAAGTTAATGGCATAATCGTAATAATATGTTATGTATATTTAATTTAATCTATGGTGATAGAATAAATTAAATAGCTTAATATTATTATTTAATATTTTAGAAATATTAAATATAAATTAATAAGAGGAGTCTTATTAATATTATTACAATTATTATTATTTTAATTTCTAAAAGAGTTTAGGAATTAATTTAATATAAGTACTCTCATTTATTCCTAATTGGATTAGGAAGGAAAATTAATTAAAAGAGTTTAATTAATTATCCCTAATAAGATTAGGGAGCCTAATTAATTAAAAGAATTTAATTAATTAAATAAAACCCAATTTCTTAATTGTTAAGGAGGGTTGCCCACATCTATAAATAAGAGGAGTCTTATTATGGGTGGTGGGAGTTGTTGACTTTAACAACTACGTAATAATTCCAATTGTTGGGAGAGTACACCCTTTCTATAGAGATAGAAAAACTAGGGTTTAGCCAACCACCCTTCTTCTTGAATTTTCTTCTTCCTTGGTGGATCACCTCTAGAGGCCAAACATTTGGGTGGCTAACGTTGATCAAAGGAAGGAACCAAACCCGGTGGATTCAAGTTAAACGCGAAAAGGATTGGAGGTGAACTTGTACCTGAGGAAGCTCGATCTTCAGGGTATGATTTTATTCTTTATCTTTTCGTTTAATTAATAATTGTGCATAAAGGTGATCCGGTATATGGTTTGTAAATTTTTTAAACTCGATTTTACACGCTTTAAGCAATTTTGCAATTTGATTACGCATATAATATTACAAACCCAAACGATGGCATCGAGAGCCAAACTTTATGTAAATTATTAATTGTTTTAATTTGATATGTATATTGATATGTGTTTAGAACAATTTAATTGGGCATAATTTTGTTGTATAAAATTTATTATAAAAAAAAAAAAAAAAACGCAATTTTTTTTAAGGGAATCACGTGGCCACATGATATATCATAAATGCACTTCCTCACCTCTATATGAATATCATAAATGCAATTTTTGAGTTTGATGTTTTTTTTTAAGAATTTTTTTTTTAAGGGAATCACGTGGCCACATGATATATCCGGCCCTCGATTTCTGTGAGATGCATTAACCGGATTAAATGAGGAAATGGAAGCATGTGACTCATTTTTTAAGGGAACGGTTATATATATATAATATATATATTACGAATATATATATATATATACATATATATATATTCTTAATTATTATATAATTAAAATAAAAAGTTTATTTTAATTTTAAAATAAAAGGTTTATTTTAATATTAAAATATAAAGTTTTATTTTAATTTTAAATAATTTTATAATTAAAATAAAAAGGTTTATTTTAATCTTAAAATAAAAGGTTTATTTTAATATTAAAATAAAAGATTTATTTTAATTTTAAAATTAAAATTTCATGCTAACTAATTAGAGTTGAAATTGGATTCCATGATAACTAATTGGAGTTGAAATTGGATTTTATTTTTCCTAAAATAAAGGAGTTTATTTGTGAATAGGGAAGTAAATCCATCTTTCCTTAAATAAAGGAGTTTGTTTAGATATGAAATAAGATTTCATATTATTCAAAATAAAAGAGTTTATTTGTGAATAGGAAAGAGAATCCATGTTTCCTTAAATAAAGGAGTTTATTTAGATATGAAATATGATTTCATATTATTCAAAATAAAGAAGTTTATTTGTGAATAGGAAAGAATATCCGTGTTTCCTTTAATAAAAGATTTTTTTTTACATGGAATTGGATTCCATAATTAATTAAATTAAAAGAGTTTATTTTAATTAGAGATTTTTTATATATATATATATGGAATTGGATTCCATAATTAATTAAAATAAAGGAGTTTATTTTGATTAAAGATTTTGATTAAAATAAAATAGTTTATTTTATTCAAAATTAGATAAATTAAAATAAAATAGTTTTATTTTGATTTAAATTTGGATTAAAATAAAGGAGTTTATTTTGATTCAAAATAGATTTTATACTAACTAAATTTGTCCATTAAATGATATCAATATATATATTAAATGTTTATTATTCATGAGATGAATGTTATTTATTGATGCATATGGTGATGTGTATGATAATAAATGGGATTGATTATGGACTATTGACCAATGCGATTGGATTTTATTTTAGTTGGATGCATGAATGTATGGGTTTTATTAAATGGGGTCTGCGTACCTCGTCTTCTCTAATTTTTCTTAATGTAAATTCTATCTCCCTCCTATGTACTTCCCTTTGACTGCTGATCAAGGTTTCTATTTATTTTAAAATAGTTTTGTAATAGGAATATTTAGAATTAATTTTGAAGAATTAGAGATCAAGGGACAAGAAGCGCTTGAAGACCCGTTTGTAATAGAGCAGGGTTTAAATGTAATAGTTATATTTAAATATTATTTCTTGCACCCCTAGGGTTTGACCTTTTGGTTCACTTGGTGGCTCTAGTGAACCAAACTAGAATAAAAGTCCATAATCAATCCGGGTAGAATATAGTATTCTATATGTGCATGCTTATACTATATATATTATATATTATGCAAACATGCTTCGCATGTTCATTAATATATTGACGTATTTTATATATATATATAAATGCAATGCTAAACAAGATGAGACAAATTAATAAAAAACCCCTCAATTTTTATATTAAGTCCTAAGCGTTCAAAGATATTTGGAATATCGAACGTCGCCTTCTAGCATGATAAAATTAATAGAGTATTAAATATTTAATATGAGTTTGTTGTGTCACCACAAGGCAAGTATTAAGTATTTAAGATGTTAATTTATCACATTTGATGCTTATAAAGAAAATTGAACAATATTGTTTTGTTGTGTCACCACAAGGATGATATTTTTCTTTTTTGAATATATGGAGTGCTAGGTCGGACTTAACTTGGATAATTTTGATTCGGATGTGCCACCACTTGATCAAAATAATCTAAGAGGCAAAATACAAGGAGTTACATAGTTGATGTAATTGACAAAAGTTGTCTACCTATTTATTTATATATAGTTTGTTGTGTCACCACAAGGCTATATACATTTGAAATGGGATCCTTATTCTCACTAGCAAATCTTTAATTAGATTTTGCCGAACTATATAAGTGAGGGTAATATAGTTTGAAGAAAATAGTGGGAGATACCAATTTAAAATAAGACCTAATTTATTTTGGTAATTAATAATAGAATGTATGTTAAAATGTTGTTAATTACAAATTCATTTACAAAATTTTACAATGTCTAAAATTACTATCACTGCAAAGCATATTAGATGCTAAGTTAATCAGACCGAATTAAACGGATTGGTTAAGGAATTTGAGAATAGTTCTCATAGTGAAAAAGCTATCTTATGTCATAATACGCCTATCCTCGCAATGGTTGCGAATAATGCCTCCGAGGAAGAGATTGCTACTTTTAGAAAGTGGCAAGATGATGCATGATTGGCTCAAAGCATCATGCTCGCATCCATGAGTAACGAGCTTCAGCGTCGACCGAAACTATGGATACTCCTACTATATTCCTTCACATCAAGTAGTTGATGGTGAGGAAAATAGAGGACCGATAGATATCGAGATATCTAAGGAGCTCTTCCGATCTAGAATGGCCAATGGCACTATAAGATGCATAAAAAATCTTAACATTATCAATTTGATTGATCAATTAGGACAACGAGTTTTGTCATGGATGGAGAGTTGAGCCAAGATTTGATCTTGCACTCACTCCCGGACTCCTTTCACAATTGTTGTGAATTTTTCATATGAACAAGCTAGATGTCAGCCTCGCTGATTTGCTTAACATATTGAAAAATGTTGAGAGTCACTTTCCAACCAAGAAAGATCAAGTCTTACTGGTAGGGGCCAAAGGATCTTCTGAAAAGAAGAACGATTCAAAGAAGGTAAACAGAAAGGCGTAAACAAAGGATAATAAGAGCAAAACTAATACGGATAGCAAAGGAGTTTGCTTCCACTACAATAAGCCTGGACAATGGAAAGAAACTGCGAGAAGCATCTTGCAGAGGCTAACCAAAGAAGCTTAGTGAAGTTTCGATTACAATACAAATTTATTCATGATTTGAAATAAATTTTTCTTTAAGTCAAGGTTCTACTTGGGTATTGGATACCGACTTTGGTTATCATAAATATAGATTTATGAAGGGACCAAATGAGTAGTAAAAGCTAAACAAATATAAGTAATCCTATGTGTGGAAAATGAAGCAAAGGTTGCAACATTAGCCATAGAAACTTATAGTTTAGCACTGCATACAGGCAAATCTATTAAGTCAATAAGTTGTTATTGTATTCTAGTTCTCGTTGAAAACATTATTTCCATTTTATTGTTGGACAATGAAATCTTTGGTATTATATTTAAGAACAATTGTTGTTCTATTTATAATAATAATGTTTTGTATAGAACTGGAATATTACTTAATAAATTTTGTATACTTGACTTACATGAAAATAATTTTGCATATTGAACAAATTAGTATAAGAAAGGAGATGATCATTCAAAGAGTTGAATGTGTGTATTTGTTTGAAATACAAGTGTGAATTATTTGAAAGGTTCAAAGAATTCAAAAATGAAACAAATTGGCAAAGTATTAAGATTCTTTGATTAGATCAAGGAATAAATACTTGTGCAATAAGTTTCTAGATCATCTCAAATGGTTTTCTCATAATGGACACATCGATCTGTGATAATTGATTGATGTATCTGAATGAAAAAAATCGTACCTTGTTGGACATGGTGTGTCCATAATGATTTTACCGACATTCCAAAGATCCCTCTGTGGGTCATGTCCTAGAAATGGTATATATCTACAAAATGGTAACCTCAAAATCCTACCCCAAGACTCCATAAAAGTTATGGACGGGAGGATTCTAATCTTAAGTATGTTAAGATAAGGGGTTGTCCAACTTATGTGAAAAGGTTTCAAAGGATATGCTTGGGACAAGATTTGACAAGTACAATTTGTGGGACATCCTAAAGTAAGTTTAGGGTATATGTTCTATAATCCTACTTAGCAAAAGGTGTTTGTTGCTTGACACGCTTCCTTCTAAGATAAATGTGTTTATTATTGAAAGGGCTAGTGGGAGGATAATAGATCTTGAAAAGTTCAAGAACCACAAAACACTATAAGTCAAATAAGAGGAACACATAGATGACCTATTGTACCACAACCGAATCGTAATCGGAATAGTACCAAAGATACCTGGGAGGTATGGATTCATCATGGATGATGATGATGAGGTACACATCATAGAAGATGATGATCCGAGTTACATTCGATGAGGTAAGACTTCTAGTGTGTACAAAAGGGTCGATGGGAGCGCGTCGTGACATTCCTAATATTATATGTTGATATACTACGGATAAGGAATGACATACTAATGCTACAATCGATAATGATAAAGTTGTCTAAACATTCCTCCATGAATGGTTTGGGGACGAGTATCTTAATTGGGAATAAAATCTATATAGATAGATTTAAGAGGATGCTCGACTTAACCCAAGGAACGATATTCATTTGATGCTAAAGTCGTTTAGCATGGCAAACTCCAAGAGATGTCTCATGTTGATGAGCTATGGAGTGTATCTCTCTTAATAGTCCCCATAGACTCCAAAAGAGAGGTCGCATGAGTGACAATCATGTATGCAATGAAATATATGAGACCTGATGTTGATCGGTCATATTCTAGAGAAGTTCACTATGAGTCAGTGAAAAACATCTTAAAGTTCTTAACTGGCACTAAGGATGTGATCATATTTATGGTGGGTCTTAATTAAAACTAGAGGGCTTAATGGACTCAAGTTTTTCGCATGCACAAGACGACGAAAAATCCACTTTAAGGTAAAGGGTTACCTTGAGCAATTGGTGCGTGAATTGGAAAGGTTCCAAACGAAAAAAGAGTTCTTTGGTTTAGTGATAAAGACAAAGTATATAGCTATAAATGAAGGCGCAAGTTGATTGTTTGGATTAAAAGTTTATTACAGAACTAGGAATAGTTCCCAAGTCTCATCTTGGATCTAAACATGTGTTGTGGCACTTTCAATTGATTATTAGAATCATTGAAAGATGGGAAATCACTATAGAGATAGTGGACTCTCATGAACAACATTACATATCCATTAACTAAAGCTTATCCAACAGCAGGATAATCGTCACTTAGAGAAGAAGAGTATGAGATACCATGACGATTGGCTTTAGTGCAAGTGGGAGATTGAAAGTAGTATGCACACAAGCCAATCATGTTTGATGATAAAGCATGTACTTTGTAACAATCTTATTCATTTATTAATAAAAAGTATTAATTTATTAAAGGCTTTTAATTATCTATATGATCTTTGTTTTATAATATGTGATAAACCCATAGTTTTAAGCAATGCTTTTAGAATAATGATGATGATCATTCTAATGAGATCTAAATTCTTAGAAAGCTTAAAACTAAAATAGTTCCCAATCATTGGATTACTAAATTGGGGATTAGTGAATCCGGGATAGATTGGTACATCGTTGCTTGCTCATTGGATGAGGATGATTGATCTCATGATCATTTGTGTGGAGACACTAAAGCAAGTATGTAGGTGCTTATTAGAGAATAAGTTCAACCGAGCGTGGCTCGCTAAGGAATACCTAATGGAGTTTTATTTGCTGTCAATAGGAATTCTGTAGTGATAGTAGTACAAGTAATCCTTGGACTTGAGATCATCATAGTATCTTGTGTATGATGAGTTATACTTTGACTTATTCCTTAAGACCCTTAGGGTATATCAAAGGGTATGCTTGGGTATAATAAGTTGTACATGGAGATAATGTATGATCAATAAAGAATCTACCACTTCTAATAAAAGAAGAGAAATGTCCTATGTGATTCGATAAATGACAACCCCAAAGAGTCCTTGGCGGTTAAGCGAAATGAAATTAGAAAGGAGTTTCTAATTTGCATTATTTGAGTTATGCATTTAAGAGTCGAAATACATATAATTAAATAAAATAAGACTTGACAATAATTCCATGTCTTATATTTAATTGGGACATTGTATGGTGGAAGGATTGAATTATGCGGTAACTATTTACTCAAAGGTTCTTTAATGATTAATGTTGAAATCTATATTATCCGGAAAGTCGTTGATCGCTAGGGAGGCTTATCCTATTGTAGAATAAATATTATTTATTTAAATAAATTAATTATTTAATTTATTTATTTAAATAAGATTAGAATTGTTCTAATTGATTTATTCACAACCAAGGTTTAATATGGAGAACCTAAAGGGTCACACCATAAAAGGAAGAATAATTATTTAAGAAGTTAATGGCATAATCGTAATAATATGTTATGTATATTTAATTTAATCTATGGTGATAGAATAAATTAAATAGCTTAATATTTATTATTTAATATTTTAGAAATATTAAATATAAATTAATAAGAGGAGTCTTATTAATATTATTACAATTATTATTATTTTAATTTCTAAAAGAGTTTAGGAATTAATTTAATTTAAGTACTCTCATTTATTCCTAATTGGATTAGGAAGGAAAATTAATTAAAAGAGTTTAATTAATTATCCCTAATAAGATTAGGGAGCCTAATTAATTAAAAGAATTTAATTAATTAAATAAAACCCAATTTCTTAATTGTTAAGGAGGGTTGCCCACATCTATAAATAAGAGGAGTCTTATTATGGGTGGTGGGGGTTGTTGACTTTAACAACTACGTAATAATTCCAATTATTGGGAGAGTACACCCTTTCTATAGAGATAGAAAAACTAGGGTTTAGCCAACCACCCTTCTTCTTGAATTTTCTTCTTCCTTGGTGGATCACCTCTAGAGGCCAAACATTTGGGTGGCTAACGTTGATCAAAGGAAGGAACCAAACCCGGTGGATTCAAGTTGAACGCGAAAAGGATTGGAGGTGAACTTGTACTTGAGGAAGCTCGATCTTCAAGGGTATGATTTTATTCTTTATCTTTTCGTTTAATTAATAATTGTGCATAAAGGGTGATCCGGGTATATGGTTTGTAAATTTTTTAAACTCTGATTTTTACACGCTTCCGCTTAATTTTGCAATTTGATTGCGCACATAAATATTACAAACCTAACAAGTACTGATTCTTTGAGGTAAGGGATATTATTTTTTTTCGTAATGATATTATTTCTTCAATATCATTATCTTTGAAATGTTGATCCAAGTTTTATCAAATTTGGAACTTTTTCATGCTCGGGGTTACTATTCACGAGTTACTATTCACGAGTTACTATTCATGAGTTACTATTCACGAGTTACTATTCACGAGTACTATTCATGAAGCGTGAAGATATTTTTTTTGTGGAATTTCTATCTTTTGGTGTCGAGTTACTATTCACGATACGACACTATTCACGATATTGACAAGATTCTATTCACGATATCTGGCACAATTCACCAAAAAAATAAAATTTCTTCTTTTCGTCCAAAATATCTATTCGGGTACTAGCTTTGATTGTATCCATGTTTTGATCATTCTTGAATTTTACACCACTATGATTATTTTTGAGGTATTATTGGACATGGATAAAACAAAAGTACGAATCCTTAATCCTTAATCCTTGTCATTTTGTTTCACCGGATTCGTTCTTTAAAAATATTTTTCATCATCCTCGGTCTTAAATATGATGATTTATTGAATATCTTTGGCCTTGTGTAGTGCAAAGATGAATGATTTCTGAAGAATATCTTTGGCACCGTGAGTGCAAAGATGAACAGTGTTGAGATGAACATGACCGATCGATTAATATCTTTGGCCTATAGTGCAAAGATGAACAGTGTTTAAATGAACATGACCAGTGATGAATATCTTTGGCACATAGTGCAAAGATGAATATTTGATTCGGATGTATATTGATTGATGTTACAGGGATAAAAGATAGACGATGAACTTTTAAATTCATACATAGAAGATAGTAGTTTGCATTCTCTACTTAACTCTTCTAATGAATTATTATCTCCGCTGCGAATATTGATTTAAAATTTGTTGTCTATTGTATTCTATTAGATTTTTCCCTGTTGAAGACTAACGATAATTTGTTGTATATTATCTTAGTCATAATATTCTTTACTGGGCTAGTTGAGCTCACCCTTTTCCTTGTTGTTCCATTTTTCTTCTCAGGAGGCGAGAATGTAGCGAGTACTAGTCGGGGTATGGAATGAAGGTTCTAGAGAGAGTTGTTTAGTAGTCCTCACCATTTTTGTAAAATAATGTATCAATAATTATGATGGGGATTTATTTGCGTGTGGATATTGTCTAGAAGACAATATTATATTTAAACTCATTAAGATATATTGTCGTATTTCACACGACATTTGTATTATTGAAGTTGTAGTTTGCTTTTGTACCATGTATTTGCCGACTTCGAAATGGGTGTTGTGTATACCTATTTTGGGGGTGTCACAGGTTAGTATCGAGCTTAGGGATATGATCTCTGGCGGAGATCGGGAATAGAACTAGGAGGGGAGAGACGAGTAAATCCTTCGCTAGTGTGTCCTACCTAAGCTTATTTGTTAGTTGGTCAGTATATAGGGATATTATGTGATATATTGATTTCCTTAATTAACCCTTGTTTTATGACAAGATGTTTGAGAATGTCGAATGAGAATATTAACAATTGGAGTAAATGAGACCGTGGAGATGCTCATACTTACCAACGAGGAGAACGTGCAACAGTCGACAATGTACCTCCTGTGAACAACACCACCGAATGATGATGAAAGAGGGATGTTTAGAAGCTTTTTGCGATTCATGCAAAATCGCACGAGGGAGACTCGTGTTCAAAATACGGGGAGGAAATGATAGCAATTCACGGGTGGTCACAACCAAGTTTCAAAGAGTTGGGACCACGCAATTCTAGGGAAAGCGGGATCCGATTAAAGAAGCGAGACGTGGGTCAATCAAATTACCAAGATATTCGATGTCTTGGGATGCACGGAGAAACAGAAAGTTCCATTCGCTACTTTTATGTTCCGTAATGAGGCGATTCATCGGTGGGAATCAGAAGCGTACCATCCAAATGCACTCAAAGATGTCATGGGAGACGCTTGAGAAATAGTTCAATGACAAGTACTTCCCGAAAGTATTCGTCATATGAAGGAAGTGGAGTTTATTAGATTGGAACAAAATAACATGGCGGTGTCCCGATCGAGGCGAAGTTCACGAGTTATCCGAGTTTGCACCTCATTTGGTGGAGAATGAGGAACGATGACGCGGATGTTTCGAGAGGTTTGAAACCCGGCATACGTCGAAGATCTCATTTCTCATAAATTTTCTCTCTATTCAGATGTTGTCAATGAGGCTCGGTTGTTAGAAGCGAGATAACGAAAGTACGTTCAACCGAGGGACCATAACCGGATCATCATACCAAGATAGTAGTCAACAAAATAACGATAACCAATGGAGAAAGAAGAATATAGACAAAGCGCGGTAACCACTCTGGTGGTAATCGTAGGCCATGAAAATAGAAGCGAGTCGGGAGGAGATTTTAAAAGAGGAGATTCAACAACGACCATGTGAAGACGTCGGCGCCAAAGATGTGCAATCGGTTCCAAGGAGGAGAAAGACCATCTGGTCGTATGTTACAAATGCGGAAAGAGGGATATATCATTGGCCCCACAACAGTTTAAGGTATGCTATAATTGTGGAAAAGAAGGACATATCGCTTGAGATTATGCGATATCGAAACCAGTCCAATGAGAATGGTGACTCAAAAGGATGTCCCGAAAAAGTCAAAGTCAACGGTTCTTGGAAGAGCGTTTGTCGTGGCCAATTAAAATCTGAGGAACCCGAACAAAATTAGCACGGGTTAGTTAATTATAAATTCTTGCGAAGTTTATACCTTACTGATATCTGGGTTCTACCCATTCTTTTATCTCTCTTGCTTGCATCAACGTTTGAACTTGACTACGGAGAAATTAGACTTTGACCTATTTATGGAGACTCAGTTAGGAGAAACTTTCATTACATCCGTTGTTTAGAAATCTTGTTTGATTCAGGTTGGCACTATCACATTACACATTAACCTTATTTCTATAGAGATATTTGCTTTTGATTTGATTTTAAGGTTAACTACTCATCATGTATAAAATTGATTACTTTTCGTAAGGTTGTTAGTTTTCATATTCCTAACTAACTTTGTTATTCAATTCAAGCAACCAAACCATTGAAGTCAAACTCTTTCATATTAAGCCATAAAGCATTCGTTTATTGAAAAACGGATGTCAAGCTTTCTTAGCCATGTCATGGACTTGAACAAAAATAAGTCGATTTGAATGATATTTCGTTGTTAGTAAATTTCTGACGTGTTTCTCGAAGAATTTCTTGGCTTACTCCCAAAGCACGATATTAAATTTTGTATCGAATTTGAACCCTAAGACAAAAACTCATTTCTAAAATCTCATATCGAATGGCTCTATTGAACTTCGTGAGTTAAAATTCAACTATAGAATTTGGTACTGAGCCTTTATCTTGTGACTTCCTTTATGGGAATTCACCTAAGCCGCACTCTCTGTGGGGACGTCGTATTCGATGCGATAGTAAATCGATAGGTGTCATTGTGACGTCTTATCCAAGATTGGGATATGAGTCACAGTTGAGAGCAACCTAAGTCGATGAATCGAAATACGTAGCTTTCAGGCTTAGTTGGTTATTATCGGAGATTCGTTGAAGGATATTCTCGAATCGCTATTCCATTAACGCAATGACTCAGAGATTCAAAATTTGAATGGAGCAAGGATTGTGGGAAGAGCTTGAAGAACTCAAGAGGAGACTCATTTCAAAGACACGTGTTCGACCATGCCATCCTCGAAAAGCGAACGTGGTAGGCGACGCGTTGAGTAGAAGATCATATATGAGAACGAGTGCGATGATGTCAAGTATACGACAGAGCCAACTTTAATAGAAAAGTTAAGGTTGCTCAAAGCCACCGACCGGAGAATGATGCATATGAAGAAGAAAGTACAAGAAGGAGCTATTAGGGCGAGAATTGATGAAGAAGGAATACTTGAGTCCACTCTAGACTTTGTGTTCCTAACGACTACGATTTGAAGTACAAGATTATGATGGAGGCACACAATACACCATTTTCAATCCATCTGGAAGTACTAAAATGTATCGTGATCTTGACATACATTTTGGTGGAATAATATGAAGAGAGAGATTGCAAAGTTTATCTCGATGTGTTTAACTTGCCAACGTGTAAAGGCGGAGCATCTAGTACCTAAGGGTCCGTTGCAACCACTTGAGATTCCGGAATGGAAGTGGGAACACATTACCATGGATTTCGTTCGGGTCTTCCTACGGTTTCTCAAGGCATCAATGCTATTTGGGTTAATGTTGATAGATTAACCAAATCGCTCATTTCTTCTTGCCGATCACGGAGACTTATTCCTTGAACGTCTTGCTAGTATGTGCGTAAATGAGATTATGAGGTTGCATGGCATGCTCTGTATCCATAGTTTGGATCGTGACCCAAGATTCACTTCAAGATTTTGGGTTAGCTTGCAAAAAGCTATGGGCGCAGATTTGCGATTTAGTTCGACATACCATCCCCAAACCAGACGGACAATCGAGAGGACTATTCAAACTCTTGAAGATCTATTAAGACTCGTGTCCTAGACTTCAAGGGTAGTTGGGATAAGTATTTACCATTGGTGGAATTCTCCTACAACAACAAGTTATCGAGCAGTATAGGTGTGGCTCCATTCAAGCATTATATGGACGAAAAATGTCGTTCTCCATATATTGGGATGAGGTGGGTGAAGCAACATTGTTGGGACCCGAAAGTTAATGCGATATGACTACCAAAAAAGATCTAAATGATTCGACAATGTATACAAACGGCACAAGATCAACAAAAGAGTTATGCGGATCTTCATCGAAAGGACGTGGAATTTAGTGTAGGGATCATGTATTATTGCGAGTTGCTCCATGGAAGGGAGTTACAAGATTTGGGAAGAGAGGAAAGCTCAATCCACGATTTATCGGTCCATTTCAAATTCTTGACCGAGTAGGAAATGTAGCCTATGTAACTTGCGTTACCTCCAAGTATGTCTACGTGTTCATAATGTGTTTCACATATCATGCTTCATAAATATGTGAAAGACCCGAACCACGTTATAGAGTTAGAACCGGACGAGATAGCCAAGACTTAACGTATGAGGAGGTACTGTCAAGATTTTGGATAGGAAGGAGCATGTCCCTACGCCTTGAAAGGTCATACCACAAGTTAAAGTTTTGTGGAGGAATCATGCTATAGAGGAAATGACACAGGAATTGGAAACGGAAATGAAAGCGAGGTATCCTCATCTTTTGAAACACTGTGTATCGTCGTCGTCGAATTTCGAGGACGAAATTTCATAAGGAGGGAGGTTGTAAGACCCCAACTTATTATTAATGAAATTTAATTTTCTTTATTTATTATTTTGAAATATTAAGGGTTGATTTGATTAATGTGGATAGTTAGGGGTTAAATACGTAAATATTTCAAAATAAGCAAGTGGTTATAAAATATTCATTGCTGTCGGGGAATATTCGCATGCGATACATGACCATGTGTGGGCCCCATAACTGAAAGCGATTGGATGAGGAAAACGACAAATATAAGTTGTTTAAAAATAACGGCGTAGTTGTTATTCACAGTTAATCTTGTTGGAATACCCGTGGTTAAAACACACTAATACGCGTTGTTGAACAAGAAGACACGGTATTGCACCAATTATTGATTAAATGCGTAAGAAGGCACTACTCAATAATTGTTACGAGAGTTCTTGTTCAATAGTTTATTTTATTGATTCAATAATTGTTATAATGATATTTTATATTATTATTATTTCAATAATTGTCAACACACGATTTTCCCATTATCGGATCAATAATTCATATTATTTGAATAATATTATTAGATAACATTATTGGCAATGTCTAGAAAGTTACATCTAAGGAGAGGTTTGGTCACCTAATTGCGGCGCCCGATGAAGAGAGATCCTTATTGGAAAGCCCCTCTTTCTGAGGAACAACTGGTTGTCATAAATGTGATTCTCGTAATATTATTTGTGAATAATTAATTATTGATTCATATGATAAGGAAATATTTATTTTATATGAATATAAATGATGGATTTATTTATGTGGTTATTAATGAAGGAATTAATGCTGAGATGTTTTATTTGTATTTTGTCGGATTGGAGGTATTAAAAGATCAAATCGGTGTTATTACAGCTTTATTGTGTGAGTTATAATATTTAATCCGACCGTTGGATCGTTGTAATTTTTGGATATGTTATACATATATAAGTTGAGTATATGTCCACAAATTTTGAAACCGTTAAAAATTAGCGTATAATTTATTATGAATTTTAAGAGGTGACCGATTCGTAAATTAGGTTATAAATGATTTTGGTGGAAAATTCTAGAATTGGTGGGCCCCACTTTTGGTTGGTGAGAAATGTGCTCAATTGAATTTTTCAAATGTGGTGGGTGGGAATAGTAGCGTAAAAAGCCATCGGTTGCAGAGTTAAGTCTGCTTTTACGTGCTAACATTTTCCTATAAATAGAGGGCTAAGTTAGAATTGAAAATCACACCAGAAACAAAGTTTTCTCTCTTTCTCTCTATATTATTGAGCGTATTTTGTGAGTATTTAGATACTTTGAGAGTTGTTTGTTCAAGAGAAGTTTCATTCAAAGATCACTTCCGACCTTTCCTTCCGAAATCGATTCTTTGAGGTAAGGGATATTATTTTTTTCGTAATGATATTATTTCTTCAATATCATTATCTTTGAAATGTTGATATGAAGTTTTATCAAATTTGGAACTTTTTCATGTCTGGGTTACTATTCATGAGTTACTATTCACGAGTTACTATTCATGAGTTACTATTCACGAGTTACTATTCACGAGTACTATTCATGAAGCGTGAAGATGTTTTTTTGTGGAATTTCTATCTTTTGGTGTCGGAGTTACTATTCACGTGTCTGAGACTATTCACGATATCTGACACTATTCACGTGATACGGCACTATTCAATCAAAAATAAAATTTCTTCTTTTAATCCAAAATATCTATTCTGGGTACTAGCTTTGATTGTATCCATGTTTTGATCATTCTTGAATTTTACACCACTATGATTATTTTTGAGGTATTGTTGGACATGGATAAAACAAAGTACGAATCCTTAATCCTTAATCCTTGTCATTTTGTTTCACTGGATTCGTTCTTTAAAATATTTTTCATCATCCTCGCCTTAAATGATGATATTATTGAATATCTTTGGCCCGTAGTGCAAAGATGAATGATTTCTGAAGAATATCTTTGGCTTTGTAGTGCAAAGATGAGCAGTGTTGAGATGAACATGATCGATCGATTAATATCTTTGGCCCTGAGTGCAAAAAGATGAACAGTGTTTAAATGAACATGACCAATCGATGAATATCTTTGGCCCGTAGTGCAAAGATGAATATTTGATTCGGATGTATATTGATTGATGTTACGGGGATAAAAGATGAGACGATGAACTTTTAAATTCATACATAGAAGATAGTAGTTTGCATTCTCTACTTAACTCTTCTAATGAATTATTATTTCCGCTATGAATATTGATTTAAAATTTGTTGTCTATTGTATTCTATTAGATTTTTCCCTGTTGAAGACTAACGATAATTTGTTGTATATTATCTTAGTCATAATATTCTTTACTGGGCTAGTTGAGCTCACCCTTTTCCTTGTTGTTCCATTTTTCTTCTCAGGAGGCGAGAATGTAGCGAGTACTAGTCGGGGTATGGAATGAAGGTTCTAGAGAGAGTTGTTTAGTAGTCCTCACCATTTTTGTAAAATAATGTATCAATAATTATGATGGGGATTTATTTGCGTGTGGATATTGTCTAGAAGACAATATTATATTTAAACTCACAGTATATATTGTCGTATTTCACACGACATTTGTATTATTGAAGTTGTAGTTTGCTTCTTGTACCATGTATTTGGCGACTCAGAATGGGTGTTGTGTATACCTATTTTGGGGGCGTCACATGAAGGATATCACATTGTTGTTGAAAATGTGATCAACCATATGTTGAAATTTTTCCACATCCACTGATTTTGGCAGATAGGCTTCTTCCAAAACCTGCAATAAGAACTTCCAATGATCTTCGGAAGAGAACGCCAAATCCAGTATAGATATCTGGTGTGGAGCTTGTCGTAAGCTTAAAACCACATTGGCTTCATTGTGGCCCATAGTGCGGAGGAATTTTTCATTCTTCTCTATGGGAATCTTCCCCTTTGCTTTGCTAGTAGGCATCATATGTGACGCCCCCAAAATTGGTATACATCACCCATCTTGAGTCGCCAAATACATGGTATATAAATCAAATACAACTTAATTATACAACTGTCGTGTAAAATACGACAAAACATAAACTGAGAGTTTAAACAAGAATATTGCCTTCTAGACAATATCCACTCTCAATGGAGTCCTCATAGACAGTATACAAACTTAAATTCAGTCCTCATTACATTTATTATCACACTATTTAACAGAATAGTGAGGACTACTAATGCTATCATCCGGATCATCAATTCATTCCCAGACTCATCCCAAATATATTCTCATTTCAAAGAGAACAGGTGAAGGAAAGGGTGAGCTCAACTAGCCCAAGAAAAATATTATGACTAAGATAATGCGAATAAATTATCATTAGTCTTCAACAATGTTAAACCGATAAAATACAATAGACATCAAGTTTAACTGCGAGGAACACAATCAATCCATTAAAAGAGTCAAGTAGAGAATAAAATCTACTATCTTTTATGATTTAAAAAGGTTTTTCATCATTTTATCACGAGACTCAACAATAAATAATCCACATCATCCCCGCACTTTCGACCAAGGATATTCATTAGTATCACGATCACAAATTATCCATGCACTACGGGCCAAGGATATTCGTGTATTCATCAATGGTCATGATCATGCCATAAAACAATTCATCTTTGCACCCTTGGCCGAACAGAATCCATAGCCATAATCATACCAAAAACTGTCCATCAATGCACTACAGGCCAATGAGGACTTTTTCCACATCATTTGTAACATTACGGTCATGATTATACCGAATAATCCTCGGTCATAATCATACCAAGTCCATCTATGCACTACAAAAGCCACGATGACTTTCAACATAATATAAACATGAGGATGATGACAATGATATAAGAATTCAATAAAACAAGTTCAAGAATTAATTTATCCAGGAACTAATAACGTCCAAATTGTCAACATGTTACTTCTTTGTAGAGTAAAATTCAAGAATGCTCAGAAGAATATTTCCATGAAAAGATACTGGATGAAGCGCAAATATCAAGGATATTCCACTAATTTCATGGAGCATAGAAGTCAAAACTTTAACCAACTGAGTATAATAAAGAATTGAATAACAAAAGAAATCACCAGGCATGCGATAGATCGCATAGATAGGTTATTCCAACAGAATAATAAATAATGGAACCAGGTCATGCGTGAACGCATGCATGGATATTCCAATGTAATAATAAATAACGAAACCAAAGTCGTGGCAAAATTAGCATTTAGAGGATATTCCAATAGAATAATAAAGAATGGAATAACAGAAGAATTTCACCATGTATGCGGTACTTCGCATAGACAGGTTATTCCAACATAATAATAAATAACGGAACCAGGTCAGAAAAAATTCGTATCGACAGGATGTTCCAACCGAATAATAAAGAATGGAATAATAGAAGAATTTCACCATGTATGCGGTACTTCGTATATACAGGTTATTCTAACATAAGAATAAAGAATGGAATAACAGAAGAATGTCACCAAGTATAGGGTAGTCCACGTATACAGGTTATTCCAACAGAATAATAAAGAACGGAATAACAGAAGATCTCTTCATGAATACGAAAGAAATAATACCCCTTAAGAATACAACAAATAATATCCCTTACCTTAGAACAAACTGGATATAGGAGTAGTGAAGTAGTAAAATACTTTTCTTCTTTCTCTATATAGTTTCTCTCTCTAGAGTTTTAGTGAATTAAGTAGGAAATAATGAAGGAATGAGCTTCTATTTATAAGAGAATGGACCTGAATAGTAACTAATTCTGAATCGGTCCGAGATTGATTTACTTTTAAACGGACGGTCCAGTTGGTTTACTATAAAATATTCTAATAAAACAAAATCTTTTAAATAAAATATAATATATTCTATTTATAATCTAATAAAATGAATAACTTTATAAAAGTATTACATTTTATATAAAAAGATTTTACTATGCAAACACTATCGCAGCACTTATCAAAAAACAAAGATGCATAATAAAATATAATATATTCTAATTATTGTCTAACAAAACAAATAACTTTATAAAAGTATTATGTTTTATATAAAAGATTTTACTATTCAAAACACTATGCATAATAGAATATAATATATTCTATTTATAGTCTAATAAAATGAATAACTTTATAAAAGTATTACATTTTATATAAAAAGCTTTTACTGTTTTATTACATTAATAATACTAATAAAACAAAACTTCATCATCATTATTATAACTCACATTATTAATCGACCAGGTCGTTCCCAGTGAAAGAGGGGCTTTCCAATAAGGATTTCTTCCTATTAAGCGCACAATTAGGTTACCAAACCTCTCATTGGCAGAACTTCTAGACATCGTTAGAATTGCAAATAATAATATTAATAACTCATCATCTCAATTATTAATTTAATAATATATAAAATATCGACAATAATTGAATCAAATAACGTGAGATACTATGCAACAATTCTTCAAGCAATAATTGAAAAAAAGCGAGTGACTTCTCACGTAAGCATCGATGTCAATACCGTGTGCTACTATGCAACCACGATATTCCTATACTTTTAACACCGGGTGTTTCAACAGTTAACGGTAAAACTTCCGCCGTTATTTTCATAACATATTTTTATCGTTTTTTCAATCCGATAATAATTCCGTTGTGGGGTCCACCAATGATTGTGCCGTTGTATGAATATTTCCTGTTAAAACGAATATTCCCCGACCAATCGAATATTATATAACAACTTGCGTACTTTTCAAAATTTATAAATACTACCCACAACTATAACATTATCTCAAATCAACACCATAATATTCAAAAAAATATTTCGAGAAAATTAAATCTTTATTCGTAAAATTTGGGGTTTTACATCATAACCCGTTGAGGAAAATACAGTGGATTATCCCTCGACACTGTAGCAGTAGTATGAGATGTAGATCCTTCAGCTTCTCCATAATTCCATGGAACTTTGTGCAAGCTAAGAACAGGATGTTGTGGTCTGAAGGGTAAAGGAATTGGCTCAGGTGCGGCCACTTTCAAATGATTGTCAGCTCCTTTGAGTTGAATTGGTTGTATAGGAAATACTTTGATAGTCTCATCATCCACTTCAGATATAACTGCTATTGATTCCTTCCATTTGGTAGGACATGCATTCCCACTCTTGAGTTGCACAGTGTAATCATCTGCGATTTGCATGACACTGCTATCAATAAGATTCTGAATGAGATGGCGGAGTGCCCAACATTCTTCTGTACTGTGACAGCGAGAGTGTGAATGATATTGACACACTTCATCAGAATTGAACTGTTCGGAGCGGGGATTGATTAGAGGTAGAAGGAAGGTAATTCTTCATTCGTTGATCAACATTTGCAATATCTCCTCCATAGATTGGTCGAGATAGGTAAATTACCTTTGATTGGAAAAATCTCGACTGGCTTTAGCATTTGCTCTCTTTGCAACCGTATCCTCCATAGCTTCACTTTCTGAAGGTGATGGTGGAGCATTTATAACAAATGGAAGGAGATAGGTATGCTTCTGTCTGATTAATTGGCGTGTGATTTGATGTTGATGGGTCACCAGTTCAGCTAATTGCTCAATTTGTTTGCAAAAAGCTTTCATCTTTCGTTCCATAGTAAACTGAAACTTTGCATAATCCCATCTGTCAACACCGTCTTTGATGGTCTGAGATGGCTTGCCATTAAAACTGGAACTTTGCCCAGTGTTCCAACTGATCATGTTGACCTCTTCTTCTTTGTGTTGAGGAAGAGGGTTGTCTTGCACATGAGGTTGATCTGGTTTGGTGACTACGATCTCACGGTTGTCTATTAAATCTTAGATCTTGTGTTTCAAGGCCCAACAATCTTAAGTATCATGTCCAGGTGCTCCGGCATGATAAGCACACTTCTGAGTAGCATTAAAACCCCTCCCATTAGGGTTAGCTGGTGGAAGAAGATGTGTAATTTTCTTCTGAGTAGTCAAAAGAGCAAGAATATTCTCGAGCGAGTACTCTAAGGGTGTGAACGTCCGAGGTCGCTTTGCATCTCCACCTTTAGGCAATGGAGGGTTTGAAGAATGTGTTTGAAAAGGGTAATAGTTTCTCCTTTGTATAGGCATGCTTTGATTGCCTTTCTGTCCTTGTAGTATCAAGGAAACATCCTCCTCTTTCTTTTTATGGACACTCCGGGGTTTGTTTCCATAAGATCCGGACTGGATGTGTTCAGCAACAACTTTAAGAGTGGCTAGGTCTTGAATTTTTCTAGACTTCAATCCCATCTCATCCATCTCTCCGTGCTTGATCATTTTAGAGAATGGTTTGCCAATACCAGCTAGAACTCTTTCATAGAAAGGAGCTTCCTGTACATCTATGAAAGTCATGACCATTTCTAATTCTGTCATGGAAGGAATAACTTGAGCAGCAAGGCGCCTCCACCTTTGAGCATACTCTCTAAATGACTCATTAGACTATTTCTCGACTTTGGTAATTTGGTACCGGTCAGGAGCCATTTGAGATTGAAAACTGTATTCAGTGAGGAAGGCGTGAGCTAGTTCTTCCCAATTATAGATCTTTGAGTTGTTTAATCTGGTATACCATGAATGGGCTTCTCCAATCAGACTCTTTTAGAACAGCTGCATTCTAAGCTTTTCATTTTCCGCGTAAGATCAAAGTTCTCCAATGAATACCTTTAAATGGGTATAAGGATCCCCTAATCTGTCATATTTTTCAAAATTAGGGGTTTTAAATTTCTCTGGATAATGAACACCAGGAAATATGCAAAGGTCTGCATATGAAACACTGCCATGTGTTCTAATTCCTTTGAGAACACGGATAGTTTCCTCCATTTGAAGGACCTTCTTCCTGATATCACCGGTGTTTGGATCTCTTTTGAGATGGGTGTTTTCAGGGTCATTGTTGGTCGTATCCAACTGAGGTTCTGGAATTGTTTTTTCCAGACCTTGAACTCCTCCTTGTGTAGAGGATTTTGTATGTATAGGTATCTTCGTACCCTGAGTGGACTGGTGCAATTCTTTTGGTAGAACAACCAAGTCTGTTATTTATTTACTCAATCCGTCAAATTCTTCTCGGGAAACAGGATTAGACTGATCAGAAGAAGACATGATTGGCTGTAGGATCGTGGCCTTTTTGGATTTTGAGCGGGTAACAGGCCCAATTGCTTCCCTACAAAAGACTTATATAGTTTAGTCTTAGGGTAATGTAAATGTAATCGTAACAAGTCCGTTTTAGGAATTTTGTCCTGCAAAACCGGTTGTTGATTGATAACATGTCATGCATGCACATATATTATTCATATTTTCCATTACGTCGGGATTTTTTAATGTCCCTTTTCGTTACTTGTTCTTTGGTGTTCTCATGTTAATGTGAGATTTTTTGAAAAAACAAGTGAAAAAGGGCCGACATGTATAATGTCAACGATTGGACTTTAAGAGACGCCAGTTGGTGTATTTAACTGGTTGCACCAACGCAACCGAAAAGGTTTGCACATTGACCCAATGATGTGACACTGCTAAACGGGTTTGTGAAACCGAGATTCATTTAGGGTTTGGGGGCTTGGTTATGCGCAGGGAAGGTGTTAGGCACCCCTCGACATCCGTGTTGCCACGGTGACTGCCACTTTTCAAATAAACTGTTATATGAATGTGTGTGTGTGTGTGTGGATCAATGTGCAATTACTTGGAAGTAGTGCTATGCCTCGTTCGCACCTATATACATAGGGTTTGAATTTTGTAGAAAATTCAGTTTTAAGAAAGATATAGCAATGAAGTTTTATAAAAAGGTTTTTCAAACCCTGTGCTCAATAGTAATTGAGGCCTTTGATACTTCCATTTTATTATTAAATGTTCGGCTTGTTTACTTTTATTTTCGAGATGCGAGGCATCTGCGAGAAAATAATATACAGCAGTGCCGAACTCCTTATGGGCATGATAGCCATCCAAGGAATTCAGACATTGTAAATAATGTACAAGTCGCCATAACCGAAAAAGTCCATCACGGAATCGAATCTAGATTCAAGAGATCAATCTGTGATCACATGATTCCTAAGCTCACATGATCTCGCAATTTGTATGGAAAGTAGTAAGCGATTATATATATATATATATAATATATATATATATATATATATATATATATATATATATATATATATATATATATATACCACCACCACCAAAAGCAACTCCACGGGGATCAAAATGTAGATAAAGCAATAATGCTATCAACCGCCACGGAGTAAACTCCAAAGCGGACTTGAATAAATATAAGTTGTCAAAAGCTATCAACGCGCCACTTAAGTAAACTCCAGGCGAGACAAAATGTAAATATATATAAAATCCAGGCTCATCGAATATGTCCCATAACGATTATATATATATATATATATATATATATATATATATATATATATATATATATAATATAGCAAATAAACGCTCGAGACATATAAGTTCAGGCTCAATCGAGGCATAACTCGATAATTTTAGTCTATATAAAAATATATACATATAGATAAGTATATATATACGTATAAATGAAAACCACTTGATCAAGTCCGGCAAAACACACTCACACCACTCTCAATGTGTATAATAGTGTGTGCTATTATGAGAAGAAAGGCTTTATAGAATGTAAGAAGGCTTACAGTGGGCTGCCAATGTAGACTTCTATGACTCTATATGGATAAACACTCAGCTCCCACCGGATGAAAGTATAGCTATATGTGAGCTAACAGATGTTTAAAATGAGGAAAACACTCAATATGGGTGTGTACAGAGTAAATTGGACAGGGCTTCCTCACCTTTTCTCTCTCTTCTCTCACTCAAAATGCCTGACCCAAGGTCTATATTTATAGACTGATGGCCGCAGGTGTACCTGCGGCAGCCGCAGTTACACTTGCGACTGGTCGTGGTGGGCTCGGGCTTCGCAGGTCCCGTCGTCTCAAAATACGTGCACTCGCGCACTGTAATGTCCGCTCAAACTTGCAGAACTTCAATCCGAGCATCCGAACGAGGTATATGTGACCTTCTTCGGATTGCTTGTGTTAAGAGTTACGTAATGACATGGATTAGAGGTTGTACAAAGTCAGGAAGAGGGGACCATGCCCATAGTCTTCAAGCTTCAAATTCTATCCGGTGTACTGCCACGCGTAATAGTCACTCGGGATTGTAACTCCTCGGTTCTTGTGGGACATTGTTATATGTATGTATGTATGAAGTGTTGAGACGACGCGCAAGTGTTGATGTGGCAAGATGACGTTTGACTCTTCGTCGGGGTTATCACCGGTTTGAGTTAAAAGCAGACGTTGCTCAGGGTTACATCTGAGATTGGACTGCTGCAAGTGTTTAAATGCCGCAAGGTCATCTTGTGAGTGCCTGTCTGCCCGGTGTTAGTTCTGGGTTTGAGAGATGAGTGCCTCGGCAGGAGGTCTGAGATTGAAGCTGATAACATGTATTTAAAACAAGCATTTCCGGAGTTATAGTCGTAACCGCAACAACATTCCTTGGGGTTATCGCCAAGGATGAAACTCGGGGTTATATCCGAGGTTAGAAATGATCCTTCTGGTGTGTGTTTTGGGGTTGAGAATGAGATTCTCGATGTGTGGTTCGGGGTTGGAAATGATGTTCCCGGTGTGTGGTCCGGGTTGTGAACTGATCTTCCGATAGTATCCAGAACGGATGTGAACAGTCTTCCAGGGTTATCTCCGAAAGACAATTCAGCCCTCCTGTAATGTTAGTAATAGTTGTGCAGAAAAATTTCGAGTGTCTACACACCTACATACAAAGGATTTGACTTTTGTATAAAAGTTCAATTTTAACGAGATATGGCAATGATGTTTAGTAAAACAGGTTTTTCAAACCCTTGTGCTCAATAGTAATTGAGGCCTTTGATACTTCCATTTTATTATGTGTTCGGTTGGATTCCTTTTATTATATTTGAGATGCGAAGCATCTTCGAGAAAATAAGATACATAGCAGCGCCGAACTCTTTATGAGCATGAAAGCCATATAAGAAAATTCAGACACTGTGAATAATTTACATGCTGGTTGCAGTTGGAAATGTCCATCATGGGAATCGAATCTAGATTCAGGAACTATATCTGTGATCACATGATTCCTAGGCTCACATGATAAAGCAATATGTACAAAAGTTAAAATAAGAACTAGATTTGAATAAATCTATTTTAGCTTCATCTGTTCTAGTTTAGTTAGCATGAATCGGTTAAAGTGTGAAATAGCCAGATTTAGATAAATCTAACCTGCAGTGATAAGCGATAAATATATATATATATATATATATATATATATATATATATATATATATATATATATATATATATCAATCGCCATGAAGTGAATTCCGAGCACGGACTTGAAATGTATATATATATATATATATATATATATATATATATATATATATATATATATATATATATAAAAGCGGTAAATGGCCACGTAAGTGATCTCCAACTGAACTGTAAAATGTAAATATATATATATATATATATATATATATATATATATATAAGCTATAAATGCACTTGGGATATCACACACAGGCTCAATCGAATCGAGTTCGATAATAGTATATATATATATATATATATATATATATATATATATATATATATATATATATATATATAAAAGCAATAAACGCACTGAGGTAATGTGATAGCCCCAAATCCGAGTCCCAAATCACCACGGATTTGGTATACTATTTCTATAACTATTGCGGAAGATATAAACATAAATTGTTTATATAATACACTTTACACATTTAACCCCAAGGTCGAGTAACCTTAACGTATACACAATTCATAATTCAAACTTGCTAATTAGGACTAATATTTCCTAATTAAAATTCCTAATTTAGCAATTAAGGACAAAATTATACATTAGGGTTTCCAGCTGAACAATTAGGGTTTTCTAATAATCAATTAGGGTTATCCCTAATTAGACTGTAATTAATACAAAAAAAATTTATACATAGCATTTAAATTCCCAAAACAGGGTTCTCTTATTCTGAATTAGGGTTTTGGATTCCCGAAACTGAAATTAGGGTTTCTAGAACCGATTTTAGGGTTTCTTATAAATCGTAAGAATTTTCTAACTGAACGTTGACGTTCTTAATATAATATTATGGTTTACCACTGATATAGGCTATTTCGTCAGCCCTTGACCCTTTACCATATACTGTACACATATAATACCATATTCACAGAACATATACACATATACACTTAATCCTGAATAATTCACCAAAATCCTTCACAGAATTTTGAAATCCTCAAAATTCCTTCCCAAAAATGTCAAATTCATTCACTTATTTTCTGTCTAGATTCTAATATTGAACCTTAAATCAATCAATTATGATTTTAAATTTTTTCTAAATTCTCGGGTTGTCACAGGTAAATCTAGGCTCAATCGAATCAAGTTCGATAATAGTATATATATAAGTATTTAAATATATATAAAAGTTATAAATGCACCAGAGGTAAATCCAGGCTCAATAGAATCGAGTTCGATAATAGCATATATATATATAAGTATTTATATATATATATATATATAAATAATAAACGCATCGGAGGTAAATCCAGGCTCAATTAAATAGAGTTTTATGAAGATATATATATATATATATATATAAGTATTTATATTTATAAAAATAATAAAAGTCACAGATCGACGATCCGGGCATACACACACAACACGACTCTCAACGTGAATAAGTATGTGTGGATGGAAGTGAGAAAAGGCTTAAGAAATCTTAGATGTTTTATAGTGGGCTGCCAAGAAGACTTCAGATAGCTTCTAATGAATGATTACTTGGTTTCCACCGGTTAAATATAACAAAATATGAGCTCACAAGTGTTTGGAAAAAGAGAGCACTCAGTTTAAAGTGTCTACAGAGTAAAATGGACAAGGCTTCCTCGCCTTTTTTCTCTTCTTAAAATGGCCAGCCCAAGGCCTTTATTTATAGAATTGATGGACGTGGGTTTACCCCCGGCTGCCCAGATTGCCCCGAGCCTTGTGGGTCCCGTTGTCTCGAAGTACGTGCACTCAAACAACGCGTTGTTCGCTCGAACCTTCATAACTTTCAGTCTGGGAGTTCGATAGAAGCGTGCCATACCATTCCGAAAAGCTCTTTTCGAAAGCTACACAATGAAATAGGATTTGTCCTTTTTTTATTAATCCAAGAAGATGGGTCCATGACCGAAATAGCATTTCTAGGTCTCCGTCAGGCAGTCCGTTGAGCTGTTTTGCGTAGTTTGCGCTCGAAAGTTAAGATATGATTGTTGTGGGACTTCTTTTGAAGAAGTTTGAGTTGAAATGAGTTGATTTGATTTGAGTTTGAGTTTGCAAAATGACCATTTTGCCCCTCTCGGGGTTGTCGACTTTGGCGCAATTGTAGCGGTCTTTTCCCTGGGTTATCTCTAAGATTGTCATGCTGTTGACTCTGAATGTCCTCAGGGTTATCTCTGAGGTTGGCTTGACCTCCCGGGGTTGACTCCGGGCATTGAAGTTGATCTCTTGGGGTTATCTCCGGGGTTGGAACTGATGTTGTGGTCCTCCAGGGTTATCTCTAGAGTGTGAAAAAAAGATACTTTTGTCCTCTTGCATAGTTAGTAATAGGAAAATGAATTTTTGAGTGTCTACAGATGCCCCTCTTTATCGTGTTCATGCAATGCAATGGAATGAACATGATAAAGATTACTAGACACTTGAAATATGACAAAGTATTTTTAATGATGCAAATCATAATGTAATGAATGTTATGACGAATGTTAAAATGTTTTTGCAAATCGCAGTTCATAAATCGCACATTGCATTTCACAATTCACACTTCACTTTTGGCCAATCGCACTTCGCAACTCGCACATCGCATTTTGTAAATCACAATTCACAAATTGCACTTTGCATATCACAAATCGCTTATACCTTTATCAGTTATTGCTAATGCCTATGCTGGTGTTGACTCTAACGGTTTGGGCTTTTTGTCGTTGTTGCCAATGTTTGTTTGATGAAGAGAAATTGAGATGTTTTCTACATCTCTGATGGGGATAACGTTCTAAAATCACTGGACCTTCCCGATGTATACGCTGGTAGTTTGACAACGGTACCTACCCTTCTGGTAGTTTGACAACGGATCCTACCCTGCTGGTAGTTAGCTACGCTAACATCACCAAACTATTTTGATTCCCACTCGAACGGTGGTATACAAAGCTTTCATTACTAAACTGTCTTGATGTTTCTCTGACTTGATGCCAATGGTTTAGAATATCGAATCATTCGATACCTTCGATGAAGTAATATTCAACGACTTACTTCACCAGAATTCGCCTGATGTTACGCTTACCCTTTCTGAGGCGATTTTGTGTTTCTTTTTGCTGTTGGGTGCTTGTGCCCCATTTCCTTGTGTTTTTGATTTGCAACCAGATTGGATTGATGACCTGAGTGCCGTTGACATCCCTAGAGGGTGAAGCCCATTCTTTCGCTGCCTAAATTTGAACTTTGGTGCAGAGGCCTCAACTTGTGAGGACTTGACGCATGTTAACATGTTTGATGGTGTAGATTTCATTCGCTAGACCTTTTGTCGTTGGTTTTTCGTCTTTTGAGTTAAGGACTTTCTAGAGAATTTTCCCCTTCTTTTGTAGGAGCAAGCTTATGTTTCCATGATTTCTTTAAGGAGTTCTCCCCTTTCTTTTGATGAGAAGCTTGATCCCGCCTTAAACTCCTTCCCTTTCCTGGAATCAAAAAATGCCCTAGTCCTTTCACATGTTGTCGCTGGGGATTCATATGGGAAAATCTCTTTGTTGACCAAGTCGCGAGTGAGCAACATCCTTTCCATCAAAAGAACAAAATGCACCAAAAGCTTGACAGATTGGTCGTCAGGATTAGTACACTCTTGTGAATAAGGCATTTGAAGTTTAAAGTTTATGAAATTGAATGAGCTATGAAATCGCAAGGAAATTTTGAAACATCCATAGTCACTATTCATGGGTAAGATTAGATTCAAAAGACTTATCTCCCTATATCAAAGATACTTCATCTTTGCTTCTAGACATTATTCTTCACAGAATTGACTTCAAGTGACGTAACTCTTAGCAGGGGTTTCATTTCTACGCCTTTGTAAATTGTCCTTGATTCTAATTTTCTTTTCTCTCGCCTAACTTGTCTCATTTTCTTAGGCTATTCAGAATTATCCATGTAACGAGTTTTGGACCAATGACTCCTAAACCGGAGGGCTTTAGGGCACTAGGTGTTAAGATACCCCTTCGAGTTTACTGGCTCGAGTAATAAAGGCCACGCTTTGAGATAAGGTAGGTGATCACTCTATTTCCTTCTTTTATCTGAGCTTGACAGGTCCATTTTCTTAGGCTCTAAGTCACCCATGTAGGGAGTGTCGGGCCGGTGACTCCCAAACCAGATGTCTTTAGGGCACCAGGTGTAAAGACACCCCTCGGGCTTAATTACTCAAATAACCTAGGCCATGATTTGGATCTGCTCAGGTTTTGCCTTCTTTTTTTTAATGCTCATTTTCTTAGGCACTAAGTTACCTAATGTAACGAGTGTTGGGCTGATGACTCCCAAACCAGATGGCTTTAGGGCACCAGGTGTAAAGACACCCCTCGGGCTTAATAACTCGAGCAACCTAGGCCACGATTTGAGGCATTAGGCTGGTGACTTATCTTTTCATTAATTATCATTATTTTTTCCAAAGCTTTATACCCCACAACTAAGAGTCAGGGCAATCACAAACTGCAGACATGCATATGAGGTCAAGTCTGTTCTGAAAAGCACATTGAACTAGGATGCCATTCCCAATCAAAAGGGTTTAGTAGTCTTAATTCTCTAATCGTTCCCGTGATTCTTGCCCCATGGACGCTTATCAGAATTAATCCCATTCATAACAAGTTAAGCAAAACTTAACATGTATATTATCACTAATGCATGCAAATGGAGACTGAAAGCTCATAAAGAGGTGAAAGAGTCATACCTCACATGTGGATTATTCATTCTGAGAATAGTATGATTGGAAAAGACCAAATGATCGTACCGAATCTCCAGTGAGATGATATGTGGGAAGCTTTAAAGATGATGGACCATGCTGATGGTGCTGACTGGTGCATTTTCCTTTTTAGGATGGTTGATAAATGCTCCAGTATTGAGTTATCGTTATTTTTGAGATTTCCCCAATCTTATTGTAAGGGTTCCAATATCGGGTTATCGCCAATTTTGAAATTGCCCCAGCCTTGCTTGTGGTCTGGGATAGTTGCTTTGATAGATGGGCTGATAAGATGTCGAGATGACAAGAGGCTTTTACCTATGTACCATATGGTGAACATATATTGGATTTGGGCTTTGATGCCCTCAATTATTGTTCTTGACTTATTCGCACCATCGGCCTTGATTTTTCTTCCGATTTAAGGAAGACTTGTGATTGAGGGTGTCGGCCCTTGAGGAAGACTTGTGATTGAGGGTGTCACTCTTTAAAGATCGTTGCTACTATTTATCTTGGTATATCACTGTTTCTTCCTTTCTGGGACTTGTGCCAGATTTAATGGAATGACATTAAAGTGTTGTTGGGTATTCTCAATATGGGTCGCTGACTTTGAGAGCTTTTCTTGGTGTCTTGGGATTGATGTTTGGGTTTGGATATTTCTTTTGAGGGTCAGACCGCACCACTGATAGTTACCTACATACTCCCATTGATGAGGGGAGATCAGGTCTACGTAGTTTCTACTTGATGTGCTGAACGGTTTGAGAAGTGTTTGTTTAAGTTTTTGGGGTTTTTGTTTATTTTGATCGCACTATAAATGGTCATTTTCGTACTCCCATTGATGAGGGAGATCTGTCTTTCGTAGTTCAAAGCTTGTGGTTTGAGACCGGTAGCTTGATTTTTTGATTTTTTGCTTTTTTTTTTGATTTTTTGATTTTTTTGATTTTTTTTCAATATTTACATGCATGGAAAATAAAAGGCATACTGTGAAGAAAGTGATACCATCCCAATATCTCCTGGAACTCCCAACTTTACCTCTGGATCTACATCTTCTTGGCTAGCTGAGACTTGATAGTCTAGTTGTCAGTGGTTATGTTGCCTTCAAGGCTCGCGATAGACGTTTCCTCTTGATTCTGAATATCTTCACTTATGGCCATAACTTGATCGCCTCCTGATTCAGCACTTCCCTCGAGGATGCTCATATTGGACCCACCGCGAAAAGGGATGAACTCTTAATTCTTCAATGAGCTGGCTTCTGATGAGTGAGTTTTATACCTACGAATCGGTCTCTAATTCGAGCTTAAAATGTGTTAATTCTATATATTTATGCTTGTTTTTACTTTTTTATGTTGTTTTATGTTTAGGTGTAGCATGTGCAGCATGTGTGGTATAAATGGTGGATTTTGTGGCAAAACTGGGCTTAAAATGAGAAAAATAGGACTTCGGCAGAATGCCCCCCCACCGGGGTGGGTAATATATAAGCAAAACCATTTACGGGCTGGGAAGTATAAACAAGAATAGAAGGTCCCCCCACCGGGGTGGGCTATGTCAAGAGTAAAACCCCCACCGAGGCGAGGGTACGCGGGACAGAACAAGAGTTTAGATGCAATTGGATACTGAGGAGGCATGGATAGAATGAAATTGGTTTTGATTGGGACTGAAAGGAGAGCCTTTTTATCAGTTATTATAGAGCCTGAAGGAAAAGGGGATTCCATTAGATTATGTTAGAGTAGATTAGGACAAAACCCTAGTTCTTATTAGTTTTGGATATTGAAGCAACTTGGAGACCATTGAAGATCAAGAGTAGGAGCTTAAGGAAGATAGAGATTTGCCGACAACATATTTATTCTTCACTCTACTCTTATTTTTGTCTTTTATTGTTTATTCAATTGTGGAATCTTGGTTTTAATTCATTAATCACGAACTAAATCTTTTGTTTAAGATTACAATGGAACTTATTGCATAGTTTATTTTAGTATGCTCTTCTATTAATTATTGTGATTATTTTTGGATTGTCTATTATGTTTATTGCTTAATTACCTAGCTAACAATTACCTTGATAATCTATATGAAATCAAGAGATGAATTATAGATTTAGATCTGATCATAATAACATATGATTGTGTTTTCTACATGGCGTTGGAATTCATAATTTATGTATAGGATAAAGATATACCTATACATCGCATGTAATATGAAAAAGAACTTGTGCTTAAAATCCTCTTTAATTGTAACTCACATAAAGATATAATGAATTAGGGTATTCTTCTTAATTCTATCATCTATGGATTTAAGTTGATTTGAGAATGATGCATTGAGAGATGGTCATATTTACTAATGTGTTCTTGATTAACAATTCAGAATAATGAGCATAATTGATAAGAATTGTATTAATTTAAGTAAAGCAATAAGTGAAGTTGTGTTCTTAAATATCCATATCTGATTTTTAATTAGTGGTAATTAGAATTAGTGTAATTAAATAATTTAATTTATAACCTTAAATTGATTGTTTAAATAAAATTAGTTTGGTTAAGAGTTAGTATTTGGTAATTTATATTAATAATTCCTCGCGGGAACGATATTCTACTTTCACTTTATTACTTGTTGATCACGTATACTTGCGTGTTGTGCGTAACTAGAATTTTACCCAACAAGTTTTTGGCGCCGTTGTCGGGGAATTAGTTTTATATTTTTTTGCCAATATTAGATTCAATCAAATTAGTCTTAATTTAAACATTTTTTTTATTTTATTATCTTCCTATTTTTCTCTCGTTTCAAGTACATTGGTAGGATGCAATTATTTAAGGCCATTTTCGAGTATGACTCAACCAAGGGACACAAGGATGGATGAACTCAATAGAATTTCTACATTATCAGCACAACTAGAGATACTTTCGAGGAGGTTGGACGTTGTTGCAGCCCAACGTATTCAAAGAATAGTGGTAGTTTGTAATTATTGTGTTGGGAATCATCCGAGTAATCAATGCACCGTAAGTTTTGGGCCAGGACAACATGGTGGTGACTCCCTTAACGATTATGCATATGCCAATTATCATTAAGATTGGGGTTATCACCTGAATTCTTCCAGGAGCTATAATTATGAAGACCAATACTATGCTCCAAATCCAACATACACACATAAATTCTTATGTCCACCTCCATTGCCACAAGAAAAAAAAGTCAAATTTGGAGGAATTCCTATTGAAGCTCATAGCAAACCAAGAGGAGAGGATGATGAGTTAAGAAATATCGAGCCATAATTTTCAAAACTAGATGGAAAAACTCATCACTACCTCAACCAAAGGTCCTCAATACATGGATTCTGAAACTGAAACAGATAATTCAAGATTGGAGGAATTGTTGTCCAAGTTCGTAGCATCAAATGAGGAGAGGAGGATTAAGCAAGAGACGTCAATTCAAAATCTTCAGAACCAGATAGATCATATGTTCAAAGCCTTGAACAATTGTCCTCAAAACAACTTGTGTTATGATGTGGATTCCGAGATTGATGAAGTGCCCAAACCAAATCTACAACTGGATGAGACACGAGATATTGAAAAAGAGGAGACAAGTGGGGATAATGAAAACAAGGTCGGTGAAGAACTAACTGTGTGTACCAACAAGGATGAGCCGATGTTATTAGTGCCCCAAGTGCCTTCTCCGCCAAAGATCAAGGATCCAATTAGATTTACAAAACCATGCCCGCTAGGTAGTCATGTCGTCGACAATGCTCCTTGTGATGTAAAAGTGAATACAACTTCAAAGCCATGGTGCGATGAGATGGAGAAGATAGATGAAGAGACTATTGTGTCTGACAAGCTTCAATGCCCCGATGTGATCACAGACACAATGGAGAAAACACCTAGATGTTGGACATTCTTGAATGTGATCTTAACTAAATAAAACATGCTAGGTGGCTTTAATGTAATGGCTATCACTTTGGGGAACTTGTCAAAAGTTACATTATTTTCGATGGATGGAGGGTTCCTCAATTATCGAAGAAGAATTGGATAGTGCTGACCAGACAAAGTTAGGCTGAAAGACTGTAAATCAAGCGCTAACTGGGAGGCAACCCATAAATTTTTATATTTATTTTCCTTGTTAGTTAATTTAGTAGATAGGAATCAAGTACACCTAAATTACCTTGTTCTCAACAAGTTCTCACTCTTATTCTTTTATCAGATAAAGCCGTATACATACAACATGTTCACAATCAAGATAACATAATATCCTCCAGCGGATTCAGATATGGAGGAGCACCGAGTGTTTATGCCACGACCACCATCACCGCCATCACCACCATCACCTCACGCTTAGCTGATTACATGGAAGTCCTCTTATACTTATTGCTATATTCTTACAATGAGGGCATTGTAATTGCTAAGTTTGCGGGAGTTTAGTTTAGTTCTTTATTGCATGTTTGGTTTCATGTTTATGTTATGTTATTTGTTTATTTTTCATATGTTGTCATGTTTAGTTTAGGTTCATTATGTTTGCATTCATGTAGTACAACTGCATAAGTAGTTGCATAGTAGTGTAGTTTGAATAACATTATATTCAGTTTCTTGTTTTATCTAATTTTTTTTTGAAAATTTGAAAATTTGAAAATTTTCAAAAATCTTAGTTAGTTTATTGTTTTTATGCATGATTCTAGCAGTTAGATAGTAAAAGTCTATTTTGGCCAATGATGAAACTAGAATTGAGTAGACAAGTATAATATTGAATATTAAGGCTTTGCTGTGATTTCTTGTTATGAATTGAATCTTTTTCTGTTTGAAACTGGTATAATAAGGGTAGCACAGTAAAAAAAAACTTTGTTGACTGATAAAATTTAAAGTGACACATAATGGAACTTTAAAGGATAATGCTAGTTTGAATGAAAGGAACTCATGAATAGGCAGTGATGGCTAAAGTTAGATAAGAACCTAAGTTTGGGGGAAATTTGGGGTATATAAATTTCTTATATATATGAATAAATACCGTGACATGCTTCTCTAGTTTTGTGGCCTTTGTTACTTGAGTAAGTAAGCCCGGGGGATTGTCTTTACACCTAGTGCCCTAAGGCCTTAATGGTTTGGGAGTCGTTGGTCGAAACCTCGTTAAGGTAGCATTGAAAAGCCTAAGAGAATTAGACATTGCACAACCATGAGAATTAAAAAAAGAAGAAGAAGAAGAATAAAACGGGAAATAAGAACAAAAGCCCCCGTAATTGGAAAATAAAGCATAAGTACCATATTTGGACCCTTGATGTTGGTAATTGTTTGATTTTAGTTGGATCTTAACTATTTGTGGATTTCTTGAGTTTACACTGTATGATGCCTTCAAAGAGACCTGTTATGTGTTAAATTTGATTATGCATCAGTTAACATTGTTGTTGAGCTCACACAAATATTATATTATTGATAATAGTTTAAGATTTGATGATTGATTGGGAAATTACTAATAAGTTTTGATAGGATGTATTATAATGTTTAATTGATTTCTCTGAGGCCGGATGAACAGACTTGTTCTGTCATTACTTCTGGATTCGTAGGCATGTAGATTTGTGCATTCCATTGCATTGCATAGTATTTTTATTTTATTTTGTGCACGAGGACACGGGTTTAAGTTCGGGGGAGTTTGATGAGTGAATTTTATACCTACGAATCGGTCTCTAATTCGAGCTTAAACTGTGTTAATTCTATATATTTATGTTCGTTTTTACTTGTTTATGTTGTTTTATGTTTAGGTGTAGCATGTTCAGCATGTGTGGCATAATTGGTGGATTTTGTGGCAAAATTGGGCTTAAAATGAGCAAAATTGGACTTCTACAGGATGACCCCCGTCGGGGCGAGGGTACTTAAACAAGAACAGAAGGACCCCCCGTCGAGACGGGCTATGTCAAGAGTAAAACCCCCGCCGAGGCAGGGGCACGCGAGACAGAATGTAAGATCCCAAATTTAATGAATAAAATTTAATTTCTTGAAATATTTTTTTTAATATTAAGGTTTGGATTTGATATAATATTTGTGGGTAATATTTACAAATTTTGCGAAGTAAACAAGTTGTTATAAAATATTCGTTGTGTCGGGGAATATTCGTTTGGTCGGAGAATATTCGTTTTAACAAGGAATATTCGTACGACGGACACAATCATTGGTGGACCCCACAACGGAAGTATTATTTGAGTTAGAAAAGCGGCGTAAATATCTTTTATAAAATTAACGACGAAAGTTTTACCGTTAATCGTTGAAATACCCGTGGTAAAGTACAACGATGTCTGGCGTGGTTGCATACTAGCACACGATATTGTACAACATCTTTGATTATTGATGCTTACGTGAGAAGTCACTCAGTTATATTAAATTATTGCCACAGTAATTGCTGCATAGCATCTCTCATATTATTGATTCAATTATTGTCACAGTATCATCTGCATAATATTTTATATTATTAAATTAATAATTGAGATGACAAAGTTATTCATATTATTATTTGCATTATTGACGATGTCTAGAAAGTTCTGTCGAGGAAAGGGGTTTGTTCACCTAATTGCGCGCCAATAGGGAGAAATCCTTGTCGGAAAGCCCCCTCTTTCCTGGGAATGATCTGGTTGTTAAATATTATGAGTTATAATATTAATGATGAATAAGTTCGTGTTGATTAAAGATGAAATTGATATTTCCATTCTGTTGGGATTATTAATGTTAGTGAAAATCGACATTTATTTCGATAACAATTGATTTCTGGAGGTTAAATTGACCAATCGGATAATTAATCGGATAAATGAGCAATTAATTGCTATTAGTTCACATGCATATAACTATTTGTTCACATGAATGGAACTATTGATTCACATGCATGTACTATTAGGGGAGGTGGTGCAAGTTTGATAATACTTGTAGGACTAAATTAAAAATGGAGGAAAAGATGAAGGTACTATATTGTAATAATTTGAGATCCAAAATGTGCAATTATCAATACTAT
Source organism: Panax quinquefolius (assembly GCA_020205615.1). Lineage (NCBI taxonomy): Eukaryota > Viridiplantae > Streptophyta > Magnoliopsida > Apiales > Araliaceae > Panax > Panax quinquefolius. Next base: position 68,199,094 of record CM035152.1, on the reverse strand, counting down.
GTTTTCCTATAAATAGAAGCTAATTCTTCTTTCATTCTCACCAATTAACTAAGACTCACAAGAGCAATTATAGAGATAGAAGCTATAGAGAGAAGCTATAGAGAGAAGCTATAGAGAGAGAAGCTATAGAGAGAAAGAAGAAGAGTATTTTGCTACTTCACTATTGCAGTATCCAGTCTTCTGCTAAGGTAAGGGGTATTACTTCTTTCATATTCATAAGGGATGTTATTTATTTCTTATTCGTAAGGGATATTATTTTTTTCAATATTTGTATGAAATAATATTTTCTTCCATACTCTGTAGTATGTAAGTAATATTATTTCATTTCGTATCCCTAATTCTACACTCATTTTGTTGAAGTATTGCGTCTATACTCCATGAAATTAGTAGAATATCCTTAAAATTTGTGCTTCATCTAGTATCGCTTCACAAGGATATTTTTTTGAACATTCTTGTTAAATTTTAAGTTTTTCATGCCAGAGTACTATTCACGGGTACTATTCATTTATACGGCACTATTTATACGTACGACACTATTCATAGAGTACTATTCATGGGCACTATTCATAAATATAGTACTATTTATAAATACGGTACTATTCACAAAGTACTATTCATGGAGTACTATTTATGAAGTACTATTCATGGGATACTATTCACGAAGTACTATTCATGGGGTACTATTCAAAAAGTACTATCCCGAAGTACTATTCATGGGGTACTATTCACTTGGGTACTATTCACTCGGAGTACTATTCATAACAAAAAATTGATTTCTTTTCGGTCTAAATCATTTTTGATACAATATTATTCTTGAATTTTACTCCAAAAAGCAGTATCATGTTGACAATTTGGATATTATTGAATTCTGGATAAATTAAATTATAAATCTTTAAAATTTATCCTTGCTTTCATTTAATTGAATTTTTATATCATTGTCATCATCCTCATACTTATATTGTGCTGAAAGTCATCCGCGGCTTACGTGCATAGATGGACTGTTGATTGGTATGATTATGACCAGGGATTATTCAGTATAGTCATGACCGTAATGTTACAAATGATGTAGTAAAAGTCCTCATTGGCCCGTAGTGCATTGATGGACAAATGTTGGTATAATCATAACCATGCGTTCTCTTCGGCCAAGGGTGCAAAGATGAATTGTTTTTTGGCATGATCATGACCATTGGTGAAAACACGAATATCCTTGGCCCGTAGTGCATGGATAATTCGTGGTCGTGATACTAATGAATATCCTTGGCCTGTAGTGCATGGATAATTCAGTGATGTGGATTATTTATTAAGCTGAGTCTCATCGATAAAATTGATGGTAAACTTTTAAATCATAGAAGATAGTAGATATCATGCTCTACTTAACTCTTCTAATGGATTGCTTATTCTGCTGCAATTGTTGATCTAAAACTTGTTATCTATTGTATTCTATCAGTTGTTATATTGTTGAAGGCTAAAGATAATTTATTCTGCATTATCTTAGTTACAATATTTCTTACTGGGCTAGTTAAGCTCAACCTTTTCTTTCATTGTTCTCTTCAGGAAATGAGAATATAGCTGGGACGAGTCGGGGAATGGAGTGATGGTTCAGGATAAGTGGCTATAGTAGTCCTCACTATTATATAAAATAGTGTGATAATAATTGTAATGATAACTCAATTGAGTGTGGATATTGTCTAGAAGACAATATTCGTGTTAAAACTCTCAACTTATATTTTTTCGTATTATACACGACAGTTGTATAATTAAGTTGTATTTTAATTCTGTACCAAGTATTTGGCGACCCAAGATGGGTGATGTATACCTATTTTGGGGGCCTCACACAGAACAAGAGTTTGGATGTAATTTGGATACTGAGGAGGCATGGATAGGATGAAATTGGTTTCAATTGGGACTGAAAGTAGAGCCTTTTTATTAGCTATTATAGAGCCTGAAGGAAAAGGGGATTCCATTAGATTATATTAGAGTAGATTAGGACAAAACCCTAGTTCTTATTAGTTTTATAGATTGAATCAACATGGAGACCATTGAAGATTAAGAGCAGGAGCTTGAGGAAGATAGAGATTTGCTGACAACAGATTTATTCTTCACTCTACTCTTATTTTTGTCTTTTAATGTTTATTCAATTGTGGATTCTTAGTTTTAATTCATTAATCATGAACTAAATCTTTTATTTAAGATTACAATGGAACTTATTGCATTGTTTATTTTAGTATGCTCTTCTATTAATTATTGTGATTATTTTTGGATTGTCTATTATGGTTTATGTTTATTGCTTAATTGCCTAGCTAACAATTACCGTGATAATCTATATGAAATCGAGAGATGAATTATAGATTTAGATTTGATCATAATAGCATGTGATTGTGTATTCTGCATGGTGTTAATTTATGTATAGGATAGTGATATACATATACATCGCATCTCCATAATCTGATTTTTAATTAGTGGTAATTAGAATTAGTGTAATTAAATAATTTAATTTATAACCTTAAATTGATTATTTAAATAAAATTAGTTTGGTTAAGAGTTAGTATTTGTTAAGTTATATTAATAATTCCTCGTGGAAACGATACTCTGCTTTCACTTTATTACTTGTTGACCACATGTACTTGCGTGTTACGCGTAACTAAAATTTTACCCAACAGCTTCCCCGACAACCTCACCACATTTTCCTTCATCTGTTCCTTCACCTTTTTTCTGGGCTTGAGAGGATTCGACCATGAAATCTCCCTCGAACTGTTGTTGCATTTCTTGTAAGGAACTTTCATTTTTTGCTTTTTCTCCCTTATAAAGGATCAATATTTCCTCCTCATCATCCAAGATGATAAAATCAGGAACATGATTGCTATCTTTGGGCCACAAGATACTTGAAGTTGGTGGAGGAATCTCTTTTGGGGATTTTCTTGTTTCCTCTGGCATTCTATGCATTAGGATCAGTCCACCTTGTGTTCTATCAGAATTGGTGCTCACAGCCTTCACCTCATTTGAACTGTCTGTCTTGAGTGGACATCTTAAGCTTTTTATTACGTTTTTGCCTTTTCTAGTCATGGGGGATTCTATCTTCAACTCTCCATTTTTAATGAGATCTTAGATTTTATGTCGCAAAGACCAACATCCCTCAGTTGTATGTCCAGGTGAGTTAGAATGGTAGAGACATATCTTGGTGGAATCATAACTCTACATCTTGGGATTTATAGGAGGCAACAACTCAGTAATCCTTCCTTCGCTTATCAGAAAGTGTAGCATTTATTCATTTGATTTGCTCAGTGGGGTGAATTTTCGGCCTCTTTTGAAGGTTGTTTGATCTTTCTTCTTTGAGAATTCGCATTCCTCCAGGTGATTTCTCTGCTGGTCAGATCTTTTAACAATTTTATCAATCCCCTTTTCTTGCCCTTTCAGCCTTCTTTGATCTTCTTTGTAAACACTCAAAATTTTCTGCCTACCTGTTACTAACATTGTAGGAAGTGCAAAATTTTCTTTCAGAGATAACCCTGGAAGACAGCTCAGCTTAATCCCGAAAATACCACCGGAAGTTCAGTTTCAACCCCAGAAAACACATCGGGAGTATCATTTCCCACCTCGGAGATAACCCTGGGGAAAACAGTGCAAATACCAAAAATTCCACCGGAGAAGGCCGATTCATCTTAGAGATAACCCCGAGATGTTCAGTCTTAGTCCCGAAAATAACACCGGGAAAGACAATGTCAACCTTGGAGATAACCCCATGGAGTGCAGTTGCAGTTTTGGAGATAACCCCGAAGTTGCTCGTTTCAACCTATGCAGTCAGCTTCAACCTCGGGACTCACACCGAGGCACTCAACTCCCAAACCCGGAGATAACCCTGGGAGGACAGGCACACCTTAGAGACAACCCTGAGGGCATTCAGCACTTGCACTAGCCCAATCTCAGAGATAACCCTGAGCAACATCTGCTTTATCAGCCAAAATCGAAGATAACCCCGATGAAGGGAAAAATCGTTAAATTGCCACCTCAACCCCACATGGCGCTGTCTCAATAAACAACAGTCAACATACATTCCACATAAAAATGTCCCACAAGAACCAAGGAGTTGCAATCCCGAGTGACTACTACGCAAGGCAGCATACCGGAAAGAATTTGAAGCTTGAAGACATAGGATATGGTTCCATCTTCCTGACTTCGTACAACCTCTAATCCCATGTCATTGCATAACTCTTGACAACGTCAATCCAAAATAGGTCTTATACACCTCAATCGGATGCTCGAATTGAAGTTCTGCAAGTTCGAGCGGACATCACGTTGCACGCGTGCACGTACTTTGAGACGACATGACCCGATGAGGTCGGGGCACCCCAGGCAGCCGCAGGTGCACCTGCGGCTCCCCCCCTCTATAAATAGAGGGCTTGGGGTGGCCATATTTCAAGAGAAGATGACAATGAATCCCTGTCCAATTTGCTCTGTACACACCCTACATTGAGTGCTTTCTCATTTTAAACACTTGGGAGCTCACATATAGCTATTTTTTTACCGGCGAGCTGAGTGTTCATCCACTTAAAGCTATAGAAGTCTTCTTTGGCAGTCCACTGTAAGCCTTCTTACACACTTTAAAGCCTTTCTCTTCATCTTTGCACACACTCTTCTTCACGTTGAGAGTCGTGTTGTGTGTGTATGCCCGGACTTCGGTCCATGGTTTTCATTTTTGTCTGTATATATATACTTATATATATTTATATATATGGACTAACATTATCGAGTTATGCCTCGATTGAGCCTGGACTCACGTCCGAGTGTTTATTTGCTTATATATATATATATATATATATATATATATATATATATATATAAATAAATCGCTAAAATGATAAAAGCGAGTGGGATCGATATATATCCCAATGCTTTTATAAACTTATATATATATTTACATTTCTGTCAGGCCTGGAGTTTACTTTATGGCCTTTTATTGCTTTATTTACATTCTGTCCCGCCTGGAGTTTACTTCATGGCGGTTGATCATTTTTACTGCTTTATTTTCATTTAGTCCCGCCTGGAGTTTACTTCGTGGTAGTTGATCACATTTATTGCTTTATTTACATTTCTGATCCCCCATGGAGGTGCTTCATGGTGGTTGATCATGTCTCTCTCTCTATATATATATATATTTACTGCTTTTATATATTTAAATTTTTGATCCCCCATGGAGGTGCTTCGTGGTGGTTGATCATGTATATATATATATATATATATATTTACAGCTTATATATATATATAACTGCTTATTGCTTTTCATATAAACTACAACATCATGTGATCACAGTTTCAGTCTACTGAATCTAGATTCGGTTCCCGTGATGGACATTTTCAGCTGTAAGCAGCTTGTAAATTATTCACGGTGTTTGAATTTCCTTAGATGGCTTTCATGTCCATGAGGAATTTGGCACTGCTATATATTATTTTCTCGAAGATGCTTTGTATCTCAAAAATAAAAGCAACCAAGCCGACCATTATATAATAAAAATGGAAGTATCAAAGGCCTCAATTACTATTGACCACAAGGTTTGAAAAACCTCTTTCATAAAATCTCATTCCTATATATTGCTAAAAATTGAATTTTTATACAAATTTAAACCCTTTGTATATAAGTGCGAACGAGGCCTCACACTACTTCCAAATAACTGCACATTGACCCACACACACACACACATATTCATATAATAGTTTCTTGAAAAGTGGCGGTCACCGTGGTAACACGGATGTCGGGGAGTGCCTAACACCTTCCCTCCGCATAATCAAGCCCCCGAACCCTAATGAATCTCGGTTTCACAGACTGCTTAGCAAGCGGTGTTACATCATCGGGTCAATGTGCAAACCTTTTTCTCGCCAGGCTCGTTAAATGCAACCAATTAAAACACAAACCGGCGACTCTTACAGTCAAATCGTCGACATATACATGTCGGACCTTTTTCACTTGTTTTTTCAAACAAATCTCGCCTAACATGAGAACACCAAAGAACAAGAACAGAAAAGGGACAAATAAAAATCCCGACATCGATAGGTGGCGATTCCGCTGGGGAACTCCAGTAAGAGGGCTTAAGCCGCTACTACAAGCTTTTCAAAACTGTTATATGCTTGTGTGCGAATGTTGCATTTACATTTTTTGATGAATGTGTACGAATGGATTTTACGTACTACACTACAATATATCTATCTATGATATTAGTGCTTCGCACATGTCATCATTTTCATAAACGGTGAGACACGTTGTATGTGAATGTATGTTGTGTGGTTCCTCCACCAGAAGGCTATCCTGTCGGTGTTTGATTACTGGACTCGTAGGGAGACTAATTCCAACGAGGCTCAAGAAAGGCACCACCCAGATTCGCTCTAGTTGAAAGACCGGATTAACTTCCAGACAAGTAGATTGTGATGATCTGGGAACCTTCATGCCAAAAAGCCGCGAGAGTAACCTAAGATAAGTCAGCCTCTGATGAACCAAACGCGGAGGAAAGTTTCTTCATGCTTTCCATTTTCAATTACTTGTAAAGACAATTACATGTAATTTCTTTCCATGTTCATCTCTATGTATTGGAAAATATGAAGAATATGTGTACATGCATATTAAGACTTGACATGCTATCAAATGACACCCGTTTTGCATGATAATATTCTTAAAATGGACACATTATGATAACATGTAAACATTTATACATTCCCTACGACTAAACTACATAAGTTTTTGTAGGGAAACAATTGGGCCTGTTACCTGTTCAAAGTCCAAAAAGGTCACGAGCCTATAACAAATCATGTCTTCATCTGACTAGTCTAATCTTGCTCTGGTCTCTCGAGAAGAGTTTGATGGTTTAAGCAAACAAATTACAGATTTGGTTGTTCTGCTTAAAGAACTACACCAGTCTACTCAGGGTTCACGAATACCCGTACATACAGAATCCTCTGCACAAGGTTCGGATAAAATAATTCCTGAACTTCAGTTAGATACGACCAAAAAAATTCCTGAAAACACCCATCTCAAAAAAGATCTAGACACTGGTGATATTAGGAAGAAAGTCCTTCAAATGGAGGAAACCATCCGTTCTATCAAAGGAATTGGAGCACACGGGAGTGTTTCCTATGCTGACCTTTGTATATTCCTTGGTTTTCATTATCTAGAGAAGTTTAAAACTCTTGACTTTGAAAAGTATGACGGGTTAGGGGATCCTTACACATATTTGAAGGTGTTCATTGGAGAACTTGGATCTTATGAAGAGGACGAGAAGCTCAGGATGTAGCTGTTCCTAGAAGTGTCTGACTGGAGAAGCCCGGACGTGGTATACTAGATTAGACAATTCAAAGATCCATAGCTGGGAGGAACTAGCTCATGCCTTCCTCACTCAGCACAACTTCTAATCTCAGATGGCTCCTGACCGATACCAGATTACCAAGGTCAAGAAACAGTCCACTAAGTCTTTCAGAGAGTATGCTCAAAGGTGGAGGCATCTTGCTGCTCAAGTTATTCCTTCCATGACAGAATCAGAAATGGTCATGACCTTCATAGACATACAAGAAGCTCCTTTCTTTGAAAGAGTCTTAGCTGGCATTGGCAAGCCATTTTCTGAAATGATCAAGCACGGAGAGATGGCTGAGATGGGATTAAAGTCAGGAAAGATTCAAGATCTAACCACTCTTAAAGCAGTTGCTGAGCACATCCAGTCTGGAACTTATGAAAACAACCCCCGGAGGGTCCATAAAAAGAAAGAGGAAGATGTTTCCTTGATACTACAAGGTCAAAAAGGAAGTCAGAATATGCCTATCGAGAGGAGAAACTACTCCCCTTTGCAAGCACAATCTTCAAACCCTCCATTGCCTAAAGGTTGAGAAGTCAGATGCCCCAAAGTGTTCATACCCTTAGGGAATTCACTCGAGAATATCCTTAATTTTCTAACTACTCAGAAGAAAATTACACATCTTCTTCCACTTGCCAACCCGAATGGGAAGGGTTTCAATGCTACTCAGAAATGTGCTTATCATGCCAGGGCACCGGGACATGACACTCATGATTGCTGGGCCTTGAAACATAGGGTGTAGGACTTAATCGACAATGGGGAGATAGTCGTGACTAAACCCAACGAACCTCATGTGCAAGACAATCCTCTTCCTCATCACAAAGAAGGAAATGTCAATATGATTAATTGGAGCAGTGGACAGAGTTCCAATTACGTTGTTGAATCTTCCCAGACCAGCAAAGATGGTGCTGACAGATGGGATTATGGACAGTTCCAATTTATGATGGAGCAAAAGATTAATGCTCTTCGTAAACAAGTAGATCAATTGGTAGAACTGGTGATTCATCAACACCAAGTCACACGCCAATTAATCAGTTAGGAGCATGCTAGTCTCATTCCTTTTGTCATGAATATTCCATCCTCGCCTTCGGAAAGTGAAACACTGGAAGATAATGTTGTAAAAAGAGCAAGTGTCAAATCTCGTCGGGATTTTGCCAACAAACGAGAATTTACATATCTTGGCCAACCTATGGAGGAAATATTTCAGATGTTCATCAATGAAGGAAGAATTACATCCCTTCTACCTCTAATCAATCCCCGTTTTAGACAGTTTAATTCTGATGGAGTATGCCAATATCACTCCCACTCTCACGGTCACAACACAGAAGAATGCTGGGCACTCTGCCACCTCATTCAAAATTTAATTGACAGTGGTGTCCTGCAGATGGCAGATGATGACACTTTTTTACTCAAGAGTGGGAACACATATCCTAAAAAATGGAAGGATGGCGTAGTAGTTATATCCGCTGAGGATGATTTGGCTGCTAGACCACTCATAATACAAGCAATTCAACTCAAAGGTGCTGACAATCCTTTAAAAGTAGCTGCACCAGAGCTAATTCTCTTGCCATCTAGGCCATAGTATCCTATTGTCAGCTTGAAAAAATTCCCATGGAATTATGGGCCGGCTGAAGGATCTACATCACATACAACTGCTATAGTGTCGATGGAAAATCCACTGTATCTTCCCCATCGGGTGATGAAGCCTACCATCAAATCAAATGGGAAAGTTCCCGCGGAGAAAATTGAAGAGTTCCTCCGTACTATGGGCTATAATAAAGCCAAGGTGGTTTTAAGTTTGAGAGAAGCTCTACAACAAATTTCCATACTGGACTTGGTTTTCTCTTTCGAAGATCACATGAAAATATTGCTAAGGGTTTTGGAAGAAGCCCATTTACCAAAATCAGTGGATATGGAAAAATTCCAATATCTGGTTGATCACATTTTCAACAACAATGTGATATCATTCACTGATGATGACATACCCGCTGAAGGGACCGGTCATTACAAATCGTTACACATAGCAGTTTGTCCTCCGGATACATGGTAGGAGGAGTCTTGATAGATGGAGGTTAATCTCATAATATCTGTCCTTATACTACCTTGGAGAAGATGAATATCAACCCCAAGAGGATCAAAAGCAGCCACACGATTATCAAATTTTTTGATGGGTCTCGACTAAACGCCGTTGGAGTAATTGAATTACCAGTGGAGATTGGTCCACATAGATTCAGTGTATCCTTTCACTTGCTCAGAATTGCTACAGGATACAATCTGCTTATGGGAAGACCGTGGATTCATATGGCTGGAGCCATCCCTTCCACCCTTCATCAGCAACTCAAGTCCATTATCAACAATAGCCTAGTCATTATTAATGCTGAGCCGGAATGTCCTGAACAAGGTGACATACCACTTATCAGCTTCAATTCAGAAGTTTAGCCGATCAGTTTCCACGCCGTGGAGGTGAGTAACACTCATTACCATCCCATTGGGGTGCCACCTCTCACACCCAAGATTTCTGTCGAAGTAATGTTGGCCACTCAAGAGATGATATCATTGGGTCATCAACTTGGATAAGGTTTGGACAAAGATCATCAGGGTATTAAGCACCCTATTCAAGTGCCCAGTTAAACCGGGACAGCTAGACTGTGACGCCCCCAAAATAGGTCCATTCCATCCAACCCATTCCGAGTCGCCAAATACATGGTACAGAAATAACTACAACTTTATTGTTACAACATATAAACTGTGAGTTTAAATACAATTATTGTCTTCTAGACAATATCCACACTCAAATAAATCCCCATCACAATTATTGATACATTATTTTACAAAAATGGTGAGGACTACTAAACAACTCTCTTAGAACCTTCATTCCATACCCCGACTAGTACTCGCTACATTCTCGCCTCCTGAGAAGAAAAATGGAACAACAAGGAAAAGGGTGAGCTCAACTAGCCTAGTAAAAGAATATTATGACTAAGATAATATACAACAATTTATCGTTAGTCTTCAACAGGAAAAATCTAATACAATACGATAAACAACCGCTTTTAAATCAATCTTCGCAATGAAATAATAATTCATTAGAAGAGTTAAGTAGATAATGCAAACTACTATCTTCTATATATGAATTTAAAAGTTCATCGTCGATATTTTATCCTCAGAACATCAATCAATATATATCTCGAATCAAATATTCATCTTTTGCACTACAGTGCCAAAGATATTCATCATTGGACATGTTCATCTAAACACTGCTCATCTTTGCACTATGGGCCAAAGATATTAATTAGTCGGTCATGTTCATCTCAACACTGCTCATCTTTACACTACGGCCAAAGATATTAATCAAGAAATCATTCATCTTTGCACTACAGCCAAAGATATTCAATAATATCATCATTTAGGACCGAGGATGATGAAAAATATTTTAAAGAAAACGAATCCAAATGAAACAAAAGAACAATTATTAAGGATTCAGTATTTTAAACAATCCAAGTTCAAAAATACTTCATAAGTAATCGAGAGTGGAGTAAAATTCAAGAATGATCAAAACATGGATACAATCAAAGCTAGTATCCATAATAGATATTTTGGACAAAAAGAAGAAATTTCATTTTTCTGTGAATAGTGCCGTATTCGTGAATAGTGTCAGATATATCGTGAATAAAGGTCGTATCGTGAATAGTAACTCTCGACACCAAAAAGATAGAAAATTTCACAAAAACATCTTCACGCTTCGTGAATAGTAACTCGTGAATAGTAACTCGTGAATAGTAACTCATGAATAGTAACCCGATATGAAAAAGTTCCAAATTTGATAAAAGTTCCAACCAATATTTCAAAGATAATGATATTGAAGAAATAATATCATTTGAGTGAAAATAACATCCCTTACCTCGAAAAGACAATACTTCTAGTTGAAACACCTGGATATAGGCTATGACTTGAACTTGCACCGTAGATAGCACTACTCAAAGTATACTCAAAATACTCACAAGAATACGCTTCGATAATATAGAGAGAAAACTTCAGCTTTTGGTGTGATTTTCAATTCTAACCTAAGACCCTATTTATAGGAAAATGCTTAAACACCAAAGTAGAAAATTTAATAAATTAATATTATAATTTTTCCACAACTTCATACGCACACTAACAATCTGAATTCAGCCTCCTAATCACATGTTAAATGAGTTTCAAAAATGAAAAAAAAAACGTTTTTGTAATTAAAAATATTTTAAACTTCCAAAAATCAATTATTTCGGAACTTCAATAATTCACAATAAATAGCTCTTTTATCAGAAAAATTGAAACTCATGACTTTCCATAGGAAATTCCATTATCTACAACTTTGCAGAAAGTTTTTTCCAAATTCCAAATGAAATTAACCTAAATCCTCAAACGGGCAATTTTACAAGCTATAATCAAATTTCGGTCAATAATTGTGTCCACCAACACACAAAATATGTGTTAAACATTTAATGCCAAAAAAATACTCTTCCTCCTCATATACTCATATATCCCACATTCATTATAAAATATCGTCGTTAATATATTATTAAAATAATATATTTAAATGAATTATTTTATCGTAAAAAGATAAAATATTAATTTTAACAATTGTTACATTAAAATTTTCTCCATCTATATCCACATAAAATCAATATTTTCATCATCATATAAATCAATAATTAATTATTCACAAATAATATTACGAATCACAAGATCGCAACTGTGCCGCTCCTTCGAAAGAAAGGGGGCTTTCCAATAAGAATTTCTCCTTCATCAAGCGCCAAGCAATTAGGTGACCAAACCTCTCCTTAGATGTAACTTTCTAGACATTGCCAATAATGTTATCTAATAATATTATTCAGATAATATGAATTATTGCTTCGATAATGGAAAATACTTGTAATGACAATTTATCAAAACAACAAGAATATAAAATATCAATGCAAAGAATTATTGAATCAATAAAATAAAATACTTAATAAGAATTATCGTAACAATTATTGAGTAGTGCCTTCACGTAAGAATCAATAATTGGTGCAATACTGCGTACTCTTCGCTCAACAACGCGTATTAGTGTGTTTTAACCACCGGGTATTCCAACAAAGATAATCTGTAATAACTACGCCAATTATTTATAAACAACTTATATTTGTTGTTTTCTTCATCCAATCGCTTTCACATGGGGCCCACAAAAGATCAAGGCCGTCACATTTATATTCCCTACAAAGATTTAATATTCCACGACCAAACGAATATTCCCCGACAATAATGAATATTTTATAACCACTTGCTTATTCAAAATATTTGCGATTTTACCCCATAACTATCCACATTAATCAAATCAACCCTTACTATTTCAAAATAATAAATAGAGGAAAATAAATTTCATTTATTAATAATTTGGGGTCTTATAACCTCCCTTCTTATGAAATTTCGTCCCTCGAAATTGACGTGACGATTTGGTGTTTCAAAAGATGAGAATACCTCGCTTTCATTTCCGCTTCCAACTCCTGAGTCATTTCCTCAATAGCATGGTTTCTCCACAAAACTTTAACTTGTGGTATAACCTCGCTACATAGGACATGTTCTTTCCTCTACAAGATCTTGACAGGTACCTCCTCGTACATTAAGTCTTCAGCTATTTCGTCTGGTTCTAACTCAATGACGTGGTTCGGGTTGTCCACAATATTTATGTAACATCGATACGTTATGAACACACGTCATACTTGGCGGTAAAACGAGTCTATAGCCACGCCCTTCTATTCGATCGAGAATTTCAAATGGATTAATAAATCAAGGTTTGAGCTTTCCTCACCTCACCGATTCTCGCTTTTGAAATAACAACTTCTTGCACCTCCTTCTTCATTCATCACCTCTGGTGTGTAGCTTGAATAAATTTAACTTTATCGATTAAAGTCGATTATACTCAGATATCATCACGTGGGTACCTAGAGTTTTCATCTCCATCTCTATTATTTGTAAATTATACAAAATTAGTCTTTGACAATATCGTACTCAGATTGTATACGATCTTCTACTCAACACGCCACCTACCACGCTCGCTTTTCCAAGATGGCAATGGTCGTAACACGTACTTTGAAATGAGTCTCATCTTGAGTTCTTCAAGCTCTTCCAACATTCCTCGCTCCATTCAATTTTGTATGTCTACGAAGTCACCAAAGAATGGAATAGCGATTCGAGAATATCCTTCAACGAATCTCCGATAATAACCAACTAAGCTTCAAAAGCTACGATTTTGATTACCTACTTAGGTTGTTCTCAACTCGTGACTCATATCCCAACCTTGGATAGCACGTTACAATGACACCTATCGCTTTACTATCGTGACGAATATGGTGTCCCCTACGGAGAGTCCGCTTCGCATTCCCACAAAGGAAGTCACCAGATAAAGGCTCAGTACCAAATTTATATAGTTGAATTTTTAACTCAAGTTCAATAGAGCCATTCGATATGAGATTTTAGAAATGAGTTTTGTCGGGTTCAAAGTCGATACAATATTTAATATCGATCTTTGGGAGTAAGCCAAGAAATTCTTCAGAAATACATCGAGAAAAATCAATAACAACAGGAATATTATTCAAATCTGACGTGTCTTTATTCAAATCCATAACATAGACTAAGAAAACTTGACATCCGTAATAAACGAATGACTTCATGGCTTGATATGAAAATGTTTGACTACAATGGTTTGATTGCTTGAATTGAATAACAAAGTTGCTTAGAATATGAAAACTAACAACCTTACGAAAGTAATAAATTTCTATTATGATGAGTAGTTAACCTTAAAATCACATCAAAAGCAAATATCTCTATAGAAATAAGGTTAACTGTAATGTGATAGTGCCAACCTGAATCAAGCAAGATTTCTAAACAACGGATGTAATGAAAGTTTCTCCTAACTGATTCTCCATAAATAGGTCAAAGTCTAATTTCTCCGTAGTCAAGTTCAAACGCCGAGCGCAAGTGCAAGAGAGATAAAAGAATGGGTAGAACCCAGATTCAGTAAGGTATAAACTTCGCAAGAATTTATAATTAACTAACCTGTAGCTAACTTCGTCGTTTCCTCGATTTTGACCGGCCACGACAAACGCTTCTTCCGTGAACTGCCGACTTTGACCTTTCGGGACATCCTTTTGAGTCACCATTCCGCCGGATCGGTTTCATACCGCATAATCTCGAGCGATATGTCCTTCTTTTCCACAATTATAGCATACCTTAAACTGTAGGGGGCTTTGGTGATATGTCCCTCTTTCCGCAGATTTGTAACATACGACCGGTGGTCTTTCTCCTCCTTGAACCAGGTTACATCAAGGCGCCGACGCCTTCACATGGTCGTTGTTGAATCTCCTCTTTTAAAATCTCCTCCCGACTCGCTTTCTTCTATTTTCATGGCCACGATTACCACCAGAGTGTTTACCGCCTTTGTCCGTATTCTTCTTTCTCCACCGGGTTATCGTTATTCTTATGATCGCTATCTTCTATAATCCTCGGTTATGGTCCCTCATTGAACGTATTTCGTTATCTCGCCTAACAACCGAGCCCTCGCTGACAACATCCTAATAGAGAGAAAATTTATGAGAAATGAGATACCGACGTATGTCGGGTTTCAAACCTCTCGTAAACATCCGCCATACACGCTTCTCATTCTCCACCAAATGAGGTGCAAACCGATAACTCCGCTGAACTTTGCATCGTCTCGACACCGCCACGTTATTCTCGCTTCCGCTTAATAAACTCCACTTCCTTCATATGACGAATACTTTCGGGAAGTACTTGTCATTGAACTATTTCAAACGCTCCCATGACATGCCGAGAAGTACCGGATGGGTACGCTTTTACGATTCCCACCAAGAATCGCCTCGCCACACGGAACATAAAGGTGGCGAATGGAACCTTTGTTCCTCCGCATCCCAAGACATCGAATATCTTGGTAATTTGCTTGACCCATGTTTCCGCGTATGATCGGATCCGGCTTTCCTTTAAATTCGTGGTCCCAACTCTTTGAACTCGCTTGTCAGGACAACCCGTGAATTGCTATCATTTCCTCCTCAGATTTTGAACACGAGTCTCCTCGTCGATTTTGCATGAATCGCAAAAAGCTTCTAAACATCCCTCGCTCATCATCTCGCTTTCAAAGGTGTTGTTCATAGGAGGTACATTGCCACTGTTGCACGCTCTCCTCGTTGGCAGGCAGCAGCATCTCCACTTGGTCTCATTTACTCCACTATTAATATTCTCACCGACATTCTCAAATACATCCAAAAACAAGGGTTAATTAAGGAAATCAATATATCACATAATATCCCTATATACTAACCAACTAACAAATAAGCTTAGTAGGACACACTAGCAAGGATTTACTCGCCTCCCTCCTAGTTCTATTCCCCGATCTCCGCCAGAGATCATATCCCTAAGCTCGATACTAACCGCGACGCCCCAAAATAGGTCCATTCCATCCAACCCATTCTCGAGTCGCTAAATACATGGTATGTAAATAACTACAACTTTATTGTTACAACATATAAACCGTGAGTTTAAATACAATTATTGTCTTCTAGACAATATCCACACGCAAATAAATCCCCATCACAATTATTGATACATTATTTTACAAAAATGGTGAGGACTACTAAACAACTCTCTCTAAACCTTCATTCCATACTCCCCACTAGTACTCGCCACATTCTCGCCTCCCCGAGAAGAAAAATGGAACAACAAGGAAAAGGGTGAGCTCAACTAGCCCAAGAAAGAATATTATGACTAAGATAATATACAACAATTTATCGTTAGTCTTCAATAGGAAAAATCTAATAGAATACAATTGACAACCGCTTTTAATCAATCTTCAAGAATGAAATAATAATTCATTAGAAGAGTTAAGTAGAGAATGCAAACTACTATCTTCTATATATGAATTTAAAAGTTCATCGTCGATATTTTATCCTCGTAACATCAATCAATATATATCCGAATCAAATATTCATCTTTGCACTACAGTGCCAAAGATATTCATCACCGTCATGTTCATCTAAACACCTGTTCATCTTTGCACTACGGGCCAAAGATATTAATTAGTTGGTCATGTTCATCTCAACACCTGTTCATCTTTGCACTACGGGCCAAAGATATTCATCAAGAAATCATTCATCTTTGCACTACAGGCCAAAGATATTCAGTAATATCATCATTTAGGACCGAGATGATGAAAATATTTTAAAGAAAACGAATCCAAAGAAACAAAAGAACAATTATTAAGGATTCGTATTTTAAACAATCCAAGTTCAAAAATACTTCATAAGTAATCAGAGTGGAGTAAAATTCAAGAATGATCAAAACATGGATACAATCAAAGCTAGTATCCATAATAGATATTTTGGACAAAAAGAAGAAATTTCATTTTTCGGTGAATAGTGCCGTATTCGTGAATAGTGTCATACGTGAATAAAGGTCGATATCGTGAATAGTAACTCACACCAAAAGATAGAAAATTTCACAAAAACATCTTCACGCTTCGTGAAATAGTACTCGTGAATAAGAACTTCATGAATAAGAACTCATGAATAGTAATCGTGAATAAGAACTCATGAATAGTAACCCCCAACATGAAAAATTCCAAATTTGATAAAAAGTTCCAACCAATATTTCAAAGATAATGATATTGAAGAAATAATATCATTTGAGAAGAAAATAACATCCCTTACCTCGAAAAGACAATATTTCTAGTTGAAACACCTGATATAAAGGCTATGACTTGAACTTGCACCGTATAGCAATACTCAAAGTATACTCAAAATACTCACAAGAATACGCCGATAATATAGAGAGAAAAACTTCAGCTTTGCGTGTGATTTTCAATTCTAACCTAAGCACCCTATTTATAGAAAATGCTTTAGAACACCAAAGTAGAAAATTTAATAAATTAATATTATAATTTTTCCACAACTTCATACGCACACTAAAAATCTGAATTCAGCCTCCTAATCACATGTTAAATGAGTTTCAAAAATGAAAAAAAAGTTTTTGTAATTAAAAATATTTTAAACTTCCAAAAATCAATTATTTCGGAACTTCGGAACTTCAATAATTCACAATAAATAGCTCTTTTATCAGAAAAATTTGAAACTCGTGTATTTTCATAGGAAATTCCATTATCTACAACTTTGCAGAAGGAAGTTTTTCCAAATTCCAAACAGAAATTAACCGAAATCCTCAAACGGGCTATTTTACAAGCTATAATCAAATTTCGGTCAATAATTGTGTCCACCAACACACAAAATATGTGTTAAACATTTAATGCCACATAAATACTCTTCCTCCTCATATACTCATATATCCCACATTCATTATAAAAATATCGCTAGTTAATATATTATTAAAATAATATATTTAAATGAATTATTTTATCGTAAAAAGATAAATTATTAATTTTAACAATTGTCACATTAAAATTTTTTCCATCTATATCCACATAAAATCAATATTTTCATCATCATATAAATCAATAATTAATTATTCACAAATAATATTACAGAATCACAAGATCGCAACCAGCTGCTCCTGTGAAAGAGGGGCTTTCCAATAAGAATTTCTCCTTCATGGCCAAGCAATTAGGTGACCAAACCTCTCCTTATGTAACTTTCTAGACATTGCCAATAATGTTATCTAATAATATTATTCAGATAATATGAATTATTGCTTCGATAATGGAAAATACTGTAATGACAATTTATCAAACAACAAAAATATAAAATATCAATGCAAAGAATTATTGAATCAATAAAATAAAATATCGAATAAGAATTATCAGAATAATTATCGAGTAGTGCCTTCTTACGTAAGAATCAATAATTGGTGCAATACCGTGCTACCTTGCTCAACAACGCGTATTAGTGTATTTTAACCACCGTATTCCAACAAAGATTAATTCAGTAATAACTACTCCGTTATTTATAAACAACTTATATTTGTCATTTTCTTCATCCAATCGCTTTCAGCATGGGGCCCACATAAAGATCATGCATACAGTCAATATTTAATATTCCCCGACAAAGATTTAATATTCCCCCAAACAATAATGAATATTTTATAACCACTTGCTTATTCAAATATTTATGATTTTACCCATAACTATCCACATTAATCAAATCAACCCTTACTATTTCAAAATAATAAATAGAGGAAAATAAATTTTATTTATTAATAATTTGGGGTCTTACATGGACTAGGCTATTCTACCAATCCCAATCATAGGAATCCTCATAAGCAAAAATAGATTCCTTCAACTTCAGCCATACGACGATTGTCTCCACCTGCAAATCCTGAGCTTGTACAGTCTCCAAAGGTTCCATCCCACGTTATGGCTATACTATTTCCCAAACCGATATCGGTTAAAGCAAAAGAGGTCTTGATTCTTGATCCCAAAGCAGAAGAAGAGGAACTGAGACGTAAAGAAGACATCGCCAGGAGATTGTCTCATCTACGCATCCTTTTTCACGATGAGCACACAAATAGATACACTCCAGATGATGATTGTCCCGACATTATGGTCATAATTCGGGAAAAGGAGGACGATGATAGCCCCTCCATCACTGCAGTCCATCAGGACTTTACCCTCGACAATTGGAGCATCACTCCATGCATTGGTCGACGAGGGTAAAACGGGTAAAAATTCCATCTGCCATGTAGATAACTTTAACTGCTTACTTTTCTGTATATTATTAGCAGTTATTTTATTAGTACATGCTAAAACTTTTGTATGATTGAAAAGTTTCATATATTAAGTGAAATCATATTTTGTTTTAGGACTCTGAATTTAGATGTGCCTGTACTTGCTGATGAGTGGCCTTTTTTCCACAAGGACTGTAACTTTGATGAAAAGTTGGACTCAGACTTGATGGAAATATAAGAGGACATTGAGATACCTAAGGAGATCAAGGAATGGGTCGAAGACAAACCTAAACCTAATCTTGATCAAATAACCTCTTTCAATCTCGGAACCTTAGAAAACCCTAAGCTAATCCTGATTGGTTCAGACCTCACTCCAAACCAAATGAATGACATGGTTGCGCTACTAACCCAATTCTAGGATGTGTTTGCATGGTCTCAGGAAGACATGGTGGGTTTGTCCAATGACATTGTCCTTCATCGCCTTCCCAATAAAGAGGGATTCAATCCAGTCAGGCGATTGAAACCTGAGTGGAGTTTAAAGGTTAGAGAAGAAATTGTGAAACAATTTCAAGTGGGAATCATCATGGTGTCTACATACCCTGAATGGCTATCAAACATAGTCCTCGTGCCTAAGCAAGGAGGAAAGGTTCGAGTTTGCGTGGATTACCAGTATCTGAACAAAGCTTGGCTTAAGGATAGCTTTCCCGTGCCATTTATCCACATTCTCATTGAAAATATTGCTCAATGCGGCATGTACTCCTCTGTGGATTACTTCGTGGGGTATCATCAGATTATGGTTGCTGAGGAGGATCATGAGAAAACTGCTTTCATTACGCCTTGGGGAACCTTTTGTTATAGACGGTTCTCATTTGGCCTCATCAATGCCGGAGAAACCTATCAGCGAGCTATGATGGCTCTTTTCCATGACTTAATGCACAAAGAGATAGAGATATGTGGAAGACATCATTGTCAAATCTCAAAGGGAGGAAGACCACTTAGACCATCTCAAAAAGCTCTTAAACAGGTTGTGTAAATACAACTTGAAGTTGAATCAAGCCAAGTGCGCCTTTTGTTTTAAATCAGGCAAGTTGTTAGGTTTCCTAGTCGGCCACAAAGGGATTGAGCTGGATCCCACCAAAATTCAGGCCATCAAGGAAATGCCCATTCCTCAGATAGAGAAGGAAATACGGGGATTTTTGGGAAGAATCAATTTCATTAGTCGGTTCATCTCTCAACTCACAGCAACCTGTGAGCCCATCTTTAAGCTATTAAGGAAGAACTCCTCCATGAAATGGAATGATAAGTGTCAGAAAGCCTTCCTTACAATCAAAGAGCAGTTGGTTAATGCTCCTTTCTTGGTACCACCAAGGGATGATGTTCCCCTATTCATGCAAATTTCCATCAACGATAATGCTATAGGTCTGTATCCTAGAACATAAAGACGGTAGAGGGCAAGGGAGAGCTATCTATTACCTAAGCAAAAGATTCAGCAGCAGTGAACACAAGTACACTCTGATTGAGAAGACTTGTTATGCTTTAGCATGGGTTTCCATGAGGTTACAACATTACCTCCATGGTCACACAAGCCATCTCATATCCCGCGTGGATCCTCTCAAATACGTGTTCAATAGCCCCATATCAATTGTCGGTATCATCCGGATGGCGCTTTGATTCTGCAACAATTTGACATCGTCTACATGACGCAAAAGTCCATTAAAGGACAAGGAATTGCAGATCAACTGGCCACCGCACCCGTAGGGGATTACAAACCCTTAGAAACATACTTCCCCGATGAAGGGTTCATGGAAATTCAGCAACACCATCAGTACGATGCATGCCATACGTGGAAAATGTATTTTGATGGAGCTGTTAAAATAGAAGGTTCTCAGTGGAGCGATTCTAGTGTCCCATGACGGGAGCGAGATCCGTCGTCGTCAAATTGCGCTTTATCAAGACCAACAACACAAATTGAGTTTGAAGGCTATATCATGGGGCTAAAACTTTCTCACTCAATGGGCATTAGACGGTTAACTGTCTTTGGGATTCGAAGTTGGTAATCAAACAAACCATGGGAATCTATCAAACCAAAGAGCTATATTTGCTGCCTTACCATCGACAAGTTTTACAGATGGCTTCGAAGTTCGAAGAAATAAATTTCCTCCATATTCCTCGGAATAGGAATGATTTTGCTGACACGCTAGCAACTTTGGCCTCCTTGATCACCATACATGACAAGGAAAACATGCCAAACATCCCATTTACCTTGCAAAAGTCTCCAACCTATGGGAATTACGTTGGAGAAGTATTGGATGAGCTACCTCCCATCCAACACCCTTGGTATCAGCACATAAAGGAGTATCTACGAGATGGATCTATAGCTACTGAGACGAGCCCAACTGAAAAAAGGCGGATCCATCGATTGACTATAAAATTCTACCTGAGCGGAGATGCACTGTACAAAAGAGATGCGGGATTAGTTCACCTTAGATGTCTGGACAAAGACCAAGCTCAAAGGCTCATGGATGAAATCCATGGTGGAGTATGTGGCCCACACATGAGCGGACCCCTACTTGTTAAGAAGATCCTTAGAATAGGGAATTATTGGCTTACTCTCAAGGCTAACTGTGATGATCATGTCAAGAGGTGCTACCAATGCCAAATTCATGCGAATGCTATCCACACCCCTCCAAGGGAACTCCACAATATGAGTTCGCCCTGGCCCTTCTCAATGTGGGGAATGGACGTGATCGGGCCCATCGAGCCCAAAGCCAGTAATGGGCATCTATTTATCTTCACAATGATCGACTACTTCACCAAGTGGGTAGAAGCAGCCTCCTTCCCTAGGTTTACCAAAGAAGTCATCATTGCTTTCATTAGAAACAATGTCATTTATCGATATGGACAACTAGAGGTAATTGTGTTAAACAATGCTAAGAACCTCAACAACAAAATGATGGAGGAGCTATGCAGTAAATTCCACATCAAACACCTTAACTCCATCATCTACCGTCCAAAGATGAATGGTGTTGTTGAAGCGACTAATAAAAACATCAAGAAGATTATGCAAAAGATGTCCGCCAACCATAAAGGATGGCCTAACTTGTTTCCTCTGACTTTATTAGCCTACAGAACTTTAATGCGTACTTCCACTGGGGCAACCCCCTACTCATTAGCCTATGGGATGGAAGCAATGATTCCCATAGAGGTGGAAATGGAATCCCTCAGAGTGTTGATGGACGCTTAGCTGGATGAAGACCAATGGGTACAAGACAGATATCACCAATTGTCTCTAATAGACGAAAGGCGAATCACGGCTATCTTCCATGGTTAGTTATATCAATAAAGGGTCGCCAGATCCTACAACAGAAAAGTCCGACTATGAAAATTTAAACAACATGAATTGGTTTTGAAGAAGATCATTGACAACCAAGATCAATCTAAGGGAAAATTCACTCCAAACTAGGAAGGCCCGTTTGTGGTCAAAGAGGTACTGACAGGAGGCGCTCTCAGACTACAGGAAATGGATGGCGATGAATTTCCACAACTCAGCAACTCGAACACTTTGAAACGGTACTATATATGAGGTTACCATCAAGTAAACATCCTGGTTTTGGATCATCAGATCACCAGTCATTCAGGTTTTCTAACCCTTTCTTACATACAAAATCTTCTTCATACTCTTCTTCCCCATTAGGGAAACATAATCTTCAAGCCAACAGCCTGGTTTCACTTCATTTCAAACCTTTCATATAATTTTGGTTATCCCACCAGGGATTGAACCTTTCACACCTGCAGTTTTTCCTGAACATAGGATCAAACTTTTTCACACCTGCAATTTATCCCAAACATGGGATCAAACTTTCTTTCCCCCAGCAGTTTAGCCTGGAAATGGGATTAAACTTTTCGCCGGCTATAAATCGTTTTGAGGGGTGAACTACGTTGACCTGATCTCCTTGATACTCGGGAGTACATAGGCAACCATATTCTATATGACCTGGTCGCAATAAAAAAACAACAAAAACATTTTTCCCTTTCTCTACATAAACAAAAATATTCGTACACCCTTTTACATTCAGCATTGAACCTCTTACACCGGGTTTGAACTACGCAAACCTCATCTCCTCTTCAATAGGAGTACGTAGGCAGCCATTTATGGTTCGGTCTAACCCCCTACCAAAACACAAATACTTGTCACCTGGTACTAGGATCAAACTTTAATCCACCACATTTCATCGGCTTCAGACCAAAGGGATTGAACTACCTGACCTCCCCATAAATGGGAGAGTTGGCGACCATCTAAGCTGCGGTTGATTCCTTGAAGAGCAACACCAATCCATATCAGATGGAACTAACTGGGCTATTCTTAAATAGGAGTACTGGCAACCATATGTGGTGCAGTGAATCTTAGAGAGGAAAATTCACACTCCTATACACATTTCCATATAGAAACCAATCCCAAGACACCAAAGAGGGTAGGGATATACACAGTAGTAATGATCCCTTCTAAAAGATCCTATGACGTCTCAATGTCCACACATCAAGGATGAGTTTAGAATGCATCAAGATCACAAGCCCTGAAGAAACAAACAAATATCAAGGCATAACTAAAAGGGAAGTGGATCAAAATATATTTCCCTGCCATATATAATGCTGTTTGATATATATAAATGTGTTGTACATGACAAAATGGCTAAGTTAGTCTATGCAGGAAAATACAAGTCTACCTACGGATCTGTATGTATGCGGACTATCAGATCTAATATAGCATCTCTCTCCGAAGAAGGAGGTAACGCTGCAAGCTCTTGTCCAATGGTATCTACATGAGCTAGCAGACTATATGGTGGCATGATGCTCATCAATGTATGCACTTATATCGGCAAGGATGCCAGTTATAAAGGATCTCACTGATGCACTATCTATGACGGCCACATCCTGGGCAGATAAGGCAGAATCCTACTCTATAATAAATGCATCTCTGGCTGATCTGACCTCATCTCTCTCCAATAGAGTGGCGTCTCTCCCATCAAGAGCTATCAACATCAAGGTCCTAGCCTGATCTCTCTTAAAGGTCATCAGATGAAAACTCTACTCTAAATACTGTGCTGAATACTGAATCACAGTAGCACTCATACTGGGAGAATCCATCACAACTACTAGCAACCTAGTAGTCAAATCCTCCTTGGTGGGAATATAAGTCTCCTCCATAGGCTCCCCATCGTCGGAATCAATCCCATGCACTGTGGATACTGCTATAATCAATGTCATATCTGTCTCCATCCATATGGAATACTGTGGAAAATAACATGGGTGGCTAATGGAAAATGCAACTAGCTCACACTGATCCCAACAGGCATACAACCTGGATCTATCCTCTGCTGATAAGTGGCGAGAAGTTAAGCGTTGACTCAGTGCCCTCTCAAAAGGATGGAAGTCCTAGAACTGCTCAAACTAACACATCATGGCCAGTGGGTGGTAAGTAGTCATGCCCCTCAAACCAGCTAGAGGGATATAATCCATGCCCGGAGCATGAGTGATGAAGCTGTAGGGTGAGCTGAGCCCTGTACACGACAATATATCAAACGGATCTCCGATCCCTGCCAGGAAAATGGACCAAGATGTAGGATCTATACTCTCCGCAGGCTGAAAGGAGTACGACATAGCTATCTCATGGGTGAAACAATACCCGTGCCATCTGAAAGTGCCAATCGGTCTCAAGTGTGACATAAACCACACGTACAACATGACTGAGCTGCCTGTGAATACCCCTGCAGGGTAAGTGCCGCAATATGTGGCTAACCTTAGCGTCTCTACTATGATCATCAGTACAATGGTGTGACCCTCCCTGAGAGCTCTCGCTGCCATGATGTCGCCAATATCTAGCTCATCCATGTACCGTGGCATGTATACATACGACAATACGCACAGTAGCAAGACATCTACTCTAGCCGAGTGCCAATGATCCTCCGGCATGGTGAAATCTTTGGAGTACCGTGTATAACAATCCTCATAGCCAAATCTGTCCATTAGAAAATGCTAGGATACGACGTGACTGGATGTGATTTCATTCTGTAAAACTCTACGCCTCAGCCCGGTGAGAGTCATAAACTATTGGCTCATGTAGCCGATGGCCATTCGCATGTAAGGTCTGTTCAATGGAAGCGGTGTCAATCGTGCATACTCCTCTAGAGTAGGAGTCAACTCGTGGATGCCAAATCGGAAGACCTATCTCTCCGGTATCTAATGCTCCATCATACCCTCTATGAAGCTTGCGGGAACCTGAAATATCAGGAGAGTCATAGTATGCTGCAATAACTGATCTATAGTCACCCTGTCTGAAGGTGACATACTATCATACCACGATCTCAGACGGGATGCCACCAATACTGGTGGGGTATGATCAATGCGGCTAACTATCGAAGAAGACATCTGTGTGGACCGTATCATAAGACCATCCAGGGGTCAATGCGGAATATCTCTGGACATACATATATATGCATAATATAATACATGCATGATAAAGAATAAATGGCAATATGATATAGGGAATAGAAAACTTTACATACATTCCTAAGTATATCATCATCTAATACATCTCTGTACAGCTAGAAATACAGAGAAATGGGGCACAGATGCCTTACATCTAACAGAGGCCTATCAAAAGATATAGCGAGAATGGGGGAATGCCACCCAGTGTCTAACAGAGGCCTATCAAAAGAGATAACGAGAATAAACATCTGAAGAAGAGAATTGTGTCAATGTCTACATCATCAATCCGGTCCACCTAATGTAACTCTTCCTGAGTTACTAGATCTCTATCCACAGGGATGTCAGGACTATACAAGGGAGGATCTGCACCGACAAAGCCATATGGGTCACCTGAAGGGCCAGCGCCAGAGCTGGAAGGAGCAAGAGTATCTGACTCTAACGGATCTCTTCCCAAATGTAGGATAAAGAAATGTGCTCGGTCCAACTGCAGGGTCAAACTGTCAATCTGTGTCAAATGAGTTAGATCTCGGACACAGGCTAGCCAATCCGTCATCATCACGGATCCAAAAACCATATCCCCCATGAACTGAGTTGCACGGGTCTGGGCTCCAATGGTACTAGGGAACCACCAATGCTAGAATATCTCCTGAGTACAGGGACCCTCTTATAATGTAAAACTGTCAACACCCAACAACGGGATATCAATGACGGGTGACTGTGCTACATGCCAATAACGCCTGGAAGGAGGCAAGATCGGTATACGAATCTCTCCTGTGGTGCTCTTGATAGCACGCTCTCCTAAATAGTGCTCCCATCCTCCATCTGTGAAGAGAGGAATCCTACGGGTGGAAATCACGTACTCGACACTAGTCGGATATGTAACGATCCAAAATTTCAAATTGTAATATTAAATATTTATTGAATAATATAAATATTTATTTGATGTGTCTATCGTTGAATTGATGAAATAAATATTTATTTGATGTGATGGTTATGGAATCTAAAATTTATTAGAGAATTTTCTAAATTAAATTAAATTATAATTTATAGAGTTGTAATATGACATGAGATGTTATATTGTTGTTTTGAATTAATAATTTAAGTGGATGTGTTTAATTATTAAATAAAATATAATGAAAAAAATATAATTTTATGTTATTTGCTTAAATGGTATATTTAATTAAAATATAGTATTTAATTAATTTATTAACTAATGTTGGATATGGAGATCCAAATAAATAATATGTAATTATAAATTATAAACTAAAGTGTTTATTCAAATAAATTAAAAGGGTTTAATTTAGTTTTTGCCAAACAAGGCTTAATATATTAAGTCTTTAAATTTTAAGTGTTTTGCCCAACAAAAGTCTTATGGCTTTTGGTTTTCTAATTTTGAAAATAAATGAAATAAATAAATAAATAAATGAAAATAATAAATATAATATATTTATATTATATACGTTTATGTTGTAATTGTTAATATAATTAGTATGCGTATTAAGGTATTAGTTTTTTTCTTTTACGCATTATTTGTCTATATTGGCTAAGTCTGAGAGAGAAGAGAAGAGAAGAGTTGAGAGTTCAGAGAATTGAGAATTGGGAGAGCTTGAGAGGTTTTGAGAGAAATTGGTCTGAAATTTCAAGGATTTCCAAGCTATTTGAAGGTATTTTATCTAACCTTTGTATTATATATATATATATATATATATATATATATATATATATATGCACATATGGGTTTTACGACAAAATTGCATGTTCTGTAAATTTCATCTCTTCGAATTATTGCTATATAGTTGGTAATTGTGATTATACATGTTTATAGTGCTAGAGGTTATATTCAAATAAGGAAATTGCATGCTAAATTCGTTTGACAATAGGAAAAATAATGTCAGTATATGTATTATTCATACGGTTCATGAAAAGTATCAATTGTAGTGGCCAATTAGTATGTGAAATTGTAAATTGAAGTTTGTATATGTTAGTTCAGTAAGAAACAAGCATAATGTACTTTGAATGAAGTGATTTAGCCAAGTTTTGAAATCATAGTGTTGATTTTGGGATGAATATCAAAAATGGAGTTTTGTATATGAAAATGAGGAATTTGAGAAATTAAAGTAGTATAAGTGCTGTTAAATTGTTCTATATTGATATATATGTGAGGAAACATGTTGTAATGGTTTTGTATCAATTGTACGTGTTATTATCACTATTTGATGGGTGAAATTCATGTTAGTTGGCTTAAGAAAAGTGTCGTAGCTCTGTTTTGTAAAATTAGAACTCATACAGAAGCGTGGCCACAAGCCTTGACCCGTGGCGCCAGCCAGTGAGCCAAGATAAAATCGCACTACGCCTTAAAGGTGCAGCCTTGATCTCGAAAGTGAAGTCCTGCTAATTCTCTGCACTTTGGTCGTTCAATGTAACTTAGTGTAATGTTAGGATAATGTGAGAACCATGTAACAACAAGGTTAAATAGAGTCGTGTTATGTGAATTATAAATTCAAAGTTGTAAAAATGATTTATAAGTCATGAACATGTTATGTGATAACTTAGTGTATACAATGAAGGTTAGACAAGTGTTACGAAGTAAAACACTTGGAATTTCTGAAATGTAATTGGTAATGAAAGACTTATGCTAAAATGATAAGATTAGCTAGAAATGTACATGTTATGGTATGTTAGCATATCTAATAGGTATTGTGGTTCTAAAATTATGTGTAGGTCATGTAGCGCCCCCAAATCCGGGTCCTAAATCACCACGAATCCAGTGCACTATTTCTATAACTATTGTGGAAGATATAAACATAAATTGTTTATACATTAAACATTATATACTATCCCCAAGGTCGAGTAACCATAACTTATACACAATTCATTATCCTATCTGACATACAAAGATTTTATCATATATTATTGTTACCAATCTATCTACACATGTAAACTAAAGCTGAAACTGTCTTTAACCTTTCCTTGTATCCGACGCATTCGCCTTAATCTGTAATGTTTTATCATGATATAGCAAGGGTGAGCATGAAGATTGCCCAACAAGTTTAAATTATATTTAAGGATATATCATGATTGAAAGAGTCTGAATAATAAGCTAGCTATAATTCATCAATATAATTGAGAACTAGCACGAACAAATATATCTGAACCGAATGGTAATGAAGGTGATCAGCCTTTCATACCTGACTTATACATACAATATGTACAGAGTACAATTCTACATGGAAATCAGCAATGATTAACCATAAACATATCTGAATGAAACAACTCTTAGTAGAGTTAAGAAAAAAAAACTTACTTGCATCTGAAGATTGATTCTGAATTCTGAAATATAACTTAGCTTTATCCGAAGACCTAATATAGATAATACCGATCTCCAAATATTAGAATAATATCATCATAGTATAATACTGTTATATATATATATATATACATAGAATAACTTTAACACATAACACATAAACCTATCAGTCTATACAACACATAAAACTTAGCATCAAGTCAGACTATTTCAGTCAAATTTGAAACTGACATAATTCTATCATAACGACGGTCTAGTCGGACAAATATCGAGTTTAAGTTCCATTAAACTCTGTCTAAACACTTAACAATTATCTTAGATAATTTATTAATCAATCAAAATAATTTTCCATAGGCTCATAATAATTTTCAAGTAATTATTACTATTTATCATGATTTTTCAATCATTAATAACGTATTTATATAATTTAAATACCACATAATTCCTTAATCATTAATATTAATTTAATATTAAATATTAATAAAAATCATAACATAATATTATAATATATTTACAATATTACAAAGTATTTTTAATACTTTAATTTCTCATTAAAACCTTTAAATCCATTATCCGATAATTGCTATTAATATGAAAATATTAATATTTTTTATGATAAAATATCAAAAGTTATATTTTATAACTTAAAATATTTTTATAACACTTAAATTATTTTTATATAATTTTAAAGCATTAATTCTATTTTTCCATAATTTATTTAATACATTTATTAAATAAATTAACTACCATTAATAATAATTTATTAATGAATTTCATCACAAAATATTAAAAGTCATTAAAAATAACTTAAAATATTTTCTAACACCATACTATAATTTTTCATGAATTAAAATCATTTTTAAATAATATATTTAATATTATAATTAAATAAATAAATACCTTTTATATTTCAAAAATATTAAATATTTTTGAAATATATTCAAAATAATTAAAAACAAATTTTCAGGCTTTAAAATAATTTTTAAGAATTTATTATGTATTTTTAATAATTAAAAACTATTTAATACTAATTATTTAATAAAATTACTAAATTTATAATTAATCAGTCGCTAAAGGGCCCTATAGCAACGAAACTGTCGCTATAGGTGTTCTTGAGCGGTTCATCACCAAACCTAGAAACTCATGTCAAAGTTCAAGGTGCCTTGTTTGACCAGTTGTAGATTATTGGTTATTACGTTTTCTGGGCAGATAAAGTTTCAAGATTGTAGTATGCATGTAATACTATAACTTTAATCAAGTTTCATGATCATAACATATCATATCTGAGATATCTAAGCTCTCAAAAGTGTTGTTAGACATGTTCTTCAATTTCTGGGTTTTTCAAAATTGAAGAACTGTCTTAGGTGCCTACTTTGAAGCTTCATAATTTCCAGTCTGGATCTAGTTTGTGTGATGTAAAGATTCACAATTAAAGTAGAGATGTCAGTGAACAACTCTTTATCATCATATCATAATAACATAAACACATGAGTGAGATCTGGCATGGTCAAACCATGTCAGAAATCTGTTCTTCACGATTTCTGGGTTTTCCAGAATTCGTTTAAGGCAGTTGATCAACCCTACTTTGACCATGATTATCTATACTTCTGTTACTGATATGGGTGATCTAACATCTTTAGTGTGTAGTTAACATGCTAGGCTACAAGTATATAACAACAACATAGTCTAAATATCAAACATGTGCAAGATCAGAAGCTTAGAAAATGCTTGTGAGAGATTCTGGAAATATGGGAATTTTTTGGGTTTTTCCAGAAACAGTTTCGTGATCAGTCAACTAGGTTTGACCGTGCATAACTTACGATCTAGACATGCTATGACCCTGATTCAACTTGCAGAACAAAGATCACATGACATACTATAGATTCATAACATAAAACACCATAAACATCTAACACCGAAGAATCCATAGGCTTTGACATATGACTGTCAGGCCAAAAATTTCCCATTTTCCAGATTTCAAAAAAATGCTATTTCATGCACTTTGATGTTATGGATCTAGGATTTAACAACCCAGATAACTAAATGACACCTTATTACACTTTTCTAAACAACAAATCACAACATCAAACATCAGATCTAAGGATTTCTAGGATTAGGGTTTATACCTTTATTATGCTTCCATACTTGACTTTTGACCTTGATGTTTGTTCTTGGCAAGCTAAAGGTGACTTTGGCTTAACTTATCACTCACTCTCACTCTACATTTTCGAATTTTTAGAGAGAGAAGGTCTTGGCTAGGTTGAAAAGTAAAGTAAGTGAATTTCCTTACTTTTTAACTTTGATCTTAGGTTCAATGAATTTGTAGGAAGCAAGATAGCTGATATTTGATGATTAAAGTGGATTACTAGACCACATGGCTAGCTTAGGGTTGGTCACCAACCACAAGTAGGGTTAGATCTACACTCCACCTCATTAAAATAATAAAAGGGTAGTTTGGTCTTTTGACTCATTAAGTAAATGACAACTTGGTAACTTCTCACAATAATTAGGTTTTAACCCTTAGGGTTTGATCCTTAGGGTTTAACCCTAAGGTTACACAAATTTATATTCTAGACTTTTCTAATTAGGTTCTAAAAATAGAAAATTATAATTAGGGTTCCCTAATTATAATAAAGTTTACTAATCACATTCAAGCTTGTTAATTAGGGTTAAGGCTTCCTAATTAACATTAAACTCTATAAATTAATAATTAGGTTTTCTCTAATTGTACATTAGGGTTTCCAACATTAGAAATTAGGGCTTTCTAATTAATCAAGTAGGGTTATCCCTAATTATACTTACAATTAATAACATAAAAACATTATACTTATCTTCAAGCTTCCCAATTAGGGTTTTATTATTCCGAATTAGGGTTACGGATTCCCGAAACTGAAATTATGGTTTTTATAGCCGGTAATAGGGTTTCTTATCAGTCGATAGGGTTTTCTAACTGAACGTCGAGGTTCTAAAATATTATTAGGGTTTGTGGCTGATATAATTTATCCCACAACCCTCAACCCTTAACCATCTTTGTACACATATATGACCATATACACAGATACTCTTAACACTGTAGACCTTCACCAAAAGTTTTTAAATTCACAATTTTTTCCCAAAATGTCAAATACATACACTTATTTTCTGTCTAGGTTTATTTAACCTCTATTCAATTTTTTAAGATTTTATAAAATTATCTAAATTCTCAGGTTGTTACAGGTGATCGTCAGTTTAATTTTATAGCTTACGCTCAAGGCAAGTTTCTAAACCCTATCTTTTTACATTGAGAAAGTTTTCTAACTCTACACTTTCGTTGGGTTAGTTCTATTATTACATTGTGTAACTTTATCCTTTTGATTGAGCAAGTTTTCTATCTTAATTGTTATTGAATAAGTCAATTGTTCCTAAATTTTCATTTGAGCAAACTTTAACTCTAATGTTATTTGAAATTCTCATTTGGTTGATTCATTCTAACTTGTTTATAGTTAAGCATGTTTCTTAAGTTCTATTCTTGTATAATGAACGCAGTTTTTGAACTTTCGTCTCTATTATTGAACTGTTTTAATTCTTTGTATGAGTTAATACCATGTTGGGCATGTTTTTAGTTTTCAGCTTGCTATCAGTTAATGTACGTTCAGTAATTTCATTTCTAATGTTATAAGACCCTAACCTTAGCTTATTTATTGTTCAAGCAAAGGTTTACCATTTTATTCATTTTGTTGAATACTTATGCTCTATAGTTATTTCAAGCATGAGTTTAATATGTATAATCAGTTCACTTATGATTCTCAATTGTTCTATGTTATGTTGTTATTAAACAACTTTTGTGTTATCAAACACTATTGATTCAACTAGTCCTCTAGTTGATGTTCGTTAAACTTCAAATTACCCTTGAAAGCTTATCCAGACCAAACTTTCTTTGGTGCGAACTTGTACTCTAAATACTGAGATGAACAACCCTATTATTAGGGGATAATTTACGCTTAGCGTTGAAATGTTTGTTCACAATACATTATACGAAGGGATGATCCCCCTAAGTACGAGGAGTCCTTATAGTCTTATGACTGTTAAAGTTGGAGTTGAAAGATTACTTGTAACTGTGGACATAGTTCGAGATCTTATGACCCTCAGTTATATATATATTCCATATTTTGGATTCCAGTTTTTGATTATCATTGTTAGAGTACTATTCAGTTTTGATAAGCCTATTCGATGGCAGTTATTATTATTATTCTCCTATTGATTTATTGTTATATCCAGTGAACAATAGTTTTGCTCACTCTTACATAAATATTATTATTGCAGCTAAAGTTGAGAAGGTAGATGAGCCTTAAACTAGCTAAGGAAAGGGAAAAATGTACAAGTGATGAAGACTTGTAATTATAATTATTGTTATGATGTTAGACTTTTAAATTTGATGATAGACTTTTATATAATGATGTGATGTAATAATTTATTTCCGCACTTGAATGATGTTTTAAGGTTAGATAACCTGGGAAGATTTTTATTGATTAATGTAACCCTATTTTAAGGGAGGATTTATGGTTTAAATATTATTTTATTTGGGTAGATAGTATGAATGTTTGGATATTGAACACCGAATCTTGTGGGAATGAAGTACCTAGATTTGGGAGTGTCACAGGATACCCATCCTCAAATCCAATGCTTAAATGCTCCCCTTAATAAGGAATCTATGTGATGACATCAGCTGTCAATAACTCCAGCTGTAGGCGGTTATGAGTGAAACCCTTAGCTACAGAGACCTCCACCAGTATGGAATGATGCCATTGCCGTCCTCGTGGGTAGGTATCTAATCCAAACACACTCATCGAATGTAAGCATGGGAGCCTCTCATAGGCCCAGAACTGCCAAGACAAAGGCAAACATTTTTGTCAGTCAACACTTTTAACCTATACATGGGAAATTATAAGAGAAAAACTCACCAGCAGAAATGGGTAAAATCCTAGCCAAGGCTCCGTCAAGCCCTACGAACGCATGAGTATTCCCCTGAGGAAATAGGCAAAGGTGTAGGAACCCCAATCATACTCTCTAATATGGTCCACGTGTCGTGTGGTGCTGATAAAAGTGAATGACACCGTCAAAGAGTTATCAGTTATGAAGCAGCCCCTTATGATCATCAGGAACAATCACCGAAGAATGCGATTCCTGACTCTCACATCATCGGGTATGGGCTCACTCAATAGCCCGCTTATAGCATCTACGCTCAAAGGACCTGTACGAACAGTCCTGCCCTTGAGCGCCTCCACCGGAACTCCTAGCAAGGATTTGCAAGCAGTCGGGGTAATATCCGTCGTACAAGGCACCAATGCCCTTCTAAACTCCATACCTGTGATAAACTGCCAATCCATCGACGTAGTCATCACCTCATAATCCAAAAAATGGAGTGACTGAGTCTGGTGAAACCAGCACTCAGACAATGCCCTGAGGTAACCACAGGGACAACGGCGGGGAAGAATGGAAAAAAATGCCCCAAATCCCCAATCATGCACGATCGCTCTATATTCAGGATGTAGAGCCTGGTACATGAGGTAAATGCTGAACCAGTTCCCTCTAGGCTGTGTAAAGTTGGGAACCTACATCACAAAGTAGATCAACATCAGAATCCTTTACTCCTCATCAATAGGAAAGAAGAAAGATCAAAATCTAGCTTTGTACCTCATTTGCATGCAAGTAAACTGAGGGGTGTCGACTCAAATCACCCAGAAGCTCTGGGTTCACCACCTGAATACTCTGGAGCTCCCTACGGGGAACATGTGCAGCAGGAGCGGGAGCCTCAACCGGTACATCCTCCTCATCGTCCTCCACATCTGGTACATCAATCTGGACAAGACGTATCACCGCCTCCGCCAAACGATGAGGCTGTCTAATGGAACGGGGTCGAGGAACTTCAAAAGCCCTCCTCCGAACACCAGAAGTGGTCCTATGGGAACTACTCGGCTGATCCGGATCCATATATCTGGACAATAAGTCTCCAAATCACCTCAGAAAGGGTGTGGTAAATTCTAACCTGGAGCTTTTCCAAATGCAGTTTTATGACTATATGCATGCATGCATTATTTTAACATACATCTACATAGTAGAGTTAAAAATGCATGACTACCCAATGCCTACATTTTTGGAAAATTTTTGCTATAGTCACCTTTGTAAATAAGACTATCCACATGCACATATGCATGACTAGGTGGCCATTCAGTAGCACACCTACCCAGAATCATATACATCCTACATGCATTAATACATTAAAGTAAAAAATTCGTAAAGGTAGCCTAATTATCAAGATTATTTTTCTTTTTCACCTTAGCTCATTTGTCCTCAAATAAGATAAGAAATAACAAAAAAAGGTGTCAATTTGGTTGTTTCAAAAGTCAATTTTTTCACATCATTATGTTCAGCATGGTTTAATACTATCATTTACTATGTTGAATATTTTTTATCAAGTCATTTAAGCATGCATAATCACTACTATGTGTTTAGATACATTTCATGTGATAAGTCATTTTTCAACAGATAAAAACTGGAAAAGAAGACATGCAAACGTTACCAGGACAGTGTAGAACACTTGTATGATTACAGAATTTGCAGAAAGACGCCCGAACTCAGCAGATCTGAAGAAGAGCTCTCAAATTTCCTTCACGGTATAACATAAAATAACTTGAAAAGGCAGTCTGCAGCCTTAATAGCCATCCACGGCTGGCCATAGGTCCACCTGTGTCTGCTGTAGGTGTACTTACGGCTCCTATGGGTGGGGCCCACCCCTCCGGCTCGGTCCAGTTCGAGTTGCAAAGGAATTATTATAAGCTGAAAAGGCCAAATCAGGAATAAAAATGCTACGCGATTGAGCATAATAGCATGAAATCCTGGTTTTCACGGGTCAAGTTGTGGCTTTACATATCACTCATTGGTCTTCACCCAAACACAGGGTACACTATACCGATGATCTCAGCTATTGCAAACTACATTCGGCAATACCTCACAAAGATTCGATGCCATTAATTCATGGTCGTAGCCCTAAAACCTTTTCCCCAGCAGTTTTTCATACATCCGTTCATGCACATGTCAATGAAGGTCAAGCAACCTTGACATCATCCCCAATAGGGATCTTATCCATTGATGCACATGTCAATGAAGGTTAGGCAACCCTGACAACACCGACTGTTGGTAGTAACTCCAACAGAACAACGAAAAGACCAAGCGGTACAAACCAGCGAAGAACATCCTTATCGGGGAGGACCGATGATGGAATATGTTATACACATCCTCAATAGACAAAGCTCTATCCCCACAGAATCTCTTAAACATGAGAGATGTATCTTCAATGTGAAGTCTGTATCAAGGATTAAGGACTTTGGTGATAACCCCAACGTCAACATCCTAGAAGCTCCTGAAAGCACTGGATTGCACGTCCATGACAGTTCATCAGGGTTGTTAGTAATAACTGTCAGCCCCGATAGAAGTAACAGGGAGTCGGCAATCATCCCACCATGTTGAAGAACAATCCAACAAACCACATACATTTGCATCATGTTGTTATGAATTGCATCATAATCATCTTGTCGTATTTCAAGTGTCTAGTATTCTTTATCCTATCCATGCCATTGCATTTCATGAATATGATAAAGAGGGGCATCTGTAGACACTCAAAATTTTCTGCCACCACATTACTAACATTGTAGAAGCACAAAATTTTCTTTCGAGAGATAACCTCGGAAGACAAATTTCGACAATCCCGAAAATATGTTGGGTAAAATCTAATTACGCACGACATGCAAGTATACGTGGTCAACAAGTAATATAATAGTAAGTAGAGTTTCGTTCCCACATAGATAATTAAATAAGAATTTAACCTCATAATTATCAGTTTCCTATTAATCTTAATTTTATTAAAATACTCAAAATAATGATTAAAATTATAAAAGCTAAATTATTACTAAATATACGATCACAACCCAATCACAAATCTTAAAAATGAAATTTCAAACAATTATTGGAGAAGTAGGCTTACGACTTCACCTTTAGCTTCACTTTGATTTTTATTCCTTTATTCCAATTCAATTCATTATCCTAGTTTACTAATCAAGAACACTAATGTAGCACTAGCCACCTCTCGATGTACTAATACCGTATAAACTTAAATCCACAAATTAGATAGAAACAAGTTAAACACCTTAATCAACTAAATCACTATATCTCTATGTGAATTATAATTAAAGAAGGTTTAAGATTAAGCCCTCTATCTGATTACATGCGATGTCAAGCATATCTATACCTTAACATTCATTAAGATTCTGTTCATTCACAAAATTCAAGAACACATGCTATATTTACTAAGCCTAGATTCGTATTTCTCTCTCTCGAATTCATACAAATCCACAAAGAACTATTGATCAGGAAATTCATAAATTCACGATCAAATTAATATAGATAAATTGGATAATAGCTTATTAAACTGAAAATCAAAGTTACAAATCCATCGTTCCACTTAAAGATCCGTCATAAGCCTAAAAAGTAAATTAGTTCATCATCAATGAATTAATAATTGAATAAATTAAAAATAACATCCTATCAATTACAAATATAAGACTAAGAAGAAGAATAATGCAGAACACCTTCATGTTAGCTTTAATCCACAATTGATATGAAAGTTCTTCAAAATCTTCACTCCAATGATCACTATGAATTTCTGTATTTAATCTATGATAATTATTCTGTGTGTGTTGATTTCGCTGTTTGTTACTCAATATAAATCTAACACACATGCTTTGGTCAAAGTCCCATGTCAATTAGAATCCAAATGTTATCCAAGTGCTCAAAATCCTCATTCCAGCAGAGTTTGCAACAAACTAGGAGAGTCAGAACCTAAGACTTCCCCACCCGTGAGGGACGATATGTGAAAATGGCCGCCTTGTGGCATGGCTTCTGCTAAACACTATTGAAGACCTCACCAAATGGTGTGTAAGAAAAATAAGCCCTACGGGGTGTAATCTACTTCCTGACTTGCTTGAACTTCATTCTTGCTTCCATAATTGCTCCAAATGACTCCCTTCTTTTGTTACTTGCCAACCAACCATCCTACACATAAAAATAACAATAAACAAGTAAAAATGAACATGAAAGCAAGGAATTAACAATGATTAAGCTTGAAATAAACATCAATTCGTGGATATAAAATCCACTTATCAAAATCCCCCAAACTTAAACCGTGCTAGTCCTCGAGCACAAAACAAACTATATGCTATGCAATGCAATGAGACGTAGTGTATCTAACTATATGTCTATGAATCCAACAGTATCACAGACTCAAATTTTATTCCTTTGGCCTCAAAAAGATCATGCGAACACTTCAACACCTCATATCGAAAACTAATCAAGAGTTTCTTTTCAATTCTCGAATCTTAGACCGTCATCACTGATATAGTGCGTGTGTGACCAACATCTATGCCAACTAATTCTAGTTCAAATTCAACACATAATCAATCTTTTATTAGGAATCATACAAAATAACTCAAAAATTCCAAAAATAGACAAGTTCCAACTAAAATCAAACATTCACCAAGATTAGAGGTCCAAATAGGGTATTTATGCTTTCTTTTTCTTTTTTCATTGACGGGGGCTCTTTGCTCTTAATTCCCGTCTTTTCTTCATATATATTTTTTTCGATAGATGGTTGGTTAGTGCGTTTTATGCTCCATCTCACACTCGTGTTTATGGGGAGTATTTTTTTCTCAACCCACCACAAGACTCAACTAGATATTATTTTCTTTTTTTTTCTGAAGCTTATATACCCTACCTTTTCCCCCAAACTTAGGTTCTTATCTAATTCGTCTTTTTCACTGCCTATTCTTGTCATTCTAGGATTTATACTAGCATTATCCTTTAGAAACTAATTATGTATCAATTTAAACTAATCAGTCAACACAGATGTTATTACGTGCTTCCCTTTTTATACTAGTTTTAAACAAGCACAAGATCCAAGTTATAATTCAAAACTACATCAAGGTTCTAATAATCAATGCTGTATTTATCGACTAAATCTCAATCTCATCATTGGCCCAAAATAAAATGAACTACAACACTTCTGGACATATTCAAACACAATATTTAACTAATTATATATATATATATGCTTAACATAACAAAATGCAGAACTAACAACAATAATTAAACTATGTATGCACCTAAGCTACTATGCAATTATATGATTACATGAGTGCAATATCACAAATCCTAAATTAATATGCAAAACTAAAGTGCAAATTACAAATGCAAGCCTTACTAATGACATTATGCATGCAAACATGTAATTAAATCCCCCAAACTTAAGAATTACAATGCCCTCATTGTGTAGATATAACAATTAAAATATGAGGACTTCCCTGTTATTGCCTAAGTCTGTGGTGGTGGTTGTTGTTCTTCTTCATCCGAGTCACTTGGTGGAAACCTTGGCATTAGCATAGGTTACTGGTATGGAAATTGGGCAGTTGGATTGAAGCTCTGGAGTGTCGCATTCAATGATGCAAAATACTTATTCATAACTTCAAACATGTGGTCTTGTCTCACTATAATTCGCCGCATCTCCCGTCGTGCTGACTTGTTATGCTCATCCATCTGATGTTGAAATGCAAGAAACTGAGTGTTAGATATGGCGTCGAATTGTGTTTTTGCCTCCGTTCCTTGCTCTCCCATCATCGCATCCTCATCCTCCAAGGTGTCTACAGTGTCAACTTCGTCCTCCGAAGCTGATGGAAAAATAAAACCCAGACATCGAGGATGGGAATCACCTCCGGCCCACACAGAATACCGCGTTATCATTATGGAATCTAGTAGCTGAAGTGGCATCTGAGTGGGTTCATCATCAGACCATCTAACACACGCTTGGCAACACAACCTATAAATAAGTGATGGGTGTGGCAAGCCGCCTAAAAAGTTTCATCGTAAGCATTGGCAAATGGAAAAAAAGATTATGGCCCCGACATCAATGATGAAATCTTGCACAATCACATATAAAAGTAGTGCCTTCTCTTTGGTCACGTTCGATGTGTGTTGGGACGGAAATAGTTTAGCACATAAGAAGGCATACCATATCTTACCATACCGACTGAGATCTTTCCTATGAAAAACTGTGCATCCTTTTCGACCCTTGATCCATGTTGTTCTCGGCTTAGTCATTTCTTTGAGTATAGCCTCACAGTCCGGATCGAAATCATGTACGTGGGCATATTGGCACTGATCGAGGTACTCGTAACTGATAATAGGTGTTGATGGCATCGGCACTTAACAGGATTAATCGACCCTGCACATAAGCATTGAAGGGGGCTTTGTCCTCGGCATTCGCATAAAACAACTTGACTATGTTGACAACGTTGGGCTCTGGTTCCTCAGTGAACTTGTTCCACCCTTTCTGATAAATTTGTTGCATCATTTCACTGTCGACATGATCTGGTGCTGACCCTCACTCCGGTGTAAGAGCTTTCGTCATCATATAGTCGTATCGGTCGGTGATGGCGGCACTTACAAATTTACGGTGATCAATGGTTCGTGTCAGTTGTGCGGTACCAGAACTCTCAACCCATTGCATCTTTGAAGTTAGGTTTAGAAGCCATTGATTTCCTAAAGCCTAGACAACAATATCTCCCCCCAAACTTGGTTCACACAAACTGTCTAACTCTTGGTGTGCACAGTGATTTAACCCCCCAAAACTTGATGATCTTTGTGGCAATTGTGGTGATTAAAGATGAAGAATTAACAATAAGACTAACTCACTCTTAGTGTATCTCCAATTTTTGGTCCACCTTAATCTCTATCTTCTGAGGATTTAAACTTTAGTGTGAAGAGGGAGAGTGTGACGCCCTCAAAATAGGTATACATCACCCATCTTGAGTCGCCAAATACATGGTACAAAAATACAAATACAACTTAATAATATAATTTTCGTGTAAAATACGAAAAAACATAAACTGAGAGTTTTAATAAGAATATTGTCATCTAGACAATATCCACACTCAATGGAGTCCTCATTAAATTTATTGTCACACTAGTTAACAGAATAGTGAGGACTACTAATGCTATCATCTGGACCGTCACTCCGTTCCCCTACTTGTCCCAGCTATATTCTCATTTCCTGAAGAGAACAGTGAAAGAAAGGGTGAGCTAAACTAGCCCAATAAGAAATATTATGACTAAGATAATGCAGAATAAATTATCATTAGTCTTTAACAATGTTAAACTGATAAATACAATAGACATCAAGTTTAACTGCAGCGGAATAAGCAATCCATTAGAAGAGTCAAGTAGAGCATGATATCTACTATCTTCTATGATTTAAAATGTTTTCATCCATTTTTATCACTGAGACTCATCTTAATAAATAAACCACATCATCGAGTCATCCCTGCACTACGAGCCAAAGATATTCATTAAATAATCAATGGTCATGACTATACCGAATAATCCGTGGTCATAATCATACCAAAAACTATCCATCAATGCACTACAGGCTAATAAGGACTTTTACCACGTCATTTATAACATTACAGGACATGATTATACCGAATGATCTTTGGTTATAATCATACCAATAAACAATTCACCTTGCACGTAAGCCAAAGATATACAACTGTAAAACCATAATCAGCAGTACATCTTGCACGTAAGCCAAAGATATACAACTGTAAAACCAATAATCAACAGTACATCTTGCACGTAAGCCAAAGATATACAATTGTAAAATCATTTTTAGTGTGTAGCAAAAAAAATTAGCCCTATCATGCTTAACTCTAAAAATTCCAATATCTTGACACAATCTTATACATGTTAACGTGTGCCTCCAATTTAAATTTTGTGGCCATCGGAGTCATAGAACTCCAGTTATAGCAGTTTTTGTCAGAAAATCATAAAAATTAAAA
The DNA here is from genome assembly GCA_020205615.1 of Panax quinquefolius. NCBI lineage: Eukaryota > Viridiplantae > Streptophyta > Magnoliopsida > Apiales > Araliaceae > Panax > Panax quinquefolius. Next base: position 68,157,347 of record CM035152.1, on the reverse strand, counting down.
TTGTCATAACTTGGTCATTTTAAGTTGGAATGAGCTCATTTTTGGACAGTAGGTACTTTATACCATATATTTTCATGTCCCAAAAGGCCGGAATTTATTTCACAAACTAAGTGGCTGAAAATGCCCTTTTTAATTTTTGGGCAGTAGCTTTTTGGTACTTTGTAGTTTTTGACTCCTTTGCTAAAATCAGTCCACACAAAAATCTACAACACCTTTTCCAGTGATTCCACTTGGATAAGTTAGAAAACTCATAGATCTAACTCTAGAACTTGACCACACTCAAAAATTTAAAATATAATAGGAGATATGGTCAATTGAATTTCATGTTCCATTTTCACCAAAATCTGATTTTCAACCCTTTGTGATTTCTAAGAAACTTTCATGTTTTCACATAATAACCAACATAACTCATCATAACACTTACTAATACTACATATACCCATGATTTTCATCAGTCCAATGCTTTTATTACGACTTTCACCATAATCCTCGTAAACAGATCATTTCCATAATTTAATAAGAAATGAATATAAAGGATCATTCACCATGCATGTGGTAATCTACATATACAGGTTATTCCAACAGAATAATAAAGAATGGAATAACAGAAGAATTCACCATGCATGCGATAGATCGCACTAACAGGTTATTCCAACAGAATAACAAATAATGGAACCAGTCATGCGTAAGCGCGCATGCATGTGATATTCCGGCGAATAATAAAAAAAGCGGAATCGGTCGAGCGTAATCCGCTTGCGAAGCGTGATATTCCAAAGAATAATAAAGAATGTAATAACAATGAATTTCACCATTTATGCGCTACTTTGCATAAACAAAGTTATTCCAATGTAATAATAAAGAATCGGAACCCGGTCAGCGTAATCCGCGCCGGATGGGATATTCCAATGTAATAATAAATAATGGAATAACAACAGAATTCACCATACGCATGCGATGATCGCATGCATACGAGTTATTCCCACGAATAATAAATAATGGAACCAAATCATGCGTAAGCACGCATACGATATTCCAACGTAATAATAAAGAATGGAATAATAGAAGAATTTCACCATGTATGCAGTATTTAGATGTATGAAGTTATTCAACATAATAATAAAGAATGGAATAACGAAGAATTTCACCATGTATGCGGTATTGCATGTATGTAGGCGAGTTATTCCAACATAATAATAAAGAATGGAATAATGTAGAATTTCACCATGTATGCGGTATTTGGCGTGTATGTTATTCCAACATAATAATAAAGAATGGAATAACAAATAGAGATTTCACCATGTATACGGTAGTCCACGTATACAGGTTATTCCAACAGAATAATAAGGAATGGAATAAAAATAGCTCTCTTCATGAATACGAAAGAAATAATACCCCTTACCTTAGAAGACCTGGATATTGGAAAAGTGAAGTAGCAGAATACTTTTCTTCTTTCTTTATATAGTTTCTCTCTCTAAATTTTCAGTGAATTCGTTAGAAATACTGAAGGAATGAGCTTCTATTTATAGGAGAATGGACTGAATAATAACTAATTCATGAACGGTCCAGATTGATTTACTTTTAAACGGACGGTCCATATCGATTTACTATTAAAACTTAAAGCAACGATCTATAATGATTCACTATTAAAACTTTAAACCAACGATCCATATTGATTTACTATTAAAACTTTAAACCAACGATCCATATTAATTTACTATTATAATTTTAACCAACAGTCTGAAAAATTAGCACATCTCCTCATGGAATAATATTGTACCCAAAAATGATTTGGACCGAAAAGATATATATTTTTCGGGTGAATAGTATCCCATGAATAGTACTTCAGGAATAGTAACCCCGTGAATAGTACCCCGACACAAAAAGTATCCCAAATACCCGAGTGAACAATACTAGAGTGAATAGTAATCGGGTGAATAGTAACTCGTGAATAGTACTCTGACACAAAAAGTGTCCCAAATACCCGAGTGAATAATATTAGAGTGAATAGTAATCGAGTGAATAGTAACCTGTGAATAGTAACCCGTAAATAGTACTCCGACATGAAAAGTGTCCCGAATATCCGATTGAACAATATAACCTCCAAACATCAATTATTATCGAAATAAATGTCAATTTCCACTAACACTAATAATCACAACACAATGGAACTATCCATTTCATCTTTAATCAACACGAACTTATTCATCATTAATATTATAACTCACAATATTTAACAACCAGGTCGTTCCCAGGAAAGAGGGGGCTTTCTGATAAGGATTTCTCCTTATTGGAGCGCAATTAGATGACCAAACCTCTCCTTGACAGAACTTCTAGACATTGTAAATATTGCAATTTAATAATATGAATAACTTTGCCGTCTCAATTATTGATTTAATAATATAACATATTATACAGATGATATTTTGACAATAATTGAATCAATAATATGAGAGATATGATGCAGCAATTACTGTAGCAATAATTAAGTATAACTGAGTGACTTCTTACGTAAGCATCAAATGCAACCACACGTATTACTGTACTTTTACTACCGGATAGTTCAACAGTTTTAACGGTAACACTTCCGCCGTTATTTTTATTAAAAGATAATTCTTTCGTTTTCTTAATACGACAATAATTCCGTTGTGGGGTCCACCAAAGATTGTGCCGTCGTACGAATATTCCCTATTAAAATGAATATTCCCCGACCAATCGAATATTATACAATAACTTGCATACTTTGCAAAATTTATAAATACTACCCACAACTATAACATTATATCAAATCCACACCATAATATTAAAAAAAATATTTCGAGAAATTTAAATCTTTATTCATAAAATTTGGAGTTTCACAATCTCCCCTCCTTATGAAATTTTGCCCTCAAAATTTACGTACGTACCTGGTATGCCGAAGAGATGAGGATACCTTAACTTCATTTCAGATTCTTACTCTTGAGATATAACCTTTGAGTGTTGAATACGATCCCTTTTATTCAAGATTTTAACACGTATTTCCTCATACATTAAATCTTCCGCTATCTCATTCGGTTCTAAATCAATAATGTGGTTCAGGTTGTCCACATATTTACATAACATTGGTACGTGATAAACGTTTTTGAACACGCAACATATTTGGCGGTAAAATGAGTCTATAGGCCACAGTTCCTACTCGATCAAGGATTTCAAATGGGCCAATAAAATCGAGGGTTGAGATTTCCTCTCTTCATTGATTCTTGCTTCTAGAATAACGCTCTCTTGAACCTTCTTCTTCACATTTATCAGCTCTGAGTATGTAGCTTGCTCGACTTTAACTTTATCAATTAAAGTCAATTCTACTCGTATATTTGATATCCTTAGAGTCTTTAACTCTATCTTCATCATTTGTAAGTTATACGAAATGGGTTTTTGTGTTAACAACATCGCACTCGTAAATGCATACGATCTTTTACTCAACGCGTTAGCTACCACGTTTTCTCTTCCACGATGATATTGAATGGTATGATCGTAATCTTTAACAGCCCGAGCCAACGTCTTTGGCGCATTATACGTTCATTTTGGTTGAAGAAATATTTAAGGGTTTTGTATTAAGGTCAATACAAAATTCAATTTCACGCTCTAGGGTAAGCTAAGAAGTCTTCAGGAATACGTCAGGAAATTTATTAACAATAGAAATATCATTCAAAAATTTGACTCTCATCCAAGACTTGGATAGCACATGTAATGAAGGTTTCTCCTAACGGAGCTTCAAGAGATAAGTCAAAGTCTAATTTCTCCGGAGTCAAATTTAAACGTTGAGCGCAAGTAGGAGAAATAAAGGAATGGGTAGAACCGGTATCAAATAAAGTATAAACTTCGCTAGAGTTTATGATTAGCTTACCCGTGATCACCTCGTTCGGATTCCTCGCTTTTTGGGAGGTTATGACAAATGCTCTCCCTTGAACTACCAGTTTTGTCTTGTCTGGGACACCCTTTGATGCCTCCATCCCAGCTGGACTTGACTTTAGTGCACGACAAAATCGGGATAGGTGGCCTTCTCTTCTTGAAATTTCCATTTCTATTATCTTGGCCATGATTACCACTGAAGTGGTCACCATTCTTGTCATGATAATTTTCCCCATATGGTTATCATTGTTCCGATGGCCGTTGCCACCGGTACGATTATTATCGTGTTTTTGGTCGTTACCTTTTGGTTGTGCTAACTCATTATCGCGCTCCAATAACTGAGCCCTATTCACAACATCTGAATAGAAACAAAGTTTATGAGAAATGAGTTATTGACGTATATCGGGTTTCAAACCTCTTAGAAACATTTGCATCATTCGCTCCTCATTATCGACCAAATGGGATGCAAACCGGGATATCTCTACAAACTTAGCCTCGTACTGCGATACGGTCATATTATTTTGCTCCATTGCTTATCTCAACATTTTCAGATGCCATTTTCAAACACTGTCATAAAACAAGGGTTAATTGACATATCACATATTATCCCTATACTCTGACCTACCAATTAAATACCAAATAAACTTAGGTAGGTCATACTAGCGAAGGAATTCCCCGTCTCTACCCTCCTAGTTCTTGTCTCACATCTCAGCCAGGGATCATATCCCTAAGCTTTGATACCAACTGTGACGCCCCCAAAATAGGTATACATCACCCATCTAGAGTCGCCAAATATATGGTACAAAAATATAAATACAACTTAATAATACAACTGTCGTGTAAAATAACATAAAACATAAACTGAGAGTTTTAAGAAGAATATTGTCATCTAGACAATATCCACACTCAATGGAGTCCTCATTACATTTATTGTCACACTATTTAACAGAATAGTGAGGACTACTAATGCTATCATCTTGACCGTCACTCCATTCCCTGACTCGTCCCAGCTATATTCTCATTTCCTGAAGAGAACAGTGAAAGAAAGTGTAACAACCCGGAGAATCCGGATTGTTCAGAATTTAAGATTAAAGAATTAATTATTAATAAAATAAATTTTTATTAATAATATTCTGTACTATGTGTTTATTAATTGTTCTATAACCTAGAATGATTATTAATCGGGAGGATTCGGGCTACGAGCCAGATTGAACGAGTAAGAATTTTCAAGACGAAAATAAAATATTTTCGGAGACAAAATATTTCCGGGGAAAAAGATGAAATAGGCACTAATCACTCGACGAAACCTAAGGGTTAGGGTTTGAATAACCTAAGTCGTTCTAAGAGTTCGGTATGTCAGAATGACATTCCGTCGAAAGATTTGATGATAATATGTCGTGAAAAGTTAAGTAAGTCGATAAAAGTGTTTCTCAAAAAACGTGCAAAAATCAGACAAAATAAAAACAACGAAAAGTACTGTTATGTACTTTTCATTCGTTTAGCTACGTTAGGGGAAAACGTGAAGGAAAATGCTTGACACCAAAAAGTGTTTTTCAGTTTTTCGGAAATTCGAAGAATACGTAAAAGTTAATCAGTTAAGGAAAGACGAAATATCCAAAAATATTTGGATTCCGAGTATCTGAGTTTTTAAAACTGTTGGACGAAACCCAAAAGACGGAACTACAAAATTTAAGGGCTAAGCAAACTTGAGGGCTAAGTTAACTTAGTCCTTAAGCCTTAAATAGTAAGGAGGTTAGAGAGGGCGAAATGACTATTTTGTCCCTAGCCTTGAAAATCTATAAATAGGAAGGTTAAGCTCATTTATTTGGGATTTTGAAAATCCTATCACTTGAGAGAGAAAGAGAGAGAGCTCGGATGGGGAAGAGAAGGAGAAGAAGGAAGAAAAGCTTGCTCGTGAGCAAACTTTGTCCAACGGAGGAAGAAGATTAAAGGAGAAAGGTAATCCAAAACCTAGTCTCTTTGAAATTTTCTTTAAGTTTTTATGTTCAAAAACATAGCTTAATGAGAATAAGGAGTAAAGGATGTTAGAAATGATTTCATATAGTTGAAATCATAAGAAAAAGAAGAAATAAGAAATTAGAAGTTTAGTAAATAAATTTCTTAAGGAAGTATAAGATTCGTATGGATTTTGAGCGATCCGAATGAATATTATGAATGAGTAGGTTAAATAAGTAAGGAATAATGTTCTATAACATCAAATTCCAATAAAAAGTGAAATCGTAATCCAAAATATCGATTAAAAATGAAGAACGAACGAAAAACACGAAGAATAAGCGAAGAACACGAAGAACGTTGTTGATGGACAAATTTAAAACCATCGTAGTATAATTGTTGTTGATGGACAAGTTTAAAACTATCTTGTATAAGTTAGATGCTTATTTCTTGGTTAGGAACGGTAGAAACGTTCATGAAGAACGGATTAAAATGGAGCTATAACAAAGTTATGGCAAAAATTTTGTAAAAGACGAATGAGAATTAGAAAGTTAGTAAATGAACCCGAACGTGTAGGTTTTCATAAGAATGTAAGAGAACGTATAAAACGTGAGTCGTGGACTCAAGAACAAACGAATTCCGAGTTCGGATGACCGAATTATGGACGAACAAACGAACGAAGAAGAACATTAAAAACGTAAAATGAACAAAGACCAAAGATTAAGCCAATTGATTGGCATGTTAGCAGATTCAGAACAAAGTTCTATCCATGGGTAATCAAAGTACGTAAGATAAGGAAAAAAAATGGCTTTGGAACGACCTCGTTCTGAGTTATAACGAAGAAGTTATGAGATCGGAAAGTAATCGTCTCAAAATGAAGTTAACACTTAGAAAATTTTCGAGAAAAAGGGCTTGGCGCCGCGGCACCAGCCATGCCTTGTAAGGTGGTGCTACAGCGCCAGACCAGAGAGCCAAGCACTACTAACTCGCGCGTCAGCGATCGCGTCTTAGTGAAGAGAGGAAATAAGTATTTGGCAGGGTGCAAATGCCCGTAAATGAGATTTTTACTTGCTTTCAAGCTTTGGGGATGTGCAAGAAAGAAATATGAACATGTAGTTCAACTAATGTAACACTTAATCAAGTGTTTTAAACCTTTAATGAAGGTTGAACGGAAAGATTAAAAGAGATTAAAAGACATATACTTGAGTAGATTGTTGATTAATTTGAGCATGGTTGAGAGATTAACAAAACTCATACAATATAATAACTACTTAATGAACTTATTATATATTACTAATTATGCTAAACTATAATATGACAGTTATGATTAAAAATATGAAAAATAACAGTACGATTGGGTTGCCTCCCAATTAGTGCTTGATTTTAAGTCATTCAACCTGACTACTCCCTGTTTATGGTACGTCCGATAATGTGATTGTGATGACATCCGTGTTGGATTTGCCACCCCAATAATGCTTCAACCATTGACTGTTGACCTTGAATGTTTCCAATGGATTCCTACTGAAGAGTTCAATGGCGCCATGAGAGAAAACCCTTTTGATGGTGAATGGTCCCGACTATATGGACTTAAGCTTTCCTGGGAACAACCTTAACCGTGAGTTGAACAGCAATACTGATTGTCCTGGCTTGAATGTTCTGTGCATAATTCTCTGATCGTGCCATTTCTTGACCTTTTCTTTGTATAGCTTAGAGTTCTCGTAGACTTGAAGTCAAAATTTATCGAGCTCATTTAATTGCAGTAGTCTCTTTTCCCCCACAACTGCTTGATCGAAGTTAAGTTTCTGAATCGTCCAATAGGCCTTATGTTGTAGCTCGACCGTTAGGTGGCATGCTTTACCATAAACCAATTGATATGGTGACATACCAATTGGTGTTTTGTACGCAGTTCGATAGGCCTATAGTTGATAAGTGGATTTTATATCCACGAATCGATGTCTATTTCAAGCTTAATCATTGTTGAATTCTTTTTTCCATCTTCATTTTTACTCGTTTCATGTTCTTTTATGTGTAGGGTGGTTGTTGTGGCAAGTAGCTAAGAAAGGACGTCAATTGGAGCATTATGGTTGCTAGTGTGAAGACCAGCCAAGTCAGTTTGTAAAATACACCCCCGCCGGGGCGGGGGGTCTTCAATATTGTTTTATGAGAATGCATGTACTGGCGGGCTGGCCGATGATTATAAACTTGTACCCTCGTAGCAAGGGGTCTAGAATGATGAGTGTCCTGTTTTGCTGTAAACTCTGTTGGAACATGGTTTATTGGCATTTGGATTGCAATTGAACTCTAATGAGCATAGGACTTTGACAAAAACGTGTGTTGGATGTATATGGAGCAATTAACAACGAATGGAATAATACACAAGGCAAATTAAAGAGATTAATATAGCATGTGTTCATGAACAATTCTTTGTGGATTTGTATGGAATCAAGAGAGGATATACGAATCTAGACTTAGTTAATATAGCATGTGTTTATGAATTTTGTGAGTAGCAGAATCTTGATGAATGTTAAGGTAGAGATATGCTTGACATCGCATGTAATCGGATTGAAAATTTAATCGTAAACCTTCTTAATTTTAATTCACATATAGATATAGTGAGTTAGTTGATTAAGGTGTTTAACTTGTTTCTATCTAATTTGTGGATTTAAGTTAATACGGTATTAGTGCATCGAGAGGTGGCTAGTGCTACATTCGTGTTCTTGATTAATAAACTGGGATAGTGAGTTGAATTGGAATAAAGGTGTAAAAATCAAAGTGATGCTTAGGGTGAAATCATAAGTCTAATTCTCCATTAATTATTTAAAACTTCAGTTTTGATATTTGTGATTGTTTTTTGATAGTATATTTATTAATAATTTAGTTTTTATAATTTTAATCATTAAATTGGATAGTTTAATAAATTGTCCCTTACTAAAATTCTTACTAAATTATTTTGTGAGGTTAATAATTTTGTGATTTTGTGAGTGTGATTTTATTACTAAATTGTTTTGGATAGTTTAATAATTTTGTTTTGCGAGGTTAAAATTCTTACTAAATTATCTCTCGTGGGAACGATACTCTACTCACTATTATATTACTTGTTGACCACGTATACTTGTGTGCTGTGTGTAACTAGATTTTACCCAATAATAGTGCATCATCCAACCTGAGCGACCAATCCTTTCGATTCAGGTTTACCACCTTTTCCAAGATTCTCTTCACTTCCCTGTCTGAAACCTCAGCTTGCCCACTGGTTTGGGGATGATAAGATGTAGCTACCTTATGGTTGACCCCATACTTTGCCAATAGAGCTGTAAATGATTTGTTGCAGAAGTGACTACCTTCATCACTTATAATAGCTCTCGGCGTGCCAAACCTTATAAAAATATTCTTCTGCAAGAATTTGAGAACCACTTTCGCATCGTTAATTGGGAGTGATGCGGCTTTAACCCACTTTGAGACATAATCCACTGCAAGCAAAATGTACTGATTGTTAAGTAATGAAGGGAATGGCCCCATGAAATCTATGCCCCATACATCAAAAATCTCAACTTCTAGAATTGTTTGTAGTGGCATCTCATTCCTTTTCAATATGTTGCCCACCCTTTGACATCTATCACATGTTTTAACAAATTGGTGGGCGTCTTTAAATACTGTAGGCCAATAAAACCCGGCTTAAAGCACTTTTGTCGTTGTTCTCTCACTACCATAGTGTCCCCCATATGCAGATGAGTGACACTCATGTAGTATGTTCTTCACTTCATTATAGGGCACACATCTTCTAATCATCTTGTCGGCGCACTGTTTGAATAAGTAAGGCTCATCCCACATATACCATTTGACGTCATGAAGAAACTTCTTTTTCTGTTGTCTTGTAAGATCAGGGGGAAGAATGTTGCTCACTAGATAATTCGCGAAGTTCGCGTACCATGGAAATTCTGTATTTATTCCAAACAATTGCTCATCCAGGAATGACTCGTTGATTACACACTTGTCCTCTTCCTTTTTATCTTAATTTTCCAGCCTAGACAAATGATCAGCGACTTGGTTCTCCGTCCCCTTTATATCCTTTATTTCTAAATCAAACTCTTGTAAAAGGAGAATCCATTTGATAAGGTGTGGCTTAGCATATTTTTTCAAAATTAAGTACTAAATGGACGAGTGATCTGTATAAACTACTACCTTAGTCCCGATCAAGTATGCCCAGAATTTATTGAATGCATACACCACTGTAAGTAATTCTTTTTCCGTAGTTGTGTAGTTCAATTGAGTCTCTATAAGTGTCTTAATTTCATAATATATGGCATGAAATACTTTCTCTAGGCGTTGACCCAAAACAGCCCCAACTACATAGTCGCTTGCATCACACATTAGCTCGAAAGGCATATTCCAATCTGGTGCAACGATTACGGGAGCTATAGTCAACTTCTTCTTCAATAGCTCGAATGCCACTTTACACTCCTCATCAAACTTAAAAACTGAATCCTTTTCTAAAAGACTGCACAAAGGTTTTTCAACTTTAGAGAAGTCCTTTATGAATCTCTTGTAGAACCCAACATGTCCCAGAAAACTTCTAATTCCCTTAACTGAACTTGGTGGAGGAAGTTTTTCAATTATTTCCAGCTTAGCTTTATCAACCTCTAATCCTTGAGCTGAAACTTTGTGCCCTAAAAGTATACCTTCTTCAACCATAAAGTTGCACTTTTCCCAGTTCAGGACCAAATTCGTGTCTATGCATCTTTGTAGGACCATTACTAAATTTTCTAAGCACGTATCAAAATCATCCCCATAAACGGAGAAGTTGTCCATGAAGACTTCCACATTTTTCTCCACCATGTCCGAGAAGATGGCCAACATACACCGCTGGAAGGTAGCGGGTGCATTACACAAATCGAATGACATTTTCCTGAATGCGAAAGTGCCGTATGGGCATGTAAACATAGTCTTCTCTTGATCTTCAGGAGCGATGATGACTGATTATAACCCGAATATCCATCTAATAAGCAGTAGTACTCATGTCTCGCTAATCTGTCCAACATCTGATCGTTAAAGGGCAAAGGAAAGTGATTTTTGCGGGTCACTTTATTCAACTTTCTGTAATCCATGCAAACCCTTCAACCAGTCACTGTCCTTATCGGAATTAGCTCGTTGTCTTCATTCTGAACCACGGTCATTCCTCCCTTTTTTGGCACACACTGAACCGGACTGACCCACTTAATGTCTGAAATCGGGTAGATGATACCCGCATCCAACAATTTTAGTATTTCCTTCTTGACTACTTCTTTTATGATAGGGTTGAGCCTTCTTTGTTGTTCCACTGTCGATTTTGCATTGTCTTCCATCAGAATTTTGTGCATACAAAAGGATGGGTTGATTCCCTTGATATATGCGATTGTCCATCCTATAGCTGATTTGTGGTCCCTTAGCACTCTTAGCAACTTTTCTTCCTACAATTTGTTAAGTGCAGCAGAAATAATAACAAGTAAAGAATTAGAATTGCCTAAATATGCATACCTGAGATGTTTGGGGAGTGGCTTAAGTTCAAGAATCGGTGGCTCCTCCAATGACAGTTTAATCCTTGTTGTGGCTTTCTCCTCCGTGTGCAATGGTTCAAAGGGTGTTTTAAGTCTACTAACTTATGGCAAGGAGTCTAACATCTGCAAGTAATCCACAAATTCTGGATCATCAAACTCTTCATCCCCGAATAATGTCATTTCCAATGGATCGTTAACCAAACTCTTGTTCATGTCTTCGCTAATTATCTGGTCAACGATATCCATCCTAAAACATTCTTCTTCATCCTTAGGGAATTTCATGTCCTTGAACACGTTAAATTTTATTTCTTGATCTTGGACCCTCATAGTAAGTTCACCTTTTTTTACTTCGATGAGTGTCCTACCCGTAGCCAAGAAAGGTCTCTATAAGATAATCGGGATGTTCTTATCCTCCTCAAAATCCAGAATAATGAAATCCGCTGGGAATATAAACTTGTCAACCTTGACCAATATGTCTTCTATAATGCCTCTCGGGTACTTAACTGACCTATCCGCCAATTGCAATGAGATGTTCGTAGGCTTTGGAGCAGAAAAATCCAATTCTGTATAAACTGATAATGGCATAAGGTTCACACTTGCCCCCAAATCACACAAACATTTGTTGAATGCCATTTTCCCAATCGTGCACGAAATAGTGAAACTCCCTGGATCTTTTAACTTTGGAGGAAACTTTCACTGTAAAACCGCGCTACACTCCTCTGTTAATGCCACTGTCTTGAAATCTTCCAACTTCTTTTTCTTGGACAAAATCCCTTTCATGAATTTCGCATAACTTGACATTTGCTCTAGGGCTTCTACGAACGGGATATTAATATGAAGTTTCTTAAAAACTTCCAAAAATTTTGCAAACTACTTATCTAGTTTCTGTTTTTGAACTCTTTGCTGAAACGGTGGGGAGGATAAACAACTGGTTCGTTAACTGGTTTGCTCTTTTCCACTTGTTTTTCTTCCCTTTATTTGACCTCAACCGCTGTATTTTCACTATCTGTCTCAACCTCCTTTGTAGCCAAATTTTCTGTTTCTTGACCCTCAAGCTGTTTTCCACTTCTCAATATAATTACTTGACATTGCTCGTGATTACCCTTCAGACTTCTTTCGGTGTCACTTGGTAGAGTTCCTTGTAGTCTATTGTTCAACGCTAATGCAATTTGTCCCATCTGATTCTCTAGATTCTTGATGGCCATCTCTTGTGATTTCATTGCCATTACTTGATTTTTCATAGCCACCTCATTACTTGTTATGTACTTTGTCAACAACTCCTCTAAATCTGATTTCCTCTCTTAATGTTGAGCTAGTTGTTGATGATTCTGAAATCCTGGGGGAAATGATGGTCGTGGAGCTTGCTGATGCTGATTGTTACTCCATGAAAGGTTTGGATGATTCCTATTCCCCTGATTGTAAGCATTCTGGTATGTATTATGTGGAATTCTGTTATAGCTACCCACAAATTGCACTAATGCTGGATTAATTGTGCATTGATCTGTAGGATGCTCACCCGTGTACAATTCACAAATGACCGCAACTTGCTGTGCTTGTGCCCCTGACATATCATCCAACTTCTTTGAGAGTGCTAAAATCTGCGCTTGTATTACCATCACACCGTCTACTTCTAACACTCCAGCTGCCTTTGCTTGTGCCATTCTTGCCGTGGGCCACTGGTAGTTGTTAGCTGCCGTAGTTTCTATCAATTCGTAGGCCTCCTCATAACTTTTAGCCATAAATGCTTCGCCTAAAGTTGTATCAATATTGGTTCTGAGATTTTTGTTCAATCCGTTGTAAAATGTGTTCATCTTCAACCAATTAGGCAATCCATGATGTGGGCATTTTCTAGCAATTCTTTGTATTTTTCCATGCCTCATATAGTGACTCCCCGTGTTGCTGTTCAAACATCGTTATCTCATTCCTCATTTTTGCAATTTTTGCTGGTGGGAAGAATTTTGCAAGAAATTTCTGAGCGAGGTCTTCCTAAGTAGTTATTGATCCCGGCGATAGAGAATGTAACCAACTCTTCTCCTTGTCCCGTAAGGTGAATGGGAACAAGCGAAGTCTCACCGCATCATCTGACACCCCATTTTACCTGAAGGTGTCATAAATTTCCAGAAAGATAACTAAGTGTTCATTCGGATCATCATTTGCCAATCCCCCAAACTGAACTGAATTTTGAATCATTTGAATCGTCCCAGGCTTGATTTCAAAGGTGTTCGCAGCTATAGCAGGCTTGGTGATACTCGACTGTAGCTCAGTCACCTTGGGTGTAGCAAAATCTCTCAACGCTTTCTGATCTTTAGCAGCCATTGCCTCTTCTTTTTCAAAGTTTTTAAATTCTTCTCTTGATTCCTTGATCCACTTACTTAGCCTTTGGAACCGTTTCTCAATGTCTTCCTCAAAAGGAAGCAAGTCTGGATTTTTGGACTGCGTTTGCATAAACTACTTCAAAAACCTGAAATAAGACGAACAAAACAAAAATAAAAATGTTTAAGTAAAACTGGACTAATTAAACTGATATCGTAAAATATTAAAATCTATACTAAAATTATCGTAAAATATTAAAATCTATACCAAAAACTTGTTGGATAAAATCTAATTAAACATGACACGCAAGTATACGTGGTCAACAAGTAATATAATAGTAAGTAGTGTATCGTTCCCATAGAGATAATTAAATAATAATTTAACCTCACAATTATCAATTTCCTATTAATCTTAATTTTATTAAAATACTCAAAACAATGATTAAAATTATAAAAGCTAAATTATTACTAAATATACGATCACAAACCAATCACAAATCTTAAAATTGAAATTTCAAATAATTATTGGAGAATTAGGCTTACAACTTCACCTTTAACTTCACTCTGATTTTAAACCTTTATTCCAATTCAATTCACTATCCCAGTTTATTAATCAAGAACACGAATGTAGCATTAGCCACCTCTCGATGTACTAATACCGTATTAACTTAAACCCATAAATTATATAGAAACAAGTTAAACACCTTAATCAACTAACTCACTATATCTCTATGTGAATTATAATTAAAGAAGGTTTAAGCTTAAGCCCTTTATCCGATTGCATGCGATGTCAAGCATATCTCTACCTTAACATTCATCAAGATTCTGTTCATTCACAAAATTCAAGAACACATGCTATATTAACTAAGTCTAGATTCGTACTTCCTCTCTCGAATTCATACAAATCCACAAAGAACTATTGATTAGGAAATTCATAAATTCATGATCAAATTAATATAGATAAACTGGATAATCGCTTATTAAACTGGAAATCAAAGTTACAAAACCATCGTTCCACTTAAAGATTCGTCATAAGCCTAAAAAGTAAATTAGTTCATCATCAATGAATTAATAACTGAATAAATTAAAAATAACATCCTATCAATTACAAATATAAGACTAAGAAGTAGAATAATGCATAACACCCTTCACGTTAGCCTTAATCCGCAATTGATATGAAAGTTTTTCAAAATCTTCACTCCAATGATCACTATGAATTTTTGTAATTAATCTCTGATAATTGTTCTGTGTGTGTTGATTTCGTTGTTTGTTACTCAATATAAATCCAACACACACATTTTGGTCGAAGTCCCATGTCAATTAGAATCCAAATGCTATCCAAGTGCTGAAAATCCTCATTCTAGCAGAGTTTACAACAAACTAGGAGAGTCAGGAATCGGCACCCCCCACTCCGACAGGTGTGTATATGTGAAAATGGCCCGCCCCGGCGGGCATGGCTTCTGCTAAACACTATTGAAGACCCTCCGCCCCGGCGGGGGTTTAAGAACAAAATAAGCCCGCCCCGGTGGGGGTGTAATCTGCTTCCTGACTTGCTTGAACTTCATGCTTGCTTCCATAATTGCTCCAAATGACTCCCTTCTTTTGTTACATGCCAACCAACCATCCCACACATAAAAATAACAATAAACAAGTAAAAATGAACATGAAAGCAAGGAATTAACAATGATTAAGCTTGAAATGAACATCAATTCGAGGATATAAAATCCACTTATCAAAATACCATCGGAAGTTCAGTTTATACCCTGGAAAACACACTTGGAATATCATTTTCCACCTCGGAGATAACCCCGGGGAAAGTAGTGCAAATACCAGAAATTCCACCGAAGAAGGCCGATTCATCTTGGAGATAACCCCGAGATGTTCAGTATCAGTCCCGAAAACAACACCGGGAAAGGAAATGTAAACCTTAGAGATAACCCCAAGGAGTGCAGTTGTAGTTCCGGAGATAATCCTGGAGATGCTCGTTTTAACCCATGCAGTCAGCTTCAACCTCGGGACTCACAACGATGCACTCAATTCATAAACCCAGAGATAACCCCGAGAGGACAGGCACACCTCAGAGACAACCCTGAGGGCATTCAGCACTTGCAGCAGCCCAATCTTAGAGATATCCCTGAGCAACGTTTGTTTTATCAGCCAAAACAGGAGATAACCTCAACCCCACATGGTACTGTCTCAACAAAAAACAGTCAACATATATTCTATACAACAATGTCCCACAAGAACCAAGGAGTTGCAATCCCGAGTGACTACTACGCAAGGCAGCACACCGGATAGAATTTGAAGCTTGAAGACATAGGATATGGTTCCATCTTCTTGACTCCGTACAACCTCTAATCCCATGTCATTGCGTAGCTCTCGACAACGGCAGTCCGAAACAAGTCTTATACACCTCAATCGGATGCTCGAATTAAAGTTCTACAAGTTTCAGCGGACATCACATTGCACGCGTGCACGTACTTCGAGACGGGCGGACTCACGGTGTCTAGGGCTCCCCGGGCAGCCGCAGGTGCATCTGCGGCTACCACAGATACACTTGTGGCTACCCCCTCTATAAATAGAGGGCTTGGGGCTATATTTTTCAAGAGAAGACGACGAGGAAGCTCTATCCAATGTGCTCTGTACACACCCTATATTGAGTGCTTTCTCATTTTAAACACTTATGAGCTCACATATAGCTATTTTTTTTTTACCGGCGGGAGCCAAGTGTTCATCCACTTAAAGCTATAGAAGTCTTCTTTGGCAGTCCACTATAAGCCTTCTTACACACTTTAAAGCATTTTTCTTCATCTTTGCACACACTCTTCTTCACGTTGAGAGTTATGTTGTGTGTGTATGCCCGATCTTTCGGTCAAGTGGTTTTCATTTACATACGTATATATATACTTATATATATATATATATTTATATATATTGGCTAATATTATTGAGTTATATCTCGATTGAGCCTGGACTCACATCTGGAGCGCTTATTTGCTTATATATATATATATATGAACTATCATCGAACTTTGTTCAATGAGCCTAGATTTTACATCCGGATCATTTATTGCTTATTATATATATATATATATATATATATATATATATATATATATATATATATATATAAATCGGTTGTTGAACTTTGTTCGATTATTCTAGATTTTACATCCGGTGCATTTACTGCTTATATATATATAACGACAAATCGCTGAAATGATAAACTGAGCCGGGATCGATATATATCCTGTGCGTTTACCACTTATGTGACACCCCAAAATCCGGGTACTTCCGTTTCCACAGGATTTGGTGTTTACTGTACAAATATCATCTATCTATCTACCCATAAATAAATGCAAACTATGCAATAGATAGAAATAAATAAATAAATCTCCCCTTATGGGGTTACATCATCTGCATAAAAATTCAATCCCAGGTTACTATAACCTTAAACATCTGTGCGGAATCATAAACAAATAACAAGTCTTAAACAACATCTCATTACACAATAAAAATAAGTCTTCTTCATTTGTTAACCTTGCCCTTGCCTTTACTAGTGGAAGGCTCGTCAGATCTTTCATTCTTAACAGCAATGTTATTATTACGCAAGAGTGAGCACGATTTCCCACAAGTATAACAATATAACAAATGAATAATAACATGCGAATAAATCAAGGCTTCTGAAAAACAGGAAACTCAGCTTTTGAATCAAGAATGAATAACAAGAAACAAAAGAACTTATGAGGGTGATAAGACCTTGAACTATGTCCTAGGTTGTCAAGTGTTTATAGTTGAAACCTTTAACAGTCATAAGACTATGGACTCTTCTTCTCGTACTTAGGGGGATCAGCCCTTAGTACCATACCGTGCACAATATCTTAACGCTTAACGCATAAGTAATCCCTTATCTGAGGTTGTTCATCTCGATTTTGACATTAGGGTTCGCACCAAAGGAAGTTTGGTTTGGATAATTCATCAAGGGTTCTAAAATTTAGAACGCTCATCAACTATGGACTAGTCGAATCTTTAAGGGTTCGCTAGTCTAACAAGGTTCAACAGTAATTGATATTTAAATCGAATAACAATCTCAAGAGATATATAATAGAATAATTATTGTACAACAGAATCATACTTTGAAAGATTAATATACTCTTATATATATTAAAATGGACTTGATCAATAATAACGAGAATTTGCTCGATGTAAAGAGATAACTTATAAGCTCATAATAAGATAACGAGTAGGGTTAGGAAACTTGCCTCGTGCGTAGATTACACGTTAATTATACTCATTCCTTGATTTAATCCTACATATCATTTAATTTCACAATACCAGTCAATTATAACGTACTAGTCATCACAAGTTCATTTTTTTCTAACTCGAATTTATGACTATACTTAATCAAATTACTACACTCATTGTCACATAATTAACACTTCATGAACAATAAGCTAACTATGCATTCAATCATTTAATTTACACATAAATGTGTTGTTGACATGTTAAGAATTTATTTTAACACCTCATTATATGTCTAACATGTTTTTATGTTCATTAGATTAAGTTACTAAAACATTGCTAGACTTGAGCATTTAAAAAATTCATTTCTGGACCATTCTGCTAAGTGAAATTATGCTATTTCTACCACCGTTATATTCGGTTCTTAGCGTTGTGGCTTGAGACCTGGCGCTGCAGCGCGGTGACGCTGCGGCCCAGGAATTAGGCATGGAGTTGGCGCCGCGACGCGAAACTCCAGTTTCTGAATTTTCAGTTTGCGAAGAACACAGAATCATGCGAAATCATCATTACATGGTCATTAAATTCATCAAATTAAACATACCCACATACTAGAATTCATACATAATCATTACCCAACCTTTATAGAGTGATTTTAGCCAATTAAAACACATAATTACAGAATTAAAACATGTAATTTCACTGTTCTTGATGTTCTTGAAGGTTTTGATCACAAAACATAAAAATTAACACTACGGATTCGTTATAACACCAAATCCATCCATTCAAGGTTTGTTTTCTTCGTTTTAACATCCATAATTATATACAAGTGTGAATTTTATGAAACAATATATGTTTGACATATTAAATTCATGTATAAGGGCCATATGGCCATATTCTATACTTTGTAACCATATACTGTATAATTTTTATGAAACTGATGATATGGAAATCTATATTACATAGTAAAACATGTTATGCTAACATATTATAACATATATCCACATAAACAATACAATTTCCAATTTACAGAGACTTTATAGAATTTTAAAAGCCATATTAATAAAAACTTTAATAACGTAATTAACAATTGGGTTGAAGAGATTAACCTTAAAACAATTTCTCTAACTTTCAAGTTTTTCTACAATACCACAATAATTCACACTGCTTCTCTCTATTTCTCTGAAATTCTCTCTGAATTCTCAAACTCTCTCTCTCTCCCTCTCTGTTTTGCTTTTCTCAGACTTAGCAAATAATGAAAAGAAGAGGAAGACATATAATTATTACTAGAATTCATACATAATCATTACCCAACCTTTATAGAGTGATTTTAGCCAATTAAAACACATAATTACAAATTTAAAACATGTAATTTCACTATTCTTGATGTTCTTGAAGGTTTTGATCATAAAACATAAAAATTAACACTACGGATTCGTTATAACACCAAATCCATCCATTCAAGGTTTGTTTTCTTCGTTTTAACATGCATAATTATATACAAGTGTGAATTTTATGAAATAATATATGTTTGACATATTAAATTCACGTATAAGGGCCATATGGCCATATTCTATACTCTGTAACCATACACTGTATAATTTTTATGAAACTGATGATATGGAAATCTATAATACATAGTAAAACATGCTATGCTAACATATTATAACATATATCCACATAAACAATACAATTTCCAGTTTACAGAGACTTTATAGAATTTTAAAAGCCATATTAATAAAAACTTTAATAACGTAATTAACAATTGGGTTGAAGAGATTACCCTTAAAACAATTTCTCTAACTTTCACGTTTTTCTACAATACCACAATAATTCACACTTCTTCTCTCTATTTCTCTGAAATTCTCTCTGAATTCTCAAACTCTCTCTCTCTCCCTCTCTGTTTTACTTTTCTCAGACTTAGCAAATAATGAAAAGAAGAAGAAACCCAATCATGGGTTAACTGCCCTCAACTCCCACTAAGGCCATGTTTGGCTAGCTTTAAAAAGCTTATACCTATTTAATTTAATTAAATTTTTATAATATAGTTTAATAATGTCACACCCCTTTATAAAATAAATCAAATATCTTATTTAATTTAATTTAAATAAAATATAATAATTTCTCATTAATTCACATAGTCACATAATTAAATTTCCCATTTATTAATTATGTCAAATTATTAAATCTCTAATTAATTATTAAATTAATTAAAATAACATTAGGCTTATTAAATATTTCTTTTAATTCAATAAGCTCACATAAATACATACTTGAATAATAAAAATTCTCCACATTAAAACAAATGAATATAACACATATAATTACATTAATCTACCATGAACTTCATTAATTAATTATTTAATCTAATAATTAATTCATCAAAAAATATTTATTTAATCCAATAAATATTAAAAATTAAATTACAAAATCTTGGTTGTCACAAACTTATATATATATATATATATATATATATATATATATATATATATTTCGGTTAGGTCTCGAGTTTACTTCATATGCGTTTCTTGCTTTATTTACATTATGTCACGCTGAGTTTACTTAATGGCGGTTGATCGCATTTATTGCTTTATTTACATTTCGATCCCCATGGAGGTGCTTTGTGGTGGTTAATCATGTCTATATATATATATATATATATATATATATATATATATATATATATATATAACTGCCTACTTTTCATATAAATTGCGACATCATGTGAGCCTAGGAATCATGTGATCACAGATTCAGTCTACTGAATCTAGATTCGGTTCTCGTGATGGACATTTTCAGCTATAACCAGCTTGTAAATTATTCACGGTGTTTGAATTTCCTTAGATGACTTTCATGCCCATGAGGAATTTGGCATTGCTATATATTATTTTCTCGAAGATGCTTCGCATCTCAAAAATAAAAGCAACCAAGCCGAACATTTAATAATAAAATGAAAGTATCAAAGGCCTCAATTACTATTGAGCACAGGGTTTGAAAAACCTCTTTCATAAAATCTCATTGCTATATCTTGCTAAAAATTGAATTTTTATACAAATTCAAACCCTTTGTATATAGGTGCGAATGAGGCCTCACACTACTTCTAAATAACAAACATTGACCCACACACACACACATACACACACACATTCATATAACAGTTTCTTGAAAAGTGGCAGTCACCGTGGTAACACGGATGTCGGGGGGTGCCTAACACCTTCCCTCCGCATAATCAAGCCCCCGAACCCTAATGAATCTCGGTTTCACAGACCCGTTTAGCAATGTCACATCACTGGGTCAATGTGAAAACCTTTCCTAAGTTGCGTTGGTGCAACCAGTTAAAAACACCAACTGCTGACTCTTACAGTCAAATCATTGGCATATACATGTCAGACCTTTTTCACTTGTTTTTTCAAACAAATCTCACCTAACATGAGAACACCAAAGAATAAGAATAGAAAAGGGACAAATAAAATTCCCGACGTCGACATTCTTCATTTAGTTGGCTCATCTTGGAGAGATATGGGCTTGCATTATGGTTAACCTCTTTTTCATCTTGGATTTCTGATAGTTGAGTGAAACACTGCCTCATTTCCTGATGTTGGCGCACTATCAGCTTAGCTAGCAGATTTACTTGATTCTGGATCGTCTCTAACTTTTGCATTACTGTCATACCCTCCTCCGAGTTTTTCCACTCTAGGACATTTGTTCTGTGCCTTTGGGGGTATTCCTCCATCATTTGTATGTACTTACGATTTGGATACATTTTAGCGCTTCCTGGCCCGATCATGTTTATTCCCTCCGTATCATGCTACAACGGAAAATTGGTGTTGACATTTTGTTGGTCAGGTTGTTGGACTACAATACTGCATCTTTCAATCAGATTTTGAATTTTATGCTTTAAGGAACAACAATCTTGTGTATCGTGGCCTGGAGCTCCAGCACGATAAGCACATTTCTTGCTTTCATTGAAGCCTTTTCCACTTGGATTGGCTGGTGGAAGGAGATGAGTAATTTTCTTCGGAGCTGTTAGAAGTTTGAGAATGTTTTTGAGTGAGTCCCCTAAGGGTGTAAACACTCTTTTACGTTGTTTGGTAAAGTCTAGTTACGCACAACACGCAAGTATACGTGGTCAACAAGTAATACAGTGAAAGTAGAGTATCGTTCCCATAAGGAATTAATATAAATTACCAATTACTAACTCTTAATCAAACTAATTTTATTTAAACAATCAATATAATGTTATAAAGTAAATTATTTAATTACACTAATTCTAATTACCACTAATTACAAATAAGATTATGGAGATTTAAGATCACAACTTCACTTATTACTTCATTTAAATTAATACACTTCTTATCAATTATGCTCCCTATTCTGAATTGTTAATCAAGAACACATAGGTAAATATGACCATCTCTCAATGAATCATACTCAAATAAACTTAAATCCACATATGATAAAATTAAGAAGAACACCCTAATTAACTAATTCACTATATCTCTATGTGAATTATAATTAAAGAGGATTTTAAAGAACAAGTTCTTTATCAGATTACATGCGATGAATATGTATATCTCTATCCTATACATAAATTATGTATTCCATTGCCATGCAGAAAACACAATCACATGCTATTATGACCAGATCTAAATCTATAATTCATCTCTTGAATTCATATAGATTATCACGGTAATTATTAGCTAGGCAATTAAGCAATAAACACAAACCATAATAGACAATCCAAGAATAATGACAATAATTAATAGTGAAACATACTAAAAATAAACTATACAATAAGCTCCATTGTAATCTTAAATAAAAGATTTAGTTCATGATTAATTAATTAAAACCAAGAATCCACAATTGAAATAACATTAAAAGACAAAGATAAAAGTAGAGTGAAGAATAAATATGTTGTCAGCAAATCCCCATCTTCCTCAAGCTCCTGCTCTTGATCTTTAATGGTCTCCAAGTTGCTCCAATCTCCAAAACTAATAAGAACTAGGGTTTTATCCTAATCTACTATAATCTAATCTAATGGAATCCTCCTCCCTTTTAATCCTTGTGATTCTCCTCCTTTTATATGCCTCTTTATATATTTTTAACTCCTCCTAGAAGTCCTTGAATCAAACAGCTCGAACCAATCCTTCTTGAACTCAAATTCTGATAAAAATAGCTTTTTTTGCGCGTACACCCGCCCCGGCGCATTTTTTCAATGATAGGCCCGCTCCGACGGGATAGGCTTCTGTTTTTGGGCTTATACCCCCGCCCTGGCGGAGGTCCTTTTTTCTACCGTATTGTCCTCTATAAAACGACCATAACTTTTGATCTGGGAGGAGTTACGGGGCCTACAACCTATCAAATTGAAGATCTCGACGAGCTCTACAACTTTTATTCTTTTAAAATTGAGAAATAATTTCTGGAGAAATGCTAAAAGTGGCTCTGAAGTGACTGATATGTAATTGGCAAGCCGAAAATGCGAATCTAACAGCCCCAAACGTCGATCCAAGTAACTTTTGTCCTAATTCTTTTAAAACAACATAAAACATGCATTAATAGACACAAACACTTAAAAAATTCTAAAAGATTAAGCTCAAATGCACTCAATTAATGGGTATAAAACCCACTCATCAAATACCCCCAAACTTAAACTCGTGTTAGTACTCGAGCACAAAACATAACAAAAATGCAATGCAATGCAATGAAATGCAACTAATCTATATGCCTACAAATCCAGCAGTAATGACAGACAAGTCTATTCAACCGACCTCAGCAAAATCAAATAAACATGACAATACTTCATATCAAAACTAATCAACAATTTCCTTGTCAATCATCAAATCTTAAATTATTATTACTGGTATAGTGCGTGTGTGCTCAACATCCATGCTAATTGATATAATGCTAAATACAACACAAAATAGATCTCTTTAAAGGCATTATACAGTGTAAACTCACAAAATTCACGAAAAAGCTAAATCCAACTAAATTCAAACATCCACCAAGTTCAAGAGTCCAATCCGGGATACTTATGCTTTACTTTTCATTACGGGGGCTTTTTGCTCTTTTCTATTTTATTATTATTATTTATACACATGGCTATGCAATGTCCAATTCCCTTAGGCTAACAGTGCTACCCCTTAGCTAGCTTTCGACCAATGACTTCGAAACCATAAAGACCTTAAAGCGCTAGGTATTAAGATAATCCCCTCGGGCATACTTGTTCAAGTAACAAAGGCCCCGAAACAAAACTAGCCACGATATTTATCCAATTTTTTTCTCTTTTTTTATAAGAAGCTTATATATCCCAAAAATTTCCCCCAAACTTAAGTTTTTGTCTAAATTTATCTATCTCCACCTGTTCATGTCTTTCATTCATCCAAACTAGTATTATCCTTAAGAAGTCCATTATGTATCAATTTAGACTAAATCAGTCCACATAGGTGTTATTAACGTGTAAACCTTTTTATAACAGTTTCAAACAAGTAAAAATCCAATTCATAACAGACAATTACATCAAAATTCCAATAGTCGATACTGTACTTGTCTACGTAATTCCAATCTCATCATTAGGTAAAATAGACTCTAACTATGTTAATAGCTGGAAACATGAAGATGAACATAGTAACTAACTTCTATTTTTGAATTTTTCTTTACAAAAAATAAAATAAGAAATTGAATATAATGCTATTCAAACTACACTACTATGTAACTACTTATGTAGTTGTACTACATGAATATAAACACAATGAACCTAAACTAAACACGACAACGTAATGTAAAATAAACAAATAATAAAACATAAACATGAAACTAAACATGCAATTAAGAACTAAACTAAACTCCCCCAAACTTAGCAAGTACAATGCCCTCATTGTAAGAATATAGCAGTAAGTATAAGAGGACTTCCCTGTAATAAGCTAAGCGTGAGGTGATGGTTATGATGGCGGTGATGGTGGTTGTGGCATAAACACTCGACGCTTTTCCACATGCTCTATTCTACAAAATTTTCCTCGATTTATGTGCAGTTACTTCCTATTCCATAATCTTTTGCCTATTTATAGAGCCTCCAATACCTGCAATGAAGAAAGACAACATGGATTAGAATATCACTTTGGATTATAAGAGAACTTAATAAGCAAATTTATTCATATATACTAAATAAACTAACAAGGAAAATAAATATAAAAATTCTTGGGTTGCCTCCCATTTAGCGCTTGATTTACAGTCTTTTAGCCTGACTTTGTCTGGTCAGCACTATCCAATTCCTCTTCAATAATTGAGGAACCCTTCAACCATCGGAAATAGTGTAGCTCTTGGTAGGTTCCCATTTATGATGGCTATCGAATTAAAGTTACCTAGCATGTTTTGTTTAAATAAGTGCCCAATTGAGAATGTTGAATAACTAGGTTCTTTTCCATCCGTTGAGCCTATGATTCAATTGGGGCTTTGAGACTTGGCAAGCACAACATGCTCTTCTTCTATCTTCTCCTCTTCATCCCACCATGGCTTCACATTTGTACTAGCTCTCTTGTCATAAAGAGCCTTGCCAATAACATGCCTACCAAGCGAGCACGATTTTGAAAATCTAGTTGGATCCTTGATCTTTGGCGGAGAAGGCACTCGGGGCACTAATAACATCGGCTCATTCTCATTGGTACTCATAATTAGTTCTTCACCGACCTTGTTTTCATTATCCCCCTTTGTCTCCTCTTTTTCAACATCTTGTGGCTCATCCAGTTGTAGATTTGGCTTGGGCACTTCGTCAATCTTGGAATCCATGTCATAACACTAATTGTTTTGAGGATAATTGTTCACAGCTTCGAATAGTTGATCTAACTGATTCTAAAGATTTTGAATTAACCTCTCTTGATTAATCCTCCTCTCCTCATTTGATGCTATGAACTTGGATAACAATTCCTCCAACCTTGAATTATCTATCTTAGTTTTGGAATCCATATATTGCATACCATGGGTTGAAGTGGTGATGAGTTGTTCCATCTGGTTATGAAAATTATGGCTCGATATTTCTTTACTCATCATCTTCTCCTCTTGGTTTGCTATGAGCTTTGACAGGAATTCCTCCAAATTTGACTTTTCTTCTTGTGGCAATGGAGGTGGACATATGAATTCTGGTATGTATGTTAAATTTAGAGCGTAGTATTGGTCTTCATAATTGTATCTCCATGACGAAACCAAGTGATACCCCCAAGCTTAATGATAATTGGCATATGCATACTGGTTAAGGTAGTTACCACCATACTGTACCGGCCCAAGACTGATGGTGCATTAATTACTCGGATGATTGCTAGCATAATAATTGCAAGTAACTGTAAGACCCTGAATTTTATGAAATAAAAGCATTCAATTTTCTTATAATTATTATTTTATTTAGTAAATGGTTAAATTGATAAAAGGATTAAAGTTAAGGGTGATATGTGAAAATTTTACAAAGTAAAGCAAGTTGTTATAAAATATTCGTTTGGTCGGGGAATATTCTTTTACCGGGGAATATTCATACGACGACACAATCATTTGTGGACCCCACAACAGAATTATTGTCGGAGTTAGAAAATGACAAAATTATCTTTTTATAAAAATAACTGCGAAAGTTTTACCGTTAAGCTGTTGAAATACCCGGTGATAAAAGTACAGTAATATGCGTGGTTGCATAGTAGCACACGATATTGATTATTAATGCTTATGTAAGAAGTCACTCAGTTATACTCAATTATTGCTACAGTAATTGTTGCATAGTATTTTATGTTATTAATTCAATTATTGTCATAATATCATCTGCACAATATTTTATATTATTAAATCAATAATTGAGACGATAAAGTTATTTATATTATTGACGATGTCTAGAAAGTTCTGTCGAGGAAAAGGGTTTGGTCACCTAATTATGCGCCAATAAGGAAAAGTCTTTATCGAAAAGCCCCTTCTTTCCTGGGAATGATCTGGTTGTCAATATTGTGAGTTATAATATTAATGATGAATAATTGTTGAAAGATTAAAAAAAATGTGTTGATTGAAGATAAAATGATTTGTAGTAAATATTTATTCAATCTTTGATATAAATAAGAATTCTGTTATGTGACGTTTGTTATAAATTTAGTTTATGCTATGGGCCCCATATGTCATCATCTAAGAGTCACTTTCGCCAATAGTACTTGCCTTTACCAGACGTCGAACCACTTGTCGTTTTACATTACAGGCATCAGACCACTTGTTGTTTCACATTACAGGCGTCAAACCACTTTTCTTTTCACATCACCAGTCGTCAAGCCACTTGCCTCTTCCCATTTCAAGGGCTAAGCTAGAAATCTTCTATAAATAGAAGCGTATTTCTTCTTTCATTCTCACCAATTCACTACGACTCACAAGAGAATTCTATAAAGGGAGAATCAAAGAGAAAAAAAAAGAAGAGTATTTTGTTACTACACTATTGTAGTATCCAATCTCTTACTAAGGTAAGGGGTATTATTTATTTCATATTCTGAAGACATATAATTTTTCGTATTCATATGAATATTATTTTTGTTCAATATTCGTAAGGGATGTTATTTATTTCTTATTCGTAAGGGGTATTATTTATTTCATATTCTGAAGAGATATAATTTTTCGTATTATTTTCGTTCAATATTCGTAAGGGATGTTATTTATTTCTTATTTGTAAGGGGTATTATTTCTTTCGTATTCATGAAGAGAGTTATTTCTTTCAATACTTGTAAGGTTTGTTATTCCATTCTTTATTATTCTATTGGAATAACTTGTCTACGCGAAATACCGCATGCATGGTGAAATCCTTTTGTTTTTCCATTCTTTATTATTCTTTGGGACTAACCTGTCTACGCTAACTACCGCATGCCTGGTGAATAACCCTTCGTATTCATTTGTTATTAAATTATGGAAATGATCTGTCTATGCAGACTACCGCATGATAGTTGAAAATTCATTTGCAGTTTCGTATAATGTTCATTCCAGATTCCTAACTCTAAACTTACAATGGTAAGTATTGCTTCTATAATTCCTGAAATGATCAGAAATTCTTTGATATTTGCACTTCATACAATATCTTTTCATGAAAATATTATTCTGAGAATTCTTGATAAGTTTTAACATTTTCATGTCTGAGGGGTACTATTCATAAAGTACTATTCACCCGGGGTACTATTCATGACAAAAATTAATTTCTTTTATGTCCAAATCATTTTTGATATAATATTATTCTTGAATTTTACTCCACAAAGCAGTATCATGTTGACAATTTGGACTTTATTGAATTCTGGATAAATTAAATTATAAATCTTTAAAATGTATCATTTTCTTTCATTTAATTAAATTCGTATATCATTGTCATCATCCTTATGTTTATATTGTTATGAAAGTTATCTTTGGCCCGTAGTGCATAGATGAACTGTTGATTGGTATGATTATGACCAGGAATGATTCGGTATAATCATGACTTGTAATGTTACAAATGACATGGTAAAAGTCATCATTGGCCCGTAGTGCATTGATGGACAGTTGTTAAGATGAACATGACCATTGGTGCTAATAATGAATATCATGGGCCCATAGTGCATGGATAATTCAGTGATGTGGATTATTTATTAAGCCGAGTCTCAGCAATAAAATTGATGATAAACCTTTTAAATCATAGAAGATAGTAGATATCATGCTCTACTTGACTCTTCTAATGGATTGCTTGTTCCGCTGTAGTTGTTGATCTAAAACTTGTTGTCTATTATATTCTTTCAGTTGTTATACTGTTGAAGGCTAAGGATAATTTATTCTGTATTATCTTAGTCATAATATTTCTTACTGGGCTAGTTGAGCTCACCCTTTGCTTTCATTGTTCTCTTCAGGAAATGAGAATATAGCTGGGACTAGTCGGGGAATGGAGTGACGGTCCAGATGTTTGCATTAGTAGTCTTCACTATTCTGTGAAATAGTGTGATAATAAATGTATTGATGACTTATTTTGAGTTTGAATATTGTCTAGAAAACAATATTTGTATTTAAACTCACAGTATATGTGTTGTTGTATTTTCCACGACAATTGTATTAATGAAGTTGTAGTTGTTTCTGTACCATGTATTTGGCAACTCAGAATGGGTGATGTATACCTATTTTGGGGGCGTCACAATTGGTATCAAAACTTAGGGATATGATCCCTGGCTAAGATGTGAGACTGGAACTAGGAGGGGAAAGACAGGTAATTCCTTCGCTAGTATGACCTACCTAAGTTTATTTGCTATTTAATTGGTTGGTCAGAATATAGGGATAATATGTGACATGTTAATTAACCCTTGTTTTGTGGCAGTGTTTGAAAATGGCATCTAAAAATGTTGAGATCAACAATGAAGCACATGAGACCGTTTATGTAACGCCCTAGAAAATCGGATTTATATGATAATTAAATTTTTATTTGATTATGTGAATTAAATGAATTTAATTGATTTATTTTATGAGTTAGCTATGTGAAGGTTGTTCTATGACCTAGAATGTGCGAATATGGTTAGTAATATGGCTACGTGCTAGAATTAATTGTTTTGAATTTCCAAGACTAAAATAAAAGTTTTCCAAGAAATTCCCGTAAAAACACTATTCATCCGTTTCTGCTCGGGAATTAAATTTGAAATTTCGAGAAACGCGTAATGGTAGAATATGTAGACGAGATGGAATATCAAATAATATTTCATTTATGGCAAACAAAGTTTTTGCCTACGGACTTAAAACCTAAGGGTTGAGTAGAATGATTTCCGAGAAGGAAATGAGACGCGTATAAGGAATTACGATAATGATAAAGCGTGCATTATACAAGTATGATACAATTTAGTATACGAGTATAATGTGAAGATTTAATACGAAGTATAATACAATTATCGTACGAGTATTATACGAAGAGAGTACGTGAATTATACGGTAGAATACAATTGGTATTATGGAATTAAAGTTAAGACTTAAAGTGATCCAATAAGATTTGGATTATGCCAAGTCCAAGACATTGAGTATTTAAGCCCAATGAATTAAGTGGTTAAGCCCAAATTAAAGTCCAAGTTTAGAATTAATTAAGCTCGATCCAAGAAACCGAACCGTGGATCAAATCGTTGGGTCACCGAATGGGTAAAACCCATGGGGAAACCCATGGGGATGACCCATGGGCATGGTGGGCCGGCCACTTGGTGTGCAAGTTAAGTAAACTACTTGATAACCAAGTATTTTACTTGGCGATGAAGTAGTGAATAGTAAGGAGGTGGGAGAAAAGACCTTTTTACCCTCCATTTCAATTGCCTACAAATAGAAGGCAAATGTTAGTTATTTTTGGTTTCCAAGAGTCAATCAACCTATATTAAGAGAGAGAAAGAGCTAGACCCAATCAAACTTATCACTTTGAAGCTTTTCCTTAGAGTTTCTATCAAGAATACAAAGATCGTTAAGGTAATATTTCTTAATAATAGTTTCCATCTCTTTTGATTTCTTTAAGTATGAAGAATCATAAATTGGTGGAGTATGCCTCTTATGGAGGAATAAGGATGGCTTGTAATATGTAAAATCTTTATAAGTCATGAAGAAATAGAAATCGTAAGGGGTGACGTAGGTTTTAAACCGTAGGAAATATTGATTGTTGAGGTTGGTTGTTGATGAACAATTGAACTCCATCAATATTAATATATGTGCATCTTGCTTGGTTAGGATGTAGATATGAAATCAATGGATTATTCCATTTGATTTGGCTTATAGAACACTAGTAACGAAGTTATGGCGAATGTTACGAAATTAAACGTTAAATGTAAGATCCCAATTTTTTTGTAATAAAATGAAATTTCCTCTATTTATTATTTCGAAATAGTAAGGGTTGATTTGATTAATGTGGTTAGTTATGGGTAAAATGTGCAAATATTTTAAATAAGCAAGTGGTTATAAAATATTCTTTGTTGTCGGGGAATATTCGTTTGGTCGTGGAATATTCTTGTTGTCGGGGAATATTCGTATGACGGCGCAGCCTTTTGTGGGCCCCATAACGAAAAGCGATTGGATGAAGAAAACGACAAGTATAAGTTGTTTATAAATAACGGCGTAATTGTTACCATTAAT
Organism: Panax quinquefolius; assembly: GCA_020205615.1. Taxonomy (NCBI): domain Eukaryota; kingdom Viridiplantae; phylum Streptophyta; class Magnoliopsida; order Apiales; family Araliaceae; genus Panax; species Panax quinquefolius. The sequence continues at coordinate 68,126,323 of CM035152.1, read as the reverse complement.
ACTGTTGGAATACTCAGTGGTTAAAACACAGTAATACGCATTGTTGCACAATAGGACATGGTATTGCACCAATTATTGATTCTTACGTAAGAAGACACTACTCAATAATTGTTATAGTAATTATTGTTCAATATTTTATTTTATTGATTCAATAATTGCTACGTTGATATTTATATTATTGTTGTTTCAATAATTGTTGCTACACGGTATTTTTTATTATCAGATCAATAATTCATATTATTTTAATAATATTATTAGATAGCATTATTGGCAATGCCTAGAAAGTTTTGTCTAAGGAGAGGTTTGGTCACCTAATTGCGCGCCAGTAAGGAGAAATCCTTATTGGAAAGCCCCCTCTTTCCTGGGAACGGCTACCTTTTCACGATTACCGGTTGTCGATTATGTGATTCTGTAATATTATTTGTGAATAATTAATTATTGATTTATATGATAAGGAAAATATTCATTTTATGTGGATATAGATGGAGAAAATTTTTAATGTGACAATTGTTGAAAATTGATATTTTATCTTTTCTGATAAAATAATTCATTTAAATATATTATTAGATTTTAATAATATAATAATAGTGATATTTTTACAATGAATGTGTGATATATGAATAAATGAGGAGGAAGAGTATTTTTGTTACAAAAAATGTTTAACACATGTTTTGTGTGTTGATGGACCCCATTCTTGACTGAAATTTGATTATAGCTTGTAAAATCGTCTGTATGTGGATTTCGATCAATTTCTGTTTGGAATTTGGAAAACTTTCTTCTGGAAAGGTGTAGAGAATTAAATTTCCTATGAAATGGACATAAGATTTGAATTTTTTTGATAAAAGGGCTATTTATTATGAATTATTGAAGTTCCGTAATATTGGGTCTGAATTGATTTTGTTGCATTAAATGATAAAAACATGTTTTTCATTTTTGGTGAGTTGGTGGGTCCCACTTGCATGTGTAAGATACTGAAATTCAGATTTCAAATTGTGCGTATAATATTTTTATAAATATTATTATTTTATTAAATTTTCTGCTTTGGTGTTCTAAGCATTTTCCTATAAATAGGGTGCTTAGGTTAGAATTGAAAATCACACCAGAAACTAAAATCTTCTCTCTCTATATTATCGAGCGTATTCTTGTGAGTATTTTGATAACTTGAGTGTTGCTATACGGTGCAAGTTTTCTTCAGCGTAATATCTGATATTCCAGCCAGAAGTACTATTCTTTTGAGGTAAGGGATGTTATATTTTTTTAAAATGATATTATTTCTTTCAATATCATTATGCCGAAATATTGGTAAGATTTTTCTTGTGAAATTCTGATATTTTCATGTCAGAGTTACTATTCATGAGTTACTATTCACGAGTACTATTCACGATGTATGATGATCTTTCTTGTGGAATTTCTACCTTTTAGTGTCGGAGTTACTATTCACGTATAAGACACTATTCACAGAAAAATTAAATTTTCTTTTTTGTGTCCAAGATTGTCTGTTATGGTTCCTATCTTTGATTGGATCTATGTTTTGATCTTCATTTTTGAATTCTGCTCCACAATAGTTTATTATCGAGTATTTTTGAACATGGATAAACCGAAGTACGAATCCTTAATATTTGTTCTTTTGTCTCACTAGATTCATTTTCTTTAAAATATTTTTCATCATCCTCAGTCCTAAATGATGATATAACTGAATATCTTTGGCCTGTAGTGCAAAGATGAATGATTTTTTGATGAATATCTTTGGCCCGTAGTGCAAAGATGAACATGACCGACTGATTAATATCTTTAGCCTGTAGTGCAAAGATGACTATTTGATTCAAGATGTATAATGATTGATGTTACATGGATAAAATATCGATGATGAACTTTTAAATTCATAGGTGATAGTAGATTTCATTCTCTACTTAACTCTTCTAATGAATTGTTGTTTCCGCTGCAGTTGTTGATCTAAAACTTGTTGTCTATTGTATTCTATCAGATTTTTCCCTGTTGAGGACTAATGATAATTTGTTCTATATTATCTTAGTTATAATATTCTTTACTGGGCTTGTTGAGCTCACCCTTTTCCTTTTTGTTCCATTTTTCTTCTCAAGAGGCGAGAATATAGCAGAAACTAGTCGGGTTGTGGAGTGATTGTTCAAGATAGTTGTTTTAGTAGTTCTCAATATTTTGAAAAATAGTGTATCAATAATTGTAATGAGGACTTATTTGAGTGTGGATATTTTCTAGAAGACAATATTTGTATTTAAACTCACAGTTTAATGTGTTGTCGTATTTTGCACGACAATTGTATAATGAAGTTGTAGTTGTTTCTGTACCATGTATTTGGCGACTCAGAATAGGTTGGGTGGATTGGACCTATTTTGGGGGCGTCACAGTTAATGGTATCGAGCTTAGGATATGGTCTCTCAAGCGATATCGAGGAATAGAACTAGGAGGGGAGAGACAAGTAACTCCTTCGCTAGTATGTCCCACCTAAGCTTATTTGTTGGTTGGTCAGAGTATAGGGTTATTATGTTGCATGTCAATTTCTTTAATTAACCCTTGTTTTATGGCAGTATTTAAGAATGGCAACTGAGAATGTTAACAGTAGAGTAAATGAGACCGTGGAGACACCTTTACTCACCAATCAGGAGAACGTGCAACAGGATGACAATGTTCCTCCTGTAAACAACACCACTGATCAGACGATGAACGATGGGATGTTTAGAAGCTTTTTGCAGTTCATGCGAAATCAGACGAGGGAGACTGGTGTACAAAATACAAGTGGAAATAATAGCAACGCACGGTTTTTTACAGCTAAGCAGTTCAAAGAGTTGGGACCACCAGAATTCTGGGCAAAGCCGGATTCGATTAAGGAGGAGTTGTGGGTCAAGTAAATTACCAAGATATTCGATGTCTTGGTATGCACGGAGGAACAGAAGGTTCCATTCACCACCTTTATGTTCCGTAATGAGGCGATTCTCGGTGGGAATCAGTAAGCGTACTCCATCCAAATTGCACTTAGCATGTCTTGGGAAACATTTCAGAAACTGTTCAATGACAAGTACTTTCCTGAAAGTATTCTTAATATGAAGGAGGTAGAGTTTATTAGACTAGAACAGAACAACATGACGGTGTCCCAGTACGAGGCGAAGTTCGCGGAGTTATCCTGGTTTGCACCTCATTTGGTAGAGAATGAAGAACGTATGACGCAGATGTTTTTGAGAGGTTTGAAACTCAAATTCGTCAATACCTCATTTATCATAAATTTTCTCTATATTCAGATGTTGTGAACATGGCTCAATTATTAGAGCGAGATAATGAGTCTGTTCGACCGGGCGACCAGCAACACGATAATAATCGTACCGGTGGCAACGACCATCAGGACAATGATAATCATCGTGGAGAAAATTATCATGCCAGAAATGATAACCACTTCGGTGGTAATCATGGCCAAGATAATAGAAGAAATAATTCAAGTGGAAATTTCAAGAAGAGAAGATTTAACGATGACGAGAAGACGTCGGCAGTAGCACTAGCACCAGCAATAAATTCTAGGGGAGGAGAACGACCGCCAATTAGATGCTACAAATGCGGAGAGGAGGGACATATAAGTCCAAACTGTTCACAGCCTTCCAAGGTATGTTTTAGTTGTGGAAAAGACGGTCACATAGCTCGATTTTGTCCTGTACCAAAATCAAGCCCAGCTGGGACGGTGGCACCAAAGGCGGATACGGACAAAACAAAGTCAATGGTTCCTGGAAGAGCGTTTGTCATGACTACCCAAAATGCGAGGAACTTGAACGAAGGTATCACAAATTAGTTAATTATAAATTCTTGCGAAGCTTATACATTACTAGATACCGGTTCTACCCATTCATTTATCTCTCCTGCTTGTGCTCAACGTTTAAACTTGACTCCGGAGAAATTAGACTTTGACTTATCTGTGGAGACTCCGTTAGGAGAAACTTTCATTACATCCACTATTTATAAATCTTGTTTGATCCAAGTTGGTACCATCACATTACCTGTTGATCTTATCTCTTTAAAGATATTTTCTTTAGATGTGATTTTAGGGATTGATTGGTTAACTACTCCTCATGCCAAAATTAATTGCTTTCGTAAGGTTGTTAGTTTTCATATTCCTAAGCAACCTGCTATTCGAATTCAAGCAACCAAACCATTGAAGTCAAACATTTTCATATCAAGCCATAAAGTCATTCATTTATTAAAAAACGGATGTCAAGTTTTCTTAGCCCATGTTATGGACTTGAACAAAAATACGTCAGATTTGAATGATATTTCTGTTGTTAGTGAATTTCCTGACGTATTTCTGAAGAATTTCTTGGCCTACCCACAGAGCATGATATTGAATTTTGTATCGACTTTGAACCCGATACAAAACTCGTTTCTAAAATCTCATATTGAATGACTCCTATTGAACTTCAAGAGTTAAAAACCCAACTATAGAAGTTGATAAACCGAGCCTCTAACTGGTGACTTCCTTTGTGGAATGCACTGAAGCCAGACTCTCCGTAGGGGATGCCATATTAGTGCGGTAGTAAACTGATAGGTGCCATTGTGACGTGCTATCCAAGATTGGGATATGAATCACAGTTGAGAGGAACCTAAGTCAGTAATCGAAATACGTAGCTTTCTAGGCTTAGTTGGTTACTATTGGAGATTCATGGAAAGATTTTCTCGAATCGCTACTCCATTAACTCAGCTGACTCAGTAGAGATACAAAATTTGAATGGAGCAAGGAATGTGGGAAGAGCTTCGAAGAACTCAAGAGGAGACTCATTTCGGCACATGTTCTGACCATACCATCCTGGAAAAGCGAACGTGCTGAGTAGAAGATCATATGCGGGTACGAGTGCGATATTTTCGAATATAAAGACCCATTTCGTATAACTTACAAATGATAGAGATAGAGTTAAAGACTCTAGGGACCCACGTGATGATATACGAGTAGAATCGACTTTAATCGATAAAGTTAAAGCCGCTCAAGCTACACACCCAGAGCTGATGAATATGAAGAAGAAGGTGCAAGAAGTTGTTATTCCAAAAGTAAGAATCGGCGATGTGAGGAAAGCTCAAACCTTCGATTTATTAATCCATTTGAAATCCTCGATTAAATAGGAACTGTGGCCTATAGACTCGTTTTATCGCCAAGTATGTTGTAAGACCCCAGCTTTTATAAATAAAGATGAATTTTCTATAAATATTATTTTTGAATATTATGGAATAAATTTGATATAATGTTATAGTTGTGGGTAATATTTATAAATTATGGAATAAATATTATTCCGTCTTTATCATTCTGTTGGAATATCCTATCTGTGTGTTTTACACCGGATCTGGTTCCATCTTTATTATTCTGTTGGAACATCCTGTCGGTGTGAATTTCACCTGACCACGGTTCCGTTATTATTATTCTATTGAATAACTTTGTCTATCTGGCAATCGCATGCATGGTGATTTCTTTTGTTATTCCATTCTTTATTATACCCAGTTGGTTAAAACTTTGACTTCTATACTCCATGAAATTAGTAGAATATCCTTGATATTTGCGTTTCATCCAGTATCTTTTCATGGAAATATTCTTCTGATCATTCTTGAATTTTACTTTACAAAACAAAGATCATGTTGACAATTTGGACGTTAATAATTCCTGGGATAAAATAATTCTTGAACTTGTTTTATTGAATTCTTATATCATTGTCATCATCCTCATGTTTATATTTTTTAAAGTCATCTGTGGCCTATAGTGCATAGATGAACTTGGTATGATTATGACCAGAGACTATTCGGTGTAATCATAACCGTAATGTTAAAAATGATGTGGTAAAAATCCTCGGTGGTAGTAGTGCATTGATGGACAGTTGTTGGCATGATCATGACCATTAATGAATACACAACTATTCTTGGCCCGTGGTGCATGAATAATTGTGGTCGTGATACTAAAGAATATCCTCGGCCGTAGTGCGAGGGTGATTCGATGATGTGGATTATTTATTAAAGTCGAGTCTCAAATATAACAATGATGATGAAAAACCTTTTAAATCATAAAAGATAGTAGATTTTATTTTCTACTTGACTCTTTTAATGGATTGCTTGTTCACCGCAGATTAAACTTGATGTTTATTATATTTTATCGCTTTAACAACGTTTGTTGAAGGCTAATTATAATTTATTCGCATTATCTTAGTCATAATATTTCTTCTTTGGGCTAGTTGAGCTCACCCTTTCTTTCACCGTTCTCTTTAGGAAATGAGAACATAGCCGGGACAAGTCGGGAACTGGAGTAATGGTCCGAGAGGATAGCATTAGTAGTCCTCACTATTCTGTGAAATAGTGTGATAATAATTGTAATGAGGACTCCTTTTGAGTTTGTATAATATCTAGTAGATAATATTTGTATTCAAACTCACGCTTTATGTCGTATTGTACACCACGCTTATATTAATAAGTTGTATTTAAATTACATACTATGTATCCGACTACCCAAGATGGGTGATGTATACCTAATTTTGGGGCGTTACGATTTGGTATCGAGCTTAGGATATGATCCTGGCTAAGATGTGAGAATAGTACTAGGAGGGGAGAGACGGGAATACCTTCGCTAGTATGACTTACCTAAGTTTATGTGCTATTTTATTGGTTGGTCAGAATATAGGGATAATTTGTTACATGTCAATTAACCTTTTGTTTTGTGGCAGTATCTGAAAATGACATCTGAGAATGTTGATAATAGCAATGGAGCACAGACGATCGTTGATTCGCCACATATCAATTATCAGGATAATGTGCATCAGGAAGGCGACAATCCTCATGCAAACAACAACACTGACCAAATGATGAATGATCAAATGTTCAGAGGCTTTATGCAACTTATGCAACAAAGAAAGCGAGAGCGACTCCTGTCCAAAATGTAAGTGGAAACACGGAAAACTCTCGAGCCACACCGCTAAACAATTCAAGGAGCTGGGACCACCGGAGTTTAAGGAGAACCAAAACCACTTACGGCGGAAGCATGGATAAAGTAGATTACCAAGATATTTGTTGTCTTGGGATGCTCCGAGGAGCAAAGGTTCCTTTTCACCGCCTTTATGTTGCGCGGAGAGGCAGACATCTTGGTGGGAATCGAAACGTACTCAACCCATCAGATCAAGATATCTTGGGAGAAGTTCCAGGAGCTGTTCAATGACAAATACTTTCCTGAAAGTATTCGCCACATGAAGGAGGTGGAGTTTATTAAGTTGGAACAAAAAAATATGATCGTATCGCAATACGAGGCAAAATTTGCGGAGTTATCACAATTTCGTCCCCACTTGTGGATAATGAAGAAAGAATGGCGCGAATGTTTTAAAGAGGTTTGAAGTCGAGATACGTCAACATCTTATTTCTCATAAACCGTGTTTGTATTCAGATGTTGTAAATAGGGCTCGATTAGTGGAGCGCGATAACGAGTCAACGTTGAACTAAAAGAGAGAGCGGTAAGCAAAATTATAATACCAAATGAGAGTAGTCATCGAGCGGTGACAACAAGCGTGGAGGGAATCAACAAAGCCGAGATATGGTAACCACTTCAAAGTAATCGTGGCTAAAACAATAAGAATGGACATTTCAAGAAACGAAGATTCAACAATGATGGGAAGACGTCAAAGACCAAAGACCGTTATTAAGGAGGAAGAGAAAGACCACCTATCATATGCTTCAAATGCGAGGAGAGGGACACATCGATCCAAATTAAGCCATGCCATCCAAAGCATGTTATAATTGTGGAAGAGAAGGTCACTTAGCTCGATTTTGTCATTTCATCAAGAAAATTCAACTAGGATGGAGGCACCAAAGGTCAGTCCCGTAAAAGTCAAACCGTTAGTGCAAGGAGAGCGTTTGTTGTGACCTCCCGAGAGAGCAAGGAACCCGAATGAGGTCATCACGGGTAAGCTTATCATAAACTCTAATGAAGTCTATACTCTATTTGATACCGGTTCTACCCATTTTTTTTATTTCTCCTACTTGCGTTCATCGATTAAATTTGACTCCGGAGAAATTAGACTTTGACTTATCTGTGGAAACTCCGTTGGGAGAAACCTTCATTACATCCACTATTTATAAGTCTTGTTTGGTTCAAATCGGTACCCTCACATTACCTGCCGATCTTATTTCATTAAAAATACTTGCATTTGACGTGATTCTAGGGATTGATTGGTTAACTACTTATCATGCAAAAATTGATTATTTTCGTAAGGTTGTTAGCTTTCATATTCCTAATCAACCTATTATGCGAATTCAAATGACCAAACCATTAAAATCAATCACGGTTATCTCAAGCCATAAAGCTATTCGTTTATTGAAAAACGGATGTCAAGCTTTCTTAGCTCATGTCATAGATTTAAACAAAAATACGTCAGTTTTGAACGATATTTCTATTGTTAATAAATTTCCTAACGTATTCCCAAAGAACTTCCCCGCCTACCCCAGAAGGCGTGAAATTGAATTTTGTATCGACCTTGAACCCCAGACAAAACCTATTTCCAAAGCCCCATATTGAATGGCTCTATTGAACTTCGTGGAGTTAAAGACCCAACTACAGAAATTGTTAGACATTGGCTTTATTCGTCCTAGTACTTCTCCTTGGGGTGCTCCTGTTCTATTCGTGAAGAAGAAAGATGGGAGTATGCGACTTTGTATTGATTATCGGGAGTTGAATCATGTCACCATCAAAAATAGGTATCCATTGCCACGTATTGATGACTTGTTGACCAAATTGCAAGGAGCCAAATTCTTTTCAAAGATTGATCTTCATTCCGGATATCACCAATTGAAGATTAGAACCACGACATTCAAAGACGGCTTTCGAACTCCCAGACGGGCATTATGAATTCCTAATCATGTCCTTTGGATTGACTAATGCTCCTGCGCCGCCTTCATGGATATGATGAACCGAGTATTCAAGGAATATTTAGATCACTTTGTGGTCGTCTTTATTGATGACATCCTTATTTATTCCAAAAGTCGTGAAGATCATGAGCAACACTTGAGGTGACACTCCAAAAGCTTCGTGAATATAAGCTTTATGCCAAGTTGAAGAAATGCGAGTTCGGCTTGAAGAAGTAGCATTCCTTGGGCACGCGGTATCAAGTCATGGAATATCTGCTGACCCAAAGAAAGATTGAAGCTATTCAAAGTCGGGAACAACCTAAATCGATGGATCGAAGTACGTAGCTTTCTCGGTTTAGTGGGTTATTATCGGAGATTCGTGAAAGGATTTTCTCGAATCGCTACTCCATTGATTCAAATGACTCGAAAAGATACAAAGTTCGGTTGGAGCGAAGAATGTGAGAAGAGTTTTCAAGAACTCAAGAGTAGACTTATTTCAAAGACTGCTCGACAATACCATCCGCCTCGGAGGATTTGTCATCTCTGATGATGCTTCGAGCAAAGGGTTGGGATGTGTTCTCATGCAACATGGAAAAGTTATAGCTTTATGCCTCGCGACAACTCAAAGAATATGAGAGGAATTATCCTACTCATGATCCGGAGTTAGCACCGTTATCTTTTGCACTTAAAATTTGGAGGCATTACTTGTATGGGGAGAAAGTGGAAATCTTTACGGATCATAAAAAGCCTCAAATATTTTTTCACTCAAAAGGAACTCAACATGCGACAACGACGTTGGCTTAAAATCATTGAAAGATTATGATCATACCGACCAATACCATCCCGGAAAAGCGAACGTGGTAGGCGGCGCATTGAGTAGAAGATCATATGCAAGTACGAAAGTGCGTTATTGTCAACATAAAGGCCCATTTTGTGTGACTTGCAAAGGATGGATATAGAGTTAAAGACTCGAGGACGCGTGTGATGATAGCGAATATAAGAGTAGAACCGACTTTAATCGATAAAGTTAAAGCCGCTTTCGAGCTACGGACACGGAGGCGATGCGTATGAGGAAGAAAGTGCAAGAAGGTGCTATCTTAGGAAGCAAGAATCGATGAAGAAGGAATACTTGAGTCAACTCCGGACTTTGTGTTCCTAACGACCACGATTTAAAGTATAATATCATGATGGAGGCGCACAACACACCATTTGCAATCCATCTCGGGAGTACCAAAATGTATCATGATATTCGTCATACTTTTGGTGGAGCAATATGAAGAGAGAGATAGCAATTGTTTATCTCAAGGTGTCTAACTTGTCACGAAAGTTAAAGCGAGCATCGGTACCAAAAGGTCCATTGCAACCACTTGAAATTCCGAATGGAAGTGGGAGCACATTACCATGGATTTCGTTCTGGCCTTCCTAAGGTTTCTCAAGGTATTGATGCGATTTGGGTCATTGTTGATAGATTGACTAAGTCCGCTCATTTTTTACCGATACGAGAAACTTATACACTTGAACGTCTTGCTCAGTATGTACATAAACGAGATTGTAAGATCGCATGGTATGCCTAAGATCCATAGTTTCCGATCGAGACCCAAGATTCACTTCACGATTTTGGGTTAGTTTGCAAAAAGCTATGGGCACAGACTTACGATTTAGCTTCGGCATATCATCCTCGATTTGGATGAACGATGGAGAGGACTATTCCAACTCTTGAAGATCTATTAAGACTTTGTGTCCTTGATTTTAAGGGGAGTTGGGACAAGTTCTTACCATTGGTGGAGTTTTCCTACAACAACGCTTATCAAGCAAGTATTGGCATGGCTCCATTCGAGCGTTGTATGGAAGAAAGTGTCGCTTCCGATATCTTTGGGATGAGGTGGGTGAAGCAACGTTGTTGGGACCGGAGTTGGTACGCATGAATACGGAAAAGATTCAAATGATCCGACAACGTATAAAAACCTCACAAAATCGACAAAAGAGTTATCTTGATCTTCATCGAAAGGACGTGGAATTCGATATAGGAGATCATGTGTTGTTAAGAGTTGCTCCATGGAAAGGAGTTACAAGATTTGGAAAGAGAGGAAAACTTAATCCTCGATTCATCGGTCCATTTTAATCCTCGATCGAGTAGGAACGTGTGCTATGGGCACTCGCTTTACCATCAAATATGTCTCGTGTTCATAACATTTTTCACATATCCATGTTACGTAAATAAGTTAAAGACCCAAACCATATTATTGAGTTAGAACCTGACATTTAAATAGCGGAAGATTTGACGTATGAAGAGGTTCTGTTCAAATTTTGGATAAGAAGGAACATATTCTACGCTCCAAGGTTATACCTCAAGTAAAAGTTTTGTGGAGGAACCACGATGTTGAGGAAATGACTTGGGAGTTAGAATCAAAATGAAATCAAGGTATCCTTACCTCTTCGACATACCACGTCACGTACCTAATTTCGAGGGAGAAATTTCATAAGAAGGGGAGGTTGTAAGACCCTAGCTTTTATAAATAAAGATGAATTTTCTATAAATATTATTTTTGAATATTATGGAATAAATTTGATATAATGTTATAGTTGTGGGTAATATTTATAAATTTTGCAAAGTATGCAAGTGGTTATATTATTCGATTGGTCGGGGAATATTCGGTTTAGCGGGGAATATTCGTACAACTCAATCATTGGTGGACCCCACAACAGAATTATTGTCGGATTGAGAAAACGCAAAAAAATATTTTATTAAAATAACAATGGAAGTTTTACCGCTTGATCTTTGTTGAACTACTCTCTAGTAGTAAAGTACGATGTACGTGTGGTTGCATAGTAGCACACGGTATTGATTATTGATGCTTATGTGAGAAGTCACCAATTTGATTCCATTATTGTCGATTAATAATATGAATTATTATAGCGATAATGACGTTTTGTTTTATTCAGTATTATTAACGTAATAAAATGAAACATCTTTATATAAAATGTAATACTTTATTAAAGTTATTCTATAAATAAAATATATTATATTTTATTATGCATAGTGTTTTGCATAGTATTTTGCATAGTGTTGCATAGTGTTTGCATAGTAAAATGTTTTTATATAAATAGAATATATTATATTTTATTTAAAAGATTTTACTTTAAATATGGACCGTCAGATTAAAGTAAATTAATCTGGACCGTTCATGGATTAATTACTATGCATTCTATTTTCCTATAAATAAAAGCTCATTCCTTCATTATTTTCTTACGAATTCACTTTGAAACTCTGTAGAGAGAAAACTATAGAGAGAAAGAAGAAAAGTATTCTGCTATTTCACTTTGCCAATATTCAGTTCTTCTAAGGTAGGGAATATTATTTGTTGTACTTGTAAGGGATATTATTATTTTGTATTCATGAAGAGAACTTCAGTTATTCCATTCCTTATTATTATGTTGGAATAACCTCAGATATCGCGACTACCCTATACTTGGTGACATTCTTCTATTATTCTGCATCTTTATTATTCTATTGGAACATCCATGCATGTGTTTTTACACCGGACTGGTTCCGCCTTTATTACTCTGTTGAACATCCTGTGCGTGTGTTTTACACGGACTTGGTTTAAATCTTTATTATTACATTGGAACATCACATGCATGTGTTTTACACCGGACCGGTTCCGCCTTTATCATTCTGTTGGAATATCCTATCTCGTGTGTTTTACACCGGATCCGGTTCCATCTTTATTATTCTCATTGGAACATCCCGCTTGCGTGTGAATTTCACCGACTTCGGTTCCGTTATTATTATTACATTGGAATAACTTTGTCTGCTGGCACCGCATGCATGGTGATTTCTTTTGTTATTCCATTCTTTATTATACCCAGTTGGTTAAAACTTTGACTTCTATACTCCATGAAATTAGTAGAATATCCTTGATATTTGCATTTCATCCAAAGATCTTTTCATGGAAATATTCTTCCGATCATTCTTGAATTTTACTCTATACAACAAAGATGTCATGTTGACAATTTGGACGTTAATAATTCCTGGATAAAATAATTCTTGAACTTGTTTTATTGAATTCTTATATCATTGTCATCATCCTCATGTTTATATTTTTTTAAAGTCATCTGTGGCCTTTAGTGCATAGATGGACTTGGTATGATTATGACCAGAGACTATTCGGTGTAATCACGAATAGTAATGTTACAAATGATGTGGTAAAAATCCTCAGTGGCCGTAGTGCATTGATGGACAGTTGTTGGCATGATCATGACCATTAATGAATACACAACTATTCTTGGCCCGTGGTGCATGAATAATTGTGGTCGTGATACTAAAGAATATCCTTGGCCGTAGTGCAGGGGTGATTCGATGATGTGGATTATTTATTAAAGCTGAGTCTCAGCTAAAACAATGATGAAAAACCTTTTAAATCATAAAAGATAGTAGATTTTATTTTCTACTTGACTCTTTTAATGGATTGCTTGTTCAAGCTGCAGCTTAAACTTGATGTTTATTATATTTTATCGCTTTAACAATTTGTTGAAGGCTAATAATAATTTATTCTCGCATTATCTTAGTCATAATATTTCTTCTTGGGCTAGTTGAGCTCACCCTTTCTTTCACCGTTCTCTTCGTGAAATGAGAACATAAATTTGGACGAGTCGGGGAGCGGAGTAATGGTCCGAGAGGATAGCATTAGTAGTCCTCACTATTCTGTGAAATAGTGTGATAATAATTGTAATGAGGACTCCTTTTGAGTTTGTATAATATCTAGTAGATAATATTTGTATTCAAACTCACAGTTTATGTCGTATTGTACACGACAATTATATTAGTAAGTTGTATTTAAATTCTGTACCATGTATCTGACTATCCAAGATGGGTGATGTATACCTAATTTTGGGGGCGTCACATATGTCGCGTGTTCATAACATTTTCCACGTATCGATGTTACAAAAATATGTGAACGATCGAACCACGTTATTGAGTTAGAATCAGACGAAATAGCCGAAGATTTAACGTATGAGGATGTACCAATCAAGATCTTGGATAAGAAGGAGCATGTCCTACGCACAATGGTCATACCACAAGTTAAGGTTTTGTGGAGGAACCATGCAATTAAAGAAATGACCTGGGAGTTGGAATCAGAAATGAAAATGAGGTATCCTCACCTTTTCAAAACACCAGGTATGTACGTTAATTTCGAGGACAAAATTTCATAAGGAGGGGAGGTTGTAAGACCCCAAATTTTTTTTTAATAAAATGAAATTTCCTCTATTTATTATTTTGAAATAGTAAGGGTTGATTTGATTAATGTGGTTAGTTATGGGTAAAATGCGCAAATATTTTAAATAAGCAAGTGGTTATAAAATATTCATTGTTGTCGGGGAATATTCGTTTGGTCGTGGAGTATTCTTGTTGTCGGGGAATATTCGTACGACGACGCAGCCTTTTGTGGGCCCCATAACGGAAAACAATTGGATGAAAAAAATGACAAGTATAAGTTGTTTATAAATAACGGCGTAGTTGTTACCGTTAATATTGTTGGAATACTCGGTGGTTAAAACACAGTAATACGCGTTGTTGCACAGTAGCACATAGTATTGCACCAATTATTGATTCTTACATAAGAAAGCACTACTCAATAATTGTTATAGTAATTATTGTTCAATATTTTATTTTATTGATTCAATAATTGCTACGTTGATATTTTATATTATTGTTGTTTCAATAATTGTTGCTACACAGTATTTTTCATTATCAAATCAATAATTCATATTATTGGCAATGTCTAGAAAGTTTTGTCTAAGGAGAGGTTTGGTCACCTAATCATGCGCCAAGAAGAGAAATCCTTCTTGAAAGCCCCTTTCTTGGGGACTACCGGTTGTCGATATTGTGATTACTCGTAATATTATTAGTGAATAATTAATTATTAATTTATATGATAAGGAAAATATTCATTTTATGTGGATATAGATGGAGAAAATTTTTAATGTGACAATTGTTGAAAATTAATATTTTATCTTTTCTAATAAAATAATTCATTTAAATATATTATTAGATTTTAATAATATAATAATAGTGATATTTTTACAATGAATGTGTGATATATGAATAAATGAGAAGGAAGAGTATTTTTGTTAAAAAAATGTTTTACACATGTTTTGTGTGTTGATGGACTCCATTCTTGACTGAAATTTGATTATAGCCTGTAAAATCGTTCGTATGTAGATTTCGGTCAATTTCTGTTTGGAATTTGGAAAAACTTTCTTCTGCAAAGTTGTAGAGAATTAAATTTCCTATGAAATGGACATAAGATTTGAATTTTTCTGATAAAAGGGCTATTTATTATGAATTATTGAAGTTCCGTAATATTGGGTCTGAATTGATTTTGTTGCATTAAATGATAAAAACATGTTTTTCATTTTTGGTGAGTTGGTAGGCCCCACTTGCATGTGTAAGATACTGAAATTCAGATTTCAAATTGTGCGTATAATATTTTTATAAATATTATTATTTTATTAAATTTTCTACTTTGGTGTTCTAAGCATTTTCCTATAAATAGAGTGCTAGGTTAGAATTGAAAATCACACCAAAACTGAAATCTTCTCTCTCTATATTATCGAGCGTATTCTTATGAGTATTTTGATATCTTGAGTGTTGCTATACGGTGCAAGTTTTCTTCAGCGTTATATCTGATATTCCAGCTAGAAGTACTATTCTTTTGAGGCAAGGGATGTTATTTTTTTTAAAATGATATTATTTCTTTCAATATCATTATGCCGGAATATTGGTAAGATTTTTCTTGTGAAATTCTGATCTTTTTATGTCAGAGTTACTATTCACGAGTTACTATTCACGTAGCATGATGATTTTTCTGGTGGAATTTCTACCTTTTAGTGTTAGAGTTACTATTCACATATACTGCACTATTCACGTATACGACACTGTTCACAAATACGACACTATTCACAGAAAAATTAAATTTTCTTTTTTGTGTCCAAGATTGTCTGTTATGGTTCCTATCTTTGATTGGATCTATGTTTTGATCTTCATTTTTGAATTCTGCTCCACAATAGTTTATTATGGAGTATTTTTGAACATGGATAAACCGAAGTACGAATCCTTAATATTTGTTCTTTTGTCTCTATGGATTCATTTTCTTTAAAATATTTTTCATCATCCTCAGTCCTAAATGATGATATAACTGAATATCTTTGGCCTTTTGTGCAAAGATGAATGATTTTTTGATGAATATCTTTGGCCCGTAGTGCAAAGATGAACAGGTGTTGAGATGAACATGACCGACTGATTAATATCTTTGGCTTGTAGTGCAAAGATGACTATTTGATTCAAGATGTATAATGATTGATGTTACAGGGATAAAATATCGATGATGGACTTTTAAATTCATAGATGATAGTAGATTTCATTCTCTACTTAACTCTTCTAATGAATTGTTGTTTTCGCTGCAGTTGTTGATCTAAAACTTGTTGTCTATTGTATTCTATCAGATTTTTCCCTGTTGAGGACTAACGATAATTTGTTATATATTATCTTAGTCATAATATTCTTTACTGGGCTAGTTGAGCTCAACCTTTTTCCCTTTTGTTCCATTTTTCTTCTCATGATGCGAGAATATAGCGAAAACTAGTCGGGTTATGGAGTGTTAGTTCAAGATAGTTCTTTTAGTAGTCATCACTATTTTGTAAAATAGTGTATCAATAATTGTAATAAGGACTTATTTGAGTGTGGATATTTTCTAGAAGACAATATTTGTATTTAAACTCACAGTTTATGTGTTGTCGTATTTTACACGACAAATGTATTAATGAAGTTGTAGTTGTTTCTGTACCATGTATTTAGTGACTCATAATAGGTTGAGTGGATTGAACCTATTTTGGGGGCGTCACATTAAACGTCGAAAACGTAAAAATTCTGGATTGGTAGTGGAAAGTTGTCGTAAGACTTGAAAACGTTGGTTTTTAATGTCAACATGTGACATAGGGTATTTAAGAGTCGGGGACTCAAGAATCGTCAGATTTCGACTTAAAACGAAGAAAATGAGTATTGAACGCTCATTAACATTTAATGAACGCTCGAAAATGAACTTAATAGTGAATTTTGAGTTAACGGATTCGAAATTATAAAATTCTTATATGAACGCATAGAGTACATAATTTATGATTTGTAAGCTTTTGAACAGATCAAATCGGACTTATAACAAAGAAGTTATGAATCCGGAAAGCTCACCAAAATTTCTAACTATCAAAATTTTCTAGTGCTGAGGTCTGGCGCCGCGACGCTAGACAAGGCTTAATGTGCCGCGCCAAGATCTTGGAGACTGAGTGTCATAACCCTCATCGGAGAGTGGCGCCATTGCCCACTCATGTGAAGAAGTTTTGCACCGCAACGCCAGAATCGGACTCGATTCTCGCATGATCGTGCCGCATCGCCAATGTTAGGTTTAAAAAGGCATGCTACGAGAGGTGGGTTTTTATTAGAAGAGCTAGGTTTTGAACTTGGGCTTGTTGTGAGACCTACATGAGTTGAGTTTATATACTCAATGAATGTACTAAGACTATTCCTATGTTACATATACTAGTGTATATGGTAATGAACTTATAAATTTAAAGTAGGTTGTGAACGAAGAACACAAAGTGTTATTAATGAACCATAATCGGTAAACAACATTGGTACTTCACCAATGATGATAGAGTCCTAAGCATGACGTAAGATTGTTAATAAGCCGGGATGAAGGGTAATAAGTCGAATTGACTTTATTAATGAAATGAAGTTAACTAAGACATAGAAGAGAAAGAAGTTGGTAGAAACAATGTGAGTAATTGTTTGGTAGCTAATTACAGTGTGCTATATGAATATATCATGTAGATTCTGTAAAGGTTGTGAACAGTCGATTAGGTTATTTGAAGACGCTGAAAGGCAAGTTCTCTTAACGCTTGTCTAACCTTCAAGTTAGTCAAGTTTTATGTGATTCATTGTACTGAATTGTATGACTGATTTTAAAGAAAGGGTCACTGCCAGTTTTTAATTCGGCTAAACTATTCGTAGGATATAGATTGATTTGTATACATATCTTTCTATATAGAAATGATAACGTTATTCAATGCCAAGTAATTGGTACGGATTCGAAGGTAAGGTTTGTCTATGAACAAACAAAAGTATTTTTCATCGATTATTTGATTGGCACGCGAGTTTGCCAAAACTTAAACATAAATACGTTTAATGGATGAATGTTGATCAACATAGAGTACTATAGGCTGATCACCTAGAAGTTCTCGTAAGTAATGCCGGATGTATAGCCTTAGTGATGTGATGTCCTTTTTAAGTATGAAAACAAAAAAATACTGTTCATGGTCTATTGACCGGTTCAGAATTCCTAATCTATTCTATACTTTAGGAATCGATGTTATGAATTGTTAAAGTATTAATACTGCATAATACTTTATAACTATTTGTTCAGTTATGTACGATTTGTCATATAATTCACGAATGTGGTATTGATATTATCCTTTGTAAACTTGTTGAGCTTGTTATGCTCACTTCTTATGTGAATTGTATGATTGCAGTTAAAGCTGAACGTACTAAGAGTGCTAAGAGAGATAAGGGCAAGGCCAAGATGGATAATTAACCATCATGTAATAGATTAGTATGTTTGTACGTATATACCTTACAAACAACAAACGATGTAATCAGTTTATGAACCTGGGAAGGGATTCCACATTGATTGTAATAAAAAGATAGTAATTACATTCATTATGTTGTGTTTCAATGGAATGATTGTATAGTTATGAGTACCGTGTAACACCATATGTTGGGTTGAAAGATACCCAAATTTAGGGGCGTCACAGGTTGGTATCAAAGCATTAGGTTATAAAACTTAAGGGGGGAAGAACCTTAGGCTAATAACCTCGTAAGGAAGGTAAAGTCCGAAGAAAGAAATTCAAGACAAATGAAATAATAAGGTATTGAGAATACTTAGTAATGCCGAAAAGATTTAAAAGATGGAAATTAATCTTAAATAAATTAAATGTGATTTATGCTTATACTATTGTGTATTATGTACTAATCAACGTGTTATGTGTTTTGTAGATGTCTATAAAGGAGTTTATTTTGATTCAAAAATAGATTTTATACTAACTAAATTTGCCCATTAAATGATATCAATATATATATTAAATGTTTATTATTCATGAGATGAATGTTATTTATTGATGCATATGGTGATGTGTATGATAATAAATGGGATTGATTATGGACTATTGACCAATATGATTGGATTTTATTTTAGTTGGATGCATGAATGTATGGGTTTTATTAAATGGGGTCTGCGTACCTCGTCTTCTCTAATTTTTCTTAATGTAAATTCTATCTCTCTCCTATGTACTTCCCCTTGACTGCTGATCAAGGTTTCTATTTATATTAAATAGTTTTGTAATAGAAATATTTAGAATTAATTTTGAAAAATTGGAGATCAAAGGAGCAAGGAGCGCTTGAAGACCCGTTTGTAATGGAGCCCGGGTTTAAATGTAATAGTTATATTTAAATATTATTTCTTGCACCCCTAGGGTTTGACCTTTTGGTTCACTTGGTGGTTCTAGTGAACCAAACTAGAATAAAAGTCCATAATTAATCTGAGTAGAATATAGTATTGTATATGTGCATGCTTATACTATATATATATATATTATATATTATGCAAACATGCTTCGCATGTTCATTAATATGACGCGTATTTTATATATATATGTGCATGCGCGCTAAACAAGATGAGACAAATTAATAACAAACCCCTCAATTTTTATATTAAGTCCTAAGCGTTCAAAGATATTTGGAATATCGAACGTCGCCTTCTAGCATGATAAAATTAATAGAGTATTAAATATTTAATATGAGTTTGTTGTGTCACCACAAGGCAAGTATTAAGTATTTAAGATGTTAATTTATCACATTTGATGCTTATAAAGAAAATTGAACAATATTGTTTTGTTGTGTCACCACAAGGATGATATTTTTCTTTTTTGAATATATGGAGTGCTAGGTCGGACTTAACTTGGATAATTTTGATTCTTGGATGTGCCACCACTTGATCAAAATAATCTAAGAGGCAAAATACAAGGAGTTACATAGTTGATGTAATTGACAAAAGTTGTCTACCTATTTATTTATATATAGTTTGTTGTGTCACCACAAGGCTATATACATTTGAAATGGGATCCTTATTCTCACTAGCAAATCTTTAATTAGATTTTGCTTAACTATATAAGTGAGGGTAATATAGTTTGAAGAAAATAGTGGGAGATACCAATTTAAAACAAGACCTAAATTATTTTGGTAATTAATAATAGAATGTATGTTAAAATGTTGTTAATTACAAATTTATTTACTGAAATTTTACAATGTCTAAAATTACTATCAACGCAAAGCATATTAGATGTTAAATTAATCGGGATCAAATTAAACGGATTGGTTAAGGAATTTGAGAATAGTTCTCATAATTGAAAAGCTATCTTATGTCCTTAATACGCCTATCCTCGCAATGGTTGCGCATAATGCCTCGAGGAAGAGATTGCTACTTTTAGAAAGTGGCAATGATGATGCATGGTTGGCTCAAAGCATCATGCTCGTATCCATGAGTAACAAGCTTGATCGTCGACTGAAACTATGGATACTCCTACTATATTCTCCGCACATCAAGTAGTTGATGGTGAGGAAAGTAGGACCGATAGATATCGACATATCTAAGGAGCTCTTCCGATCTAGAATGGCCAATGGCACTATAGTATGCATAAAAAAAATCTTAACATAATCAATTTGATTGATCAATTAGACAACAAGTTTTGTCATGGATGGATAGTTGAGCCAAGATTTGATCTTGCACTCACTCCTGGACTCCTTTCACAATTGTTGTGAATTTTTCATATGAACAAGCTAGATATCAGCTTTGCTGATTTGCTTAACATGTTGAAAAATGTTGAGAGTCACTTTCCAACCAAGAAAGATCAAGTCTTACTGGTAGGGGCCAAAGGATCTTCTGAAAAGAAGAACGATTCAAAGAAGGTAAATAGAAAGGCGTAAACAAAGGATAATAAGAACAAAATTGATACGGATAGCAAAGGAGTTTGCTTCCACTGCAATAAGCCTGGACACTGGAAAAAAACTGCGAGAAGTATCTTGCAGAGGCTAACCAAAGAAGCTTAGTGAAGTTTCTAAGATAAATACAAATTTGTTCATGATTTAAAATAAAATTTTCTTTAAGTCAAGGTTCTACTTGGGTATTGGATACCGACTTTGGTTATCATAAATATAGATTTATGAAGGACCAAATGTAAGTAGAAAGCTAAACAAATACAAGTAAACCTATGTGTAAAGGAAATGTAGCAAAGGTTGCCATATTAGCCATAGAAACTTATAGTTTAGCAATGCCTACTGGCAAATCTATTAAGTCAATAAGTTGTTATTGTATTCCAGCTTCTTGTTAAAAATATTATTTCCATTTTATTGTTGACAATGAAATCTTTGGTATTATAATTAAGAACAATTGTTGTTCTATTTATAATAATAATGTTTTGTATAGGATCGAAATATTACTTAATAAATTTTGTATACTGACTTACATGAAAATAATTTTACAAATTGAACAAACTAGTATAAGAAAAGGAGATGATCATTCAAAAAGTTGAATGTGTGTATTTGCTGAAATACAAGTGTGAATTATTTGAAAGGTTCAAAGAATTCAAAAGTGAAACAAATTGGCAAAGTATTAGGATTCTTTGATCGGATCTAGGAATAAATACTTGTGCAATAAGTTTCTAGATCATCTCAAATGGTTTTCTCATAATGGACACATCCTGATACGCAATAATTGATTGATGTATCTGAAATGAAAAATCGTACCTTGTTGGACATGGTGCGGTCCATAATGATTTTACCGACATTCCAGTATCCTTCTAGGGTCATGTCCTAGAAATGGTTGCATATCTACGAAAAAGGTAACCTCAAAATCCAGCCCCAAGACTCCATAAAAGTTATGGATATGGAGGATTCCTAATCTTAAGTATGTTAAGATAAGGGGTTGTCCAACTTATGTGAAAAGGTTTCAAAGGATAAGCTTGGGATAAGATTTGACAAGTACAATTTGTGGGACATCCTAAAGTAAGTTTAGGGTATATGTTCTATAATCCTACTTAGCAAAAGGTATTTGTTGCGAAACACGCTGCCTTCTAAGATAAATGTGTTTATTATTGAAGGGGCTACCGGGACTCAGTTACTGCAGACTGGTGCCGCATCGCCAATGTTAGGTTTAAAGGCCGCGGCGCCGAGACAGGGGTTTTGTTAGAAGAGCTAGGTTTTGAACTTCAGTTGTTGTGAGACCTACATGAGTTGAGTTTATATACTCAATGAATGTACTAAGACTATTCCTATGTTACATATACTAGTGTATATGGTAATGAACTTATGAATTTAAAGTAGGTTGTGAACGAAGAACACAAAGTGTTATTAATGAACCATAATCGGTAAACAACATTGGTACTTCACCAATGATGATAGAGTCCGGTTAATGACGTAAGATTGTTAATAAGCCGGGATGAAGGGTAATAAGTCGAATTGACTTTATTAATGAAATGAAGTTAACTAAGACATAGAAGAGAAAGAAGTTGGTAGAAACAATGTGAGTAATTGTTTGGTAGCTAATTACAGTGTGCTATATGAATATATCATGTAGATTCTGTAAAGGTTGTGAACAGTCGATTAGGTTATTTGAAGACGCTGAAAGGCAAGTTCTCTTAACTCTTGTCTAACCTTCAAGTTAGTCAAGTTTTATGTGATTCATTGTACTGAATTGTATGACTGATTTTAAAGAAAGGGTCACTGCCAGTTTTTAATTCGGCTAAACTATTCGTAGGATATAGATTGATTTGTATACATATCTTTCTATATAGAAATGATAACGCTATTCAATGCCAAGTAATTGGTACGGATTCGAAGGTAAGGTTTGTCTATGAACAAACAAAAGTATTTTTTCATCGATTATTTGATTGGCACGCGAGTTTGCCAAAACTTAAACATAAATACGTTTAATGGATGAATGTTGATCAACATAGAGTACTATAGGCTGATCACCTAGAAGTTCTCGTAAGTAATGCCGGATGTATAGCCTTAGTGATGTGATGTCCTTTGTAAGTATGAAAATAAAAAAATACTGTTCATGGTCTATCGAATCTGGTTCGAATTCCTAATCTATTCTATACTTTAGGAATCGATGTTATGAATTGTTAAAGTATTAATACTGCATAATACTTTATAACTATTTGTTCAGTTATGTACGATTTGTCATATAATTCACGAATGTGGTATTGATATTATCCTTTGTAAACTTGTTGAGCTTGTTATGCTCACTTCTTACGTGAATTGTATGATTGCAGTTAAGGCTGAACGTACTAAGAGTGCTAAGAGAGATAAGGGCAAGGCCAAGATGGATAATTAACCATCATGTAATAGATTAGTATGTTTGTACGTATATACCTTACAAACAACAAACGATGTAATCAGTTTATGAACCTGGGAAGGGATTCCACTTTGATTGTAATAAAAAGATAGTAATTACATTCATTATGTTGTGTTTCAATGGAATGATTGTATAGTTATGAGTACCGTGTAACACCATATGTTGGGTTGAAAGATACCCAAATTTAGGGGCGTCACAGGTTGGTATCAAAGCATTAGGTTATAAAACTTAAGGGGGGAAGAACCTTAGGCTAATAACCTCGTAAGGAAGGTAAAGTCCGAAGAAAGAAATTCAAGACAAATGAAATAATAAGGTATTGAGAATACTTAGTACCGAAAGATTTAAAAGATGGAAATTAATCTTAAATAAATTAAATGTGATTTGTGCTTATACTATTGTGTATTATGTACTAATCAACGTGTTATGTGTTTAGAGACATTCACGTGATAAGTGAAGAGTCGGTGAACCAAGTGGAAGTAGTACCTATGCCCGTGGCGGAGGTACCAATAGTGGTTCTGGAAGACTCTGATATAGTGGAGTACATTTCTGAGTATGAATACTCCGAGGAGACAATGGGGATAGCGTCATATCTGAATATGATGATTGACGTAGAGGAGCAGATGGAGGTAACATCGATTAATACAGTGGTACCTACTCAGGAGCCAACACCTCGGGATGCAATGAGATCATTGTATCTGGCAGTGTTGGATAGGAATGTGCATCTGCTCACTATGGTACAGACACAAAACGAGGAGATAAATGCCCTATATGAGGTGAAGGAATCTGCAGAGACGGATTTTGAGTTGGAGCATAATGAGAAAGTGCTAATGATGGATAAGGCGAGGGATTATAAGGAAGAGGCCATAGAGCTTCGAAAGAAACTGGTTAAAAAAGACCAGAAGGTAGCTAGGATGTCATACATCCACGAATGTGCTCACGAGGATTTCAAGCTAAAAATCGCTTGTTATTCTATTGAGTCAGGGCAGACTCAACATACCATTAGTCGAGATATTGTTTCGATTTTAGCAAATCAGAAACATGAGAATGTCGTACGGCAGTGTTAGTTGATTGTTAGATCTTTTTGTATATATGTAGTGATGTAAAACCCTCTTTTATATAATTAAAGGGTAGTCTTTTTGTAAATCCCAATTTTTGTAGAAGTCAATCACGGGATAGAAATGTAATAGCTTTTTGGGCTAAGGAAGCAATGTGTAAATAGTTTTGACTATGAAAGCATATTAATATAATGAAGTTTTTATTTAATGTGTTTGTTGTGGTATGAGTTGTTATTTGAGAATGATAACTAAGCAGTTAAATAGATAAAAATGAAAATTTATTTATTTAATCAGAATTATGCCGCCAAGAAGGAGACAACGTAACCAAGAGGCCGAGTCTCATAATGAAAATCAGGGGGGGGGTCCTAATAACCCTATGCAAGAGTTCGTTAATTTATTAATTAACTGACATTTAACCAAGTTGGGGAGGAATTCTTGTAGCTTTGGGGTAGTAAGAACAACTACCTTTAAGGAATTTAAGAGTATGGGTCCTACGGAGTTCCGAGGAACGATGGACCCTTTAGAGGCCCAAACATGGGTGAAAGAGATAGAGAAGGCGTTTGTGATTACAAACGTAGGTGAGGCGCACAAGACTTCTTTTGTGACTTACATGATGAAGGGGGAAGCCAACTACTGGTGGGAGGCTCACCAGGGTGGGGCTAGGACCGAGGCAGTTACATGGGAACAGTTCAAGAAGGTATTTTTCGAGAACTACTTCCCTACTAGCATGCATAGTAGGATGGAGATTAAGTTCTTGGAACTTAAACAAGGGGATATGACAGTTCCCCAGTATGCTGCCAAATTCAATGAATTGGCAAGATTCGCTCCACATCAGGTGGACACGGAAGAGAGAAAGGCTCGTAGGTTTGAGCAGGGCTTGAAACCCTTGCTCTACAGTAGGATATCGGTGTTTCAGAGTGCTTCCTATGGGACCCTTCTGGAAAAAGTGATAATAGCGGAAGGTGGTGGTAAGGCATTGTCTCAGTATCACAAAGAAAGAAAGAACAAGAATAAAGTAGAGGGAGGAAATAAGGCTGAAGTTGCCAGCGATAGTGGCAATATGCCTAAGAGGAAGAGTTTTAACCCTGGGAATACTGGGGTAAAACAAGGAGATCCTAAACGTAGGACGGAGGCATCTAAGAAATGCAGAAAGACTCATATGGGAGTCTGTTTAAAGGGGAAATCAGTTTGTTATAACTGTGGGCATGA
Organism: Panax quinquefolius; assembly: GCA_020205615.1. Lineage (NCBI taxonomy): Eukaryota > Viridiplantae > Streptophyta > Magnoliopsida > Apiales > Araliaceae > Panax > Panax quinquefolius. The sequence continues at coordinate 68,100,660 of CM035152.1, read as the reverse complement.
GGGACATTTGTCACCCAACTGTCCTAACCCTAAGAAAAACCATGGGTGTTTTATTTGTGGATCGTTGGACCACATGGCAAGAAATTGCCCGAAGAATGGGTTAGAGGGAAATAAGGGTTCTGGTAGTGGTAAATTACCCATTACTGGACCAACACCATCAGTGGGTAGACCCTCAGCCCGTACGTTTAATATGACTATCCAAGATGTGGTTGCATCATCGAATGTAGTAGCAGGTATCATTTCAGTCGATGAAATAAATGCTTATGTGTTATTTGACTCGGGTGCTACTTGTTCTTTTATAGCATGTGGATTTGCTAAGAGATTAGGTTTAATCCCTGAAAAGTTAGCACTACCTTTAGATGTTAAAGTAGCAAACGAAGAGATAATCCCCATTGAACATATTTATAAGTATTGTTGCGTAGAAATTAGAGGTAATAAGTTATCGGTAGATTTGGTACCGATAAGGTTAAAAGAATTCGATGTAATTTTTGGTATGGATTGGTTGATTAACCATAAGGCAATAATAGATTGCCATAAGAAAAGTGTGAACCTTTGACTTTCTAAGAAAACCAAGGTAGTGTTCTTCGGTAGTAAATCACCGAGACGCTCTTGTTGTCTAACGATGACACAAGCTAGGAAGATGTTGAAAAAAGGGTGTGTAGGTTACCTGTGCCATGTTGTGGATACCCAAAGAGTGGGAACATCCTTGGACCAGATACCTATAGTTCAAGAGTTCGCGGATGTATTTCCGGAGGAATTACTGGGTATTCTACAAAATAGGGAGGTTGAGTTTGTAATTGATCTGTTACCAGTTACGACACCAGTTTTAAGGGAACCATATCGGATGGCGCCAATTGAGATGAAGGAGTTAATGGTTCAATTACAAGAACTATTAGACAGGAAGTACATTCAACCGAGTGTGTCTCCTTAGGGAGCATCGGTATTGTTTGTAAAGAAAAAGGATGGGTCGTTAAGACTTTGTATCTACTATCAAGAGTTGAACAAGTTAACGATTAAGAATAAATACTCGTTGCCCAGGATCGATGATCTATTTGATCAGTTGAAAGGGGCAAATTATTTTTCTAAGATAGATTTGTGCACGGGGTATCATCAGTTAAAGGTGAGAAAGGAGGATGTACCTATGACGGCGTTCAGAACTCGTTATGGTTATTACGAGTTTCTGGTGATGTCGTTTGGGTTGACTAATGTGCCAGCCGCATTTATGGATATGATGAACAGAGTGTTCAAACAGTATTTGGACAAGTTCGTCGTAGTGTTCATTGATGATATTCTAGTCTATTCAAAGATGCCAGAAGATCATGCTGAACATTTAAGGATAGTGTTGGAAACACTACGGAAGGAAAAGTTGTATGCAAAATTCACAAAGTGTGAATTTTGGCTTGAGCGAGTGTAGTTTCTAGGACATGTTATTGATAAAGATGGCATTTCCGTGGATCCAGTAAAGGTAGAAGAAGTTAATGAGTGGGAGCAACTGAAAACGCCAACTGAGGTTTGGAGTTTTCTGGGGTTAACGGGATACTATAGAAGGTTCATCCAGAACTTTTCTAAAATAGCTACTCCGTTGACAAATCTGACGAGGAAGTCGGTGAAATATGTGTGGACTGAAAAATGTGAGAATAGTTTTCAGGAACTAAAGAAGAGGTTAAGTGAGGCACCTGTATTGTCCTTACCAGATGATACAGGGAGCTTTGTAGTGTATAGTGATGCTTCGCATAAAGGACTGGGTTACGTGCTCATACAGCATGGTAAGGTCATTGCGTATGCGTCACGTTAATTAAAGGATTATGAGAAGGCCTATCCTACTCATGATCTGGAATTGGCAGCTGTCATTTTTGCCTTGACGATATGGAGGCATTATCTATACGGTGAGAAGTGTGAGATATACACAGACCACAAAAGTCTAAAATATATCTTCACATAAAAGGAGTTGAATATCAGACAGAGAAGTTGGTTAGAACTAATAAAAGATTACGATTGTGATATTTTATATCATCCGGGGAAAGCAAATGTAGTAGCCGATGTGTTAAGTAGTAAGGGTAGAGAGAAACTATCAATGTTAACAACTCAGAATGAGTTGGTAACAGCGATGGCAAGAATGGAATTAGAAGTTAAGTTACTGGAGGAAGTAGTGGAAATGTTATTTTCCATGGAGACTCAATCGACCATAGTGGAATGGGTTAAGGGAGTACAATTGGGCAATGAGGAATGCAAGAAGATGAAGAAGAGTATAGAAGATGAAGAAAAGACAAAGTATAACCTCGATAAGGAGGGATTACTTCGTTTTGAAGGAAGAATTTGGGTTCCAAATAATTCCGAATTAAAGGAGGAGATAATGATGGAGGCCCATAGTTTGAGGTACTCAATACATCCCGGTAGTATGAAGATGTATCAAGACCTTCGTCAAAACTTTTTGTGGCCAAACATTAAAAGGGAGATAACAAAATATGTTAGTAGCTGCTTAACTTGTCAAAATGTTAAGGCTAGACACCACCTACCTAGCGGGTTGTTGCAATCATTAGAAATTCTAGAGTGGAAATGGGAGCACATCACAATGGATTTTGTGGTGGGACTTCCATCAAAAAGGAAAGGATACGACGCTATTTGGGTGATAGTGGATCGATTAATGAAATCAGCTCATTTTTTACCAATAGGAGTTAGGTATAACCTAGAACAATTAGCTAAGCTGTATGTCAAGGAAATTATTTCTAGACATGGAGTACCTGTTTCGATTGTGTCAGATCGTGATCCACGATTCACATCGAACTTTTGGAAGAGTTTGCAATAGCAAATGGGAACACAGTTAAGATTAAGTACGACGTATCATCCTCAGACGGATGGGCAGAGTGAATGGACAATTCAAACGCTTGAAGATATATTAAGATCTTGTGTTATGGATTTCAAAGGGAGTTGAGACGACCATCTACCGTTGGTGGAATTTTCGTACAACAATAGTTTTCACGCTAGTATAGGCATGCCACCTTACGAAGCGTTGTATGGAAGGAAGTGCCGAAGTATATTGTGTTGGGATGAAGTGGGTGAACGTCGAATGTTGGGACCTGAGATGGTATAACAAACGGCAGACATGGTAAAGATAATATGTGCTCGATTGGTAGCGGCCCAAGATAGGCAGAAGAAGTATGCCGATCCTCACAGAGAAAAGAGAGAATTCGATGTACGATCTTATGTCTTTTTGAAAGTATCGCCTTGGAAAGGTAAGATACGTTTTGGGAAGAAAGAGAAGTTAAGTCCAAGGTTTATAGGACCTTTTAAGATTTTAAGAAGGGTAGGAGAGGTAGCTTATGAAGTAGCCTTACCTCCAGGAATAGAACGCATTCACAATGTGTTTCACGTGTCTGTGTTGCGTCTATATAAACCGGACTATAAACACATAATAGAGTATGAATCTATTCAGATAGAGAAAGATTTGTCATATGAGGAACTTCCAATTCAAATTGTTGATAGGAAGGAACAAATTTTAAGAAATAAGATAATACCTTCAGTGAAGGTGTTATGGAGAAACCACAATGCTGAAGAAGCAACGTGGGAACTCGAAAGTAAAATGAAAAAAAAAATTCCTCATTTGTTTATGTAATTATAAAGCGAGATTACGAATTAATCCTTATAAGGGGAATTTAAAATCAAATTTATATGATAATTAAATTTTTATTTAATTATGTGAATTAAATGAATTTAATTGATTTATTTTGTTAGTAAGCTATGTGAAGGTCGTTCTATGACCTAGAATGTGTAAATATGGTTAGTAATCTGACTATGTGCTAGAATTAATTATTTTGAATTTCCAAGACGAAAATAAAAGTTTTCCGAAAAATTCCCGTAAAAACACTATTCATCCATTTCTGCTCGGGAATTAATTTTGAAATTCTGAGAAATGCGTAATGATGGAATATGTAGACGAGATGGAATATCTAATAATATTTCATTTATGGCAAACGATGTTTTCGCTTGCGGACTTAAAACCTAAGGGTTGAGTAGAATGATTTCCGAGAAGGAAATGAGACGCGTATAAGGAATTACGATAATGATAAAGCGTGCGTTATACAAGTATGATACAATTTAGTATACGAGTATAATGTGAAGATTTAATACGAAGTACAATACAATTATCGTACGAGTATTATACGAAGAGAGTGTGTGAATTATACGGTAGAATACAATTGGTATTATGGAATTAAAGTTAAGACTTAAAGTGATCCAATAAGATTTGGATTATGCCAAGTCCAAGACATTGAGTATTTAAGCCCAATGAATTAAGTGGTTAAGCCCAAATTAAAGTCCAAGTTTAGAATTAATTAAGCTCGATCCAAGAAATCGAACCGTGGATCAAATCGTTGGGTCACCGAATGGGTAAAACCCATAGGGAAACCCATGGGGATGACCCATGGACATGGTGGGCCGGCCACTTGGTGTGCAAGTTAAGTAAACTACTTAATCACCAAGTATTTTACTTGGCGATGAAGTAGTGAATAGTAAGGAGGTGGGAGAAAAGACCTTTTTACCCTCCATTTCAATTGCCTACAAATAGAAGGCAAATGTTAGTTATTTTTTGTTTCCAAGAGTCAATCAACCTATATTAAGAGAGAGAAAGAGCTAGACCCAATCAAACTTATCACTTTGAAGCTTTTCCTTAGAGTTTCTATCAAGAATACAAAGATCGTTAAGGTAATATTCCTTAATAATAGTTTCCATCTCTTTTAATTTCTTTGAGTATGAAGAATCATAAATTGGTGGAGTATGCCTCTTATGGAGGAATAAGGATGGCTTGTAATATGTAAAATCTTTATAAGTCATGAAGAAATAGAAATTGTAAGGGGTGACATAAGTTTTAAACCGTAGGAAATATTGATTGTTGAGGTTGGTTGTTGATGAACAATTGAACTCCATCAATATTAATATATGTGCATCTTGCTTGGTTAGGATGTAGATATGAAATCAATGGATTATTCCATTTGATTTGGCTTATAGAACACTAGTAATGAAGTTATGGCAAATTTTACGAAATTAGACGTTAAATGTGGAAAACGTAAAAATTCCGGATTAGTAGTCAAAAGTTGCCGTAGGACTTGAAAATGTTGGTTTTCAATGTCAACATGTGATATAGGGTATTTAAGAGTCGTGGACTCAATAATCATCGGATTCCGACTTAAAACGAAGAAAACGAGTATTGAACGCTCATTAACGTTTAACGAACACTCAAAAATGAACTTAATAGTGAATTTTGAGCTAACGGATTCGAAATTGTAAAACTCTTATATGAACACATAGAGTATGTAATTTATGAGTTGTAGGCTTTTGAACGGACCAAATCGAACTTATAACGAAGAAGTTATGAATCCGGGAAGCTCACCAAAATTTTTAACTGTCAAAATTTCCAGTCTTTGAGGTTTAGCGCCATGGCTGAATGACAAGGCTTATTGTGCGTGTGCATAGACCTTTGCAGTACAATGTCATAACCCTCTTTGGAGAGTGGCGCCAGTAGCGCTACCACTCATGTGAAGAAGTTTCATATTGCATGCAATACGCCGTAACCAGGACTTAGTTCTCGCAGGCATGGCCATGTGAGACCGATGTTAGGTTTAAAAAACCACTTGTGCCACACACCGAGACAGGGGTTTTGTTAGAAGAGCTAGGTTTTGAATTTTAGTTGTTCTAAGACCTACATGAGTTTAGTTTATATACTTAATAAATGTACTAAGACTATTCCTATGTTAAATATACTAGTGTATATGGTAATGAACTTATGAATTTAAAGTAGGTTGTGAACGAAGAACACAAAGTGTTATTAATGAACCATAATCGGTAAACAACATTGGTACTTCACCAATGATGATAGAGTCTGGTTAATGACGTAAGATTGATAAAAGCCGGGATGAAGGGTAATAAGTCGAATTGACTTTATTAATGAAATGAAGTTAACTAAGACATAAAAGAGAAAGAAGTTGGTAGAAACAATGTGAGTAATTGTTTGGTAGCTAATTACAGTGTGCTATGTGAATATATCATGTAGATTCGGTAAAGGCTGTGAACAGTTGATTAGGTTATTTGAAGTCGCTGAAAGGCAAGTTTTCTTAATGCTTGTCTAACCTTCAAGTTAGTCAAGTTTTATTTGATTCATTGTACTGAATTGCATGACTAATTTTAAAGAAAGGGTCAATGCTAGTTTTAACTCGGCTAGAATATTCGTAGGATATAGATTGATTTGTATACATATCTTTCTATATAGAAATGATAACGTTATCCTATGCCAAGTAATTGGTACGAATTCGAAGGTAAGGTTTGTCTATGAACAAATAAAAGTATTTTTCATCGATTATTCGTTGGGCACGCTAGTTTTCCAAAACTTAAACGTAAATACGATTAACGGATGAATGTTGATCAACATAGAGTACTATAAGCTGATCACCTAGAAGTGCTCGTAAGTAATGCCGGATGTACAGCCTTAGTGTTGTGATGCCCTTTTCAAGTATGAAAACAGAAAGCTACTGTTCATTGTCTATCGACCGGTTCAGAATTCCTAATCTATTCTATACTTTGGGAATCGATGTTATGAATTATTAAAGTATTAATGCTTCATAATACTTTATAACTATTTGTTCAGTTATGTACGATTTTTTATATAATTCACGAATGTGGTATTGATATTATCCTTTGTAAACTTGCTGAGCTTGTTATGCTCACTTCTTGCGTGAATTATATGATTGCAGTTAAGGCTGAACATACTGAGAGTGCTAAGAGAGATAAGGGCAAGGCCAAGATGGATAATTAACCATTATGTAATAGATTAGTATGTTTGTACGTATTATACCTTACAAACAACAAATGATGTAATTGGTTTATGAACCTGGGAAGGGATTTCACTTTGATTGTAATAAAAAGATAGTAATTACATTCATCATGTTGTGTTTCAATGGAATGATTGTATAGTTATGAGTACCGTGTAGCACCATATGTCGGGTTGAAAGATACCCGAATTTGGGGGCGTCACAGTTTAGTCACCAACGATCAATACCCATGATAATATGATGTCAGGCGAAGAAGAAATTAGAGATATACATGTAATGAGTGAAGAATTAATAGTTGCACCTGAGCTAGTCGCAGAGGTAACGACTGAGAGTGAGGAAGAAGAGGAACCTGAAGGGGATTCATTAGGAGAACTTTATGATCAAAATGTAGAATTGCAAAATTGTATTCATGAGTTAGAAGAGCAGGTTGAAGAACGGCAGGCGGTCGTGGAGCGAAGGGATGTAACAATTCAAAATTGTGTTACCCGATGTGCGATACTTGAACAGAAGCACTCTTTGTCAAAGTATAAGATATTGGAGTTGGAATCTAATAATACTATGATCAAAGTTCTGATGAAAAAAGAAATAATGGAACGAATGAGAATGGTGGTTTCATGGGTAAAAGCCGCACGACGCATTGATATTGTAGAAAAAGACGTCCGATCCAATAAGGCCAAAATAGATGAAATGGATTTTGCTTTTTGGACATCAATTGGTAGAATCATACATCGAGTTGGGAATTACCCTGTGAAGAGCGGTCAACCCCAATTCGATATGGATCGAAGAGTAATGATTCAAATCATGGATCAGGAATGCGACGAAGCAATTAAGGGTGGAATGTCCTCTATAGAAAAGTCAAGTCCAGCTGGGATGGTGACGCCAAAGGATGTCCCAAACAATTCAAAATCGGTAGTTTAAGAGAGCTTTTTTCGTGATGAGGAACCCGAACGAAGTTATCACGGGTGAGCTAATCATAAACTCTTGTAAAGTTTATATTTTATTTGACACCGGTTCTACCCATTCTTTTATTTCTCCTACTTGCGTTCAACGTTTAAATTTGACTCTGGAGAAATTAGACTTTGACTTATTTTTTGAAACTCCGTTGGGAGAAACCTTCATTACATCCACTGTTCATAAGTCTTGTATGGTTCAAATCGGTACCCTCACATTACCTGTCGATCTTATTTCCTTAAAAATACTTGCATTTGATGTGATTTTAGGAATCTACTGGTTAACTATTCATCATGCTAAAATTGATTGTTCGTAAGGTTGTTAGCTTTTATATTCCTAACCAACCTATTATGCAAATTCAAGCAACCAAACCACTAAAGTCAATCACTGTCATATCAAGCCATAGAGCCATTCGTTTATTGAAAAACAAATTTCAAGTTTTCTTAGCTCATATCATAGATTTAAACAAAAATACATCAGATTTGAATGATATTTTTATTGCTAATAAATTTCCTGATGTATTCCCTGAAGAATTTCCTATCCTACCCCAGAGCGTGAAATCGAATTTTGTATTGACCTTGAATCTAATACAAAACCATCAAATATTTTTTTCACCTAAAACAAACGCATTATGCACCAATGACGTTGGCTCGAGCAGTTGAAAGATTACGTACGACCATACCATTCAATACCATATGTAGACACTCGAAATTTTCTGCACACCTGTTACTAACATTGCAGGAAGGCATATTTGTCTTTTGGAGATAACCCTGGAGGATAGTTCACATCCATTCTGGATACTACCGGAAGTTCAGTTATAACCCCAGAACACACACCGGGAGTATCAGTCTCAACCTCGGAGATAACCCCAAGTTTTGTCCTTGGAGATAACGCCAAGGAATGTTGTTGCAGTTCCAGCGATAACTCCGAAATGCTTGCTTCAAATGCATACAATCAGCTTCAATCTCAGACCTCCTACCGAGGCACTCATTCAAAAGACCCGGAGCTAATACCGGGAAGACAAACACACTTACAGATGACCTTGCGGAATTCAAACACTTACAGCAGTCCAATCTCAGATGTAACCTTGAGCAACGTCTCCTATCAGCCCAAACCGGAGATAACCCCGGTGAGGGGCAAAATTAACATCTTGCCACCTCAACCCCAGCGCGCCGTCTCAACATTTCATACATACATTTCTACAGAACAATGTCCCACAAGATCCAAGGAGTTCCAATCCCGAGTGACTATTATGCGTGGTAGCACACCAGATAGAATTTGAAACTTGAAGACCATGGGCATGGTCCCCTCTTCCTGACTTCGTACAACCTCTAATCCCATGTCATTGCGTAACTCTCGACAAAAGCAGTCCGAAGATTTAATTTCGGATGCTCTAATTTGAAACTTGTACACCTCGTTCGGATGCTCGGATTGAAGTTCTGCAAGTTCGAGCGGACATCACAATTCATGTGACAACCCGAGAATTTAGAAATTTTTTAAAATCATAATTGATTGATTTAAGGTTCAATATTAGAACCTAAAGAGAAAATAAGTGAATGGATTTAACATTTCTGGGAAGGAATTTTATGAATTTAAAAATTTTTGTGGTGAATTATTCAGGAATAAGGGTATACGTGAATATATTCTGTGTATATGGTATTATATGTGTACACCAGATAAGCTATATCATTGGAAAACCCTAGTATTATATTAAGAACGTCAACGTTCAGCTAAAAAACTCTTATGATTTATAAGAAACCCTAGAAACCGGTTCTAGAAACCCTAATTTCAGTTTTGGGAATTTGAAACCCTAATTCAGATTATCAAAATCCTAATTTGGAATTTAAATACTATGTATAAAGCTTTTGTGTATTAATTACAATCTAATTAGGGATAACCCTAATGATTATTTAGAAACCTTAATTATTAGAAATCCTAATTTGTAAATTTGAAACCCTAATCGGTAATTAGGTAATTTTAATTTTAATTAGGAATCATTAATCCTAATTAGCAAGCTTGAAAATGATTAGTAAACTTTAATATAATTAGAAAATACTAATTATAAATCTGAAAGGTTAATTTTCCATTTTTAATATCTTAATTTGGAAATCTTAGATTTAATTTTTGAAACCTTAGGTTTTAACCTTAAGGATTAAACCCTAAGTGTCAAACCGTAAGGGTTGTAGCAAATGTCTGAAGTGCCATTAAAATTACAAGACAAATAACCCATTTACCCTTTTCTTACACATTAAGTAAAAGATTTGAGAAATCTTGTGAGTCATCACTCTATGTTTGTCCCATGTGTCTAAAATCTCCCCATATCAGATTTCCTTGCCACCTTGCATAGCTTGTATACATCTAATCTAAAATTAGAAGATTAAAAGTAAGAAAAAGCTTACTTTACTTTTCATTTGTTCCAAGTCCATTCTCTCTCTTCAATTTCGGGACTTAGAGTGAGAGGGAGTGACAAACTAAGCCAAGATCATGTATTAGCAGGCCAAGATCAGGAATCAAAAGTCAGATTTTAAGATCAAAGCTTAGAAAAGGTATAAAAAAATCCAGAACCTTCAAGAGCCGAACTTTCTAGCGTGGTTTGATCGTATTAGATCTCACATATGTTTTAATAAAATGATATAATAGTGTTTGATACTTGTTGCCTGATATATGAACTACACGATGGAACCTTTACATCACCCAAACCAGACTCAGATTCCAAGTTAAGAAGCTCTAAAGTACCACACTCGAGTCGTTCTTCATTTTTGGGAACCCAGAAATGAAGAACAACCACTGACAAGAATTGGGAGGCTTAGATCTTGCAAATTTGATATGTTCTGGCTATGAAACTTGCTGGAGATTAGAGTATTACATCAATACTACAATTCTATTACACTATACTGCCTAGAAACCATATGATCAAGAAATCATATGTGGTCAAACTAGGTACCTTAGCGACTGACAATAGTTTCTGGGTTTTGGCCAAGAACACCTATAGCGACGGTTCTGTCGCTATAGGGCCCTTTAGTGACATTTAATTTCAAAAAATGAATTATTTTATGAAATAAATAGAAAAAATAGTTTTTAATTATTAAAAATAAATAATAAAATACTAAAAATTATTTTAAAGCCTAAAAATTAGTTTTTAATTATTTTGAGTATATTTCATAAATATTTAATATTTTTGGAATATAAAAGGTATTTAATTTATTTAATTATAATATTGAATAAATTATTCAAAAATGATTTTAATACTTGAAAAATCATGAAAAATTATATTATGGTATAAGAAAATATTTTAAGTTATTTTTAATGACTTTTAATATTTTGTGAAGAATTTCATTAATTAATTAATATTAATGGTAATTAATTTATTTAATGAATATATTAAATAAATTATGGAAAATTAGAGTTAATGATTTAAAAATCATATAAAAATGATTTAAGTGTTATAAAAATATTTTAAGTTATAAAATATAACTTTTGATATTTTTTCATGAAAATATTAATATTTTAATATTAATAGCAATTATCGGATAATGGATTTAAGCTGTTTAAAATCATATAAATATGATTTTAAAGTGTTAAAAACACTTTGTGATATTATAAATATATTATAATATTATGTTATGATTTTCATTATTATTTAATATTAAATAAATATTAATGATAAAGGAATTATATGGTATTTAAATTATACAAATACGATATTAATGATTGAAAAATCTTGATAAATGGTAATAATTATCTGAAAATTTTTACGAGTCTTTGAAAAATATTTTTGACTGATAATAAATTATGTAAGATAATTGTTAAGTATTTAGGCGGAGTTTCATTGAACTTAAACTCGATATTTATCCGACTAGACTGTCGGGATGTCGAAACAATACCGAACTTGTGACAACCCGAAAAATCAGATTGTCCAAAATTGAAGTTTAAAGAATTAGTTATTAATAAAATAAATTATTTTATTAATAATATTTTGTGCAATGTGTTTATTAATCGTTCTAGAACCTAGAATGGTTATTAATCGGGAGGATTCTGGCTATGAGCTAGACTGAACGAGTAAGAATTTTCAAAACAAAAATAAAATTTTTCTGAGAACAAAATTTTTCTGGGGAAAAAGACGAAATAGGCACTATTCATCCGACGAAACCCTAAGGGTTAGGGTTTAAATAACCTAAGCCTTTTCAAGAGTTCGATATGTCGAAATGACATTCCATCAAAAGATTTGACGATAATATATCGTATAAAGTTAAGTAAGCTAATAAAAGTTTTTCTTGAAAAACGTGCAGAAATCTGACGAAATAAAAATAACGAAAAGTACTATTATGTACTTTTCATTCGTTTAGCTACGTTAGGGCAAAACGTGAAGGAAAATGCTTTCCACCAAAAAGTGTTTTTCAGTTTTTTGGAAATTCGAGGATTACGTAAAAGTTAATCGGTAAAGGAACGACGAAATATCCAAAAATATTTAGATTAGAGAATCGCGATTTTTTGAATCGAGATGAAACCCGAAAAGATGAAGCACAAAGCTTCCAAGGGAAGCTACGTGAATAGTAAGGAGGTAGGAATAATAAGGAGGTGTGAATAGTCAGTCAGTTTGGTCAAATGACCAAAACGCCCCTAGCCTTGAAAATCTATAAATAGAAAGCTTATTTCATTGTTTAAGGATTTTGAAAATCCTACAACTTTGAGAGAGAGAGAGAGATAGAGTTCAGATGGGAGAAGAGAAGGAAAAGGAAGACGAAAAGCTTGCTCGAGTGCACGCTTTGTCCAGCAGAGGAAGATTAAAGAAGAGAGGTTATCCGGAAACCTAGCTTCTGATTAATTTTCTTTAAGTTTATATGTCAAAAACATAGCTTAATGAGAATAAGGAGTAAATGATGTTAGAAATGATTTCATATGGTTGAAATCATGAAAAAAAATGAAGAAATAAGAATTAAAAATTTATTTTATAATTTTTTTAAGGAAGTGTAAGATTCGTAATGAATTAGAACGATTCGAGTGGATTATATGAATGAGTAGGTGAATTAAGTAAGGAATGGTGTTCTATAGCATCAAATTCCAAGAAAAAGTAAAATTGTAATCAAAATATCGATTAAAAATGAAGAACGAACGAAGAACGCGAAGAACGCAAAGAACGTTGTTGATGGACAAATTTAAAACCATCGTAGGATAATTGTTATTGATGGACAAGTTTAAAACCATCGCGTATAAGTTAGTTGCTTATTGCTTGGTTAGGAACGTTAGAAACGTTCTGGAAGAACAGATTAAAATTGAGCTATAACGAAGTTATGGCAAAAATTTCGTAAAAGAACAACGAGAATTAGAAAGTTAGTAAATGAACTCGAACCTGTAGGGTTTCATAAGAATGTAAGAAAACATATAAAATGTGAGTCGTGGACTCAAAAATGAACAAATTCTGAGTTTGGATGATCTAATTACGGATGAACGAACGAAGAACGTTAAAAATGTAAAATGAACAAAGGGCAAAGATTAAATCAATTGAATGGCATGTTAACGGATTCAGAATGAATTTTTGTCCATGGGTAATTGAAGTACATAAGATAAGGAAAAAAATGGCTTTGGAATGACCTCGTTCCGAGTTATAACAAATAAGTTGTGGAATCGGGAAGTAAGCGTCTTAAGCAATTTATGAGACTTCGAAAAATATTCTAGGTTTTGTGCTCGGCACTGCAACGCCAGTTAAGCCTTGGGAGGTGGCACTTTACGATGAGGAGGCCAACCATCGACTCTTCTTTGAGTGGCTCATGGCGAAAGAGAGAGAAGGAGTGGCGCCATGCCTGACCTCGACAGTTTGATCTTTGCATAGTGGTCTTTGCGGCGTTAGGTAAAAGCAAGGGGCCCAAGGGCATGCGCCGGTCTTGAGGGAAAAAAAGTCATTGATGAGCTTTTAACTGCTCAATTGCTAGGGGATGTGTAAGAAAGAAATATGAACATGTAGTTCAACTAATGTAACACTTAATCAAGTATATTAAACCTTTAATGAAGGTTGAACGGAAAAGATTAAACGAGATTAAAAGACATAGAATGTAGACGCGGGTTACGGAACCGATATCCGGGGACAATAGTCATAATGAAACGAACGTGGGGGATTGCTATTATTGTGATTCCTTAGACGTTGAGTGACGATGGTAATGTATAACATTTTGATGTTATGACATAGTAATGAGAGATAAATGTAAAGCGTTTAGACACTGTGAATGCAACGTTGTTGCGATGAACGATCGGTCTTAGCATACAACGAACCGTATGGCTTTAACATTAAGAAAAAATATTGAACATGGGGTTCAGGTGATGAGCAATGAATGAAAGCGATTAAAACCTTAGGTAAAGGTTGAATGAGAGATTAAGGGATGAACAACGTAAACATTGAATACGTAAACGATTCTCGTGAATCGTATTCACGTAGGGTGAATTTTTAAGTATACATTGGTTGTATAACTTAGATGTTGATGAAAGTAGTAAGTAAGATTTGAATTATCAAGAAAGCCATAGCAAACAGTAATAAGATTAATGAAAGTCGAATATAAGTCGGATGAGAATGTTAGAATAAAATGTAAGCGTTGAACACTTTAACCGACGTGAAGGTTGAGTGTACGCGAATATTAAATGGGTAGAACCTACACCATGTGTATGGTTTGATCGTAAGATAATGAAGACTAATGATTAAACATGTGAACAGTGAAGAAGCTGAATTAAAGACAAGTACGTATAACGTAAAATAGGCCGAGTTAATGTTTATAACTTGGATGACGTTCCGAGTCGAATGAACCGGACGTTGTAAGATAAGAATAAGGTAACGTAAAATGGTTAATGCTATAAATGTGTAGAATGAATATTGAATGATCATTCTGAGTATACAAAGGACTGTATGACTTAGACGATAAAGAACGAATTTTAAGGTATGGTATTTAGTTGCCAGAAATCCATAAGGAATAAGAAATTAACTTAACGAATATTATAGTTTAATAGTTCGAATAAGTTAGATGAATTTAGGTTGTAGTACAATCGTAACATTTGATGGTTGACATATGGGAGCTGGGCTAAATAATTCCTTCAGAGAGCGAAGGTATATACAAAACTGGCAACCGATCTAACTCACTGTTGTGGGTAGTGTAGATGAGACGGGAACTAGTTTATTGGTTATTTGTGGGAAACCACTCAGAGTACCATATGGACTACTAGCAGAGACACGATGTGTGCTGAGTCCTAGAAAAGTTATAAGAAGAAGATAAGAATGTAAATCATCAAAGATGATGAACGTATTGAGTAAGACATCTCCGTATGTCATGAAGCTGTTAACCGGTAAAGGAAGTTGGTCGCGTAAACTTAGTTTATAAGAACGTGAACCCTAAGAAGTGAAGTTAAGTAAACCAGTGTGTAAGTCAAGTATATGACTAATTGGTGTATGTGTTATTTCCTTATGTGCTAAATAGGAATTGGAATGAGTAGTTCAATGTAAACTATAATTTGTAGCTGTGCGTAAAGGAAGTTTCCTAACTTCATTCATATTTTAAATGAATGCTAGTTTCTAAAACTTCTCAGATGTTGAACTTGAGAAGTTTTGTCTATGTGCAAATGTGTGATATTTGTACAATATGTTAGAATGTATGAGGCCTTGTGCCATAATTTGAACACTTCGGTGTTTCTATGAGATGAACTGTTATGTGATTTAACTCTTTAATAAGAGAATGTTCTGTTTATACATGAACCGTTATTGTTAAGTCTGTTCTATTGATTTTAGCCAGACATAATGTGTTTGAAAGAGAGTAGAGAATGAAAGTATTTCAAAGTGAATGTGACTAATATTTTAAACTGAAAGGAATCGAGATTATTCATATTATTCAAGTTGCTTCATAACCTTTGTTTGGTTATTGAAGTCTTAAAAGAATGTTTGAATTCTTAAAGTTGTTTGTTCAACTGTTATAACTTGCTGGGCAATTGAATGCTCACACTTGCTTAAAATAAAAACATTTTCAGCAAACGATGTTAGAAGAACTTAAAGATCTCGTAAAGATCAAGCTGATCGGTATCCAGAAGAAGTATCATTCATTATATGAATGAGCATGAAGATCAAGCGAAGACTTATAATATAGAATGATAGAATTAAACTATAGAATATTTTAATGAATGATTATGTATCCTTGGTGGCGGATAAAAGTCACTTGTATAAGATGTAAAAAATAATGTAATTATCATTATTTGTAATGGAAGATTTTATAAGGTTTTAGAACCTGGGATTTGAGGATGTATGTTGTTATATTTATCTATATAATGATGTATGTTTGGAAGAAAATGGGATCATGACGTACGGAATCCAAATGTGAAAATAGACCGGATTTCGGGGCGTTACAGATTGGTATCAAAGCTGATAGGTTATAAATCTTAGGTATGAGTACCTAAGACTATAATTATAGAGAGAAGGATCAGAAGATCACCACGTGATCATAGTAAATCGTAGTAATAAACAAGCTGTTAAACGATGAATGATTCATAGCTAATGCTATGAATGAATGGTACTACGAAGTAGTACGGGAAGAAGAACTCAGATTGAGTTGTAAAGGATAGCATACAAATTAAATAAAATTCATATTAAGTAAAGAGAAAGTTAGAAGTTGTAAGATTTCAATTGAAGACTCATGTGATAGCTGAGTTGTATGAACCTTTGTATGGGCAGAGGTTTGTGCTTGGTGTAACAACCACTCAATTTATTACAGTGATAATCATTGAAATTGGTCGCGCTATCAAAATGTATATGACGAGAAGGTGAATCTTTTCTCATGTATATACTTGATAGGTAGAGAACAATAAGGTAGGTGCGAGTTCTTGAAACTCATACTTATGATAAGTTCGTGACTCATAATTATATGGTATGTTTTTGAACTTCTCAGCGAATGGACGCTTATGGTCTATCTGGGATAGTTCTTAAACTCATATTGCGTGGTAAGTTGATGGACTGTACTAAGGTATAGAAATGTGTGGACTAAAAATGAGTTATTTTCAGTAGACTTAACATTGAAGGTGCTAGAGAAGATTAAGTATTATCGCAAGTAAGACAATGAAGGAAGATGGAGAATAGGATATTCCAAGTCATCTAGCTATTTTAGATTTCAAAGTTTCTTGAAATCGTGCTGAAGTGCGCGTTTTGAAAAAGAAAAAATTGGTTCAAATTTTGGAACTAATGGATTTTAAAAGAACTATTATTGGTATGTCTATGCTAATTATTTTGGCTGAGACAGAAATTGATTTGAAATATCAAAATGAATTTTATATCATTAGTGCATTTGATGCAATGATGGTAAGAGGATGGAGTTATTAATGCAATGGAACCTAGTGTTAGAAGTGATCTTAGGATTAACAACCAGCTATGGTATGATGTATAATGATGAAGTCATAAACTGAAGAAGTCCTCAACTTACTGTGAAAAGTGTTGCATCATGACGTCATAAAATGTTTTGATGTATTGTAAAAGAATTTAAAGAAGTAGCCGATGTCAATTAATTTGACTAGACGAATGTTCCAAGTTGATGTCCAATTTATTGGTATGGTCTACGATACTTGATTTGGCTAAGAAGAATGGTATGTCATTATTAAAAGAAAATTAAGCTTTCTTTGAAGAGTTATGCTGAACCAAATTATTTTGGTGCGGAATCTAATGATTTAAGTGTGATGTGAACATACTCTGAAATGGGTTATACGACGGGTTAATTGCCTACATATGGAAGAGGTAGTTTACCTTCTTTATGATTGTAAACTGACCGTGTAAGAAGGGTTTACGATGAAATACTGTTAAACCTAGTAAGAGTTCATGGTCAATTTGACCCCTCAGCAAAAGTATGAAATATTTTAAAGGAATCCTTATATTCCTATTTATTCCTTTCACTTCATGATTCTTGATAAGTTATGAAGGGTAGGGAATGTATGAAAGATAAGAACTTCTTTGAATAGAAGTTGAGAAGATAAGTAAGATAAAATTTCGAGGACGAAATTTTGTGAAGAAGGGATGAATGTGATGACCCGGGAATGGGTGTGATTTTAGAAATTTCGAGGACGAAATTTTTATAAGGAGGGACGAATGTGACAACCCGGAAAATCGGATTGTCTAAAATTTAAGTTTAAAGAATTAGTTATTAATAAAATGATTTTCTTTATTAATACTATTCTGTGCTATGTGTTTATTAGTCGTTCTAGAACCTAAGATGATTATTAATCGGGAGGATTCTGGCTTTGAGCTAGACTGAACGAGTAAGAATTTTCAAGACAAAAATAAAAAAATTTTGGGAACAAAATATTTCTGGGGAAAAAGACGAAATATGCACTATTCACCTGACGAAACCCTAAGGGTTAGGGTTTGAATAACTTAAGCTTTTTCTAGAGTCCGGTATATCAAAATGATATTCCATCGAAAGATTTGACGATACTATATCGTGAAAAATTAAGCCGATAAAAGTCTTTCTCAAAAAACGTGCAAAAAGCGGACAAAATAAAAACAACGAAAAGTACTATTATGTACTTTTCATTCGTTTAGCTACATTAGGAGAAAAAGTGAAGGAAAACTCTTAACACTAAAAAGTTTTTTTCAGTTTTTCGGAAATTCGAAGATTACGTAAAAGTTAATCGGTAAAGGAAAGACGAAATATCCAAAAATATTTGGATTCCGAGAATCGCAGTTTTTGAAATGTCGGATGAAACCCGAAAGACGCAAGCACGGAGCTTCCAAGGGAAGCTACGTGAATAGTAATGAGGTAGGAATAGTAAGGAGGTGTGAATAGTAAGGCGGGTTTGTAAGACCCCAACTTTTATGAATAAAGATTAATTTTTCTCAAAATATATTTTTTGAATATTATGGTGTGGATATAATATAATGTTATAGTTGTGGGTAATATTTACAAATTTTCCAAAGTAAGCAAGTGGTTATATAATATTCTATTGGTCGGGGAATATTCATTTTAACGAGGGAATATTAAATGCGACGGCACAATCATTAGTGGACCCCACAACGGAAGTATTATCGTAGTAAGAAAAAATGACATAATTATCTTTTATAAAAATAACGGTAAGTGTTACCGTTAAAACCGTTGAACTACACGGTAGTAAAAAAATACGATGTCTGGCGTGGTTGCATAGTAGCACACCAGTATTGGTTATTGATGCTTACGTGAGAAGTCACTCGCTTATACTCAATTATTATTACGAAGAATTCTTTGCATCATATCTCTCATATTATTGATTCGATTATTGTCACAAAGATATCATCTCGCATAATATGTTATATTATTAAATCAATAATTGAGACGACAAAGTTATTCATATTATTAAATTGCAATATTTACAATGTCTAGAAGTTACATCGAGGAGAGGTTTGGTCACCTAATTGCGCTTAATAGGAATAGGAAAAATCCTTATTGAAAGCCCCTCTTTCCGAGAAACGACTGGTTCTTAAATATTGTGAATTTTAATATTAATGATGAATAAGTTCGTGTTGATTAAAGATGAATTTGATAGTTCCATTGTGTTGAAATTATTTATGTTAGTGGAAATCGACATTTATTTCGATAATAATTGATGTCTAGAGGTTATATTGTTCAAACGGGTATTTGGGGCACTTTTCGTGTTGGAGAACTATTCACGAGTTACTATTCATGGGGTACTATTCACCCAAAAAATATATTTCCTTTCGGTCCAAATCATTTTTGGGTACAATATTATCCCATGAGGAGATGTGCTAATTTTCCAGACCGTTGGTTGAAATCATAATAGTAAATCAATATGGATCGTTGGTTTAAAGTTTTAATAGTAACTTGTCCTTTCGGTTTTCTAAGAGTTATTTGTCCCTTCAGTTTTCCAAGAGTTATTTTTCCCTTCAGTTTTCCAAGAGTTATTTGTCCCTTCAGTTTTCCAAGAGTTACTTGTCTCTTCGATGTTCCAAGAGTTAATTGCCCATTCGCAAATAGTAGTTGTCTCTTCAATATTACCAAGAGTCATTTTGACCCTTCGTTAAGACCAAGAGCCACTTTCAGTTCTTCTATAAATAGAAGCTCATTCCTTCATTATTTCTTACGAATTCACTTAAACTCTAGAGAGAGAAACTATAGAGAGAAAGAAGAAAAGTATTCTGCTACTTCATTTTTCTAATATCCAGTTTCTTCTAAGGTAAGGGATATTATTTGTTGTACTCGTAAGGGGTATTATTCTTTCGTATTCATAAAGGGAATTATTTTCTTTCAATACTCGTAAGAGTTGTTATTCCATTCTTTATTATTATGTTCGAATAACCTATTTATGCGAAGTACCGCATACATGGTGAAATTCTTCTGTTATTCCATTTTTTTTATTCTGTTGGAATAACTTTTATTTATCTGATACCACATACATGGTGAAATTCTTTTATTATTCTCGTTCTTTTATTATTACGTGAATATCTTGTGCGTGCGCGTTCTGTGGGACTGGTTCCATTATTTATTATTACGCCGGAATATCCTATCTGCATGCGTTTATGCCGAACCTGGTTCCATTATTTATTATTCGCTGGGAATAACATATATATGCGATCATCGTCATGCATGGTGAATCCTTATGTTATTCCATTCTTTATTATTCTGTTGGAATAACATGTCTATGTGAATTTCCACATGCATGGTGAATGATCCTTTGTATTCATTCCTTATTAAATTGTGGAAATGATTTGTATACGTGGATTATCGCATGGTGGGTGAAAATCTATTTGCAGTTTGATATATTCTATTATACTTAGTTGGTTAAAGTTTTGGCTTCTATACTCCATGAAATTAGTAGAATATCCTGGATATTTACGCTTCATCCAGTATCTTTTCATGGAAATATTCTTTTGAGCATTCTTGAATTTTACTCCACAAAGCAGTATCATGTTGACAATTTGGACGTTATTGAGTTCAGGATAAATTAACTTATAAATCTTTAAAATTTATTCTTGAACTTGTTTTATTGAATTATTATGTCATTGTTATCATCCTCATGCTTATATTGTAATGAAAGTCATCTTTGGCTTACGTGCATAGATGGACTTAGTAAGATTATGAACAAGGATCATTCGGTATAATCATAATCTGTAATGTTATAAATGATGTGGTAAAAGTCCTCAGTGGCCTGTAATGCATTGATGGGCCGATTACGTATGATTATGCCCGAGGATTATTCGGTATAGTCATAGATTGATGATTTAATGAATATTCTTGGCCCGTAAATGTGGGGATGATTAGATGATGTGGTTTATTTATTGTCGAGTCTCGATGATAAAATTGATGAACATTTTAAATCATAGAAGATAGTAGATATCATGCTCTACTTGACTCTTCTAATGGATTGCTTATTCCGCTGCATTTAAACTTGATGTCTATTGTATTTTATCAGTTTAACATTGTTGATGACTATTGATAATTTATTCTGCATTATCTTAGTCATAATATTTCTTACTAGGCTAGTTGAGCTCACCCTTTCTTTCACTTTCTTCTCTTGAAATGAGAATATAGCTGGGACGAGTTGGGGAAAGGAGTGACGGTCCAGATGATAGCATTAGTAGTCCTCACTATTCTGATTAAATTGTGTGAAAATAAATGTAATGAGGACTCCTTTGAGTGTGGATATTTTCTAGATGACAATATTCCTATTAAAACTCTCAGTTTATGTATTGTCGTATATTACACAACGGTTGTATAATTAAGTTTGTATTTGTATTTTGTACCATGTATTTGGTGACTCAAGATGGGTGATGTATACCTATTTGGGGGGCGTCACAGTTGGTATCAAAGCTTAGGGATATGATCCCTAGCTGAGATTTGAGACAAGAACTAGGAGGGGAGAGACGGGGAATTCCTTCTCTAGTATGACCTACCTAAGTTTATTTGGTATTTAATGTCAGTCAGAGTATAGGGATAATATGTGATATGACAATTAACCCTTATTTTGTGACAATGTTTGAAAATGGCATCGGAAAATGTTGAGATAAGCAATGGAGCAAAATAATATGACCGTATCGCAGTACGAGGATAAGTTTACGGAGTTATCCTGGTTTTCATCCCATTTAGTCGATAATGAGGAGTGAATGACGCGAATGTTTCTAAGAGGTTTGAAACCCGATATACGCCAATACCTCATTTCTCATAAACTTTGTTTATATTCAGATGTTGTGAATAGGGCTCAGTTATTGGACCGCGATAATGAGTCAACCCAACCAAGAGAGAGCAGCCGACAAGTCGATAATACCAGTGGTAGCAGTCATTGAAGCGGTGACAACAAACGTGGAGGGAATCAATATGCCAGAAATGATAACCACTTCGGTGTTAATCATGGCCATGAGAATAGGAGTGGAAAGTTCAAGAAGAGAAGGTTTAGCAAAGATGGAAAGATGTCAGCACCAGCACCACTGTTAAGGAAGGAGAACAACCGCCGATCGTATGTTACAAATGTGGAGGGAAAGGACACATAAGTCCAAACTGCACGATGCAGTCCAAAGCATATTATAATTGTGGAAAAGAAGGCCACCTAGCCCAATTTTATCGTGCACCAAAGTCAAGTCCAGCTGGGATGCAGGCATCAAAGGGTGTCCCAGACAAGACAAAATCGGTAGTTCAAGGGAGAGCGTTTGTCGTAACCTCCCAAAAAGTGAATCACGAGTAAGCTAACCATAAACTCTAGCAAAGTTTATACTTTATTTGATTCCGGTTCTACCCATTTCTTTTATCTCTCTTGCTTGCGTTCAACGTTTAAATTTGACTCTGGAGAAGTTAGACTTTGACTTATTACTTGAAACTCCATTAGGAGAAACCTTCATTACATGTGCTATCCAAGTTTTGGATGAGATTCACAGTTTTGAATGATATTTCTATTGTTAATAAATTTCCTAATGTATTCCTGAAGACTTCTTAGACTACCTTAGAGCGTGAAATAGAATTTTGTATTGACCCCAGTACAAAACCCATTTCTTCAACCCTCAAATATTTCTTCAACTAAAATGAACGTAACGTGCGCCAAAGATGTTGGCTCGAGCTGTTGAAGATTACGATCATACCATTCAATATCATTGTGGAAGAGAGAACGTGGTAGCGGACGCGTTGAGTAGAAGTTCGTATGCGTTTACGAGTGCGATGTTGTTAACACAAAAACTTATTTTGTATAACTTATAAATGATGAAGATAGAGTTAAAGACTCTGAGGACCCATATGATAATGGCGAATATACGAGTAGAACCGACTTTAATGGATAAAGTTAAAGTTGCTCAAGCTACAGACCTGGAACTGATGCATATGAAGAAGAAAGTGGAAGAAGGTGCTTTTCCGGAAGCAAGAATCGATGAAGATGGAATACTTCGAGTCAACTCCAGACTTTGTGTTCCTAACGATTCTGACTTAAAGTATAAAATCATGATGGAGGCGCAAAACACACCGTTTGCAATCCATCCTGGGAGTACCAAAATGTATCGTGATCTTTGTCATACATTTTGGTGGAGCAATATGAAGAGTTAGATAGCGTTGTTTATCTCAAGGTGTCTAACTTGTCAACGAGTCAAGGCGGAGCATCAAGTGCCAAAAGGTCCATTGCAACCACTTCAAATTTTAGAATGGAAGTGGGAGCACATTACCATGGATTTCGTTACTGGTCTTCCCAAGGTTTCTCAAGGCATAGATGTGAATAGATGCGATTTAGGTCATTATTGATAGATTGACCAAGTCTGCTCATTCCTTACCGATATGAGAAACTTATACACTTGAACGTCTTGTTAGTATGTATATAAAGGAGATTGTAAGATTGCATGGTATGCCAGTAACCATAGTTTCTGATCGAGACCCAAGATTCACTTCAAGATTTTGGGTTAGTTTGCAAAAAGCTATGGGCACGAATTTACTATTTAGTTCAACATATCATCCTCAGACGGACGGACAATCAGAGAGGACTATTCAAACTCTTGACGATTTATTAAGACTCTGTGTCCTTGACTTCAAGGGAAGTAGAGACAAGTTTTTACCATTGGTGGAGTTTTCCTACAATAATAGTTATCAACCAAATATTGGCATGGCTCCATTTGAGGTGTTGTATGGAAGAAAGTGTCGTTCGCCAGTATGCTAGGGATGAGGTGGGTGAAGCAATGTTGTTGGGACCAGATTTGGTATGTATGACTATGGTAAAGATTCAAACGATCCGACAACGTATAAAAACCTCACAAGATCGACAAAAGAGTTATGCTGATCTTCATCGAAAGGACATGGAATTCGATATTGGAGATCATGTGTTGTTACGTGTTGTTCCATGGAAAGGAGTTAAGAGATTTGAAAAGAGAGGAAAGCTCAATCCTCGATTCATTGGCCCATTTATAATCCTCGAACGAGTAGGAACTGTAGCCTATAGACTCGTCTTATCGCCAAGTATGTCTCGTGTTCATAACGTTTTTCATATATCTATGTTACGTAAATATGTGAAAGACCCAAACGACATTATTGAATTAGAACTAGACGAGATAGAGGAAGATTTAATGTATGAAGAGTTACCTGTTAAAATCTTGAATAAGAAGGATCATATTCTACGTTCTAAAGTTATACCTCAAGTCAAAGTTTTGTGGAGAAACCACGATGTGGAAGAAATGACCTGGGAGTTAGAATCTGAAATGAAGTCAAGATATCCTCACCTCTTCGACATACTAGGTACGTACCCTAATTTTGAGGACAAAATTTCATAAGAAGGGGAAGTTATAAGACACCAACTTTTTTGAATAAAGATTAATTTCTCTCGAAATATATTTTTGAATATTATGATGTGGATATAATATAATGTTATAGTTGTGGATAATATTTACAAATTTTGCAAAGTAAGCAACTAGTTATATAATATTTGATTGGTCGGGGAATATTCGTTTTAACAGGGAATAATCGTACGACGGCACAATCATTGGTGGACCCCACAACAGAAGTATTGTCGTAGTAAGAAAACGAAATAATTATCTTTTTATAAAAAATAACGGTGGAAGTGTTATCGTTAAAATTGTTGAACTACCCGGTAGTAAAAGAAATGCGATGTCTGGCGTGGTTGCATAGTGGCACGATATTGGTTATTGATGCTTACGTGAGAAGTCACTCGGTTATACTCAATTATTATTACGATAATTCTTTGCATCATATCTCTCATATTATTGATTCAATTATTGTCACGATTATCATCTCGCATAATATGTTATATTATTAAATCAATAATTAAGACGACAAAGTTATTCATATTATTAAATTACAATATTTACAATGTCTAGAAGTTACATCAAGGAGAGGTTTGGTCACCCAATTGGCGCCTGATAGGGAGAAATCCTTATTGAAAGCCCCTCTTTCACGGAACGACACGGTTCTTAAATATTGTGAGTTATAATATTAATGATGAATAAGTTCGTGTTGATTAAAGATGAATTTGATAGTTCCATTGTGTTGAAATTATTTGTGTTAGTGGAAATCGACATTTATTTCGATAATAATTGATGTCTAGAGGTTATATTGTTCAAACGGGTATTTGGGGCATTTTTCGTGTCGGAGTACTATTCACGGGATACTATTCACCCGAAAAATATATTTCTTTTTGGTCCAAATCTTTTCGACCTCGAGTTGTATTATTCAATTATACTTGTGGTTAATCATTTCTGATTTCCATGTCTAAGAATTATTAAATCTCACTCTGTGCATACTGCGTGTATTCATCAGGTATGAAAGGATGATCGCCTTCATTATCATTCGGTCTAGATATATATATATATATATATATATATATATATATATATATATATATATTCATGTTCAATGTTCGTTCAACTATGTAAAATTTGTTCATGCTAGTTCGCAATTGTATTGTAGAACTATATCCAGCTTTTTTTTAATTCTTTCAATCATGATATATTCTTAAATTATTTACTTATATATATATATATATATATATATATATATATATATTGCACATTTATCTACACACACACATTCATAGAACAGTTTCTTGAAAAGTGGCGGTTATCGTGGCAACATGGATAATCAAACCCCCGAACCTAAATGAACCTCGGTTTCATAGACCCGTTTAAGCAGTGTCACATCACTGGGTCAATGTGCGAACCTTCTCTTAGTTGCGTTGCTGCACCCAATTAAAAACACCAACTGGCAACTCTTACAATCAAATCGTCGACATTATACATGTCGGACCTTTATAACTTGTTTTTTCAAACAAATATCACATAACATGAGAACACCAAAGAACAAGTAACGAAAAGGGACAAATAAAAATCCCGATGTCGACAGGTGGCGACTCTGCGGGGGACACCAATAAGAGGGTTTAAGCCGGTACTACAAGCTTTTCAAAACTATTATATGCTTGTGTGTGAATGTTGCATTTACATTTATGATGAATGTGTACGAATGCATTTTACTTACTGCACTGCAATATATCTATCTGTGATATTAGTGCTTCGCACATGTCATCATTTTCATAAATGGTGAGACACGTTGTATGTGAATGTATGTTGTGTGGTTCCTCCACCAGGAGGATATCCTGTCGATGTTTGATTACTGGACTCATAGGGAGACTAATTCCAATGAGGCTCAGGAAAGGCACCACCCAGATTCGCTCCAGTTCAAAGACCGAATTAACTTCCCGTCAAGTAAATTGCGATGATCTGGGGACCTTCACGCCAAAAAGCCGCGAGAGTAACCCTAAGATAGGTCAACCTCTGATAAACCAAACGCGGAGGAAAGTCACTTCATACTTTCCACTTTTAAATTACTTGTAAAAGCATTTACTTGTAATTTTATTCCATGTTCATCTTTATGTAAAGGAAAATATGAAGAATATTTGTGCATACATGACATGTTATCAAATAACACCCATTTTTGCAGGATGATATTCTAAAATGGACACATTATGATAGCATTTACATTATCCCTAAGACTAAATTATATAATTCTTTTTTAGGGAAATAATTGGGCATGTTACTCGCTCAAAATCCAAAAAGGCCACGAGCTTACAGACAATCATGTCTTCTTCTGACCAGTCTAATGCCGTTTCTCGAGAAGAATTTGACGGATTGAGTAAGCAAATTATAGATTCGGTTGTTCTGCATAAAGAATTGCATCAGTCTACTCAAGGCTCAAAAATGCTTATACATACAGAATCATCTACACAAGGAGGAACACAAGGGTTGGTGTAAGACCCCGAATTTTATGAAATAAAATTATTCAATTTTCCTATTTAGTAAATCATTAAATTGATAAAAAATTTAAAGTTAAGGGTGATATATATAAAATTTTCAAAATAAGCAAGTGGTTATAAAATACTCATTTCATTTGGGAATATTCGTTTGGTCGTGGAATATTCTTGTTGTTGGGAATATTATTTGCGACGGCAGTAAACCATTTGTGGGCCCATATAATGTAATAACTGCTTGGATGAAGAAAATGACAAGTTTGAGTTTTTATAAATAACAGTAGTAGTTGTTATCGTTAACAACATGTTGGAATACCGTGGTTAAAATACATGAATACGCGTTGTTACACAAGAGCTGACACTCAGATTACATAGTATTTTTGAATTATTGATTCTTACGTAAGAAGGCACTACTCAAAAATTCTTACAGTAATTACTGTTCAATATTTTATTTTATTGATTCAATAATTGTTGCGTTCATATTTTAAATTATTGTTGTTTCAATAATTGTCACGGCACAGTATTTTCCATTATCAAATCAATATATCATATTATTTGAATAATATTATTAGATAACATTATTGGAAATGTCTAGAAAGTTCTGTCAAGGAGAGGTTTGGTCACCTAATTGCGCGCTAGTAAGGAGAAATCCTTACCGGAATGCCCCATCTTTCCTGGAAACTTCGTGGTTGTCATTATTGTGATTCTGTAATATTATTTGTGAATAATTAATTATTGATTTATATGATAAGGAAATATTTATTTGATGTGGATGTAAATGATGGATTTATTTATTTTATGTGGTTATAAATGAAGGAATTAATGTTGAGGTGTTTTATCAGTATTTTATCGGAATGAAGGCATTAAAAATCAAATCGGTGTTCTTAAAGCTCTATTGCGTGAATTATAATTTTTAATCCGACCGTTGGATCGTTCTTATTTTTGGATATGTTATACATATATAAGTTGAGTATATGTCCACAAATTTTGAACCGTTAAAAATGAACGTATGATTTATTATGAATTTTAAGAGGTGACTGGTTCAGAAATTGTTAAAGTTTCTAAATTTATAAGTTGAGTATTATGCGTGGGCCCCACCTATCGTTGGTGAAGAAATGTGCTCAAATTCTATTTCAAATATGGTGGGTGGGAATAGTAGCAGATAAAGCCATCAGGTTACAGGTCAAGTCTGCTTTAGCGTTCTAACATTTTCCTATAAATAGAGTGCTAAGTTAGAATTGAAAATCACACCAGAAACATAAGCTTTCTCTCTTTCTCTCTCTATATTAGCGAGCATATTTTTGTGAGTATTTAGATACTTTGAGAGTTGTTATTCAGTGCAAGGTTCCTTTGGCTTTACATTCCGATCAGAAATACTGCTCTTTTGAGGTAAGGGATTTTAAGGGTTATTATGTTTTTTAGTTTCGTAATTTTTCCAATCTTCAAAAATTCTGGAAAAATTTGAAATGATAATTTGATGAGTTTTCTTGATTGTGTCCAAAAATGGCGATTTTTGGATGTATAGATTAGGAGTTATGAATTTTATGAGAAAAGACTATTTGAAAAGTAAACCCTTATAACTCCTTGTGGTTAACTCCAAAACTGGTGAAATTTTTATTGGGAGTACATGTATATAATAGCAGTATACTCTATAAATTTCGAAATTTTTGGACAAAAATACAATTTATGATAAATGTCTAAATATTCGGCAGTTTTGGCCATATAAAAAATAGTAAATGAATTTTAAAAATTTCGAGAAAAATATATGTTCAATATGGGACTATGTTCTGATAAATACCAGAAAAGAAAATTTGTTTGTACTGATTTGGTATTTTTCATGGAAATGGACTAGTTATGAGTAAATGAATTAAATATGTTATGTGAAGTAACAAAATTGGAAAATAGGATTTTATGGCTTGGGAATCCTATATAAGGTATATGCAGATTTTTGATGAGGGTTTTGGTTATTGGTGATAAAATTTTATGAGTTTGACATTTTAAGATGATTAAATACATTAATTAGTAAAGTGTAAACAATTAAAATAAATTGTTTATAAGTTTAAGAAATGATTAAAATATTGTGGTAATATTAATAATATTAGATTATGAGTTTATTAAGTGATTTATAAAATTTGGATTAAGGTGTTATGAAATCATTGATTTATGAATCTTAATCTTAAAATTAAATGCAGTTGTCGATCATATTGTTTTTATTATCATATATAACATTTTGTTAATCGCGGTGATGAAATTTCTCTTTGACTTAAGTGTAAAGATGGGTAGATTATTGGTATGATCGTGACTACGGGTTCTCTTTGTCCAGTAGTGCAAGGATGAATTGTTGACTGGTATGATCATGACCATTGAATTTATAAACGATTATCTTTAGCTTAAGTGCAAAGGTGAATTGATCAACATGGTTATAATTATTGTTTATATAAATTCTGAAATAATTATATATTTCTTTGAGATATTAATATCTTTGGCCCGTAGTGCAAAAGATGACATGTTGTTGAATATCTTTGGGCTGTAGTGCAAATATGAATTATTGATGAATATCTTTGGCCCGTAGTGCAAAGATGACCTGTTATTGAATATCTTTGGCCTGCAATGCAAAGATGACCTGTTGCTGAATATCGTTGGCTTATAGAGCAAAGATGAACTGTTAATGAATATCTTTGGCCCGTAGTGCAAAGATGAACTTATTAGTATGATTATGAACAGGAACTGTGATTTGGTATAACCATGATCTTTGATGTTTCAGGTAAAGACAGGTGATGAAAATTAACTTCGTCTTGGATGAGAAGAGGAATTTAGAACTACAATTATGATTATGAGTTATTCACATGACTATGGACATGAACTGTTGATTGATATTACAGGGTTAAAACATTGTTGGTGGACTTTTAACATAGAGAAGATAATAGACATTATAATCTATTTGACTCTTCTAATGGATTGCTCGTTCCGCTACAACTATGGTTGAAAAGTTTTATCGTCTACCATATGTTCTAAATCTCTAAATTTATTATCGATGAAGGCTATTGATAATTTAATTATCTTTAGTCATAATATTCTTTATCGAAGCTATTTGTGCTCACCCTTTTTTTTCACAATTCCTTTCGTGTAATAAGAGTGTAGTCGGGTCGAGCCAGGGGATAACAAGGGAATAGAGCGGTGGTCTATAAACATTGAGGTTCTCCCTAAATAGTATGAAAATAATTTTATTGAGAACTTTAGATAAGTTTGTCATATTGTATACGTCATTTGATATTTAATTTTGGTGAACCGAATAGGGTGAGGTGAACCCAACTTTTGAAGGGTGTTTTGCCACTATCATACAAGATGTCTAATGACCTATGAGTTATCATAAGACAGGGTTGTGCACATCCACTTGTTGAGTATATCTACGAGAACTACCTATATGATCTTGGAGTTTGGTTGAAACATAATGTTCAATTGCAGACGGTGGAGATAGTTATATATCAAGAGAAGAATCACCATTGGAAGGAACATGATAGTAATCTTCTCATTTTTCTTTGGGGTCTATTGGATCAACCAAGGATAATTCTCTTGACATATGATATCTATCATAACTTAGATTCATGGCCTCCTATGTACGAAGGTTTCCTTGAGCATTTCCCAAAGATTTTAATTTTAAAATGCAGGTTATTGATTTGTACCTTTATGTAAGGTATCCTTTGAGAGTCTTTGTCCACACTTGGGACATGAGTCACAGTTGGTATATATTTGTATAAAAACTCACAATATATGTGTTGTTGTAGTAATAGAGTTGTAGTTTTTTTCTTTACCATGTATTTGGCGACTCAAAATAGGTTGGATAGATTGGACCTATTTTGGGGGCGTCACAGTTGGATAAAAAAAATCCAGAACCTCAGTTGGATACGACCAACAAAGGCCCTGAAAAAACCCATCTCAAAGGAGATCTAGATACCGGTGATATCAGGAAGAAGGTCCTTCAAATGGAAGAAACCATCCGTGCTCTCAAAGGGATTGGAACACATGAAAGTGTTTCATATGTTGACCTTTGCATATTCCCTGGTGTTCATTATCCAGATAAATTTAAAACACCTGACTTTGAAAAGTATGACGGATTAGGGGATCCTTATACACATTTGAAGGTGTCCATTGGAGAACTTGGATCTTTTTGCGAAAAATGAGAAGCTCAGAATGTAGCTGTTCCAAAAGAGTCTGACTGGAGAAGCTCGTTCATGGTATACCAGATTAGACAACTCAAAGATCCATAGTTGGGAAGAGCTAGCTCACGCCTTCCTCACTCAATATAGTTTTCAATCTCAGATGGCTCTGAGCACATCAGTTACCAAGGTCAAGAAATAGTCTAATGAGTCTTTCAGAGAGTACGCTCAAAGGTGGAGGCGCCTTGCTGCTCAAATTATTCCTTCTATGACAGAGTCAGAAATGGTCATGACTTTCATAGACATATAAGAAGCTCCTTTCCATGAGAGAGTCCAAGCTAGTATTGACAAACCATTTTCTGAAATGATCAAGCATAGAGAGATGGCTGAGATGGTATTGAAGTCAAGAAAGATTCAAGACCTAGCCACTCTTAAAGCAGTTGCTGAGCACATCCAGTCCGGATCTTATGAAAACAACCCTTGGAGGGTCCATAAAAAGAAAGAGGAGGATGTTTCCTTGATATTACATGTGACGCCCCCAAAATAGGTATACATCACCCATTCTGATTCATCAAATACATGGTACAGAAACAAATACAACTTTATTAATACAATTATCGTGCAAAATACGACAACACATAAACTGTGAGTTTAAATACAATATTGTCTTCTAGATAATATACACACTCAAATAAGTCCTCATTACAATTATTGATACATTATTTTAAAAAAATGGTGAGGACTACTAAAACGACTTTCTAGAACTATCATTCCATACCCATTTAGAACTAAGCTACATTCTCGCCTCTTGAGAAGAAAAATGGAACAAAAAGGAAAAGGGTGAGCTCAACTAGCCTAGTAAAGAACATTATGACTAAGACAATATATAACAAATTATCG
Organism: Panax quinquefolius; assembly: GCA_020205615.1. Taxonomy (NCBI): domain Eukaryota; kingdom Viridiplantae; phylum Streptophyta; class Magnoliopsida; order Apiales; family Araliaceae; genus Panax; species Panax quinquefolius. The sequence continues at coordinate 68,068,616 of CM035152.1, read as the reverse complement.
TTAGTCCTTAACAGGGAAAAATCTGATAGAATATAATAGTCAACAAGTTTCAGATCAATATTCGCAGCGGAAACAACAATTCATAGAAGAGTTACGTAGAGAGTGAAATCTACTATAATCTATGAATTTAAAAGTCTATCATCAATATTTTATCCCTATAACATCAATCAATATTCATCTTGAATCAAATATTCATCTTTGCACTACAGGCCAAAGATATTCATCAGTTGGTCATGTTCATCTCAACACGTGTTCATCTATGCACTATGGGCCAAAGATATTCATCAGAAAATTATTAATCTTTGCACTATAGGCCAAAGATATTCAGTAATATCATCATTTAGGATTAAGGATGATGAAAAATATTTTTAAAGAATCGAATCCAGTGAAACAAAAGAACAAATTTTAAGGATTCGTACTTCAAACAATTCAAGTTCAAAAATACTTCATAAATAACCATAGTGGATTAAAATTCAAGAATGAAGACCAAAACATGGATACAATCATAGCTAGTATCCATAATAGATATTTTGGACAAAAAACAAAATTTTAATTTTTCTGTGAATAGTGCCGTATTCGTGAATAGTACCGTATACGTAAATAGTAACCCCGACACTAAAAGACAAGATTTTCACAAGAAAAATATTAACAATATTCTGGCATAATGATATTGAAAGAAATAATATCATTTAAAAAAAATACTATCCCTTACCTCAAAAAGACAGTACTTCTGACTGGAATACTTGATATAGTGCTGAAGGAACTTGCACCATATAGCAATACTCAAAGTATCAAAATACTCACAAGAATACGCTCGATAATATAGAGAGAAAACTTTAGTTTCTGGTGTGATTTTCAATTCTAACCTAAGCACCCTATTTATAGGAAAATGCTTAGAACACCAAAGTAAAAAATTTAATAAAATAATAATATTTATAAAAAAATTCCTACGCACACCTTACCAACTGATTTCAGTAATTTAACATAGGCAAGTGGGACCCACCAAATGAAACAAAAATGTTTTTCTTTTAAAAAAATATTTAAAACTTCAAAAATTAATTATTCTAGAACTTCAATACCTCATAATAAATAGCCTTTATCAGAAAAAATCGAATCTTATGTCCATTCCATAGGAAATTCAGTTCAATACAACTTTATAAGTTTAAGTTTTTCCAAATTCCAAACAAAAAATGACCAAATTCACATACGGACGATTTTGCAGGCTATAATCAAATTTCAGTCAAGAAATAAGGTCCACAAACATGAAAAACATGTTTTAAATATTTTTATTAACAAAAATACTCTTCCTTCTCATTTATTCATATATCCCATTCATTGTAAAAAAATATCACCATTATTATATTATTATAATATAATAATATATATAAATAATTATTTTATCAAAAAGATAAAATATCAATTTTCAACAATTGTCACATTAAAATTTTCTCCATCTATATCCACATAAAATGAATATTTTCCTTATCATATAAATCGATAATTAATTATTCACAAATAATATTACTGAAATTATAATATTGACAATCGGTAGTTTCCAGAAAGAGGGGGCTTTCAATAAAATTTCTCCTTCTTCGGCGTACAATTAGGTGACCAAACCTCTCCTTAGACATAACTTTCTAGATATTGACAATAATGCTATCTAATAATATTATTCAAATAATATGAATTATTTATCCGATATGGAAAATATTATGTAGTAACAATTATTGAATCAATAATAATATAAAATATCAACGTAGCAATTATTGAATCAATAAAATAAAATATTAAGCGATAATTCTTTATAACAATTATTGAGTAGTGTCTTCTTACGTAGAATCGATAATTGGTGCAATCTGAGTAATCTTCTTGTTCGCGTCATTATTATTCTATGTGTATTAACCACTTACGAATATTCCAACGATATTAATGGTAATAACTTCATTTATTATTTATAACCAACTTATACTTGTCATTTTCTTCATCCAATAAGCTTTTTTGTTATGGGGCCCACACAAAATTTGCGTCGTCGTCACGAATATTCACAAACGGTAAGAATATTTCACGACCAAATAAATATTCAAACAATGAAATATTTTATAACTACTTTCTTATTTAAGATATTTAAGCATTTTACCCATAATTCAATTACATTAATCAAATCAACCTTTACTATTTCAAAATAATAAATAGAAATTCAATTTCATTTAATAATAAGTTGAGGGTCTTACAACCTCCCTCCTTATGAAATTTCGTCCTCGAAATTGATGTACGTGCCTTGGTGTTTTCAAAAAGGTGAGGATACCTTGTAAGACCCCAAATAATTAATAAATGAAATTTATTTTCCTCTATTATTTCTTTAATTAGTAAGGGTTGATTTGATTAATGTGTTAGTTATATAGTAAAATAATAAATATTTTAAATAGTAGTAGTGGTTATAAAATATTTATTTTGGTTTGGAATATTCGTTGGTCGTGGAATATTCTTACCGTTTCAAATATTCGACGACGCGTTGCCTTGTGTGGGCCCCATAACTGAAAGCGATCGGATGAAGAAAACGATAAATATAAGTTGTTTAAAAATAATACCAGTAGTTGTGCATTATGCTAACACCGCTGAATACCCTATGGTTAAAACACAAGAATACGCGCTGTCGCACAAGAAGATATTACCTGTATTGCACCAATTATCAAGGCACTACTCAATAATGGTTACAGTAATTACTGCTCGCTTTTTTATTTTATTGATTCAATAATTGTCATATTGATATTTTATATTATTATTATTTCAATAATTGTCATTACACATATTTTCCATTATCTGAGCAATAATTCATATTATCTGAATAATATTATTAGATAACATTATTAACAATGTCTAGAAAGTTCTGTCTAAGGAGAGGTTTGGTCATCTAATTGCATTGCCCGATGAAGGAGAGATCCTTATTGGAAAGCCCCTATCCTCGAACCGCCCTTTGTCAATAATAATGTGATTCGTAATATTATTTATGAATAATTAATTATTGATTTATATGATGAGGAAAATATTGATTTTATGAGGATATAGATGGAGAAAATTTTTAATGTGACAATTGTTGAAAATTAATATTTTATCTTTTTGTGATAAAATAATTCATTTAAATATATTATTTTAATAATATATTAACGATGATATTTTTACAATGAATGTGGGATATATGAGTATATGAGGAGGAAGAGTATTTTTGTGGCATTAAATGTTTAACACATGTTTTGTGTGTTGGTGGACACAATTATTGACCGAAATTTGATTATAGCTTGTAAAATCGCCCGTTTGTGAATTTCGATCAATTTCTGTTTGGAATTTGGAAAATCTTTCTTCTGTAAAGTTGTAGAGAATTGAATTTCCTATAAAAAATCGCGAGATTCGAATTTTCTAATAAAAAGGCTATTTATTATGAATTATTGAAGTTCCGAAGTTCCGAAATAATTAATTTTTGGGAGTTTTAGTTAATTATTTTGAGAAAAACATTTTTTGCAACTAAGTTGGCCTCACATATGATTCAAATGGGCTGAGATCAGTTGTGTAAGGTGGGCTAAGGAAAATGTGAAAATATATTAATATTATATTCAATTTTCTACTTTGGTGTTCTAAGCATTTTCCTATAAATAGGTGCTTAGGTTAGAATTGAAAATCACACCGTAAACCAAGTTTTCTCTATTTCTTTCGATATATTGAGCGTATTCTTGTGAGTATACTTTGAGTGTTGTTATACGATGCAAGTTCCTTCACTCAGATCCAATTTTTCAATCGGCAGCACTGCCTTTGTGAGGTAAGGATATTATTATTAAAATGATATTATTTCTTTCAATATCATTATGCCGAAGTATTGATCTGAACTTTTAATCAAATTTGGAACTTTTTGTGCCGGAGTTACTATTCACGTATACGGCACTATTCACGTATACGACACTATTCATGAATACGGCACTATTCACAGAAAAATAAAATTTTCCTTTTCGTCCAAAATATCTATTGTGGATACTAGCTTTGATTGTATCCATGTTTTGATCATTCTTGAATTTTACACCACTATGATTATTTATGAGGTATTTTTGGACATGAAATAGCTGAAATACGAATCCTTAATACTTGTTCTTTTGTTTAACTGGATTCGTTTTCTTTAAAATATTTTCATCATCCTCACCCCCTAAATGATGATAATATCGAATATCTTTGGCCCGTGGTGCAAAGATGAATGATTTCTTGATGAATATCTTTGGTAGTAGAAAAGATGAACAATTATTTAGATGAATATGACCGATGATGAATATCTTTTCTTCAGAGTAGTGCAAAGATGAATATTTGATTCAAGATGAATATTGATTGATGTTACAGGATAAAATAATGATGATGGATCGTTAAATTCATAGATGTTAGTAGATTTCATCCTCTACGTAACTCTTCTATGAATTAATATTTTCTACCATGAATATTGCTCTAAAACTTTTGTTTAATGTATTCTCTCGATTTTTTTCCTGTTGAAGACTAACGATAATTTGTTGTATATTATCTTAGTCATAATATTCTTTCTCGGGCTAGTTGAGCTCACCCTTTTCCTTTTTGTTCCATTTTTCTTCTCGGAGGCGAGAATGTAATGAGTACAAGTCGGGGTATGGAATGAAGGTTCTAGAGAGAGTTGTTTAGTAGTCCTCACCATTTTGTAAAATAATGTATCAATAAATGTGATGAGGATTTATTTGGGTATAGATATTGTCTAAAAGATAATATTTGTATTCAAACTCACGCTTTCTTCGTTGTAATAATAAAGTTGTAGTTGTTTACGCACTATGTATTGACAACTCGGAATGGGTGATGTATACCTATTTTGGGGGCGCCACATACCTCACTTTCATTTTCGCTTTCCAACTCCCATATCATTTCCTCAATAGCATGGTTCCTCCACAAAACTTTGACTTGTGGTATGACCTTTGTGCGTAGGACATGCTCCTTCCTATCCAAGATCTTGACAGGTACCTCCTTGAACGTTAAATCTTTGGCTATTTCGTCTGGTTCTAACTCAATAACATGGTTCGGGTCTTTCACATATTTACGAAGCACAGATATGTGAAAAACATTATGAACACGAGACATACTTGGAGAGGTAGCGAGTCTATCGCCACATTTCCTACTCGGTTAAGAATCAAAATGGACCAATAAATCATGGATTAAGCTTTCCTCTTTTCCTGAATCTTGTAACTCCCTTCCATGGAGCAACACACAACAATACATGATCCCCAATCCTAAATTCCATGTCCTTTCGATGAAGATCCACATAACTCTTTTGTCGATCTTGTGCATTTGTATACGTTATCGAATCATTTGGATCTTTTACGTAATACGTACTCAACTCGTCCCAACAATGTTGCTTCACCCACCTCATCCCAACATATTGGAGAGCGACACTTTCGTCCATACAATGCTTCGAATGGAGCCACACCTATACTTGTCTTATAACTGTTGTTGTAGGAGAATTCCACCAATGGTAAATACCTATCTCAACTCCCTTTCAAGTCTAGGACACAGAGTCTTAATAGATCTTCAAGAGTTTGAATAGTCCTCTCTGATTGTCCGTCCGTTTGAGGATGGTATGCCGAACTTAATCGTAAATCCGTGCCCATAGCTTTTTGCAAGCTAACCCAAAATCGTGAAGTGAATCTTGGATCACGATTCGAAACTATGGATACTTGCATGCCATGCAATTTTACAATCTCATTTACGTACATACGAGCAAGACATTAAAAGGAATAAGTCTCCCGTATAGGCAAGAAATGAGCAGACTTAGTTAATCTATAAACAATAACTCAAATCGCATCTATGCCTTGAGAAACTGTGGGAAGACCCATAACGAAATCCATGGTAATGTGTTCCCACTTCCATTTTGGAATCTCAAGTGGTTGCAATGGACCCTTAGGCACTTGATGCTATGACTTTACACATTGACAAGTTACACACCTAGAGATAAACTTCGCGATCTCTCTCTTTATATTGTTCCACCAAAATGTATGTCTAAGATCACGATACATTTTGGTACTTCCACGATAGATTGCAAATGGTGTATTGTGTGCCTCCATTATGATCTTGTTCTTCAAATAAGAATTGTTAGGAACACAAAGTCTGGAGTGGACTCGATGTATTCCTTCTTCATCGATTCTTGCTTCTAGAATAGCACCTTCTTGTACTTTCTTCTTCATACGCATCAGCTTCGGGTCTGTGGCTTGAGCAACTTTAACTTTATCGATTAAAGTTGGTTCTATGCGTATACTTGACATCATTTCATGAGTCCTTGGAGTCTTTAATTATATCTTCATCTTTTGTAAGTCACACAAAATGGGCCTTTGTGTTAACAACATCGCACTCGTTCTCGTGTATGATCTTCTACTCAATGCGTCAGCTACCACGTTCGCTTTTCCAAGATGGTATTGAATAGTGTGGTCGTAATCTTTTAACAAATTTCGAGCTAATGTCGCTGCTTGCATGTTGAGTTCCTTTGTGTGAAGAAATATTTGAGGCTTTTATGGTCCGAATATATCTCCACTTTCTCCCCATATAGATAGTGCCTCCCGGATCTTTAAGCGAAAACGATCACGCTTGCCACTCTAGATCATGAGTAGGATAATTCCTCTCATATTCTTTAAGTTGTCACGAGGCATAGGCTATGACTTTCCCACGTTGCATGAGAACACATCCTAACCCTTTTCCGAAGAATTGTCAGAGATAACAAATCCATCCGAACCGAGATGGTATTGTCGTAACAAAGTCTTAAATGAGTCTCCTCTTAAGCTCTTGAAAACTCTTCTCGCATTCCTCGCTCCATACGAATTTTGTATCTTTCTGAGTCAACTGAGTTAACGGAGTAGCGATTCGAGAAAATACTTCCACAAATCTCCGATAATAACCAGCTAAACCCAGAAAGCTACGTACTTCGGTCACCGACTTCCGTTGCTCCCAACTTTGTATTGCTTCAATCTTCAACGGGTCAACAGATACTCCATATTTTGACACAATGTGCCCAAGGAATGCTACTTCCTCAAGCCAGAACTCGCATTTCTTCAACTTGACATATAACTTGTTTTTCACGAAGCCTTTAGAGTACTAGCTTCAAATGGTGCTCATGATCTTCATGACTTTTGGAATATATGAGGATGTCATCCATAAAGACAACAACGAACTGATCTAAATATTCCTTGAATACTCGATTCATCATATCCATGAAAGCCGCAGGAGCATTAGTCAATCCAAAAGACATGACTAAGAATTCATAATGCATGTACCAAGTTCTAAAAGCAGTCTTCGAAATATCCTCAGTTCTAATCTTTAATTGATGATATCCAGAATGAAGATCGATCTTTAAAAAGAATTGTGCTCCTTGTAACTGGTCAAACAGGTCATCAATGCAAGGTAGAGGGTACCTATTATTGATGGTGACATGGTTCAATTCCCAGTAGTCAATAAAAAGTCGCATACTCCCGTCTTTCTTCTTTACAAATAAAACAGAAGCACCCCAAGGAGATGTACTAGGACGAATGAAACTGATGTCCAACAACTCCTGTAGTTGGACCTTTAACTCCTGAAGTTCAATAGGAGCCATTCGATACAGGGTTTTAGAAATGGGTTTGTAACAGGTTCAAGGTCAATAAAGAATTCAACTTCACGTTCTGGGGGTAGACCGGGAAGTTCTTCAGGAAATACGTCAGGAAATTTACTAACAGCAGGAATATTATTCAAATCTAACGTGTCTTTATTCAAATCCATAACATAGGCTAAGAAAACTTGACATTCATTTTTTAATAAACGAATGGCTTTATGGCTTGATATAATAGTGATTGATTTTAGTAGTTTAGTTGTTTGAATTCACATAACAGGTTGGTTAGGAATATGAAAACTAATAACCTTACAAAAACAATCAATTTTGGCATGATGAGTAGTTAACCAATCAATCCCTAAAATTACGTCAAATGCAAGTATCTTTAAAGAGATAAGATCAACAGGTAATGTGATGGTGCCAACTTGGATCAAACAAGATTTATAAACAGTGGATGTAATAAAAGTGTCTCCTAACGGAGTATCCACAGATAGGTCAAAGTCTAATTTCTCCGGAGTTAAGTTTAAATGTTGAGCACAAGCAGGAGAGATAAATGAATGGGTAGCACTCGGATCTAGTAAGGTATAAACTTCGTAAGAATTTATGATTAGCTTACCCGTGATCACCTCGTTTGGGTTTCTCGTATTTTTACCAGTCACGACAAACGCTCTTCCAGGAACCATTGACTTTGACTTTTCTGGGACAGCCTTTTGAGTCACCATTCCCACTGGACTTGGTCTTCCTACAGTCACCATCCCTCTTTTCCATATTTATAGCATATAACCGGTGGTCGTTCTCCTCCCTTAGAAACAGTTGTTGCTGGTGCTGACGTCTTAACATTGTCGTTGTTGTACTTTCTCTTTTTAAACTCTCCTCCCGACTCACTTCTTCTATTATCATGGCCATGATTTCCACCAGAGTGATTACCGCTTTTGTCCGTATTCTTTCCTCCCCGCTAGTTATCATTGCTCCGATGACTGCTGCCATCGGTTTGACCCTGGGTGTTGTCCCTCGGTTAAACGTACCCATTATCTCACTCTAATAATTGAGCCTTGTTGACAACATATGAATATAGAGAAAATTTATGAAAAATGAGATATTGACATATATCGGGTTTCAGACCTCTCAGAAACATCTGCGTCATACGTTCCTCATTCTCCACCAAATGAGGTGCAAACCTGGATAACTCCGCGAACTTCGCCTCGTACTGGGACACCGTCATGTTGTTTTGTTCCAGTCTAATAAACTCCACTTCCTTCATATGACGAATAATTTTAGGAAAGTACTTGTCATTGAACAATTTTTTAAATGTCTCCCAAGACATGCTGAGTGCAGCTGGATAGGTATGTTTCACATATTCCCACCAGTAATGTGCCTCATTACTGAACATAAAAGTGGTGAATGGAACCTTCTGTTCCTCCGTACATCCCAAGACATCGAATATCTTGGTAATTTGCTTGACCCGTGTTTTTGCCTTTATCGGATCCAACTTTCCCCAGAATTTTGGTGGCCCCAACTCTTTGAACTGCTTGGATGTGACAAATCGTGCGTTACTATCATTTCAACCTGTATTTTATACACGAGTCTCCCTCGTCTGATTTTGCATGAACTGCAAAAATGTTCTAAACATCCCGTCGTTCATCATCTGCTCAGTGGTGTTGTCTACAGGAGGAACATTGCCAGCCTATTGCACGTTTTCCTCGTTGGTGAGTAAAGGTGTCTCCACGGTCTCATTTACTCCGCTGTTAACATTCTCAGTTGCCATTCTCAAATACTGCCATAAAACAAGGGTTAATTAAAGAAATGGACATGCAACATAATAACCCTATACTCTGACCAACCAACAAATAAGCTTAAGTAGGACATACTAGCGAAGGATTTACTCGTCTCTCCCCTACTAGTTCTATTCCCCGATCTCCGCCAGAGACCATATCCCTAAGCTCTGATACCAACTGTGACGCCACCAAAATAGGTATACATCACCCATTCTGAGTCGTCAAATACATGGTACAGAAACAACTACAACTTTATTAATACAATTGTCGTGCAAAATACGACAACACATAAACTGTGAGTTTAAATACAATATTGTCTTCTAGATAATATACACACTCAAATAAGTCCTCATTACAATTATTGATACATTATTTTAAAAAAATGGTGAGGACTACTAAAACGACTTTCTAGAACTATCATTCCATACCCCGACTAGAACTCGCTACATTCTCGCCTCTTGAGAAGAAAAATGGAACAAAAAGGAAAAGGGTGAGCTCAACTAGCCCAGTAAAGAACATTATGACTAAGATAATATATAACAAATTGTCGTTAGTCCTTAACAGGTAAAAATCTGATAGAATATAATAGACACCAAGTTTCAGATCAATATTCGTAGCGGAAACAACATTTCATAGAAGAGTTACGTAGAGAGTGAAATCTACTATAATCTATGAATTTAAAAGTCCATCATCAAATTTTATCCTTGTAACATCAATCAATATTCATCTTAAATCAAATATTCATCTTTTGCATCTATGTTCATCACAACAATTTCAAAGTCATCATCATTAATACGGCCAAAGATAATCATCATTTAGATAGAGGATGATCGAATCCAATGAAACAAAAGAACAAATTTTAAGGATTCGGTACTTCAAACAATCCAAGTTCAAAAATACATCATAAATAACCATAGTGAGTAAAATTCAAGAATGAAGATTCAAAACATGGATACAAAGCTAGTATCCATAATAGATATTTTGGACAAAAAATGAAAATTTAATTTTTTGTGAATAGTGTAGTATTCGTCATCAGATACGCGAATAATAATTATCGTATACATGAATAGTAACCCCTACACTAAAAGACAAGAATTTCACAAGAAAATATTACCAATATTCGTGCATAATGATATTGAAAGAAATAATATCATTTTAAAAAAAATATCCCTTACCTCAAAAATACAAGATTTTCGACCGGAATACTTGATATAAAATCATTCAAAGTATCAAAATACTCACAAGAATACACCGGATAATATAGAGAGAAATTTTTAGTTTACGTGTGATTTTCAATTCTAACCTAAGCACCCTATTTATAGGAAAATGCTTAGAACACCAAAGTAGAAAATTTAATAAAATAATACTATTTATAAAAAAAATTCCTACGCACACCTTACCAACTGATTTTAGCAATTTAACACATGCAAGTGGGGCCCACCAAATGAAAAAAACATTTTTCTTTTAAAAAATATTTAAAACTTCAAAAATCAATTATTCCGGAACTTCAATACCTCATAATAAATAGCCCTTTTATCAGAAAAATTCAAATCTTATGTCCATTCCATAGGAAATTCAATTCTCTATAACTTTAAAAGTTTAAGTTTTTCGAAATTCCGAACAGAAATTGACCAAAATCCACATACGGACGATTTTACAAGCTATAATCAAATTTCAGTCAAGAAATGGGGTCCACAAACATGAAAAACATGTTTTAAATATTTTTATTAACAAAATACTCTTCCTTCTCATTTATTCATATATCCCACATTCATTGTAAAAATATCACCATTATTATATTATTATAATATAATAATATATTTAAATGAATTATTTTATCGGAAAAGATAAAATATCAATTTTCAACAATTGTCACATTAAAATTTTCTCCATCTATATCCACATAAAATGAATATTTTCTTTTATAATATAAATCAATAATCAATTATTCACAAATAATATTACGTAATCACAATATTGACACCTGCATCGGATTCTAGGAAAGCAGGGCTTTGCGATAAGGATTTCTCATCATCGGGCGCATGATTAGGTGACCAAACCCTCCTTGTATAGACAACTTTCCATCGCCAATAATGCTATCTAATAATATTATTCAAATAATATGAATTATTGATCTGATAATGGAAAATATTGTGTAGTGACAATTATTGAAACAGTAATAATATAAAATATCAACGTATCAATTATTGAATCAATAAAATAAAATATTGAACAATAATAATTATAACAAATATTTAGTAGTGCCTTTTTACGTACGAATCAATAATTGGTGAAATACCGTGTGCTACTGTGTAACAACGCGTATTATTGTGTTTTCACCACCGGGTATTTCAACAGTATTAACGGTAACAATTACGCCGTTATTTATAAACAACTTATACTTGTCGTTTTCTTCATCCAATCGCTTTCCGTTTTGGGGCCCACACAAGGCTGCGCTGTGACGCCCCCAAAACAGGTATACATCACCCATCTTGGGTCGTCACTCACATGGTATAAAATTTAAATACAACTTAATTATACAACAGTCGTGTAAAATACGACAAAACATAATCTAAGAGTTTTAATAAGAATATTGTCATCTAGACAATATCCACACTCAATGGAGTACTCATTAGAATTATATATTGCATGTCATGTCATAGTGAGGACTACTAATGCTATCATCTGGACCGTCACTCCGTTCCCTGACTCGTCCCAGCTATATTCTCATTTCCTGAAGAGAACAGTGAAAGAAAGGGTGAGCTCAACTAGCCCAGTAAGAAATATTATGACTAAGATAATGCAGAATAAATTATCATTAGTCTTTAACAATGTTAAATTGATAAAATACAATAAACATCAAGTTTAACTATAGAGGAATAAGCAATCCATTAGAAGAGTCAAGTAAAGCATGATATCTACTATCTTCTATGATTTAAAATGTTTTCATCAATTTTTATCGCTGAGACTCAGCTTAATAAATAAACCACATCATCGAGTCATCCCTGCACTACGGGCCAAGGATATTCATTAAATCATCAATGGTCATGACTATACCGAATAATCCCTAGTCATAATCATACCAAGTCCATCTCTGCACGTAAGCCAAAGATATACAGCTATAAGACCAATAATCAACAGTCCATCTTTGCACGTAAGCCAAAGATATACAATTCAATAATCAACAATCCATCTTTGCACGTAAGCCAAAGATAACTTTCATCACCATATGAGCATGAGGATGATGACAATGATATAAGCATTAATCAAACAAAAATAAGGATAAATATTAAAGACATTAAATTTATCCACATATTAACAATCACTTAATAAACTCATAATCTAATATTATTAATATTATAATAACATTTTAATCACTTCTTAAACTTATAAACAATTTATTTCAATTGTTTACACTTTACCAAATATTGCATTTAATCATTCAAAAATGCCATACTCATAAGATTTCATCACTAATAATCAAATCCTTTATCAAAAATTTGCATATACCCTATATAGGATTCCCAAGTCATAAAATCCTATTTACCAATTTTCAACTTCACATAACATATTTAACTTGTATACTCATAACTAGTGCATTTTCATGAAAAATACCAAATCAGTCCCAAAAAAATTTCTTTTCTGGGATTTAGCAAAATATAGTCCCATATTGAACATATATTTTTCTCAGAATTTTTAAAATTTATTTACTATTTTTCATAAATCAATTTCTAATTAATTCCTTAAGAAATTAACTACCTCAAGTTTAACTCCAGAAATTCCCAAATCTTGGCAGGATCTTACACATGTTAACGTGATCTTCCAGTTTAAATTTCATGGTCATCAGAGTTATAGAACTCCGGTTATAGCATTTTTTGTCAGAAAAAGCTAAATATTGAAATGGTCATAACTTGCTCATTTTAAGTCGGAATGAGCTCATTTTTGGACAGTAGGTACTTTATACCATATATTTTCATTTCCCAAAAGGCCAAAATTTTTCTCTCAAACTAAGCGTGCGAAATAGCCCTTTTAAACTTTTGGGCAGTAGCCTTTTTGGTGTTTTACAGTTTTTGACTCCTTTCCTAAAATCAGTCCACACGAAAATCTACAACACCTTTTTCAGTGATTCCACTTGGATAAGTTAGAAAACTCATAGATCTAACTCTAGAACTTGACCACACTCAAAAATTCGAAATATAGTAAGAGATATGGTCAATTGAATTTCATATTCCATTTTCACCAAAATCTGATTTTCAACCCTTTGTGATTTCTAAGAAACTTTCATGTTTTCACATAATAACCAACATAACTTATCATAACACTAACTCATACTACATATACCCATGATTTTGATCAGTTCAATGCTTTTATTATGACTTTCATCATAATCCACGTAAAAAGATCATTTCCACAATTTAATATGGAATGAATACAAAGGATCATTCACCATACATGTGGTAATACACAAAGACATGTTATTCCAACAGAATAATAAAGAATGGAATAACTGAAGAATTCACCATGCATGTGATAGATCGCATGCATGATTATTCTCAACGAATAATAAAGAATGAAACCGTGTCGAGCGTAATTAAATGCAAACGAGATATTCCAAACAGAGAATAATAAATAATGGAACTAGGTCATGCATAAACGCACAGATAGGATATTGCGACAGAATAATAAAGAATGGAATAATAGAAGAATTTCACAATGTATACGGTACTTCGCATAAATAAGTTATTCCAACATAATAATAAAGAATGGAATAACAACTTTTACGAGTGTTGAAAGAAAATAATTCTCTTCATGAATACGAAAGAATAATACCCCTTACCTTAGAAGAAAATGGATATTGGAAAAGTGAAGTAGCAGGATACTTTTCTTCTTTCTCTCTATGATTTCTCTCTCTAGAGTTTTAGTGAATTCGTAAGAAATAATGAAGGAATGAACTTCTATTTATAGAAGAACTGAAAGTGGCTCTTGGTCTTAACGAAGGGTCAAAATGACTCTTGGTAATATTGAAGAGACAACTACTATTTGTGAAGGGGCAATTAACTCTTGAAACACCGAAGAGGCAAATAACTCTTGAAAAACTGAAGGGACAAATAACTCTTGGAAAACTGAAGGGACAAATAACTCTTGGAAAACTGAAGAGACAAATAACTTTTGGAAAACTGAAGGGACAAATAACTCTTGAAAAACTAAAGGGACAAGTTACTATTAAAATTTTAAATCAACGATCCATATTAATTTACTATTATAATTTCAACCAACGGTCTGAAAAATTAGCACATCTCCTCATGGAATAATATTGTACCCAAAAATGATTTGGACTGAAAAGAAATATATTTTTCAGGTGAATAGTATCCTGTGAATAGTAACTCGTGAATAGTAACTCGTTAATAGTACTCCGACACGAAAAGTGCCCCGAATACTCGTTTGAATAGTATAACCTCCAGACATCAATTATTATCGAAATAAATGTCGATTTCCACTAACACAAATAATTTCAACACAATGGAACTATCAATTTCATCTTTAATCAACACGAACTTATTCATCATTAATATTATAACTCACAATATTTAACAACCAGGTCGTTTCCAGGAAAGAGGGAGCTTTCCGATAAGGATTTCTTCTTATTCGCGCGCAATTAGATGACCAAACCTCTCCTTGACAGAACTTCTAGACATTCTAAATATTGCAATTTAATAATATGAATAACTTTGATGTCTCAATTATTAATTTAATAATATAACATATTATACAGATGATAATGTGATAATAATTGAATCAATAATATGAGAGATATGATGCAACAATTACTGTAGCAATAATTGAGTATAACTGAGTGACTTCTTACGTAAGCATCAATAATCAATACCGTGTGCTACTATGTAACCATGCGTATTACTGTACTTTTACTACAGAGTAGTTCAACAGTTTTAACGGTAACACTTCCATCGTTATTTTTATAAAAAGATAATTCTGTCATTTTCTTACTACGACAATACTTCCGTTATGGGGTCCACCAATGATTGTGTCGTCATACGAATATTCCCTGTTAAAACGAATATTCCCCGACCAATCGAATATTATATAAAAACTTGCTTACTTTGCAAAATTTATAAATATTACCCACAACTATAACATTATATCAAATCCACACCATAATATTCAAAAAAATATTTTGAGAAATTTAAATCTTTATTCATAAAATTTGGGGTCTCAAATGCGCTGTCGTACGAATATTCCCCGACAGTAAGAATATTTCACGACCAAACGAATATTCTCCGACAACAATGAATATTTTATAATCACTTGCTTATTTAAGATATTTACGCATTTTACCCATAACTAACCACATTAATCAAATCAAACCTTACTTTTTCAAAATAATAAATAGAGGAAATTCAATTTCATTTAATAATAAGTTAGGGTCTTACACTACAAGGTCAAAAAGGCAATAAGAATATGCCTATACAGAGGAGACACTACTCCCCTTTCCAAGCGCAGCCTTCAAACCCTCCATTGCCTAAAGGTGGAGATGTAAAGTGCCCTCAAATGTTCACATCCTTAGGGGACTCACTCGAGGTTATTCTTGCTCTTCTGATTACTCAGAAGAAAATCACGCGTCTTCTTCCACCAGCCAACCCAAATGGGAGGGGATTCAATGCTACTCGAAAGTGTGCTTATCATGCCGAGGCACCTGGACATGATACTCAAGATTGTTGGGCCTTGAAACACAAGATCCAAGATTTAATAGACAACGGTGAGATCGTGGTTACCAAACCAGATCAACCTCATGTGCAAGATAACCCTCTTCCTCAACACAAAGAAGAAGAGGTCAACATGATTAGTTGGAGCGCTGGATGAGTTCCAATTTTAATGGTGAATCATCCCAAACTATGAAAGAGGGTGATGATAGATGGGATTACACAAAGTTCCAATTTGTTATGGAATGAAAGATGAAGGTTCTTTGTAAGCAAATTGAATAATTGGCAGAATTGGTGACCCATCAACATCAAGTCACACGCCAGTTAGTCAGCCAGGAGCATGCCTATCTCCTTCCTTTTGTTATGAATGTTCCACCATCACCTTCAAAAAGCAAAGCTATGGAGGATAAGGTTGCGAAGAGAGCAAATGCTAAAGTCCCTCGGGATTTTTCCAATCAAAGGGAATTTACATATCTGGGCCAACCTATGGAGGAGATATTTCAGATGCTAAACAACGAAGGAAGAATCACCTCCCTTCTACCTCCAATTAATCCCCATTCAAGACGGTTCAACTCTGATGGAGTATGTCAATATCACTCACATTCTCGCGGTCACAACATAGAAAAATGCTAGGGCACTCCGCCACCTTATTCAAAATTTAATTGACAGTAGTGTCCTACAGTTGGCAAACGATGACACTGTGATACTCGAGAGTGGGAATACATGTCCTACCAAATGGAAGGGGTTAGTAGCAGTTATATCCGCTGAGGATGATGAGACTGTCAAACCATTTCCCATACAAGCAATTCAACTCAAAGAAGTTGACAATCTTTTGAAAGTGGCTGCACCAAAGCCAATTTCTTTACCCTTCAGACCACAATATTCTGTTGTCAGCTTACACAAAGTCCCATGGAATTATGGAGAAGTGAAGGATCCACATCTCATACTACTGCTACAAAGTCAAATGAAAATCCATTGTATCTTCCTCAATGGGTTATGAAGCCCACCTTCAAAGCAAAGGGGAAGATTCCCATGGAGAAGATTAAAAAATTCCTTTGCACTATGGGCCATAATGAAGCCAAGGTGGTTCTAAGCTTAAGAGAAGCTCCAAATCATATCTTAATACTGGACTTGGTTTTCTCTTTCGAGGATCATAGAAAGATTTTATTGAAGGTTTTGGAAGAAGCCTACTTCCCAAAATCAGTGGATGTGGAAAAATTTCAACATCTGGTTGATAAAAAATTTAAAACAATGTGATATCCTTCACTGATGACGATATATCGCCCGAAGGGACCGGTCATTGCAAGCCATTGCACATCGCAATTTTGTCCTCCGGGTATATGTTAGTTGGAGTTTTGATAGATGGAGGTTCGTCTCTGAATATATATCCTCATGCAACTTTGGTAAAGATGAACGTCAATCTCAAGTGAATCCGAAGCAGCCATACGGTTATCAAATCTTTTGATGGATCCCGATGAAATTCTGTCGAAGAGATTGAGCTGTTAATTGAGATTTATCCAAATACATTCAATGTATCCTTCCACATCCTCAAGATAGATTCAGGATACAACCTGCTATTGGGGAGACCATGGATCCACATGGCTGGTGTCGTCCCTTCTACACTTCATCAACAACTAAAATACATTGTCAACAATAGCCTAATCACTGTCAATGCTAAGCCAGACTATCCTGAACAAGGAAATCTACCTATCATCAGCTTCAATTCAAAAGTTGAGTCGGCCAGTTTTCATACTTTGGAAGTGAGAAACACGCAATACCATCCTATTGGAGCGCCACTTCCCGTACCCAAGATTTCTGCTGAGGGCCACTCAAGAAATGATGTCATTGGGTCATCAGCCTGGACAAGGGCTTGGTAAAAATCAGCAGGGTATTAAGCACCCTATTCAAGTGTCCATTCAACCTGGGACAGTCGGACTAGGCTATTCTGCCAGTTCCAGCCATAGGAATCCTCATAAGCAAAAGCAGATTCCTCAAGCTTTTGCCACACGACAATTTTCTCCACCTGCACCTCATGAGATGATACAGTCTCTAATAAAGGTGCCACCCCATGTTATGGCCATGTTGTTTTCCAAACCAGTACCCTTTAAAGTAAAAGAGGTCCTGATTCCTAATCCCGCAGTGGAAGAAAGGGAACGAAAACGTAAACATGACATCGCCTTAATGATGTCAGGCATACGCATCATTGTCGATGATGAACATACAAACAGATATACCCCAGATGATGATTGCCCAGATGTTATGGTCATCATTCGGAAAAAGGAGGAAGATGATAGCCCCTCCATCACTGCAGTCCATCAGGACTTTGCCCTCGACAATTGGAGCAGCACTCCATGCATTGGTCGACGAGGGTAAAACGGGCAGAAATCCCTCTGCCCTGTAAATAACTTTAATTGCTTACTTTTTCACATGCAGATTAGCGGTTATTTTATCAAGATATGCTAACACTTATGTATGATTAAACAGCTTCATATATTAAGTGAAAGCATATTTTATTTCGTGACTCAATTTAGATGTGCTGTAGATTTCTTGATGAGGAGCCTTTTCTCCACAAGGACTGTAACTTTGATGAAAAGCTGGACTCGGACTTAATGGAAATCTAAGAGGACATTGAGACACCTCAGAAGATTAAGGAATGGGTCGAAGACAAACCTAAACCCAACCTTGACCAAACCACTTCTTTCAATCTTGGAACCTTAGAAAGCCCTAAGCTAATCCAGATTAGTTCAGACCTCACCCCAAACCAACGGAATGACATGGTTGCTCTATTAACCCAATTCCAAGATATGTTTGCATGGTCTCACGAAGACATTGTTGGGTTGTCCACTGACATTGTCCTTCATCGCCTTCCTATTAAGGAGGGATTTAAGCCAGTTAGGCAGAAGCTCAGGCGATTGAAACCTGAGTGGAGTTTAAAGGTGAAAGAAGAAATTGTGAAATAATTTCAAGCTGGCATTATCATGGTGTCCACATATTCGGAATGGATATCCAACATTATTCCCGTGCCTAAACCAGGAGGAAAGGTACAAGTTTTGGTGGATTATCGGTATTTGAACAAAGCTTGCCTTAAAGATAGCTTTCTCGTGCCCTTTATCCACATTCTTATTGACAATACTGCTCAATACGACATGTACTCATTTATGGATTGCTTTGCGAGGTATCATCAGATTATGGTCGCTGAGGAAGACCGTGAAAAAACTACTTTCATCACGCCTTGGGGAACCTTCTGTTATTATTCGGCCTCATCAATGCCGGGCAACCTATCAGCGAGCTATGATGGCTCTTTTCCATGATTTAATGCATAAAGAGATAGAGATCTACGTATATGACATCATTGTCAAGTCCCAAAGGGAGGAAGGCCACTTAGACCATCTCAAAAAGCTCTTTAACAGGTTGTGTAAGTATAACTTGAAGTTGAATCCAGCCAAGTGCGCCTTTGGTGTAAAATTAGGTAAGTTGCTAGGTTTCCTAGTCAGCCACAAAGGGATTGAGCTGGATCCCACTAAAATCCAGGCCATCAAGGAAATGCCCATTCCTCAGACAGAGAAGGAAATACAGGGATTTTTGGGGAAAATAAACTTCATTAGCAGGTTCATTTCTCAACTCACAGCAACATATGAGCCCATCTTCAAATTGTTAAGGAAGAACTCCTTCATGAGTGTCAGAAAGCCTTCCTTACAATCAAAGAGCAGCTGGTTAACGATCTTATTTTGGTACCTTCCAGGGATGATGTTCCCCTGTTCATGTACCTGTCCATTAATGACAATGCTATGGGCTGTATACTGGGGAAAAAAGACGATAGAGGCTAAGAACGAGCTATCTATTACCTCAACAAAAGATTCAGCAGCAGTGAACATAAGTACACTCTTATTGAGAAAACTTGTTGTGTTTTAGCATGGGCTTCCATGTGGTTACATCATTACCTCCATGGTCACACAACCCATCTCATATCCCGCATTGATCCTCTCAAGTATGTGTTCAGTAAGCCCATACTAAATTGTCGGTTGTCCAGATGGCACTTGATCCTACAGTAATTTGACATCATCTACGTGACGCAAAAGTCTGTCAAAGGTTAAGGAATTGTGGATCAACTGGCCGCCACACCTGCAGTGGATTACAAACCCTTGGAAACATACTTCCCCGATGAAGGGGTCATGACAATTCAGCGATACCATTAGTACAATGCATGCCATATGTGGAAAATGTATTTTGACGAGCTGTTAACACAGAAGGTTCTGCAGCTGGAGAAGTTCTTGTATCCGGTACGGGGGAGCAATATCCTGTTGCCGTCAAATTGCAGTTTGTCAGCACCAACAACACAGCTGAGTATGAAGGCTATATCATAGGGCTAAAAGTTGCTCATTCAATGGGCATTAGGCGATTAACTGTCTTTGGGGATTCAGAGTTGGTAATCAAATAATCCATAAGAATCTATCAAACCAAAGAACTATATTTGCTGCCTTACCATCGAAAAGTTTTACAGATGGCATTGAGAGTTCGAAGAAATCTCCTTTCTACACATTTCTCATAATAGGAATGATTTTGCAGATGCACTAGCAACATTGGCCTCCTTGATTCACATACCTGACAAGGAAAACATGTCAAGCATCACATTTTCCCTGCAAAAGGCCCCAGCTTATGGGAACTATGTTGGAGAAGTATCGGAAGAGCTACCTCCCATCCACAACCCTTGGTATCAACATATCAAGGAGTATCTATGAGATGGATCTACACCCGCTGAGGCAAGCCTGACTGAAAATCCATCGACTGGCTATGAAATTCTACCTGAGCGTAGATGCACTCTACAAGAGAGATGCAGGATTAGGTCTCCTTAGATGTCTGGACAAAGACCAAGCTTAGAGGCCCATGAATGAGATCCATGGTGGAGTATGTGGCCCACATATGAGCGGACCCCTACGTGTCAAGAAAATCCTCAGAATATGGCATTATTGGCTTACGCTCAAAGCTAACTATGATGATCATGTCAAGAGGTGCTATTAATGCCAAATTCACGGGAATGCTATCCACACCCCTCCAAACGAACTCCACAACATGAGTTCGTCATGGCCCTTCTCAATGTGGGGAATGGACGTGATCGGGCCCATGGAGCCCAAAGCCAGTAATGGACATCGATTCATATTCACCATGATCGACTACTTCACCAAATGGGTAGAAGCAGCCTCCTTCCCCAGGGTTACCAAAGAAGTCATCATTCCTTTCATCAGAAATAATATCGTCTGTCGATATGGACAACCAGAGGTCATTATGTCAGACAATGCTAAGAACCTCAACAACAAAATGATGGAGGAATTATGCAGTAAATTCTATATCAAACACCTTAACTCCATCATCTACCATCCAAAGATGAATTGTGCTGTTGAAGCGACTAATAAAAACATCAAGAAGATCATGCAGAAAATGTTCGCCAATCACAAAGGATGGCCTGACCTCTTGCCTTTGACTTTATTAGCCTACAGAACTTCAATGCGTACTTCCACTGGGGAAACACCCTACTCATTAGCCTATGGGATGGAAGCAGTGATCCCCATAAAAGTAGAAATAGAATCCCTTAGAGTGTTGATGAATGCTCAGTTGGATGAAGACCAATGGGTACAAGACAGGTATCACCAATTGTCTCTAATAGATAAAAGGCGAACCACGGCTATCTTCCATGGTCAGTTATATCAGCAAAGGATCGCACGATCCTACAATAGGAAAGTCCGGCTACGGCAGTTTAAACAACACGACTTGGTTTTGAAGAAGATCATTGACAACCAAGATCAATCTAAGGGAAGATTTGCTCCTAACTGGGAAGGCCCGTTTGTTGTCAAGGAGGTATTGACAGGAGGCACTCTCAGACTACAGGAAATGGATGGCGATGAATTTCCATAGCTCATCAACTCGGACACCATGAAATAGTACTAAATCTGAGGATATCATTAATCAAACATCCTGGTTTTTGATCACTAAATCACCAGTCATTCCGGTTTTTAACCCTTTTTACATACTCCTCTTCCCCTCAGGGAAACATACACTTCAAACCAGCAGACTAGTTTCACCTCATTTCAAACCTTTCATACAATTTTGGTTATCCCCCAAGGGATTGAACCTTTCACACCTGCAGTTTATCCTGAAAATGGGATTAAACTTTTCTACGCTTGCAGTTTGTCCTGAAGACGGGATCAAATTTTTTTCCACACCTACAGTTTGTCCCATTCATTGGATCAAACTTTTTTCTCCCCGCAGTATAGCCTGCATATGGGATTCACATTTCTCTTTGGTTGTAAATCGTCCTGAGGGGTGAACTACGTCGACCTGATCTCCCTGATACCCGGGAGTACGTAGGCAACCATATTTTATATGGCCCGGTAGCAATAAAAAAAACAACAAAAACATTTCTGCCCTTTCTCTACAAAAACACTTCTACACCCTTCTTCATCAATAAAGCTTCTACACCCATCTGCCTTTCATATTCATCGTTGAACCTTTTACACCAGGTTTGAACTACACAGACCAGATCTCCTTTTCAATAGAAGTACGTAGGCAACCATTTAAGGTTCGGTCTAACCCCCTACCAGAACAAAAATACTTGTCACACGGTACTGGGATCAAACTTCAATCCACTATATTTCATTGGCTTCAGACCAAAGGGATGGAATTACCTAACCTCTCCTCACAAATAGGAGATTCGGCAACCATCTAAGTTGCGGTTGTACCTCAAAGAGCAACATCAATCCATAAGAGATGGAATTAACTAGGCTTCTCACAAATAGAAGTATTGGCGACCATCTGTGGTGCGGTTAATCTCAAAGAGGAAAAGCCACACGCCTCTCCACATTTCCATATAGAAACCAGTCCCACGACACCAAAGATGGTAGGGATACACACAAATCAATGATCAGTTCTGAAAAATCTTGCGACGTCTCAATGTCCACACATCAAGGATGAGTTCATAATGCATCAAGATCACAAGCCCTGAAGAAACAGGCAAATATCAAGCAAGTATCAAGGCACAACTGAAAGGGAAGTAAATCAAAATATATTTCTCTGCCATATATAATACTGTTTGATATATACATATGTGTTGTACATGGCAAAATGGCTAAGCTAGTTTGTGTAGGAAAATACAAGTCTATCTACGGATCTGTGTGTATGCGAACTATCAAATCTAGCATAGCATCCTTCTCCAAAGAAGGAGGTAACGCTGAAGCTCCTGCCCATTGGTATCTACACACGCTAGCAGATCTGAGGCTAAATACACGGTGGCATGATGCTCATTGATGTATGCACTCATATCAGCAATGATGCCAGTCGTAAGGGATCTCACTGAAGTACTATCTGTGACGGCCACATCCCGTAGAAAGGCCAGCATCTCTCTCTCTACAATCAATGCATCTCTGGTTGATCTGGCCTCATCCCTCTCTAATAGAGCTGCGTCTCTCCCATCAAAGGTTGTCAACATCAAAGCCCTAGCCTGATCTCTCTTAAAGGTCATCAAATGTAGACTCTGCTCCAAATACTATGTTGAATCTTTGAATCACGAGAGCACTTTTCGTGGTGGGAGAATCCATCACAAATCTTTGGAAACCCAAAGATCGAAAATCCTCCTCAATGGGAATATCAGTCTCCTCCATAGGCTCCTCATCATCAGAATCAGTGCTCTGCACTGTGGATACTACCACAACTGATGCAATCTCTATCTCCATCCATGCAGAATACTCTGTAGAACAACCCAGATGACTGACAGAAAACTTAGCTAACTCTCGCTGATCCCAACAGGCATATAACCTGGATTTATCCTCTACTGATAAGTGGCAAGAAGTGAAGCGCTAACTCGATGCCCCCTCAAAAGGATGAAAATTCTGAAACTGGTCAAACTGACACATCACGGCCAGTGGGTGGTAAGTAATCATGCCCCTCAAACCAGCTAGAGGAAGATAATCCATGCCCGGAGCAAAAGTGATGAAGCTGTAGGGTGAACTAAGCCCTGTACATGGCAATATAGCAAACAGATCTCCAATACCTGCCAGGAAAGCTGACCAAGATGCAGCATCATGGGTGAAACAATACCCATGTCGTCTAAAATTGCCAATCGGTCTCAAGAATGACATAAACCACACGTACAGCGTGATCGAGCTGCTTGTAAACACTCTCGTCGGATAAGTACAGCAGTATGTGGCCGACCTCAGAGTCTCTGCTATGATCATCGGTATGATGGTGTGACCCTCCCTAAGAGCTCTCACTGCCATGAT
The DNA here is from genome assembly GCA_020205615.1 of Panax quinquefolius. Lineage (NCBI taxonomy): Eukaryota > Viridiplantae > Streptophyta > Magnoliopsida > Apiales > Araliaceae > Panax > Panax quinquefolius. The sequence goes on along the minus strand of CM035152.1, from coordinate 68,044,228 downwards.
GACTCCTATATCCAACTCGTCCATATACCGTGGCATGTAGACATACGACAGTATGTACAATAGAAATACATCCACTCTAGCCAAACGCCAATGATCATCTAGTGTGGTGAAATCCCAGGAATGACGTGTATAACTATCCTCAGAGCCAAATTTTTCAAACAAAAAATGTTGGGATATAACGTTGCCAGATGTGAGCTCATCTTGCACCACTCTACGCCTTAATCCAGTGAGGGTCATGAACTGCCTACTCATGTCTCTAATCATCATATACACGCATGGTCTATCCAATGGAAGCATCGTCAAACATGCATACTCCTCCAGAGTAGGAGTCAACTCCTGGGTCCCAAATCGGAAAACCTGCCTCTTTGATACCCATTGCTCTAGCATGCCCTCCACGAATCTTGTGGGAACTTGAAACATCAACGAGGTCATAGTATGATGCAACAGATGATTTACAGTCACCCTGTCTGATGGTGACATGTTATCATACCACGATCGCATACCAGATGCCACCAAAAATGGTGGGGTATGATCAATATGGATAACTGTCGAAGAAGACATCTGTACGGGCCGTGTCATAAGACCATCCAGGGGTCAATGTTGAATATATCTGGACATACATACATATGCATAACATAATAACATGCATGATATAATAGATGACAATATGATATAGGGAATGGAAAACTGTACATACATTCCTAAGTATATCATCATCTAATACATCTTTGTATAACTAAAATATGAGAAATGGGGCACAGTCGCCCTACATCTAACAGAGGCCGATCAAAAGATATATCGAGAATTGGGTGAAGCTACCTATTATCTAACAAGAGGCCTATCAGAAGAGATAACGAGAATATTCATCAGAAGAATATAATGGTGTCAATGTCTACATCATCAATATTGTCCACCTGATGTAACTCCTCCTGAGTCACTGAATCTCTATCCACAGGGATGCCAGGCCTATACAAGGGAGGATCTGCACCGGCAAAACCATATGGGTCACCTGAGGGGCCAGCGCCAGAGCTGGAAGGATCAAAAGTATCTACCTCTGAAGGATCTCTACCCAAGTGTCGGATAAAGAAATGTGCTCGGTCCAACTGTCGTCAAATTGTCGATCTGTGTCACATGAGTCGAATCTCTGACATAGGCTAGCCAATCTGTCATCATCACAGATCCTGGAACCATATCCCCCATAAACTGAGTGGCGCAGGTCTGGGCTCCAATGGTACAAGGGAACCACTAATGCTCGAAAATCTCCTGAGTATAGGGACCCTCTAACAGTATAAAATCGTCAATCCCTAACAATGGGATATCAATGACGGGTGACTGCGAAACAGGCCAATAACGCCTGGCAGGAGGCAAGATCGGTATGCGAATCTCTTATGTAGTGTTCTTTATAGCACGCTCTCCTAAGTAGAGCTCCCATCCTCCATCTGTGAAGAGAGGAATCCTACGAGTAGAAATCACGTGCTCGACACCAGTTGGGTACTCATCCTCAAATCTAATGCTCAAATGCTCCCCAGAGTAGGGAACCCACATGATGACATCCGCTGTCAACAACTCTAGCTGTAGGCGACAATGAGTAAAACCCTCAGCAACAGAGACCTCCGCCAGTATGGAATGATGCCATCTCCGTCCTCATGGATATGTGTCTAAACCTAACACACTCATAGGATGCAAATATGGAAGCCTCTCATAGGCCCAAAACTGCTAACACAAAGGCAACATCTGCTGTCAGTCAACACTCATAACCTGTACATGGGAAAAGACAAGAGAAATACTCACCAACAGAAACGGGTAGAATCCTAACCAAGCTTCGATCAAGCCTTGCGATCGCATGCGCATTCCCTTGAGGAAGCAGGCGAAAGTGTAGGAACCCCAATCATAATCTCCTATACGGTCCACCTGTCGAGTGACGCTAATCAAAACGAAGGACACCGTAGAAGAGTTATATGCTATGAAGCAGCCCCTAATTATCATCAAGAACAATCACCGAAGAATGCGATCCTTGACTCTCACATCATCGGGTATGGGCTCACTCAACAGCTCGCTCATAACATCTACGCTCAAAGGACCTGAACGAATAGTCTTGCCTTTGAGCGCCTCCGCCGAAACTCCTAGTAAAGATCTGATGGCAGTAGGGGTGATATTCGCTAAACAAGGCACTGGATCCCTTTCAAACTCCATACCTATGATAAACCGCCAATCCATCGGTGTTATCATCACCTTAAAGTCCAGTAAATGGAGTGACTGAGTCTGGTGAAACCAGCGCTCAGACAATTCCCTGTGGTAACCCCAGGGACAACGACGGGGAAGAATGGAAAAAACATCCCGAATCCCCAGCCATGTACAATTGTTCTATAATTATCATGCAAAGCTTGATACATAGAGTGGATGCTGAACCAGTTCCCTCAAGGCTGTGTAATGCCGGGAACCTACATCAAATGCAGATCAACATCAGAACCCTTTACTCCTCATCAATAGGAAATAAGGAAGATTAAGATCTAACTTTATACCTTGTTTGCGTGCAGGTAAACTGAAGGGTGTCGACTCAAGTCGCCCAGAAGCTCTAGGTTCACCACCTGAATGCTTGGCAAATCCCTACAGGGAACACGTGCAGCAGGAGCTGAAACCTCAACCGGTACATCCTCCTCCTCATCCTCGACATCCGGCACATCAACCTGGATAGGACGTATCACCGCCTCCTCTAAATGACGAGGTTGTCTAACAGAATGGGGCTGAGGCACTTTAGATGCCCTTCTCCGTACACCCAAAGTGGTCCTGCAGGAACTACTCGACTGATCCGGATCCATAATATCTAGACAACAAGTCTCCAAATCTCCTCCGAAAGGGTGTGGTAAATTCTTACCTGGAGCTTTTCAAAATGTATTTTATGACTACATGCATGCATGCATTATTTTAACATACATCTGCAGTAGAGTTAAAAATGCATGACTACCCAATGCCTACGTTTTGGAAAATTTTGACATAGTCCCCTTTGTAAATAGGACTATCCATATGCACATAGGCATGACTAGGTGGCCATTCAGTAGCACACCTATCCAAAATCATATACACCCTACATGCATTAATACATCATAGTAAAAAATCCATAACTGTAGTCTAATTACCAGGATTATTTTGCTTTTCTACCTTTACTCATTTGTCCTCAAATAGGAAAAGAAATAACAGTAAAAGGTGCCAATTTGACTGTTTCAAAAGTCAAATTTTTTCATATCATTATGTTTAGCGTGGTTCAATACTAACATTTACTATGTTGAATATTTTTTGTCAAGTCATATCAGCATGCATATTCACTACTATGTGTCTAAATGCATTTCATGTGATAAGTTATTTTCCAACGGATAGAAACTGGAAAAATACATCCATATGTTACCAGGACAATGAAGAACACTTGTACGGTAACAAAATTTGTAGAAAGTAGCCCGAACTCAGCAAATCTGAAGAAGATCTCTCGGATTTCCTTCGCCGCGTAGCTTGAAAATGAAACCCACATGCATTACATACCCACGATTGGCCGTAGGTCCACCTGCGGCACCCCTACATGGGTCTCACACCTTTAGCTCAGTTCAGTTTGAGTTGCAAAGGAGATCTCACAAGCTGAAAAGGTCAAATCAAGAATAAAAATGCTACGCGATTAAGCGAAATAGCCTAGAATCCTAGTTTTCACGGGCCAAATTCTAGCTCCGCACATCACTCGTTGGTATTCGCCTGAACACAAGGAATACTATACTGATGACCTCAGCTTTTGTAAATCATGCTCAATAATGCCTCACACAGGTCAAATGCCGCCAAACATAGGGTCGTAACCCTAAAAAACGTGTTCCCCAGCGGGGGTCACAACGTCGAAGTCAAACATTGATAAAGTATCCCCGGCGGGGGTCACAACGCAGACTTTCAATCATCCACGTATCCCCGGTGGGGGTTACAACACATTGTCATCCATTGACATGATTCCCCATATAATGCATTCTCAACCATTGATACACACATCAATGAAGGTCAAATAGCCTTGACAGTTTTCCCATCAGGGATCTATCCGGTGATACATACACCAGTGAAGGTCAAGTAGCCCTGACAATACATACTGTTGGAAGTAACTCCAACATGATTATGGTATATGTTATACACATCCTCAAACAAACAAAGATTTATCCCCACAGATCTCTTGCACAACAAGAGGCACATATTCGGAGTAAAGTCTGTATCAAGGATCCAGGACTTTGGTGATAACCCCAACGTTAACACCATTGAAGACTTGGATCGCATGTCCAAGACATCACTGATTATCATCCCCGGCAGGATTAACAGGGAATCGGCAATCATTCCATCATGTTGGGAAACAATCCAACAATCTACATGCGTCATGCATTTGTATCATGTTGTTGTATATGGCATCATGTTTATCTTGTTGCATTTCAAGTGTATAGGATTCTTTATCCTATCCATGCCTTGCGTTGCATGAATATGATAAAGTGGGGCATCTGTAGACACTCAAAATTTTCTGCACACTTGTTACTAACATTGCAGGAGGGCAGATTTGTATTTCAAAGATAACACTGGGGGACAATTAACATCCATTCTGGATACTACCAAAAGTTCAAATTCAACCCCGAAACACACATCGAGAGTATCAGTTCCAACCTCAGAGATAACCCCGAGTTTCGTCCTTAGAGATAACCCCAAGGAATGTTGTTGCAGTTCCGGCGATAACTCCAGAAATGCTTGCTTCAAATGCATGCAATCAACTTAAATCTTAGACCTCCTACCGAGGCACTCATTCAAAAGACCCGAAGCTAACACCGGGAATACAGGCACACTTACAGATGACCTTGCGAAATTCAAACACTTGCAGCAGTCCAATCTCAAATGTAACCCTGAGCAACGTCTGCTATCAGCCCAAACTGGAGATAACCCCGGTGAGGGGAAAAATCGTCATCTTTCCACCTCAACCCCAACGCGCCGTCTAAACATTTCATAAATACATTTCTACAAAACAATGTCCCATAAGAGCCAAGGAGTTCCAATCTCCAGTGACTATTACGCGTGGCAGCACACCGGATAGAATTTGAAGCTTGAAGACCATAGACATGGTCCCCTCTTCCTGACTTCGTACAACCTCTAATCCCATGTCATTGCGTAACTCTCAACAAAAGCAGTCCAAAGATGGTCTTGTACACCTTGTTCGGATGCTCGGATTGAATTTCTGCAAGTTTGAGCGGGCATCACAATGCATGAATGCACGTACTTTGAGACGGTGGGACCCATGAGCAAGGCACTTTGCAAACCACCAGTACACTGCTGCTCCCCCCTCTATAAATAGAGGGCTTGGAATGGCCATTTGTAAGAGAAAAAAAGGTGAAGAAGCCCTGTCCAATTTGCTCTGTACACACCCCATATTGAGTGCTTTCTCATTTTAAACACCTGTTAGCTCACATATAGCTATATTTTACCAGTGGGAGCTGAGTATTTATCCATCTAGAGTTATAGAAGCCTGCCTTGGCAGCCCACTATAAGCTTTCTCATAATCTATAAAGTCTTTCTCTTCATCTTTGCACACACTATTCTTCACATTGAGAGTCGTGTTGTGTGTGTATGCCCGAACTTCGGTCCGTGGTTTTCATTTCTGTCTGTATATATACAGTTATATATGTATATATTTATATATGAACTAACATTATCGAGTTATACCTCGATTAAGCCTAGACTTATGTATGGAGCATTTATTTACTTTTATATATATATATATATATATATATATATAAATTATTTAGACTACATCTCGATGAGCTTGGATTTTACATCCAGAGCATTTATTGCTTATATATATATATATATATATATATGAACTATTGTCGATAAGCTATATTTTACATTATAAGCACAGATTTTACATTATATATATATATATATATATATATATATATATATATATATATATATATATATATATATATATATACATTTACATTGGGCACAGAGTTTACTTCGTGGCCTTTTACTTCTTTATTTACATTCCATCCCGCCTGGAGTTTACTTCATGGCGGTTGATCATTTTTACTGCTTTCTTTACATTCAATCCCGCCTGGAGTATACTTCGTGGCGGTTGATCGCATTTATTGCTTTATTTATATTTCTGATCCCCCATAGAGGTGCTTCATGGTGGTTGGTCATGTCCATATATATATATATATATATATATATATATATATATATGCTTACTGCTTTTCATATATCTTACAGCATCATGTGGGCCTAGGAATCATGTGATCACAGATTCAGTCTATTGGATCTAGATTCAATTCCCGTGATGGACATTTTCAGCTGTAAGCAACTTGTACATTATTTACGGTGTCCGAATTTCCTTAGATGACTTTCATGCCCATGAGGAGTTCGGCACTGCTGTATATTATTTTTCTCGAAGATGCCTCGCATCTTGAAAATAAAAGCAAACAAGCCGAACATTTAATAAAATGCAAGTATGAAAAGGTCTCAATTACAATTGAGCACAAGGTTTAAAAAACCTCTTTTACCAAACTTCACTGCTATATCATATTTAAAACTGAATTTTTCTATAAATTCAAACCCTTTATATATAGGTGCGAACGAGGCCTCGCACTACTTCCACATAAATTGCACATTAATCAACACACACACACACACACATATATTCATATAACAGTTTCTTGAAAAGTGGCGGTCACCGTGGCAACACAGATGTTGGGGGGTGCCTAACACCTTCCCTCTGCAAAATCAAACCCCCGAACCTAAATGAATCTCGGTTTCACAAACCCATTTAAGCAGTGTCATATCACTGGGATAATGTGCGAACCTTCTCTCGGTTGTGTTGGTGCAACCAATTAAAAACACCAACTGGCGACTCTTACAGTCAAATCGTCGACATTATACATGTCGGACCTTTTTCACTTGTTTTTTCAAACAAATCTCACATAACATGAGAACACCAAAGAACAAGTAATGAAAAAGGACAAATAAAAATTCTGACGTCGAACGTAGTAGCTGACGCGTTGAGTAGAAGATCTTATGCGGGTATGAGTGCGATATTGACAACGCAGATGCCTATTTTGTATGACTTGCAAAGGATGAAGATAGAGTTAAAGACTCTAGGGACCCACGTGATGATATCAAATATAAGAGTAAAAATGACTTTAATCGATAAAGTTAAAGTCGCTCAAGCTACAGACTCAGAGCTGATGAATGTGAAGAAGAAGGTTCAAGAGGGCGTTATTCTAGAAGAAAGAATCAACGAAGAGAGGAAATCTCAACCCTCGATTTTATTGGCCTATTTGAAATCAGCAATCAAGTAGGAACTGTGCCCTATAGACCCGCTTTACCGCCAAGTATGTCATGTGTTCATAACATTTTTTACATATCCATGTTACATAAATAAGTGGAAGACCCGAACCACATTATTGAGTTAGAACCGGATGAAATAGAGGAAGATTTAACGTATGAAGAGGTACCTGTTAAAATCTTGGATAAGAAGGAACATATTCTACGCTCCAAGGTTATACCTCAAGTCAAAGTTTTGTGGAGAAACCGCGATGTTGAGAAAATGACCTGGGAGTTAGAATTTAAAATGAAATCAAGATATCCTCACCTATTCGACATACCAGGTACGTTCCCCAATTTTGAGGGCAAAATTTCATAAGGAGGCGAGATTATAAGACCCCAAATTTTATGAAATAAAAACATTCAATTTTCCTTATAATTATTATTTTATTTACTAAATGGTTAAATTCATAAAAAGATTAAAGTTATGGGTGATATGTGAAAATTTTGCAAAGTAAAGCAAGTTGTTATAAAATATTTGTTTGGTCGGGGAATATTCTTTTTGTCGGGGAATATTCGTATGACGACATAATCATTAATGGACCCCACAACAGAATTATTGTCGGAGTTAGAAAACGACAAAATTATCTTTTTATAAAATAACGGCGAAAGTTTTACCGTTAACTGTTGAAATATCCGGTAATAAAAGTACAGTAATACGCGTGGTTTCATAGTAGCATACTGTATTGATTATTGATGCTTACGTAAGAAGTCACTCAGTTATACTCAATTATTGCTACAGTAATTGCTGCATTGTATTTCACGTTATTGATTCAATTATTGTCACAGTATCATCTGCACAATATTTTATATTATTAACTTAATAATTAAGACTATAAAGTTATTCATATAATTATTTATATTATTGACGATGTCTAGAAAGTTCTGTCAAGGAAAGGGGTTTGGTCACCTAATTGTGCGCCAATAAGGTGAAGTCCTTATCGGAAAGCCCCCTCTTTCCTAGGAATGATCTGGTTGTCAATATTGTGAGTTATAATATTAATGATAAATAATTGTTGAAAGATTAAAAAAAATGTGTTGATTGAAGATAAAATGATTTGTAGTAAATATTTATTCAATCTTTGATATAAATAAGAAGTCTGTTATGAGACGTTTGTTATAAATTTGGTTTATTCTTTGGGGCCCATATGTCATCATCTAAGAGTCACTTTCGTCAATAGTACTTGCCTTTACCAGTCGTCGAACCACTTATCATTTTACATTACAGGCGTCAAACCACTTATTGTTTCACATTACAGGGGTCAAGCCACTTTTCTTTTCACATCACCAGTCGTCAAGTCACTTGCCTCTTCCCATTTTAAGGGCTAAGCTAGAAATCTTCTATAAATAGAATCGTATTTCTTCTTTCATTCTCACCAATTCACTACGACTCACAAGAGAATTCTATAGAGAGAATCAGAGAGAAAAAAGAAGAAGAGTATTCTGTTACTACACTATTGTAGTATCCAATCTCCTACTAAGGTAAGGGGTATTATTTATTTCATATTCTGAAGAGATATAATTTTTTGTTTTCATATGAATATTATTTTCGTTCAATATTCGTAAGGAATGTTATTTATTTCTTATTCGTAAGGAGTATTATTTATTTTATATTACAAGAGATATAATTTTTGTATTCATATGAATATTTTTTCGTTCAATATTAAGTAAGGGATGTTATTTATTTCTTATTCGTAAGGGGCATTATTTATTTCATATTCGAAGAGATATAATTTTTCATAGTCATATGAATATTATTTTTATTCAATATTCATAAGGGATGTTATTTATTTCTTATTCACAAGGGGTATTATTTATTTCATGTTCTGAAGAGATATAATTTTTTGTATTCATATGAATATTATTTTCGTTCAATATTCGTAAGGGATGTTATTTATTTCTTATTTGTAAGGGGTATTATTTCTTTCGAATTCATGAAGAGAGTTATTTATTTCAATACTTGTAAGGGTTGTTATTCCATTCTTTATTGTTCTGTTGGAACAACCTGTCTACGCGGAATACCGCATGCATGGTGAAATCCTTTTGTTAATCCATTCTTTATTATTCTGTGGGAATAACCTGTCTACGCGGACTACCACATACCTGGTGAATAAACCTTCGTATTCCTTTGTTATTAAATTATGGAAATGATCTGTCTACGCGGACTACAGCCTGACAGTTGAAAATCCATTTTACAGTTTCGTATATTGTTCATTCCAGATTCCTAACTCTAAACTTACTATGGTAAGTATTGCTTCTATAATTCTTGAAATGATCAAAAATTCTTTGATATTTACGCTTCATACAATATCTTTTCATGGAAATATTATTCTTAGCATTCTTGATAAGTTTTAACCTTTTTATGCTGGAGTACTATTCCCGAAGTACTATTCACCCGGGGAACTATTCATGACAAAAATTGATTTCTTTTATGTCCAAATCATTTTTCATATATTATTCTTGAATTTTACTCCACAAAGCAGTAGCATGTTGACAATTTGGACTTTATTGAATTCTAGATAAATTAAATTATAAATCTTTAAAATTTATCATTTGCTTTCATTTAATTAAATTCTTATATCATTGTCATCATCCTCATGTTTATATTGTTATGAAAGTCATCTTTGGCCCGTAGTGCATAGATGGACTGTTGATTGGTATGATTATGACTAGGAATCATTCGGTATAATCATGATCTGTAATGTTACAAATGACGTGGTAAAAGTCCTCATTGGCCCGTAGTGCATTGATGGACAGTTGTTGAGATGAACATGACCATTGGTGATAATATTGAATATCCTTGGCCCGTAGTGCATGGATAATTCAGTGATGTGATTATTTATTAAGCTTTGTCTCAGCGATAAAATTGATGATAAACCTTTTAAATCATAGAAGATAATAGATATCATGCTTACTTGACTCTTCTAATGGATTGCTTGTTCCGCTGCAGTTGTTGATCTAAAACTTGTTGTCTACTATATTCTATCAGTTGTTATACTATTGAACGCTAAGGATAATTTATTCTACATTATCTTAGTCATAATATTTCTTACTGGGCTAGTTGAGCTCACCCTTTGCTTTCATTGTTCTCTTCAGGAAATGAGAATATAGTTGGGACTAGTCGAAGAAAGGAGTGACGGTCCATACGTTTGCATTAGTAGTCATCACTATTCTGTGAAATAATGTGATAATAAATGTATTGAGGACTTATTTTGAGTTTGAATACTGTCTAGAAGACAAAATTTGTATTTAAACTCACAGTATATGTGTTATCGTATTTTCCATGACAATTGTATTAATGAAGTTGTAGTTGTTTCTGTACCATGTATTTGACACCCCCAAAATAGGTATACATCACCTATTCTGAGTCGCCAAATACATGGTACAGAATACAAATACAAACTTAATTATACAACAGTCGTGTAATATACTACAATACATATGCTGTGAGTTTTAATACAATATTGTCATCTAGACAATATCCACACTCAATTGAGTCATCATTACATTTATTATCACACTATTTAATAGAATAGTGAGGACTACTAATGCTATATTATCTGAACCGTCACTCCTTTCCCCGACTAGTCCCTGCTACGTTCTCATTTCTTGAAGAGAACAATGAAAGTAAAAGGGTGAGCTCAACTAGCCCAATAAGAAATATTATAACTAAAATAATACAAAATAAATTATCGTTAGCATTCAACAGTGTTAAACTGATACAATATAACAAACATCAAGTTTAACTGCAGCGGAACAAGCAATCCATTAAAAGAGTCAAGTAGAGAATAAAATTTACTATCTTTTATGATTTAAAAAGGTTTTTTCATCACTTTTATCGTTGGGACTCAGCTTAATAAATAATTAACATCATCCCTGCACTACGACCAAGGATATTCATTAGTATCACGACCGCAAATTATCCATGCACTACAGGCCAAGGAAATTCATGTATTCATCAATGGTCATGATCATGCCAACAACTGCCCATCAATGCACTACGGGCCAATGAGGACTTTTACCACATCATTTGTAACATTACGGTCATGATTATACCGATTAATCCCTGGTCATAATCATACCAAGTCCATCTATGCACTACAGTCCACAGATGACTTTCAACATAATATAAACATGAGGATGATGACAATGATATAAGAATTCAATAAAACAAGTTCAAGAATTAATTTATCAAGGAACTAATAACGTCCAAATTGTCAACATGATACTTTTTTGTAGAGTAAAATTCAAGAATGCTCAGAAGAAAATTTCCATGAAAAGATACTGGATGAAGCGCAAATATCAAGAATATTCCACTAATTTCATGGAGTATAGAAGTCAAAACTTTAACCAACTGAGTATAATAAAGAATGGAATAACAAAAGAAATCACCAGGCATGCGATAGACCACATGCATAAAGTTATTCCAACGAATAATAAATAACGGAACCAAGTCATGCGTAAACACACGCATGTGATATTCCAATAGAATAATAAATAATCGGAACCCGAGTCATGCGTAAACGCATTGCACGTGATGTTCCAACAAAATAATAAAGAATGGAATAATGTAAGAATTTCACCATGTATGCGGTACTTAGATAACAAAAGTTATTCCAACATAATGATAAAGAATGGAATAACGTAAGAATTTTACCATGTATGCGGTACTTATGTAGGCAAGTTACTCCAACATAATGATAAAGAATGGAATAACAGAAGAATTTCACCAAGTATAGAGTAGACCGCGTATACAAGTTATTCCAACAGAATAAAAAAAATGGAATAATAGAAGTTTTCTTCATGAATACGAAAGAAATAATACCCCTTACCTTATAAAGAAGAGTACTCCGATGGGTAGGGTGGGGATATACTTGAAGAAACTTGCACTACGCTTAAAACTTTTTTAAACTCTAAAGAAATACGCTCAAGATTATAGAAGAAGAATTCTCTCTACAGTTTCTATCTCTAGAGTTTCAGTGAATTCGTAAGAAATAATGAAGGAATGAGCTTCTATTTATAGAAGAATGGATTGAATAGTAACTAATTCTGAAACTATTCAGATGATTTATTTTTAAACGGATTTTACTAGATTGGTTTACAATAAAATATAATATATTCTATTTATAATCTAATAAAATGAATAACTTTATAAAAGTATTCTGCTTTTATATAAAAAAGATTTTATTATGCAAAATACTATCGCGAGCACTATGGAAACACTATGCATAATAGAATATAATATATTCTAATTATTGTCTAATAAAACAAATAACTTTATAAAATTATTTTGCTTTATATAAAAAGATTTTACTATGCAAAATACTATACATAATAAAATATAATATATTCTATTTATAGTCTAATAAAATGAATAACTTTATAAAAGTATTCTTTTTATATAAAAGCTTTTCTGTTTTATTACATTAATAATACTAATAAAACAAAACTTCATCATCATTATTATAATTCACATTATTAATAGACGGTGTCATTCCGGAAAGAGGGGCTTTCAATAAGGATTTCTCCTATCATGCAAGCAATTAGGTGACCAAACCTCTCCTTGGCAGAACTTCTAGCCATCGTTAATATTGCAAATAATAATATTAATAACGTTGTCATCTCAATTATTGATTTAATAATATAAAAAATATCGACAATAATTGAATTAATTAACGTGAGATACTATGCAACAATTGTTGAAGCAATAATTGAACAAAACTGAGTGACTTCTCACGTAAGCATCAATAATTAATATCGTGTGCTACTATGCAACCACGCGTATTCTTGTACTTTTAACACCGGGTGTTTCAACATTTAACGATAAAACTTCCGCCGTTATTTTCATAAAATATTTTTATCATTTTTTAATCCGACAATAATTCCGTTGTGGGGTCCACCAATGATTGTGCAGTCGTACAAATATTCCCTGTTAAAACGAATATTCCTCGACCAATCGAATATTATATAACAACTTGTGTACTTTGCAAAATTTATAAATATTGCCCACAACTATAACATTATATCAAATTCATTCCATAATATTCAAAAATGATAATTATAGAAAATTCATCTTTATTCATAAAAGTTGGGGTCTTACATGGGCTAACTCCTCCCAGCTATGAATCTTGGAATTGTCCAATCTGGTATACCATGCTCTGGCTTCTCCAGTCAGAATTTTCTAAAATAGCTGCATTTTGAACTTTTCATTCTCGGCATAAGATCCGAGCTCTCCAATGAATATCTTTAAGTGGATGTAAGGATCTCCCAATCCATCATATTTTTCAAAATTGGGAGTTTGAATATTTTTTTTATAATGAACCCTGGGGAAGATACAAAGGTATGAATACGAAACACTCCCATGTGTTCCAATCCCCTTGATGGACTAAATGGTCTCTTCCATTTGTAGAACTTTTTTTTTAATATCACCGGTGTCTGGATCTTCTTTAAGTTGGGTGATTTCAGGGGTTTTGTTGGTCTTATCAATCTAAGACTTAGGTGCTAGAACTTCTTTGTCAGGACCCTGGATTCCTCCATGTGCAAAGGATTCTATATGTGTGGCTATTTATGGACCCTGAGTTGACTTATGTAATTCTTTGAGCAGAACAACCAACACTGTTTTTTGATTACTTAATCCATCGAACTCCTCATGAGAGACATGAGTGGGATTAGGCTGGCCAGATGTAGCCATGTTTGGCTTTAGCTTTAGTGCCTTCTTGGATTTTGAATGGGTAATGAGACCAATCGTTTCCCTACAAAAAGACTTATGTAGTTTAGTCTTAGGGAAACACGAAAATATTACAAGTTATGTGATGTGTCCGTTTTTAGGAGTATTATCCTGCAAAATGGATGTCAGTTTGTTTTAATGACAGGATAGCATGACAAGTCTTGAGATAAAAGGGAAATGCATGTTCACATATTCCCTTATATTTTCCATTGAATTGAGCTTAAAATGAAAATAAAATTACAAGTAATTGAAATGGGAAGGTATGAAGAGACTTCCCTCCACGTTTGGTTTATTAAAGGCTGACCTATCTTAGGCTACTCTCGCGGTTTTTTGGCATGAAGGTTCCCAGATCATCGCAATTTACTCGATGGAAAGTTAATCCGATCTTTCAACTGAAGAGAATATAGGTGGTGCCTTTCCCGTGTCTCGTTGGAATTAGTCTCCCTACGAGTCTAGTAATCAAATACCGACAGGATAGCCTCCTGGTGGAGGGACCACACAATATACATTCACATACTTCGCGTCTCACCGTATGGAAATGATGATATGTGCAAAGCACTAATATCACAAGCAGATATGGTGTGAAGAACTAAGTTCAATAAGTAAAGCATTAGTACACATTCATTCAAATGTAAATGCAACATCCACACACAAGCAGATAAAAGTTTTTAAATAGCGGCTTAAGCCCTCTTACTGGATGTCCCCAGCAGGGTCGCCACCTGTCGATGTCAGGATTTTTATTTGTCTCTTTCTGCTCTTAGTCTTTTGGTGTTCTCATGTTAGGTGAGATTTGTTTGAAAAAACAAGTCTGAAAAGGTCCGACATGTATATGTCGACGATTTGACTGTAAGAGTCACTAGTTGGTAATTTTTAATGGTTGCACCAACTCAACCAGAAAAAGGTTTACACAAAGACCTAGTGATGTGACACTGTTAATTGGTCTGCAAAACCTGAAATTCTTTAGGGTCCGGGGGCTTGATTAAGCGGATGGAAGATGTTAGGCACCCCCCGACTTCCATGATAACACGGTTACCGCCACTTTTCAATTTAAACTTTTATCTGAAAGTGTGTGTGTGTGTGTGTATGTCAATGTGCAATTATCTGGAAGTAGTGCTATACCTCATTTGCACCTATATACAAATGGTTTGACTTTTGTATAAAATTTCAATTTTAACGAGATATGGAAATGATGTTTTGTAAAAAAAGGATTTTTAAACCCTTATGCTCAATAGTAATTGAGGCCTTTAATATTACCATTTTATTATGTGTTCGACTGGATTGCTATTATTATTTTCGAGATGTGAAGCATCTTCAAGAAAATAAGATACATAGCAGCGCCGAACTCCTTGTGGGCATTAGAGCCATCTAAGGAAATTCAGACACCGTGAATAATTTACAAGCTGGTTTAATCTGGAAATGTCCATCACGGGAACCGAATCTAGATTCAGGAACTATATCTGTGATCACATGCTTCCTAGGCTCACATGATAAAGCAATATTTACAAAAGCTAAAATAAGAACTAGATTTGAATAAATCTAAACTATTTCAGATTCATCGGTTCCAGTTTAGTAACAATGAACTGGTTAAAGTGTGAAATAGCCAAAATTTAGATAAATCTAACCCCCAGGCTAATAAATAGTTTGATATATATATATGAACAATCAACTTCGATGAACTGAACTCTAGGCAGGACTTAAAATGTTAATATATATATATATATATATAAGTTATAAAAGGCCACGAAGTGAGCTTCAGGCCATATTGAAATGTAAACATATATATAAAAGCAGTAAATGGCCACGAATTGATCTCCAAGCCTGACAGAAATGTATATATATATATATATATATATAAATAATAAAAAGCCACGAATCGACGATTTGGGCATACACACACAACACGACTCTCAACGTGAATAAGTATATTTGGATGGAAGTGAGAAAAGGCTTAAGAAATCTGAGATGTCTTACAGTAGACAGCCAAGAAGACTTTAGATACCTTCTAATGAATGAATACCCAGTTTTTAGCGGTTAAATATAGCAAAAAAGAGCTCACAAGTGTTTGGAAAAAGAAAGCACTCAGTTTAAAGTATGTACAAAGTAAAATGGACAGGGATTCCTCGCCTTTTTCCTCTTCTTAAAATGGCTAGTCCAAGGCCTCTATTTGTAGAAATGATAGTCGCAGGTCTACATGCGGCTACCCGGGTTGCCCCGGGCCATGTGGGTCCCGCCGTCTCAAAGTACGTGTACTCGGACAACACGTTGTTCGCTCAAACCTTCATAACTTTCAATCCGGGAGTCCGATGGAAGCGTGCCATACCATTCCAAAAATCTCTTTCCAAGATCTACGTAATGACATAGGATTTGCCCTTTTTTATTCCAGGAAGATGGTTCCATGACCTAAATAGCATTTTCGAGTCTTCGTCAGGCAGTCTGTTGAGCTGTATTGCGTAGTTTACGCTCGAAAGTTAAGATATGGTTCTTGTGGGACTTCTTTTAAAGAAGTTTGAGTTAAAATGAGTTGATTTGATTTGATTTGAGTTAGAGTTGATAAAATAACCATTTTGCCCCTCCCGGGGTTGTCTTTGACTTTGGCGCAGTTGTAGCGGTCTTTTCCTAGGGTTATCTCTAAGATTGTCATGTTGTTGACTCTGAATGTCCTCAGGGTTATCTCTGAGGTTGGTTTAATCTCTTGGGGTTGACTTCAGACATTGAACTTGATCTCTCGAGGTTACCTATGAGGCTGGAAAAAACTTTCTCGGGGTTATCTTTGGGGTTGGAACTGATGTTGTGGTCCTTCAAGGTTATCTCTGGAGTGTGAAAAAAAGATACTTTTGTCCTCCTACATAGTTTATAACAGGAAAAAAGAATTTCGAGTGTCTATACTCGTCTTGTCATTATATTGCTAGTAAGACTGAGCAAAAAACGGGTATAACCGAATTACTGAACCGAACCGAAATAAAATAACCGAATTTTTTTGATAATTCGGTTATTTTCAATATTTCAGTTATATCTGAATTTTTTTACGTTTTTCGGTTAGGTTGTCCGGGTATCATTTTTACTTTATTCGGTTAAACTGAATAACCGAACCCCACTTTACTAACTTGAAAATTCTCAGTAATCAGCATTCTCAGCAGTCAAGACTCAAGGACTCAAGCACTCTCAGATCAGATCTCAGACTTGAACTCCCAGTCTCGAGCATCTGGACCTCACTCCTCGTGGCTCGGCCTCGAGTCTCTCTCTCTCGGATCGGATCTCAAATTTCAACTAACGTGTCACACCCCTTAATTCTTTTCGAGAATATTTTCCTCCCTTTCTCCTTCTCTCTCTGTCAAACTCCTTTTCATTGTGAAACTATACTGCTGCTTTTTGCTTTGATTTCATTACATCTCTCAAAAGCTCAGAAATTTAGAGCTTAGCTTTAACTAAAGAGCAATTATTACAATTGGGTTTCTTAATTCCCACCTAATCCATTCTTGTGTTTTCACTACTCTTATTACTTCACATATACTACTTGTTTCTTGGTGTTCTTTTATCCAAAACTTGTGCTTCTTTTTTGCTTTTAAGGAATTGCACATGCTCAGACATTCTACATTATATGAAAATTACGTGTGTTAATGGTTTGGGCTAGAGGATCAAAGATCTTGAGGGCGATCTCATGTTTCTTTGGTGGGAGATGAGAATGCAAATCGTTGATTGCCTACTTTATAATTCTCGGTGTTTTTCCGGTTCTCGGATTCGCAAGTAATGAGGCTTATTTTTTATATAATTTAATTTGTTTGAGCAATCGATAAGTTAATTCAATGTGGTGTTCTTCACGAACTTTGAATTCTGCCAAGATTTGTGATCTGGGTTCTCATAAGTTTATAGTACTATGATCAACAATTTACTTAATTTGTCGCTAGTTTTTTTAATTCGTTTTTAACTAATAACCCATTCGGTTTTTCGGTTTATCTGATTATTCTTCTTGTAAAATTTGGTAAAAAATACCCTTTTAAGATGGGGAATTTTATTCTGATAGTCACATTAGAAATCCCATTTCCATATCCAAGGGATACTGAAACGAATTATGAAATGGGCCAGTAATTTAAGCATTGATAAATCTTTATTTACTGGTATATGGGCATAAGCTACTTGTCATTCTTTGAATGCTGTTTGAACGGGATTCGGTAGGGTTTCAAGAGTGATTCCAAATTTATCCCACCAAACGAAATTCCCAACTAGTTTTTCATTTTTTAGAACATCAGGACAGATACGGATAAACCAACTATGATTATGAATTGGATTCTGATAATAAAATACTTGTGTGAAGGAATCAATATAATCCCAATAGTTGTATCTAGTTTCTGCTGTGAGACTAGATTCAATGGTTCGGGTAGTATGGGGATTAATACCGCAATTAGCAAGAGGCATGATGCTCTTGACGATTATTTTACTGTATTGGATTGGACTAGCTGATTTTGATGGATCATGAAGCATGTGCTTAATGTCCATGGATGCTGTTTCAAGGATAATTTGCTCATAAACATAGTGATACTGATTGAAACGGGGAGGAGACTGTTGAGTCGTTAAATAACGTCTCTTTATCTCCCATGGATCTTTCATCCATTTCTCATCATTCTGTTCAATGATTAATACTGTGTCTTCCATATTTTTGTTGGGAATGTACTGTTCGGGTAATAGGAGAACATCCTTTACTATTGGTTGGCTAGAAGAATCCGAAGAAATGCTGGATTGAGTATTTAAGGACGGAATTTCAGATAAGACAAATTAGCTTTCGCTTTCTACTTCGGCCGATCAAGCGCCACTCTTTCATCGTCATTCTCGCAAATATTCTCAAGTTAGAAAATCAGTAAAAATTTCTTTTCCTTTGATATATTCAATATCAAAGTCAAATACGGATAAAGTACTCTGCCAGGTTGCAAATATCTGTTTAGATGCTAAATTCTGAACATCTTTTTTAAATATCTGTTTTGCAGCTGAGCAATCAACTCGGATTAAAAAGTGCTGATTCAAAAGATCATCCTGAAATTTTAAAACACATTTAACAATTGAAAGGCATTCCTTCTTTATAGTAGGATAATTTAAAGAGGGTCCTTTCCAAGTTCCTGAAGTAAAACGGACAAGATCTTCTCTTTTACTGTTAGGATTAAATTGCTTTAAAATCCCACCATATCCTGTGTCAGAAGCATCAGTTTGAACAATCTTTTTCCAATCGATTAGGTAGGGAAAGACAAGGTATCTGTTTAACCCTGGTTTTGATTTTTATTACTGCTTCAGTATGTTCACTAGTCCAAGGTAAAGGATTTTTTCGTAATCGAGTATACAGAATAGCAGTATCTTGGGAAAGATTTGGGTAAAAATCTCGAATATAATTAAGACTTCCCAAAAATCTTTGCAGTTGGTTAATACCTTTGATTTCGTCTGGAAATTTAGATGCAAATTTGATACATCTATCAATTGGAATTATAGTTCCATTGAAAATATTATGTCCAAGAAATCTGATTTTAGTTTGGAAAAGTTTCATTTTAGGGGCCGAAACTACCAAACCATTTTTTATGATAACATTTTTAAAAATATTTAAATGTTTAATATGCTGGTCTATGGATGAAGAGAAAATTAAAACATCATCAATATAACAGATAATAAATTCAGTAAAGGGATTAAAAATATCATTCATGATATGTTGGAATTCAGAAGGTCCATTTTTGACACCAAATGGAAGAACATTCCATTCATAATGACCAAAGGGTACTGTAAAAGCAGTTTTATAAGTATCCTGTTCTCTAATTTGTATTTGCCAAAATCCTGATTTCATGTCAAATTTAGAGAAAATAGTGGCATCATGAAGTCTGTCAAGAAGGTCCTTTTTATTCTGGATTGATATCTAATCCATCAAGGGCTTCATTAAGTGGTTTATAATTAATAACGAGTCTAGGAGTTCCTCGCTCAATTTCTCTCAATTTTATCGACATAAAAAGTCGTATAAACCTGTGGGAGAAGTACTAGGTTTTATCAATTTTTTCTCATGCTTAAGGACTCAATTTCGCTTTTGCAAAGAAGTAAATATTCCTTTTCATTCGACTAGGTCAAGACTTAGTAGGAATATTTTTCTCATTGTAATTAGGGACATAGGGAAGAGAAATAATATGCTTCTTCCTGTTCCGTAAAGCATTTGGGACATCACTACTGATTTCAAATTTGAAGAGTCTTGTAGATCAATTTTATCTTTTCCTCGTAAAGAAGGTTGTAAAATTCTCTGCTTAGTAGTAAGAAATTTTATTTCTTTTTGAATAAAATTAACTCGCTTTTCTTTAGAATAAATCATGTGTTTAACTTGATTTAACTCTTTTCAGATAAGGTCTCATATGAATTCAAAAATAATATGTCTATTTGTTAAGAGTGGTATGAATTCCTAAAGTATCTATTTTTGAAATAGGCATTAAAAGACATAAGAAAGGTGCCTAATATGATACTTTCATTCATATTACTTGATAAGGACAAAAGAAGTAGGTAAACATAAACCTTGATTACGATTAAGGCTTCAGTATCTTGTATTTAATATTCATAGTATTTCCACTTGCATCGTTAAAGATCGAGTGGTTTTCCGAAGTATTTAGTAGGAATTAACCCTTCCTCGGATACAATTCATGTCAGCACCACTATCTACAAGGGCAATGGCATCTTTAATAATAAAATCCGGTTTAATAACAAAAGTAATTCTGATATACCATTTTTGAAAGACTACTTGATTCATAAGCATTAAATATTGTTCAGAAGATTCTAATTTATCAGAAGATTCAATCTTAGAGGATTCTATATTATTATCCTGGTTTATAAATTAATTGTTCTTTAATATTTTTTAAGTCTTGGAAAATAATAACATTAGTATTCTGAGAATTGCTTTATTTCGGATTTCAGAATATTAATATCACTCTTAAGGTCCTGGATAGTAGTAGGCTTTTCAGTAGTAGAAACATTTTGAACACGTTTCATGACTTCTCTCATGCTATATTGTTCTATGGGAAGAATTTCTTCTGTTTTTTGGTTTTTATAACAGGCTTCCAAAAACTTTAATTTAATTTCTGGATCTTTGATCTGATCTGCTAAGTCGAGAAGGGACTTTTGGGTTTCTGTTAGGACATTGATACTGGGTCCTCCAATATCTAAACCATTCATTTCAACAATGGCTTTCCAATAGTCAGCTTCAATAGTCGATGACATGCTTATTTTTAATAAGACAAGCTCGACATCGATCCTTAATGTAATTATCGCCGATTCGTAATAGATTTCTGCCAAGTCTTCCTCTGCACTTGATTCTGAATCACTGCTGGATAAACAATTAAGAATTTTTTGTTGAATGTCTTCTTCAAGGGACATTTCATTCAGTTTCTGTTTCAATTTTGATTTACATTTATTAGCAAAATGTCCTGGTTTACCACATTTATAACACTGGACTTTAGATTTATCTTTTTTACTATTGTTCCTTCTTTTCTTAGTGGTTTTTTCAGGGGTTTTGTTCTTAGATTTCTTAGAAGAACGTCTTCGATAAGTTCTAGAGTGCTTCGAACTCTGTTGTTTTTTAGCCTTATTGGGATACTGTAATTTTGTATCATAAGAGAATTGGTCACAAAATTCTCCTATCTCATGTCTTTTAGTGAGATTCTGTTGTTTCATTAATTGTTGGAGTTTCATATCATTACATAACGATAATCCTTCTTCAATAATTACTGAAATAAGATGGCCATAAGAATACTGGTCATAAGGGATACTCATGCGATCATGTTTATCTCTTAATTTTTTACGGACTTTTTCAGCAAAGAAAGTAGGGAGGCCATCAATAAATTTGGCCTTCCAATGTTCACTGTTAGCATCTGCCCTTTGCATGACTTTCATGAGAAAGACATCCTTATACCATCTAAAATGGGTCAAGGAGGGGCATCAAAGGTTCTGTAAAAGTTCTCTACTCCTATCAGTATTCATAAGTCCCGGTCCAACAAAATGGTGGAGGACTGCTTGAACTAAGGTGTAACAAGCGCCTTCCTTCCCGTTAGAAGTCTAAGTAATGGGATCAATTTCTTCTTTATAGGCTCAAGAACTTCGCTTCTCGCTTATCATTTAGCATATTATCCCACCATCCTTTAAGGATGCCTATGTGAAGCCATTAACTAAGAAACTAGCAGATCCGGTGATCAGATTATCATTCTGTTCTGCTTACGACAATGATACATCATGATATGATGGATGGTTTCAATATTTGATATTCTTGGCCTTGCCATCAATATTCCATTCATAAATGGTTTTTCCATGGTAAGACTTTTGAGAATGAAGAAAGTCTTCTTCATACGTATATCCCGAGGAGTAGGTCTAGGTAATAATACCTACTAGGTCCGTATAAAGTCATACGATTTATGGGTTTTTTACTGTAAGTAGTTTTATTAATATTTTGCATTTCCTGAAAATTATTTTGGATTTCCAAAATATTGATGGGAGAAAAGGAATCAGAATCTTCTTCATCATCAGTATTAGCATTACTAGTTTGTGAAGAGGGCTGTCCAGACATCATATTGATCTGGGACGTGGAGGCAGGAGTAAGGTTTAAATCTTTCATTTTATTTAAAAGATTATCAATGAACTCATTATCGGATTTAGAAGATTTCATTTTAAAATTACTAACTTCTAAGGGTGGTTTAATCTTACGGTTCAAGATCAAGCTTCGAGGAGTAACTCGACAATTATCATTAATATGATGAATTTGTTCTTCTATCCTCGTTAATTTTTTTCCTACAATTTGAAGGAATAAATTAGTATAATTATTCTGCTTGATAAGGGTAAAATGTCTTTTATTTTAACATCTTCATGTCGACGGGTATATCAAGTAATATCAACATACCTGATTAATAACTAAAGGTTTCGTGTTTTCATTTCCCGAGCTAAGTTCAAGGGACTTAGAGGTGGATGAATAGATTGATAACACTACCATTAGTGGTAATCCAAATTTTTTTGATTCCAAACAACACATTTAGTTGACTTTCATCAGAAAAGGTCCCATTTAGAAGCAAAATCATAATACCATTTAACAAATGATAAAATATCATTGGTTCTTGTTCGATAAGTATAAAAATCGATTTTATTTCGCTAATTTATCATTATTATGATTCTTGAAATACCAATTTCTAAAATTCTCGTATTTATCCCGCATGAACTCCTCGGTTTAAATTTCGACTTAATTTTACTTTTTGAGAAAAATCCATTAACATTCAAAATTCATATCACTAGCAAATGGACTATAAGGTCTTCTATTTGAGTATATTTGTTTCATATATACCATGAGGTATTTGATTTTCGTAAATATGAATTCCTCCGATTAAGTCTTCATTTTGATGCAGACTCATTCATCGGGATTCTTAGACTCTTGAAAAATAGATTCTAAGGGTCGACACGTAGACTGTCTAGAAGATTCAGGGAGATCAATATTATAAGGAACATTATTAATAGACCGGCTTCGGGTAAAAGGTCTTTGAAATTTTAAATAAACATTTCCATTACTGGTTTGGACAACATCTTCAATGGATTGTCTAATTATAGGTCTGGTTGGAACGACGTTAGTAATCTGCCATTGCTTTGGGAAAGTTATTTCTTCCCATGGGATCATTCTGGGAATAGCCACTTGACTGCTAAAAAGATTAGTGTCAATTAGGACAGTATGTCCTTGTTGGCTTTGTTTCCTGATATAGGGATTTAAAGTAGTTAATACTTTAAGATGAATACGGAATAATATGGCAAAAGGAGGAGATCCGGTAGATACTCATAGCCATGAGATATAATTCTCATTTCTAAAACTTTTGACAAATTATTATCGCTAAAGCAACGCTTAAGTTCGGATAAATATTAAAATAAACTGGTCCATGAGCAAGACTAGTTTCAATAGCACCCATAAGGGAGGCTTTCCAGTTGTGACACCTACCATCTCTAAGTGTGCATTGAATACTGGTATTTTAACCAAGTAAAGTCAAAGGTTTAAAGCTACTTGGACAAGTCCTATATGAACATATTTATATTTTTGCAAAAAGTGATATAAATCTTCAACATGCAATAAATATAATATTTCATCATTATTTTGTAAAGGAACATCATGTTCAAAGGTTTTAATAATTCTTTTGGTGATAAAATCAAAGGTTCCAATTTTATAAATAGTTTCTGGTTTGATTTTAGGAAGGGTCCATTTGTCAAGGGCTTCCTTAACATCCTGGTAGGCAATAAGTTCAGTTGCTTCCAAAGTAGAAGCTGAAGTATTGGCTACTATTGTTACAGATGAGGTGGAAAAATCAGTCATTTTTCAAAGTGATCATATATGCATAATTTAAAAGTAATATATTCATGAATATGTCAATAAACTTAACAGGCTCTGATACCAAAGGAGGGAGGATCAAAGATTGATATAATTTAAGCACGTCTGTCAATGATTTACAGAGGATAAAAGCCATTTACAGAGGATAAAAGCCACAACGCCATAACACGGCTAAAGGCAAAGTCCTAAAACACGACTTAGGTGACGTTCCACTTAATTAGACATCAATCTTAATCTATCTCATCTAAGAAGATGGCATGAATGTTTAAAGACATATTAAATATATATTAGCGAGATAAATTATTACATATATGATCTCATAAAGTTATCATTGATTTGGGGTCTTCCCAAAACTATAAGTCAAACGGTGTTTCTTCCTCAGATAAATTTTAGTTAAAATGATAAATTGTTCAGATTTGTTGAGCTGTTCTAAAAAATAAGAACGGTTATGGCTATTGGATGCAGTTTGATATGCTGTTTTATAACGATTACTATTTTTAGTATGATAATCTAAAAGTTCTAATAAAGAGACATAATAATTAACAGAAGCAATACTTAAAACTTACAAGGGAGCCTTGGATATCTTCAAACTTCAAACTTATATATATTCAATATTTAGAGAGAGAGGGAGAGAGAGAAAATACAGAGAAAACGTAAATGAAAATATTCCTCAACAATGGGTGAGGATATCCCCTTTTATACAAGAAAGAAGATGAGAAAGGATCTGGCGTGTCCTTGGTAGTGGAGTCGATCAATAATCCTTATCTTTTCTTCTTTAACTCTCAGCCGTAGGAAGTGAAAGGCGTGAGACAGGTTGTCGGTTTAGTGGAGTATTATTGTTAACAGCTGGCGTCATTTTTTGCTGGTGGAGGTACTGTGGTTGTTATTTTCTGATTATTGATACTGTAGTGGAGAATAGCTTTATGCTTTTCCTTTTCCTTTTTTGTCTTATTCCATTTTCTCAGAAATCATGGAAGTGAGAGAATCCCAAAAGTCTCCCATGGTGGGTTCTGGTTCTTGACTTTCTCCGCTTAAGACGTTGAATTGATTGTCATCCTGCTCGTGATTCATCATCGCTAATCGCTTTCATAGAAACATCATCTTGGACAAGAGATCAGTAGGAATTGTGTTTTCATATAATCCATGGTCTTAACTATGAGTTCGGGCCGCTAGATTTGGAAACTTCGCTTTTAAGTCTCGCTTGGATTTTGACAAAAAGGATTGACCGGGTGTTGTTGGTCTTTGGAAGGCTTTGAGGTATAACATCTAAACAAGCCCGAGTATGATTTTCTATGGATTTGAGAAGTTCTCGTAAAGTGGGATTAAGTCCTTTATCCCACCATGTGGAAAAAATACCCTTTTAAGACGGGGTATTTTATTCTCGATAGTCACATTGAAATCCCATTTCCATATCCAAGGATATTGAAACGAATTATGAAATGGGCCAAGAATTTAAGCATTGACAAATCTTTATTTACCGTAAATGGGCATAAGCTACTTGCCATTCTTTGAATGTTTGTTTGAACGGATTCTATAAGGTTTCAAGAGTGATTCCAAATTTATCCCACCAAACGAAATTCCCAACTGGTTTTTCATTTTTTAGAACATCAAGACAGATACGGATAAACCAACTATGATTATGAATTGGATTCTGATAATAAAATACTTGTGTGAAGGAATCAATATAATCCCAATAGCTGTATCTGGTTTCTGCTGTGTGACTAGATTCAATGGTTCGGGTAGTATGTGAAAGTAGTATGCACACAAGCCAATCATGTTTGATGATAAAGCATATACTTTGTAACAATCTTATTCATTTATTAATAAAAGGTATTAATTTATTAAAGGCTTTTAATTATCTACATGATGCTGTTTTATAATATGTGATAAACCCATAGTTTTAAGCAATGCTTTTAGAATAATGATGATGATCATTCTTAATGAGATCTAAATTCTTAGAAAGCTTAAAACTAAAATAGTTCCCAATCATTGGATTACTAAATTGGGGATTAGTGAATCCGGATAGATTGGTACATACGTTTCTTGCTCATTGGATGAGGATGATTGATCTCATGATCATTTGTGTGGAGATACTAAAGCAAGTATGTAGGTGCTTATTAGAGAATAAGTTCACTGAACGTGGCTCGCTAAGGAATACCTAATGGAGTTTTATTTGCCTGTCAATAGGAATTCCTGTAGCGATAGTAGTACAAGTGATCCTTGAACTTGAGATCATCATAGTATCTTGTGTATGATGAGTTATACTTTGACTTATTCCTTAAGACCCTTAGGGTATATCAAAGGGTATGCTTGGGTATAATAAGTTGTACATGGAGATAATGTATGATCAATAAAGAATCTACCACTTCTAATAAAAGAAGAGAATGTCCTATGTGATTCGATAAATGACAACCCAAAGTAGTCCTTGGCGAAGGCGAATGAAATTAGAAAGGAGTTTCTAATTTGCATTATTTGGTGTTGTGCATTTAAGGATCGAAATAAATATAATTAAATAAAATAAGACTTGACAAAGAATTCCATGTCTTATATTTAATTGGGACATTGTATGGTGGAAGGATTGAATTGTCGCAGTAACTATTTACTCAAAGGTTCTTTTATGATTAATGTAGAAATCTATATTATCTGGAAAGTCGTTGATCGATAGGGAGGCTTATCCCTATTGTAGAATAAATATTATTTATTTAAATAAATTAATTGTTTAATTTATTTATTTAAATAAGATTAGAATTGTTTCTAATTGATTTATTCACAACCTATTTAATATAGAGAACCTAAAGGGTCACACCATAAAAGGAAGAATAATTATTTAAGAAGTTAATGGCATAATCGTAATAATATAAGTATGTATATTTAATTTAATCTATGGTGATAGAATAAATTAAATAACTTAATATTTATTATTTAATATTTTAGAAATATTAAATATAAATTAATAAGAGGAGTCTTATTAATATTATTACAATTATTATTATTTTAATTTCTAAAAGAGTTTAGGAATTAATTTAATATAAAGTACTCTCATTTATTCCTAATTGGATTAGGAAGGAAAATTAGTTAAAGGAGTTTAATTAATTATCCCTAATAAGATTAGGGAGCTTAATTAATTAAAAGAATTTAATTAATTAAATAAAACCCAATTCCTTAATTGTTAAGATGGGTTGCCCACATCAATAAATAAGAGGAGTCTTATTATGGGTGGGTATGGGTTGTTGACTTTAACAAAGTACGTAATAATTCCAAGTTGTTGGGAGTCTTATTATGGGTGGTGGGGGTTGTTGATTTTTTCAACATACGACATAATTCCAATTGTTGGGAGAGTACACCTTTTCTATAGAGATAGAAAAACTAGGGTTTAGTCAACCAACCCTTCTTCTTGAATTTTCTTTTTCCTTGGTGGATCACCTCTAGAGGCCAAACATTTGGGTGGCTAACGTTGATCAAAGGAAGGAACCAAACCCGGTGGATTCAAGATTGAACGAAAGGATTTGGAGGTGAACTTGTACCTGAGGAAGCTCGATCTTCAAGGGTATGATTTATTCTTTATCTTTTCGTTTAATTAATAATTGTGCATAAAGGGTGATCCGGGTTTATGGTTTGTAAATTTTTTAAACTCTAATTTTTACACGCTTCCGCATTATTTTGCAATTTGATTGCGTTCATGAATATTACAAACCTAACAGTGGCATCAGAGCCAAACCTTTATGCGAATTATTAATTGTTTAATTTGATATGTATATTGATATGTATTTTGAATAATTTAATTGGGCATAATTTTTATTGTATAAAATTTAAATAAAAAAAAAAAAAAAACAAGACCTTTAAATTAAATGCATGATCGATGACGAGACTTAAAAAAAAAAAAATTTACAAGAAACGCACGGAAATCGGTGGTCATGCCGGAAAATTAAAAAAAAAAAAAAGGAACGGATTAACAAGATCAAGCATTACATGATGTGGGTTATTATTTGCCGATTTTTTTTTTTCAAATTCTCGTGATATATAATATATATATATATATATATATATATATATATATATATATATATATATATTCTTTAAGTCAACAACAAAAAAATTAAATAAAGGGATTCATTAATAGGAATTTTTGAAAAGCAACAAGCACGGATTTCAAGGAAATTTTTAACCTTCACTTTAAATAAGAAAGTTCTTGTATATGATATATACGGTAATATATATATATATATATATATATATATATATATATATATATATATATATATAATATTTACGATAATATATATATATATATATAATATTTTAATAATTTTAATTTTAAAATAAAAGTTTATTTTAATCTTAAAATAAAGGTTTATTTTAATATTAAAATAAAAGATTTATTTTAATTTTAAAATTAGAATTTTATGCTAACTAATTAGAGTTGGAATTGGATTCCATAATAACTAATTGGAGTTAAAATTGGATTTTATTTTTCCTAAAATAAAGGAGTTTATTTGTGAATAGGAAAGAGAATCCTAATTTCCTTAAATAAAGGAGTTTATTTAGATATGAAATAAGATTTCATATTATTCAAAATAAAGGAGTTTATTTGTGAATAGAAAAGAAAATCCGTGTTTCCTTAAATAAAGGAGTTTATTTAAATATGAAATAAGATTTCATATTATTCAAAATAAAGGAGTTTATTTGTGAATAGGAAAGATAATCCGTGTTTCCTTTAATAATTTTTTTTTACATGGAATTGATTCCATAATTAATTAAAATAAAAAGAGTTTATTTTAATTAAAGATTTTTTTTACATGGAATTGGATTCCATAATTAATTAAAATAAAGGAGTTTATTTTGATTAATTTTTTTTGATTAAAATAAAGAGTTTATTTAAGATATGAAATAAGATTTCATATTACCCAAAATAAAGGAGTTTATTTTGACTTGGATTGGATTCCATAATTAATTAAAATAAAGGAGTTTATTTTGATTAAAATTTTGATAAAAATAAAATAGTTTATTTTATTCAAAATTGGATAAATTAAAATAAAATAGTTTTATTTTGATTTATATTTGGATTGAAATAAAGAAGTTTATTTTGATTCAAAAATAGATTTTATACTAACTAAATTTGCCCATTAAATGATATCAATATATATATTAAATGTTTATTATTCATGAGATGAATGCTATTTATTGATGCATATGGTGATGTGTATGATAATAAATGGGATTGATTATGGACTATTGACCAATGCGATTGGATTTATTTTAGTTGGATACATGAATGTATGGGTTTTATTAAATGGGGTCTGCGTACCTCGTCTTCTCTAATTTTTTCTTAATGTAAATTCTATCTCCCTCCTATGTACTTCCCCTTGACTGCTGATCAAGGTTTCTATTTATTTTAAATAGTTTTGTAATAGGAATATTTAGAATTAATTTTGAAGAATTAGAGATCAAGGGACAAGAAGCGCTTGAAGACCCGTTTGTAATAGAGCCCGGGTTTAAATGTAATAGTTATATTTAAATATTATTTCTTGCACCCCTAGGGTTTGACCTTTTGGTTCACTTGGTGGCTCTAGTGAACCAAACTAGAATAAAAGTCCATAATCAATCCGGGTAGAATATAGTATTCTATATGTGCATGCTTATATTATATATATATATATATTATGCAAACATGCTTCGCATGTTCATTAATATAATGCGTATTTTATATATATATATATGCATACGCGCTAAAACAAGATGAGACAAATTAATAACAAACCCTCAATTTTTTATATATTAAGTCCTAATCGTTCAAAGATATTTGGAATATCGAACGTCGCTTTCTAGCATGATAAAATTAATAGAGTATTAAATATTTAATATGAGTTTGTTGTGTCACCACAAGGCAAGTATTAAGTATTTAAGATGTTAATTTATCACATTTGATGCTTATAAAGAAAATTGAACAATATTATTTTGTTGTGTCACCACAAGGATGATATTTTTCTTTTTGAATATATGGAGTGCTAGGTTGGACTTAACTTGGATAATTTTGATTCGGATGTGCCACCACTTGATCAAAATAATCTAAGAGGCAAAATACTGAGGAGTTGCATAGTTGATGTAATTGACAAAAGTTGTCTACCTATTTATTTATATATAGTTTGTTGTGTCACCACAAGGCTATATACATTTGAAATGGGATCCTTATTCTCACTAGCAAATCTTTAATTAGATTTTGCCGAACTATATATATTGAGGGTAATATAGTTTGAAGAAAATAGTGGGAGATACCAATTTAAAACAAGACCTAATTTATTTTGGTAATTAATAATAGAATGTATGTTAAAATGTTGTTAATTACAAATTCATTTACAGAATTTTACAATGTCTAAAATTACTATCACTGCGAAGCATATTAGATGCTAAATTAACTAGACCGAATTAAACGGATTGGTTAAGGAATTTGAGAATAGTTCTCATAGCTGAAAAGCTATCTTATGTCCTTAATACGCCTATCCCTGCAATGGTTGCAGACAATGCCTTTGAGGAAGACATTGCTACTTTTAGAAAGTGGCAAGATGATGCATAGTTGGCTCAATGCACCATGCTCGCATCCATGAGTAACGAGCTTGAAATCGATGAAAACTATGGATGCTCCCACTATATTCCCCGCACATCAAGTAGTTGATGGTGAGGAAAGTAGGGCCGATAGATATCGAGATATCTAAGGAGCTCTTCCGATCTAGAATGGCCAATGGCACTATAAATGCATGCATAAAAAGTTCTTAACATAATCAATTTGATTGATCAATTAGGACAACTGGTTTTGTCATGGATGGAGAGTTGAGCCAAGATTTGATCTTGCACTCACTCCCGGACTCCTTTCACAATTGTTGTGAATTTTTCATATGAACAAGCTAGATATCGCCCCATTTGATTTGTTTGCTTAACATGTTGAAAAATGATGAGAGTCACTTTCCAACCAAGAAAGACCAAGTCTTACTGGTAGGGGCCAAAGGATCTTCTGAAAAGAAGAACGATTCAAAGAAGGTAAATAGAAAGGCATAAACAAAGGATAATAAGAACAAAACTGATATGGATAGCAAAGGAGTTTGCTTCCACTTCAATAAGCCTCGACCTTTGGAAAGAAACTGAGAAGCATCTTGCAGAGGCTAACCAAAGAAGCTTAGTGAAGTTTGATTTAATGTCTGATTTTGTTCATGATTGAAATAAATTTTTCTTTAAGTCAAGGTTCTACTTGGGTATTGGATACCGACTTTGGTTATCATAAATATAGATTTATAAAGGACCAAGCGAAGTAGAAAGTTAAACAAGGTAAGTAATCCTATGTGGGAAATGAAGCAAAGGTTCTTTGCATATTAGCCATAGAAACTTATAGTTTAGCGATGCCTACGGGCAAATCTATTAAGTCAATAAGTTGTTATTGTATTCCAGTTCTTGTTAAAATATTATTTCCATTTTATTGTTGGACAATGAAATCTTTGGTATTATAATTAAGAACAATTGTTGTTCTATTTATAATAATAATATTTTGTATAAATGGAATATTACTTAATAGATTTTGTATACTGACTTGCATGAAAATAATTTTGCATATTGAACAAATTAGTATAAGAAAAGGAGATGATCATTCAAAGAGTTGAATGTGTGTATTTGCTAAAATACAAGTATGAATTATTTGAAAGGTTCAAAGAATTCAAAAGTGAAATAAATTGATAAAGTATTAGAATTCTTTGATCGGATCAAGGAATAAATACTTATGCAATAAGTTTCTAGATCATCTCAAATGGTTTTACGATAATGGACACATCGATGTGCAATAATTGATTGATGTATCCGAATGAAAAATCGTACCTTGTTGGACATGGTGTGGTCCATAATGATTTTACCGACATTCCAAAGATCCTTCTAGGGTAATGTCCTAGAAATGGTCGCGCATATCTACGAAATGGTAACCTCTAAATCCATTTCAAGACTCCATAAAAGTTATAGACAGGGAGGATTCCTAATCTTAAGTATGTTAAGATAAGGGGTTGTCCAGCTTATGTGAAAAGGTTTCAAAAAGGATAAGCTTGGGACAAGATTTAAGTACAATTTGTGGGACATCCTAAAGTAAGTTTAGGGTATATGTTCTATAATCCTACTTAGCAAAAGGTGTTTGTTGCGAAACACGCTACCTTCTAAGATAAAGGTGTTTATCATTAAAAGGGGCTAGTGGGAGGATAATAGATCTTGAAGAGTTCAAGAACCACAAAACACTATAAGTCAAATAAGAGGAACCTATAGATTGACCTATTGTACCACAACTGAATCGTAAATCTAGAATAGTACCGAAGATACCTACGAGGTATGGATTCATCATGGATGATGATGATGAGGTACACATCATAGAAGATGATGATCCAGAGTTACATTCGATGAGGTAAGACTTCTAGTGTGTACAAAAGGGACAGTGGGAGCGCCATGACATTCCTAATATTATATGTTGATATACTACGGATAAGGAATGACATACCAATGCTACAATCAGTAATGATAAAGTTGTCTAAACATTCCTCCATGAATGGTTTGGGAAGAGTATCTTAATTGGGGATAAAATCTATATAGATAGATACAACGGGATACTCGACTTAACCCAAGGCGTATATTCATTTGATGCTAAAGTCGTTTAGCATGGCAAACTCCAAGAGATGTCTCATGTGATGAGCTATGGAGTGTATCTCTCTTAATAGTCCCCTGAGACTCAAAAGAGAGATCACATGAGTAACTATCATGTATGCAATGAAATATACGAGACCTCGATGTTGATCACCATATTCGGAGAAGTTCACTATGAGTTAGTGAAAACATCTTAAAGTGCTTAACCCAAGCTAAGGATGTGATCATATTCATGGTGGGTCTTAATTAAAACTAGAGGGCTTAACAGACTCATGTTTTTCGAACGCACCAAGACGACGTAAAAATCCACTTTAAGGTAAAGCGTTATCTTGAACAATGCAGCGATGAATTGGAAAGGTTCCAAACAAAGAAAGAGTTGTTGGTTTAGTGATAAAGACAAAGTATATAGCTATAAATGAAGCTGCAAGTTGATTGTTTGGATTAAAAGTTCATTACAGAACTAGGAATAGTTCCTAAGTCTCATCTTGGATCTAAACATGTGTTGTGGCACTTTCATTTGATTATAAGAATCATTGAAAGATGGGAAATCACTATAGAGATGGTGGACTCTCATGAACAACATTACATATCCATTAACTAAAGCTTATCTAACAGCAGGATAATCGTCACTTAGAGAAGAAGAGTATGAGATACCATGACGATTGGCTTTAGTGCAAGTGGGAGATTGAAAGTAGGATGCACACAAGCCAATCATGTTTGATGATAAAGCATATACTTTGTAACAATCTTATTCATTTATTAATAAAAGGTATTAATTTATTAAAGGCTTTTAATTATCTACATGATGCTGTTTTATAATATGTGATAAACCCATAGTTTTAAGCAATGCTTTTAGAATAATGATGATGATCATTCTAATGAGATCTAAATTCTTAGAAAGCTTAAAACTAAAATAGTTCCCAATCATTGGATTACTAAATTGGGGATTAGTGAATCCGGATAGATTGGTACATACGTTTCTTGCTTTCATTGGATGAGGATGATTGATCTCATGATCATTTGTGTGGAGATACTAAAGCAAGTATGTAGGTGCTTATTAGAGAATAAGTTCATCGAACGTGGCTCGCTAAGGAATACCTAATGGAGTTTTATTTGCTGTCAATAGAATTCTGTAGCGATAGTAATCAAGTGATCCTTGAACTTGAGATCATCATAGTATCTTGTGTATGATGAGTTATACTTTGACTTATTCCTTAAGACCCTTAGGGTATATCAAAGGTATGCTTGGGTATAATAAGTTGTACATGGAGATAATGTATGATCAATAAAGAATCTACCACTTTAATAAAAGAAGAAATGTCCTATGTGATTCGATAAATGACAACCCAAAGAGTCCTTGGCAGAAGAGTAATGAAATTAGAAAGGAGTTTCTAATTTGCATTATTTGGTGTTGTGCATTTAAGGATCGAAATAAATATAATTAAATAAAATAAGACTTGACAAGAATTCCATGTCTTATATTTAATTGGGACATTGTATGGTGGAAGGATTGAATTGTCACGGTAACTATTTACTCAAAGGTTCTTTTATGATTAATGTAGAAATCTATATTATCCGGAAAGTCGTTGATCGCTAGGGAGGCTTATCCTATTGTAGAATAAATATTATTTATTTAAATAAATTAATTGTTTAATTTATTTATTTAAATAAGATTAGAATTGTTCTAATTGATTTATTCACAACCTAGGTTTAATATAGAGAACCTAAAGGGTCACACCATAAAAGGAAGAATAATTATTTAAGAAGTTAATGGCATAATCGTAATAATATGTTATGTATATTTAATTTAATCTATGGTGATAGAATAAATTAAATAACTTAATATTTATTATTTAATATTTTAGAAATATTAAATATAAATTAATAAGAGGAGTCTTATTAATATTATTACAATTATTATTATTTTAATTTCTAAAAGAGTTTAGGAATTAATTTAATATAAGTACTCTCATTTATTCCTAATTGGATTAGGAAGGAAAATTAGTTAAAGGAGTTTAATTAATTATCCCTAATAAGATTAGGGAGCTTAATTAATTAAAAGAATTTAATTAATTAAAAGAATTTAATTAATTAAATAAAACCCAATTCCTTAATTGTTAAGATGGGTTGCCCACATCAATAAATAAGAGGAGTCTTATTATGGGTGGTGGGGGTTGTTGATTTTTTCAACATACGACATAATTCCAATTGTTGGGAGAGTACACCTTTTCTATAGAGATAGAAAAACTAGGGTTTAGCCAACCAACCCTTCTTCTTGAATTTTCTTCTTCCTTGGTGGATCACCTCTAGAGGCCAAACATTTGGGTGGCTAACGTTGATCAAAGGAAGGAACCAAACCCGTGGATTCAAGATTGAACGAAAAGGATTTAGAGGTGAACTTGTACACGAGGAAGCTCGATCTTCAAGGTATGATTTATTCTTTATCTTTTCGTTTAATTAATAATTGTGCATAAAGGGTGATCCGGGTTTATGGTTTGTAAATTTTTAAACTCTAATTTTTACACGCTCGCATTATTTTGCAATTTGATTGCGTTCCCCAATATTACAAACCTAGAGGTATGATTAATCTCCACCATAGACGGTTGTTTTCTTGTATTGGATTGGACTAGATCGATTTTGATGGATCATAGGCGTGTGCTTAATGTCCATGGATCTTTGTTTCAAGGATAATTTGCTCATAAACATAGCGATCTTGATTGAAACGGGAGGAGGCTGTTGAGTCGTTAAATTACGTCTCTTTATCTCCCATGGATCTTTCATCCATTTCTCATCATTCATTCAATGATTAATCTTTGTTTCTTAGTATTTTTGTTGGGAATGTACTGTTCGGGTAATAGGAGAACATCATTTACTGTTTGTTGGCTAGAAGAAGCCGAAGAAATGTTGGATTGAGTATTTAAGGATGGGAATTTTGTATAGTACAAATTAGCTCTGCCTCGCCCTCGCTGACCGCGGCCACGGCTTCTACTGGTCATTCCTGCAAATATTCTCGGGTTAGAAAATTTGGTAAAGAATTCTGTTTTCCTTTGATATATTCAATATCAAAGTCAAATACGGATAAAGTACTCTGCCAGGTTGCAAATATCTGTTTAGATGCTAAATTCTGAACATCTTTTTTAAATATCTGTTTTGTAGCTGGGCAATCAACTCGGATTAAAAAGTGCTGATTCAAAAGATCATCCTGAAATTTTAGAACACATTTAACAATTGAAAGGCATTCCTTCTTTATAGTAGGATAATTTAAAGAGGGTCCTTTCCAAGTTCTTGAAGTAAAACGGACAAGATCTTCTCTTTTACTGTTAGGATTAAATTGCTTTAAAATCCCACCATATCACATGTTAGAAGCATCGGTTTGAACAATCTTTTCCAATCGAGATTAGGTAGGGAAAGACAAGGTATCTGTTTAACCACGGTTTTGATTTTTATTCTTTGCTTGATATGTTCACTAGTACAAGAGTAAAGGATTTTTTCGTAATCGAGTATCTGAAATAGCGATATCTTGGGAAAGATTTGGGTAAAATCTCGAATATAATTAAGACTTCCCAAAAATCTTTGCGGTTTGGTTAATACCTTTGATTTAAATCGAAATTTAGATGCAAATTTGATACATCTATCAATTGGAATTATAGTTCCATTAAAAATATTATGTCCAAGAATATGATTTTAGTTTGGAAAAGTTTCATTTTAAAGGCGAAACTACCAAACCATTTTTATGATAACATTTTTGAAAATATTTAAATGTTTAATATCTTTGGTCTATGGATGAAGAAAAATTAAAACATCATCAATATAACGATAATAAATTAAGTAAAGGTATTAAAAATATCATTCATGATATGTTTGAATTGAAAGGTCCTTTTTGACACCAAATGGAAGAACATTCCATTCATAATGACCAAAGGGTACTAAAAGCGGTTTTATAAGTATCCTATTCTCTAATTTATATTTGCCAAAATCTTGATTTCATGTCAAATTTAGAGAAAATAGTGGCATCATGAAATCTGTCGAAGAAGGTCCTTTTTATTCGGGATTGGATATCTAATCCATTGAAGGGCTTCATTAAGTGGTTTATAATTAATAACGAGTCTAGGAGTTCCTCGTTCAATTTCTGAATTTTTATTGACATAAAAAGCTGTACAACTCCAGGAGAAGTACTAGGTTTTATCAATTTTTTTACATTTAAGGGACTCAATTTCGGTTTTTGCAAAAGTAAATATTCCTTTTCATTTGACTAGGTCGAGACTTAGTAGGAATATTTTTCTCATTGTAATTAGGGACATAGGGAAGAGAAATAATATGCTTCTTCCTATTCGAGAAAAGCATTTAAACATCACTCTGATTTTAGTTTGAAGAGTCTTGTAGATCAATTTTATCTTGTCCGTGTAAAGAAGGTTGTAAAATTCTACATTACAGTAGTAAGAAATTTTATTTCTTTTTGAATAAAATTAACTCGCTTTTTTAGAATAAATCATGTGTTTAACTTGATTTAACTCTTTTAATATAAGGTTCTGTTATGAATTCAAAACAATATGTCTATTGTTAAGAGTGGTATGAATTCCTAAAGTATCTATTTTTGAAATAGGCATTAAAAGACATAAGAAAGGGGTGCCTAATATGATACTTTGATTCATATTACGGATAAGGACAAAAGAAGTAGGTAAACATAAACCTTGATTACAGATTAAGGCTTCAGGTATCTTGTATTTAATATTCATAGTGTTTCCACTTGCACTGGTTAAAGATTGAGTGGTTTTCTGGAAGTATTTAGTAGGAATTAACCCTTCCTGGATACAATTCATGTCAGCACCACTATCTACAAGGGCAATGGCATCTTTAATAATAAAATCCGGTTTAATAACAAAAGTAATTCTGATATACCATTTTTGAAAGACTACTTGATTCATAAGCATTAAATATTGTTCAGAAGATTCTAATTTATCAGAAGATTCAGTCTTAGAGGATTCTATATTATTATCCTGTTTATAAATTAATTGTTCTTTAATATTTTTTAAGTCTTGGAAAATAATAACATTAGTATTCTGTAATTGCTTTATTTCGGATTTCAGAATATTAATATCACTCTTAAGGTCCTGGATAGTAGTAGGCTTTTCAGTAGTAGAAACATTTTGAACACGTTTCATGACTTCTCTCATGCTATATTGTTTTATGGGAAGAATTTCTTCTGTTTTTTGGTTTTTATAACAGGCTTCCAAAAACTTTAATTTAATTTCTGGATCTTTGATCTGATCTGCTAAGTCGAGAAGGGACTTTTGGGTTTCTGTTAGGACATTGATACTGGGTCCTCCAATATCTAAACCATTCATTTCAACAATGGCTTTCCAATAGTCAGCTTCAATAGTTGTATTACAGTTATTTTTAATAGTACAAGCTTGAAATTGATCCTGTTACTAGACTTCTAACCAGGAAGGAAGACGCTTGTTACACCTTAGTTCAAGCAGTCCTCCACCATTTTGTTGGATAGGGACTTATGAATCTTGATAGAAGTAAAGAACTTTTACGGAACCTTGATGCCTCCTTAACCCATTTTAGATGGTATAAGGATGTCTTTCTCATGAAAAGTCATGCAAAGGGTAGATGCTAACAGTGAACATTGGAAGGCTAAATTTATTGATGGCCTCCCTACTTTCTTTGCTGAAAAAG
This sequence comes from Panax quinquefolius, assembly GCA_020205615.1. NCBI lineage: Eukaryota > Viridiplantae > Streptophyta > Magnoliopsida > Apiales > Araliaceae > Panax > Panax quinquefolius. The sequence goes on along the minus strand of CM035152.1, from coordinate 68,005,427 downwards.
TCCGTAAAAAATTAAGAGATAAACATGATCGCATGAGTATCCCTTATGACCGAAGATTCTTATGGCCATCTTATTTCATGTAATTATTGAAGAAGGATTATCGTTATGTAATGATATGAAACTCCAACAATTAATGAAACAACGAATCTCACTAAAAGACATGAGATAGGAGAATTTTGTGACCAATTCTCTTATGATACAAAATTACAATATCCCAATAAGGCTAAAAAACAACAACGAGTTGAAGCACTCTAGACCTTCAAGAAGCGTTCTTCTAAGAAATCTAAGAACAAAACCCACGAAAAAACCACTAAGAAAAGAAGGAATAATAGTAAAAAAGATAAATCTAAAGTCCAAAGTGTTATAAATGTGGTAAACCGGGACATTTTGCTAATAAATGTAAATCAAAATTGAAACGAAACCAAAGAAATGTCCTCAAGAAGACATTCAACAAAAATTCTTAATTGTTTATCCAAAGTGATTTGAGAATCAAGTGCGAGAAGAAGACTTGGCGAAAATCTATTACGAATCGGCGATAATTACATTATATGAAAAATAACTGTAATACGACTATTGAAGCTGAATATTGGAAAGCCATTGTTGAAATGAATGGTTTAGATATTGGAGGACCCGGTATCAATGTCCTAACAGAAACCCAAAAGTCCCTTCTCGACTTAGCAGATCAGATCAAAGATCCAGAAGATAATAATTATTATTTTTATCTAATTAGTATTATTTAGATAATTCTTAAAAAAATCTTGAAATATTAATTTATTTAGCATGATGTATTTTTTGTTATAATTGAAGATAGGAAATAATTATTAAATACATATCAAGTAAGAGTTGATATTTTGAATTTCTACACTTATCGGTTTCATTAATATTATATCTATCATTATTTATTTAATTTATTAATTACATAGATGTATTTTCTTGTTCTAATTCAAAGGTACTAAATAATCACCAACACATATCAAATAAGAGTTGGTATTTTGAATAAAATATACACTTATAATATTTAATATTTAGAAATTCACTTAATCATCTTATTTGAATAAAATATACACTTTAAGAAGAATTTTGTGTCAATTATCCGGCATATACTTCTTATTATTAGGGATGATTATTCAACTATAATCGAATATCGAATTTCAATTTAAAAACTAAAATGAGAATATTGTCTCAGTTAAAAAAGTTTAGTTCAATTTAGTAATTCTCTTATTTTAAAATAACTTAAAGTTAAAGTTTAAGTTGAGTTATAAGTCATTTTTGCTACAAAATATTTTGTTGCTAAATGATACTCCCTCCGTCCCATAATTATAGGCTGATTTTCCATTTTGGGATGTCCCAATATATAGGCTACTTACTATTTATAAAATTTAGTTGGTTCATTGTTTTACTTTTATCCCCTTATAATAAATATTCAACCATTACTTCTTTTTTTTTTGAAGAAACAACATTCAATGTCATTATTGTTATCACCACATTTAATGTTGTTGTATTCTCAATAAAAGAATTCAACTATTTAGGCTCAATAAATGAATTTGGAATAACATAAACATTTTGTGTTTGATTAAAAGTTTATGTAGATTAAAAAATCATCTTTGGTTAAAGTTCTATTTTAATGGTCAATACACGTTGATCAATTAAGTTGAGAGTTTCAGTGTGATAAGTAAGGAGTAATTAACTTATTCATTAATTCCATATTAAGGGGTATATGTGGAAATTTTTTGTTAAAATTGCCACTTAAACTGATTTTCTTAAACTATGTGCCAAAAGAAATCAGCCTATAAATATGGGATGGAGGGAGTATATGATTTTTACACGGAAACAAACTTTCGTTTCATGAAATATCTCACTTTTCATGAACGAATTTTTTTTTTGCTAGACAATTAGCAACGCGCTCATTCTTGTGACGAATGGTCCAATGACCGAAAAATCGTTGCAAATGACCTTTGGCAACGAAATTTTGCACATTTAGCAACGAAAATCATTTGTTGCAAAATCACCATTTTTTTTAATGTTTACAAAATTTGCCTCCAAAATTTCATTAAAATTTTTTGCCTCCAACTAAAATTGTGACGATATTACGTACTTTGTCACTAAATATAAGAATTTATGACGAACTATTTTTGTCACTTATCCACTCATCTAATTAGTGACGAACTATTATCTCGTCATATAAAATTGGTATTTATGACATACAAATTGTCATAAATTATTATTTTTTTCGTCTTTAAAAAAGTTCCCTCCAAAATTTTTAAGAAATTTTTTGCCTCCAAATAAAATTGTGACGAATTTGTATTTTGCGTGACTACATGTGAACATTAGTGACGAAATAACATTGTCACTAAAATTTACAAATAACTAATGACAAACTATTATGTTGTCATCGAAAGAAATATTGTGTGACAATAAATCTTGTTATCAATTATTACAAACATGTCACTAAAAGGTTTCCCTCCAAAATTTTGGTAGGAAATTCTACCTCCAAAATAAATTGTGACAAAATTTTGTTAATCGTCATCAAATGTGTAAAGTAGTGACGATATAAATGATTAATAGTAATAAAATTAAATGTCATCACAAAAAAGCAAACGTTTTAGTGACAATTATGAATTTAGAATTATTAATTAACAAATTGTGACAACATTTTATGCGTGGCAAAAAAATTCGTCATAAAATGTGTGATTTCTTGTAGTTCAGGCCATTTATCAAACTTTTCCCAGATTTCTAAAAACTCCAATTTCGAGCACTTTGATGTTATGGATCCATGATCCAACAACCCAAATCATTAAAATACACCTTAATACATAACTTTAAAAAATCAATTACAACCTATAACATAAGATCACATGATTTCAAAAATTTTGGGTTTATACCTCTTTCACCCTTTGATTCTTGATTCTGACCTTTGATCCTGATATAGGAAAGTTATGAACTGAGAATGGCTTTACACATGACCCTCTTTCACTCCAACTCTCAAAAGTTTAGAGAGAGACAAGTCTTGGACAAGTTAACAAGTAAAGTAAGTGATTTTTCTCTCTCTAAATCTATATAAGTGATATGATTCAATGTATTTGGTGGCAATTGTGACTAATAATTGACACATAGCTAGGCTAGGGCTAGGGTAGGTCACCACCCATGATCTTGGCAAGATTTTCACTCCACGAATTAAAGAATGTGACAAAAGGGCATTCTAGTCATTTTGCTTCTAATTTTAATGGCTAACTTATCATTTGCCCTAACCACTTGGGGTTTAGGGTTTAACCCTAGAATTTTGCAATTTAATTTCTAAGATTTCCAAATTTAGGTTTTCAAAATAGAAAATTAATATTTCCAAATTATAATTAGGATTCTATAATTATATTAAAATTTTCTAATCATAGTTCAAACTTGATAATTAGGATTAATATTTCCTAATTAAAATTGCTAATTTAGCAATTAAGGACAAAATTTTACATTAGGGTTTTCGGCTGAATAATTAAGGTTTTCTACTAATCAATTAGGGTTATCCCTAATTAAACATATAATCAATAACATAAAAACCTTTATACTTATCTTTAAGCTCATAAATTAGGGTTTCATATCCCGAATTAGGGTTTCGAAATCCCCAGAACTAAAATTAGGGTTTCAGAACTGGTTTTAGGGTTTCTTATAAATCTTAAGAATTTTTTAACTGATCGTTGACGTTCTTAATATAATATTAGGGTTTGCCACTGATATAGCTTATCTGGTCAACCCTTGACTCTTAACCATATACTGTACACATATAATACCATATACAAAAAACATATTCACATATACATTTAATCTTAAATAATTCACCAAAATCCTTCACAGAATTTTGAAATCCTCAAAATTCCTTCCCAAAAATGTAACACCCCAAATTTGGTCTATTTTCACATCCGGATTTCATACGTCACGATCCCATTTTCTTCCAAACAAACATCATTATATAGCTAAAAATAACAACATATATCCTCAAATCACAGGTTCTAAAACCTTATAACCTCTTCCGTTACAAATAATGATAATTAATTATTCTTTACATCTTGTACAAGTGACTTTTATCCGCTACTAAGGATACATAATCATTCATTAAACTATTCTATAGTTTAATTCTATCATTCTATATTACAAGTCTTTGCTTGATCTTCACGCGCATTCATATAATGAATGGTACTTCTTCTAGATACTGATCAGCTTGATCTTTGCGGGATCCTTAAGTTCTTCTAACATCGTTCGCTGAAAATGTTTTTATTTTAAGCAAGTATGAGCATTCAATTGCCCAGCAAGTCATAACAGTTGAACAAATAACTTTAAGAATTCAAACATTCTTTTAAGACTTCAATAACTGAACAAAGGTTATGAAGCAGCTTGAATAATAGAAATAATCTTGATTTCTATCATTTTAAAACATTAGTCACATTCACTTTGAAATACTTTCATTCTCTACTCTCTTCCTACACATTCTATTTGGCTAGAATCAATAGCACAGACTTAACAATAATATTTCATGTATAAACAGAACATACTCATATTGAACAGTTCAATCAGAGAACAGTTCATCTCATAGAAACACCGAAGTGTTCAACATTGTGGCACAAGACCTCATACATTCTACCACCTTGTATAAATATCACACATTCGCACATTGACAGAACTTCTCAAGTTCAACATCTGAGAAGTTTTAGAAACTAGCATTCATTTAAAATATGAATGAAGTTAGGGAACTTGCCTTACGCACAACTACAACTTATAGTTTATGCTGAACTACTCATTCCAATTCCTATGTAGCACATAAGGAAATAACACATACACCAATTAGTCATATACTTGACTTACGCATTGGTTTACTTAACTTCACTTCTTAGGGTTCACGTTCTTACAAACTAAGTTTACGCGACCAACTTCCTTTACCGGTTAATGGCTTCATGACATACGAAGATGTCTTACTCAATACGTTCATCATCTTTGATGATTTACATTTTTATCTTCTTCTTATAACTTCTCTAGGACTCAGTACACATTATTTCTCTGCTAGTAGTCCATATGGTACTTTGAGTGGTTTCCCACAAACAACCAACAAACAAGTTCCCGTCTTATCTACACTGCCCATAACAATGAGTTAGATCGGTTGCCAGATTTGTATATACCTTTGCTCTCTGAAGGAATTGTTTAGCCCAGCTCCCATATGTCAACCATCAAAGGTTACAATTGTACTACAACCTAAATTCATCTTAACTTATCCAAACTATTAAACTATAACGTTCGTTAAGTCAAATTCTTATTCCTTATGGCTTTCTGGCAACTAAATGCCATACCTCAGGATTCATTCTTATCGTCCAAGTCATACAGTCTTTTGTATACTTAGAACGATCATTCCATATTCATTCTACGCATTTATAGCATTAAGCATTTTATGTTACCTTATTCTTATCTTACAACGTCCAATTCATTCGACTTGGAATGTCATCCAATTTATAAACATTAACTCTCGGCTTCTTTCGTTATACATATTTATCTTTAATTCACTCCTTCACCGTTCACGACTTTAATTATTGGTCTTCATTATCCTACGGTTGAACCATACACGGGTGTAGGTTCTTCCGTTTAATATTCACGTACACTTAACCTTAACGTTAGGTAAAGTGTTCAACGCTTATATTTCATTCTAACATTCTCATCCGATTCACATTTGGCTTTCATTAATCTTCTTCTACTGTTACGCTCGGCTTTCTCGATAATTCATATCTTACTTACTACTACCTTCGTCAACGTCTAAGTCATACAACCAATGTATGCGTAGACGTTCACCCGAAACATGAATATGATTCATGAGAATCGTTTACGTATTCAACGTTTACGTTGCTCATCCCTTAATCTCTCATTCAACCTTTATCTAAGGTTTTAATCGCTTTCATTCATTAGTATCATTTGAACCCCATGTTCAATATTCTTTCTTAATGTCAAAACCATAAGGTTTGTTGTATGCTAAGACCGATCGTTCATCACAACAACGTTGCGTTCACAACGTCTATACGCTTTACATTCATCTCTCATTACCAAGTCATAACATCAAAATGTTATACATTATCATCGTCACTCAACGTCTAAGGAATCACAATCATAACAATCCCCCACGTTCGTTTCATTACGACTACGGTTCTCGGATATCGGTTCCGTAATCGGCGTCTATATTCTTTATCTTTTAATCTCGTTTAATCTTTTTGTTTAACCTTTATCAAAGGTTTAATACACTTGATTAAGTGTTACATTAGTTGAACTACATGTTCATATTTCTTTCTTGCACATCCCCCAGTAATTGAGCAGTTAAAAGCTCATCACTGGGCATTGTCTTCTGCCGTGACTGCCAAGGCTTGGTGCCCCTTCCTTTAACTCGCGTTACGGCGCCACTCGTGATGGTGATGGCTGAGCTTCATATTCTTGAGTGCTTCTGCCAAAGGAACATATGGCGCTATTCTGGCGGCGAGAGAATGAAACTTTGGAAAAATTTTCTAAGTCTTTTACAAGTTTGAGACGCTGATTTCATAATCTCATAACTTCTTCGCTATAACTTAGAACAAGGTCGTTCCAAAGCCATTCTCTTACTTATCTTACGTACTTCGATTACCCTTGGACAGAACTTTGTTCTGAATTCATTAACATGACATTCGATTGGCTTAGTCTTTTCCCTTTGTTCATCTTATATTTTTAACGTTCTTCGTTTGTTCGTCCAAAATTCGATCATTCGAACTCTGAACTCGTTTGTTCATGAGTCCACGACTCACGTTTTTTACATTCTCTTACATTCTTAAGAAACCCTATACGTTCGGGTTCATTTACTAACTTTCTAATTTTCGTTAGTCTTTTACAAAATTTTCACCATAACTTCGTTATAACAAAGTTTAATCCGTTCTTCATGAATGTTTCTACCATTCCTAACCAAGCAGTAAGCAACTAACTTATACGCGATGGTTTTAAACTTGCCCATCAACAACAATTATCCTACGATGGTTTTAAATTTGTCCATCAACAACGTTCTTCGTGTTCTTTACGTGTTCTTCGCGTTCTTCATTAGTTCTTCATTTTTAATCGATATTTTGATTACGATTTCACTTTTCCTTGGAATTTGATGTTATAGAACACCATTCCTTACTTAATTCACCTTATCATTCATATGATCCACTCGGATCGTTCTAATTCATTACGAATCGTACACTTCCTTAAAAAATTTATAAACTAAATTTTTATTTTCTTATTTCTTCTTTTCTCATGATTTCAACAATATGAAATCATTTCTAACATCTTTTACTACTTATTCTCATTAAGCTATGTTTTAAAATAGAAAACTTAAAGAAAATTTATTAGAAGCTAGGTTTTTGGATTACCTCTCTTCTTTAATCTTCCGCCGTTGGACAAAGCATGCACTCGGGCAAGCTTTTCCTCTTCTTTCTCATCCGAAATATCTCTCTCTCTCTCAAATGTTGTAGGATTTTCAAAATCCTAAACTAATGAATTAAGCTTCCTATTTATAGAAAACCAAGGCTAGGGGTAAAATAGTCATTTTGCTCACAAACCTCCTTTTTATTCATTACTTAAGCTCTAAGTTTACTTAGCCTCCACACTTACTTAGCCATTAAGTCTACTTAGCCCTTAAGTTTACTTACTCATTAAGTAACTTATCCTTACTATTCCACCTCCTTACTATTCATGTACCTTCCTTGGAAGCTTGGCAGTTCCATCTTTCGAGTTTCAGTCGGACAATTTTAAAACTACGATTCTCGAAATCCAAATATTTTGGATATTTCATCCTTGCTTTATTGATTAACTTTTACGTATTCTTGGATCTTGGCGAAAAAAAAAAATTGTGTCAAGCGTTTTCCTTCACGTTTTCCCTAACATAGCTAAACGAATGAAAAGTACATAACAGTACTTTTCATCATTTTTATTTCGTTCGATTTACGCGCGTTTTTGAGAAAAAATTTTATCGACTTATTTAACTTTTCACGATATATTATCGTCAAATCTTTCGACGGAATGTCATTTCGACATCTACCGAACTCTTAGAAAAGGCTTAGGTTATTCAAACCCTAACCCTTAGGGTTTAAATCGGAATAAATAATGCTTATTTAGCGTCTTTTTCCCCATAAATATTTTGTTCCGGAAAAATTTAATTTTCATCTTGAAAATTCTTACTCGTTCGATCTAGCTCATGCTTGAGAATCCTCCGATTTATAATCATTCTAGGTTCTAGAACGATTAATAAACACATAACACAGAATAGTATTAATAATTTTTTTCTATTAATAACTAATTCTTTAAATCTTAAATTCTGGACAATCCAATTTTCTGGGTTGTCACAAAAAATGTCAAATCCATTCACTTATTTTCTGTCTAGTTTTTAATATTGAACCTTAAATCAATCAATTATGATTTTAAAATTTTTTTAAATTCTTGGGTTGTCACATTGCACGTAAGCTAAAGGTATACAACTGTAAAACTAATAATCAACAGTCCATCTTTGCACATAAGCCAAAGATATACAACTGCAAAACCAATAATCAATAGTCTATCTTTGCACGTAAGCCAAAGATATACAATATATAAAACTAATAATCAATAGATCATCTTTTTCACGAAAGCGAAAGATATACAACTATAAAACCAATAATCAACGATCCATCTTTTCTCGTAAGCGAAGATGACTTTTACCACATCATTTGTCTGTAACATTACAGGATATGATTATACCAATACAAAATTCTTGGTCATAATCATACCAATCAACAGTCCATCTATGCACTATGGGCCAAAGATGACTTTCACCACAATATAAGCATGAGAATGATGACAATGATATAAAGAATCAATCAAGTCAGATCAACAATAAACATTAGAGATTTATAATTCAATTTATTCAGAGTTCAAGAATATCCAAATTGTCAACATGATAATTTATTTATGGAGTAAAATTTATGAATGATATTCATGTATCAAAAATAATTTGAACAAAAAAGAAATCACTTTCGTCATGAATAGTACCCCATGAATAGTACCCAAATGAATAGTACCATATGAATAGTACCCCGTCATGCAAAATACCCTAAATAAATATTATCCCAAGTGAATAGTACCTAAGTGAATAGTACCCCGTCATGCAAAGTACCCCGAATGAATAGTACTCAAATGAATAGTACCCCGAATAAATAGTACTCTGGTATGAATAGTACCTATAAATGGAGAATACGAAAGGAAACGATATCTCATGACGAGTACAAAAGAAATGATATCTCATACGAGTATAAAAGCATATATGAAACTGCAAATGGATTTTCACCCGTCATGCGGTAATCCACGTAGACAGATCATTTCCACAATTTAATAAAGAATGAATACGAAGGGTCCATCACCAAGCATGCGGCAATCCGCGTAGATAGGTAACTCCTGCAGATTAATAAGGAATAGAATATGATGGGTCATTCACCATGCATGCGGTAATCTGCATAGACAGGTTACTCCCGCAAATTAATAAAGAATGCATATGAAGGGTCATTCACCATGCATGCGGTAGTTCGCGTAGACAGGTTACTCCCGCAGATTAATAAAGAATAAAATGACAACCCTTATGAGTATTGAAAGAAAATAACATTCTTTACGAATACGAAAGAAATAATACCCCTTACTATATGAAAAATAACATCCTTTACCATACAAAAATAACATCCCTTACTAATACGAATAATAATATCCCTTTCCATATGTAAAATAGTGTCCCTTACTAATACGAACAATAACATCCCTTACTGTGACGCCCCCAAAATTAGGTATACATCACCCATCTTGGGTCGCCACTTACATGATACATGTAATTTAAATACAACTTATTAACATAACTGCGTGGTATAATACTTACATAAAAATCGTGAGTTTAAATACAAATATCGCTCTACTAGATATTATACAAACTCAAACAAAAAGTCCTCATTACAATTATTATCACACTATTTCACGTAATAGTGAGGACTACTAATGCTATCTTCAGACCATCACTCGCTTCCCGACTCGTCCCAAATTATATTCTCATTTCACAAGAGAAACGGTGAAAAGAAAGGGTGAGCTCAACTAGCCCAGTAAGAAATATTATGACTAAGATAATGCAAAATAAATTATCAATAGTCTTCAACAATGTTAAACTGATAAAATACAATAGACAACCAGTTTAACTGCAGCGGAATATGCAATCCATTAAAAGAGTCAAGTAGAAAATAAAATCTACTATCTTTTATGATTTTAAAAGGTTTTTCATCACTGTTATAGCTGAGACTCAGCTTTAATAAATAATCCACATCATCGAATCACCCCTGCACTACGGCCAAGGATATTCTTAAGTATCACGATCACAATTATTCCTGCACTACGGGCCAAGAATAGTTGTGTATTCATTAATGGTCATGATCATGCCAACAACTGTCCATCAATGCACTACGGCCACTGAGGATTTTTAATCACATCATTTGTAACATTACGGTCATGATTACGCCGAATAATCCCTGGTCATAATCATACCAAGTCCATCCATGCTCTACAGGCCACAGATGACTTTAAAAAAAAAATATAAACATGAGGATGATGACAATGATATAAGAATTCAATAAAACAAGTTCAAGAATTATTTTATCCAGGAATTATTAACGTCCAAATTGTCAACATGATAATCTTTTTGTAGAGTAAAATTCAAGAATGATCGGAAGAATATTTCCATGAAAAGATCTTCGGATGAAACGCAAATATCAAGGATATTCTACTAATTTCATGGAGTATAGAAGTCAAAGTTTTAACCAACCGGGTATAATAAAGAATGGAATAACAAAAGAAATCACCATGCATGCGATACTGACAGATGAAAAGTTATTCCAATGTAATAATAATAACGGAACCAGTCGGTGAAATTCACACAAGCGGGATGTTCCAACCGAGAATAATAAAGATGGAACCAGATCCGGTGTAAAACACACGAGATAGGATATTCCAACAGAATGATAAAGATTTTAACGGTCCGGTGTAAAACACATGCACGGGATGTTCCAACAGAATAATAAAAAGCGGAACCAGGTCCTGTAAAAAACACACGCATGTGATGTTCCAATGTAATAATAAAAGAATGTCACCAAGTATAGGGTAAATCACAGATATCTGAGTTATTCCAACCAGAATAAATAAGCAATGGAATAACATAAGGATTTCACCAAGTATAGGGTATGCTGCGTGTATAAGTTATTCCAATGAATAAATAAGCATGGAATAACATAAGGATTTCACCAAGTATAGGGTATCTGCCATGATACAAGGTTATGTATAGGAAATGCCACTTTTACAAAGTTATTCCAATGAGAATAATAGTGAATGGAATAATGAAGTTCTCTTGAAGAAGAAAGAATAACACCCTTACTACAGTAAAAATCCTGAATATAGAAGTAATGAAGTAGCGAGAATACTCTTCTTCTTTCTATAACTTTCTCTCTATAGCTTCTCTCTATAATTTTCTCTCTAGAGTTTCAATGAATTAAATAAGAAAATAATGAAGGAATGAGCTTCTATTTATAGGAAAATGGAATGCATAGTAATTAATCCATGAACGGTCTGTTTGATTTACTTTAATCGACGGTCCATATTTAAAGAAAAATCTTTTAAATAAAATATAATATATTCTATTTATATAAAAACATTTTACTATGCAAACACTATGCAAAACACTATATGCAAAACACTATGCATAATAAAATATAATATATTTTATTTATAAAATAACTTTAATAAAGTATTCGCTTTTATATAAAAGATGTTTCGCTTTTATTACGTTAATAATACTGAATAAAACAAAACGTCATTATCGCTATAATAATTCATATTATTAATCGACAATAATGGAATCAAACTAAGTGACTTCTCACATAAGCATCAATAATCAATACCGCAATGTCTTCTATGCAACCACACGTATTCATCGTACTTTTTACTACCGAGTAGTTCAACAATATCAACGGTAAAACTTCCGCCGTTATTTCAATAAAATATTTTTGTCTTTTTCTCAATCCGACAATAATTACATTGTTGGGTCCACCAATGATTGAGTAGTTATGCAATATTCCTGCTAAACCTAATATTCCCCAGAGCAATCGAATATAATATAACCACTTGTATACTTTGCAAAATTTATAAATATTACCCACAACTATAACATTATATCAAATTATTCCATAATATTCAAAATAATATTTATAGAAAATTCATCTTTATTTATAAAAAGCCGGGGTCTTACAACCTCCCTTCTTATGAAATTTCGCCCTCGAAATTAGGGTATTACGATACTGGTATGTCGAAGAGGTAAGGATACCTTGATTTCATTTCGATTCTAACTCCCAAGTCATTTCCTCAACATCGTGGTTCCTCCACAAAACTTTGACTTGAGGTATAACCTTGGAGCGTAGAATATGTTCCTTCTTATCCAAAATTTGAACAGAAACCTCTTCATACGTCAAATCTTCCGCTATTTCGTCCGGGTTCTAACTCAATAATATGGTTCGGGTCTTTCACATATTTACGTAACATGGATATGTGAAAAACGTTATGAACACGAGACATATTTAGCGGTAAAAGCGAGTCTATAGGCCACGCCCCTACTCGATCGAGGATTAAAATGGACCGGATGAATCGAGGATTAAGTTTCCTCTCTTTCCAAATCTTGTAACTCCTTTCCATGGAGCAACTTTTAACAACACATGATCTCTCTATATTGAATTCCACGTCCTTTCGATGAAGATCGGCATAACTCTTTTATCGATTTTGTGAGGTTTTTATACTCGTTGTCGGATCGTTTGAATCTTTTCCGTAGTCATACGTACCAACTCCGGTCCCAACAACGTTGCTTCACCCACCTCATCCCAAAGATACCGAGAACGACACTTTCTTCCATACAACGCTTGAATGGAGCCATGCCAATACTTGCTTGATAAGCATTGTTGTGGGAAAACTCCACCAATGGTAAAAACTTGTCCCAACTCCTTGAAATCAAGAACACGAGTCTTAATAGATCTTCAAGAGTTTGAATAGTCCTCTCCGATCGTCCGTCCGTCTGGAGGATGATATGCTGAAGCTAAATCGTAAGTCCGTGCCCATAGCTTTTGCAAACTAACCCAAAATCTTGAAGTGAATCTTGGGTCTCGATCGAAACTATGGATACCCGGCATACCATGCGATCCTTACAATCTCGTTTATGTACATACTGAGCAAGAGGCGTTCAAGTGTATAAGTTTCTCGTGATCGGTAAGAAATGAAATGCGGACTTGGTCAATCTATCAACAATGACCCAAATCGCATCAATGCCTTGAGAAACCTTAGGAAGACCCCAGAATGAAATCCATGGTAATGTGCTCCCACTTCCATTCTGGAATTTCAAGTGGTTGCAATGGACCTTTTGGTACTTGATGCTCCGCTTTAACTCGTTGACAAGTTAGACACCTTGAGATAAACAAATAGCTATCTCCTCTTCATATTGCTCCACCAAAATGTATGGCGAATATCATGATACATTTTGGTACTCCCGAGATGGATTGCAAATGGTGTGTTGTGCGCCTCCATCATGATATTATACTTTAAATCGAGGTCGTTAGGAACACAAAAAGTCCGGAGTTGACTCAAAGTATTCCTTCTTCATCGATTCTTGCTTCCTAAGCGTAGCACCCTCTTGCACTTTCTTTTCATACGCGATCGGCTCCGTGTCATAAGCTTGGCGACTTTAACTTTATCGATTAAAGTCGGTTCTACTCGTATATTTGCTATCATCACATGCGTCCCTGGAGTCTTTAACTCTATCTCCATCCTTTGCAAGTCACACAAAATGGGCCTTTGTGTTGACAATAACGCACTCGTACTTGCATACGATCTTCTACTCAATGCATCAGCTACCACGTTAAACTTTTCCGTGATGGTATTGGATGGTATGATCATAATCTTTCAACAGTTCAAGCCAACGTCGTTGTCGCATGTTGAGTTCCTTTTGAGTGAAGAAATATTTGAGGCTTTTATGATCCGTAAAGATCTCCACTTTCTCCCCATACAAGTAATGCCTCCAAATTTTAAGTGCAAAAAGATAACAACGCTAACTCCGGATCATGAGTAGGATAATTCCTCTCATATTCTTTGAGTTGTCGCGAGGCATAAACTATAACTTTTCCATGTTGCATAAGAACACATCCCAACCCTTTGCTCGAAGCATCACCAGAGATGACAAATCCTCCGAGCCAAATGGTATTGTCGAACAGTCTTTGAAATAAGTCTCTTCTTGAGTTCTTGAAAACTCTTCTCACATTCTTCGCTCCAACCGAACTTTGTATCTTTTCGAGTCACCGAGTCGATGGAGTAGCGATTCGAGAAAATCCTTCCACGAATCTCCGATAATAACCAATTAAACCGAAAAGCTACGTGCTTTTGGCATCGATTTAGGTTGTTCCCGGCTTTGAATAGCTTCAATCTTTGTTTGGGTCAACAGATATTCCATGACTTGATACCACGTGCCCAAGGAATGCTACTTCTTCAAGCCGAAACTCGCATTTCTTCAACTTGGCATAAAGCTTATATTCACGAAGCTTTTGGAGTGTCGACCTCAAGTGTTGCTCATGATCTTCACGGCTTTTGGAATAAATAAGGATGTCATCAATAAAGACGACCACAAAGTGATCTAAATATTCCTTGAATACTCGGTTCATCATATCCATGAAGGCGGCGGGAGCATTAGTCAATCCAAAGGACATGACTAGGAATTCATAATGCCCGTCTCGAGTTCTCGAAGCCGTCTTTGGAATGTCGGTGGTTCTAATCTTCAATTGGTGATATCCTAACGAAGATCAATCTTTGAAAAGAATTTGGCTCCTTGCAACCGGGTCAAACAGTCATCAATACGTGGCAATGGATACCTATTTTGATGGTGACATGATTCAACTCCCATAATCAATACAAAGTCGCATACTCCCATCTTTTTCTTCACGAATAGAACAGGAGCACCCCAAGGAGAAGTACTAGGTCGAATAAAGCCAATGTCTAACAATTCCTGCGGTTGGGTCTTTAACTCCACGAAGTTCAATAGGAGCCATTCGATATGGGGCTTTGGAAATAGGTTTTGTACCGGTTCAAGGTCGATACAAAATTCAATTTCACGCCTGGGGTAGGCCGGGGAAGTTCTTCGGAAATACGTCGGAAATTTATTAACAATAGAAATATCGCTCAAAAGCGATATATTTTTGTTTAAATCGTGACATGAGCTAAGAAAGCTTGACATCCATTTTTCAATAAACGAATAGCTTTATGGCTTGAGATGACCGTGATTGATTTTAATGGTTTGGTCGTTTGAATTCGCATAATAGGTTGATTAGGAATATGAAAGCTAACAACCTTACGAAAACAATCAATTTTTGCATGATAAGTAGTTAACCAATCAATCCCTAGAATCACGTCAAATGCAAGTATTTTTAATGAAATAAGATCGACCCGGGTAATGTGAGGGTACCGATTTGAACCAAACAAGACTTATAAACAGTGGATGTAATGAAGGTTTCTCCCAACGGAGTTTCCACAGATAAGTCAAAGTCTAATTTCTCCGGAGTCAAATTTAATCGATGAGCGCAAGTAGGAGAAATAAAAGAATGGGTAGAACCGGTATCAAATAAAGTGTAGACTTCATTAGAGTTTATGATAAGCTTACCCGTGATGACCTCATTCGGGTTCCTTGCTCTCTGGGAGGTCACAACAAACGCTCTCCCTTGCACTACTGGTTTTGACTTTTCTGGGACGGCCTTTGGTGCCTCCATCCTAGTTAATTTGTCTTGATGGCGACAAAATCGAGCTAAGTGACCTTCTCTTCCACAATTATAACATGCTTTGACTGCATGGCATACAGTTGGACCGATGTGTCCTCTTCTCCGCATTTGAAGCATATGATGGGTGGTCTTTTCTCCTTCCTTAACAACGGGTGCTGGTGCTGACGTCTTTCCATCATTGTTGAATCTCCGTTTCTTGAAATGTCCATTCTTATTGTTTTGGCCCTGATTACCACCGAAGTGGTTACCATATCTGGCCTGTTGATTCCCTCCACGCTTGTTGTCACCGCTTCGATGACTACTCTCGCTGGTATTATAACTTTCTGCTCTCTTTTAGTTGCGTTGACTCGTTATCGCGCTCCACTAACTGAGCCCTATTTACAACATCTGAATACAAACACAGTTTATGAGAAATAAGATGTTGACGTATCTCCGACTTCAAACCTCTTAAAAACATTCGCGCCATTCTCTCTTCATTATCCACCAAGTGGGACGAAACCGTGATAACTCATAAATTTTGCCTCGTATTGCGACACGGTCCATATTGTTTTGTTCCAACTTGATAAACTCCACCTCCTTCATGTGGCGAATACTTTCGGGAAAGTATTTGTCGTTGAAACGACTCTGGAACTTCTCCCAAGATATCTTGATCTGACAAAGAGTTGAGTACGTTTCTGGATTTCCCACCAAGATGTCACCTCTCCGCCTTGACATAAAGGCGTGAAAGGAACCTTTTGCTCCTCGGAGCATCCCAAGACATCAAATATCTTGGTAATCTGCTTTATCCATGCTTCCGCGAAGTGGTTTTGGCTCTCCCTTAAACTCCGGTGGTCCCAGCTCCTTGAATTGTTTAGCGGTGACCTTGCCGAGAGTTTTCCGTGTTTCCACCTACGTTTTGGGCGAGTCGCTCTACTTTCTTTGTTGCATAAATTGCATAAAGCCTCTGAACATTTGATCATTCATCATTTGGTCGGTGTTGTTGTATTGCATGAGGATTATCGCCTTCACGATGCACATTATCACGATTATTGATATGTGGTGAATCAACGATCGCTTTGTGCTCCATTCTTATTCTCAACATTCTCGGATGTCATTTTGAGATCTGCCACAAAACAAAAGATTAATTGACATTTAACAATTACCTTTATATTCGACCAGACCAATAAAATAGCACAAAAACTTAGGTAGGTCATACTAGCGAAGGTATTCCCGTCTCTCCCCTCCTAGTACTTTTCTCACATCTTAGCCAGGATCATATCCCTTAGCTTTGATACTGTCGTGGCGCCCCAAAATTAGGTATACATCACCCATCTTGGGTCGCCACTTACATGATCTGAATTTAAATACAACTTATTAACATAAGCGCGTAGGTATATAATCGACATAAAGCGTGAGTTTAAATACAAATATCGTCTACTAGATATTATACAAACTCAAACAAAAAGTCCTCATTACAATTATTATCACACTATTTCACGTAATAGTGAGGACTACTAATGCTATCTTCGGGACCATCACTCGTTTCCCAGACTCGTCCCAACTATATTCTCATTTCACAGAGAAACGGTGAAAGAAAGGGTGAGCTCAACTAGCCCGAAGAAGAAATATTATGACTAAGATAATGCAAAATAAATTATCAATAGTCTTCAACAATGTTAAACCGATAAAATACAATAGACAACCAGCTTTAAGCTGCGGTGCTGAATATCAATCCATTAAAAGAGTCAAGTAGAAAATAAAATCTACTATCTTTTATGATTTTAAAGGTTTTTCATCATTTATTATAAATGAGACTCGACTTTAATAAATAATCCACATCATCGAATCACCCCTCATACTGACCCAGGATATTCTTAAGTATCACGATCACAATTATTCACGCACTACGGGCCAAGAATAGTTGTGTATTCATTAATGGTCATGATCATGCCAACAAGCATCCATCAATGCACTACTACCATTTGAGGATTTTTAATCACATCATTTGTAACATTACGGTCAAGATTACGCCATAGAATAATCCTCGGTCATAATCATACCAAGTCCATCCATGCTCTACAGGCCACGAGATGACTTTAAAAAAATATAAAACATGAGGATGATGACAATGATATAAGAATTCAATAAAACAAGTTCAAGAATTATTTTATCCGGGGAATTATTAACGTCCAAATTGTCAACATGATCTTTGCTTTGTAGAGTAAAATTCAAGAATGATCGGAAGAATATTTCCGTGAAAAGATCTTTGGATGAAACGCAAATATCAAGGATATTCTACTAATTTCATGGAGTATAGAAGTCAAAGTTTTAACCAACCTGGGTATAATAAAGAATGGAATAACAAAAGAAATCACCATGCATGCGGTGCTTAGCATAGATGAGGTTATTCCAACGAGAATAATAATAACGGAACCAGTCGGGTGAAATTCACACCAAGCGGGGATGTTCCAACGAGAATAATAAAGATGGAACCGGATCCGGTGTAAAACACACAGATAGGATATTCCAACAGAATGATAAAGATTTTAACCAGTCCTGTAAAACACACGCATGGATGTTCCAACAGAATAATAAAAAGCGGAACCAGGTCCTGTAAAACACACAGATGGATGTTCAAAATGAATAATAAAAGAATGTCACCAAGTATAGGGTAAACCATGTATCTGAGTTATTCCAACAGAATAAATAAGCAATGGAATAACATAAGGATTTCACCAAGTATAGGTATCCATATCTGAGTTATTCAAATGTAAATAAGCGATGGAATAACATAAGGATTTCACCAAGTATAGGGTATCTTATACGAGGTTATGTTATTCCACTTTTACAGAGTTATTCAATGAGAATAATAGTGAATGGAATAACGAAGTTCTCTTCAAGAAGAAGAATAACACCCTTACCGTAAAAAGAACCGAATATAGAAGTAATGAAGTAGCGAGAATACTCTTCTTCTTTCTATAACTTTCTCTCTATAGCTTCTCTCTATAATTTTCTCTCTAGAGTTTCAATGAATTAAATAAGAAAATAATGAAGGAATGAGCTTATTTATAGGAAAATGGAATGCATAGTAACTAATCCATGAACGGTCCAAATTGATTTACTTTAATCTGACGGTCCATATTTAAAGAAAAATCTTTTAAATAAAATATAATATATTCTATTTATATAAAAACATTTTACTATGCAAACACTATGCAAAACACTATGAAACACTATGCATAATAAAATATAATATATTTTATTTATAAAATAACTTTAATAAAGTATTACATTTTATATAAAAGATGTTTACGCTTTTATTACGTTAATAATACGAATAAAACAAAACGTCATTATCGCTATAATAATTCATATTATTAATCGACAATAATGGAATCAAACTAAGTGACTTCTCACATAAGCATCAATAATCAATACCGTTGTCTACTATGCAACCACACGTATTACTGTACTTTTACTACCGAGTAGTTCAACAGTATCAACGGTAAAACTTCCGCCGTTATTTCAATAAAATATTTTTGTCTTTTTCTCAATCCGATAATAATTCTGTTGTGGGGTCCACCAATGATTGAGTAGTTATATGAATATTCCTGCTAAACCGAATATTCCCCGACCAATCGAATATAATATAACCACTTGTATACTTTGCAAAATTTATAAATATTACCCACAACTATAACATTATATCAAATTATTCCATAATATTCAAAAATAATATTTATAGAAAATTCATCTTTATTTATAAAAACTGGGGTCTTACACTTACCATATGTAAAATAATGTCCCTCACCTTAGGAGATTGGATACTGCAATACTGAAGTATCAGAATACTCTTCTTGTTTCTCTCTATAGTTTCTCCCTCTAAAGTTTTAGTGAATTCATAAAAAATATTAAGGAACGAGCTTTTATTTATAGGAGAATGGACTAAATAGTAACTAATTCATGAACGGTCCAAATTGATTTACTATTAAGACGGATGGTCCATATTGATTTACTATTAAAACTTAAAGCAACGATCTATATTGATTTACTATTATAACTTTCAACCAACGGTCCATATTGATTTACTATTATAACTTTCAATCAGCGGTCCATATTGATTTACTATTTTAACTTCAACCGACGGTCTGAAAAATTAGCATATCTCCTCATGGAATAATAAGTCAAACTTATAACAAACGCCTCATAACAAATCCCTATATTTATATCAAAAATTGAATAAATATTTACCACAAATCATTTATCTTTAATCAATATATTTTTAATCTTTTAACAATTATTCATCATTAATATAATAACTCACAATATTGACAACCAGATCATTCCCAGGAAAGATGGGGCTTTCCAATAAAGATTTCTCCTTATTGGCGCGTAATTAAATAATCAAAACCCTTTCCTCGACAGAACTTTCTAGACATTATCAATAATGCAAATAATAATATGAATAATTATGTCATCTCAATTATTGATTTAATAATATAAATATTGTGCAGATATACTGTGACATTAATTGAACAAACTGAGTGACTTCTTACATAAGCATCAATAATCAAAGATATTGTGCAATACCATGTGTGTAATGCCCGAGAAAATCGGATTTTTATGATAATTAAATTTTTATTTGATTATGTGAATTAAATGAATTTAATTGATTTATTTTGTGAATAAGCTATGTGAAGGTCGTTCTATGACCTAGGACGTGCTTATATGGTTAGTAATCTGGCTACGTGCTAGAATTAATTGTTTAGAATTTCCAAGAAAAAAATAAATGTTTTACGAGAAATTCCCGTAAAAACACTATTCATCCATTTCGCGCTTTGGGAAATATTTTAAAATTTTGAGAAACACGTAATGATAGAATATTGAGATGAGATGAAATATTTAATAATATTTCATTTATGGCAAATGAAGTTTTCACCTGCGGACTTAAAACTTAAGGATTGAGTAGATCGATTTTTGAGAAGGAAATGAGATGCATGGAAGGAATTTGCGATATTGTTAAAGTGTGTGTTATACTAGTATGATACTATCTAGTATCTATGTATAATACGACGAGTTAATATGAAGTACAATACGATTATCGTACGAGTATTATACGGAAAGTATACGTGAATTATACGTGTAAAATATGAGTGGTATTATGGAATTAGGTTAAGACTTAATGTGAATTCATTTGATTTGGATTATGTTTAGTCCAAACAATTGAATGAGCAAGCCCAAGGAATTAATTGTTTAAGCCCAAGCTAAAGCCCAATATTAGTTTGATTAAGCCCAATTCAAGAAAATCGAACCGTGGATCGAACCGATGGGTCACCGAATGGGTAAAACCCATGGGGCAACCCATGGGGATGACCCATGGGCATGGTGGGCCGGCCACTTGGGGTGCAAGGCAAGCAAATCACTTGGTCACCAAGTATTTTACTTGGTGACGAAGTGTGGAATAGTAAGGAGGTGGGGGAGTAATGACTACTTTGCCCTACATTTTATTTGTCTATAAATAAAAAGTTAGGGTTGGTCTTTTGAAGGTTTTTCAAGTTGCCAACCTATATTTTGAGAGAGAGAAAGAGCTAGACTCAAGCAAACCATCTACTTTGAAGCTTTGTTTTAGAGTTTGTCAAGAATACCAAAGAGTTCTTTAAGGTAATTCATAAGGGTTGATATAGTTTTAAATCATGAAAATATTGATTGTTGAGGTTGATTGTGGATAAACAATTGAACTCCATCAATACTTAAATATGTGAATCTTTCTTAGTTAGGATGTAGATATGAAATCCATGTGATTTGGCTTAGGGAACATTAGTAACGAAGTTATGGCGAATTTCACGGAAATAGACGTTAAACGTCGAAAACGTTAAAATTTCGGATTGATAGTCAAAAGTTGCCGTGAGACTTGAAAACGTTATTTTTCAATGTCAACACGTGAGATAGGGTATTTAAGAGTCATGGACTCAAGAATCGTCGGATTTCGACTTAAAACGAAGAAAACGAGCATTGAATGCTCATTAACGTTTTATAACGCTTAAAAATGAACTCAATAGTGAATTTTGAGTTAACGGATTCAAAAGTGTTGAATTCTTATATGAACGCATGGAGTATGCTATTTATGACGTGCAGGCTTTTGAACGGACCAAATCAAACTTATAACAAAGAAGTTATGGATCCGGGAAACTCACCAAAATTTTTTATCTCATTAAAAATTTTTGATATCGAGGTCTAGCATGACGTGGCGCGATAATTAGGTCTTTAAAGTGCCGTAGCCTGCATTGCCGGCAAGACAATGTTAATAACTCTTGGAAAGTGGCACATGGCTAGTCTTGTATAGTAATGTCACGCATGCGCAAATCAGAGGTCCTTGTTAGATAACTTAGGTTTGAACTGCAATTGTTCAGACACTTATAAGAGTAAAGTTTATACACTTAATAAGTGTACTAAAACTATTCCTATACTAAGGTATATGGTATTGAATCTTAAGAATTAAAGGCATGTTATTAACTTATGAATGAAGAACAGAAAATGTTATCAATGAACCATAGTCGGTGAACCACATTGGTACTTCAACGATGATGATAGAGTCCGGTTAATAATGTAAGTTGGTTAATAAGCCGGGACGAAGGGTAATACGTTGAATTGACTTTAGTAATGAAATGAAGTTAACAAAGACATTTAAGAGAAAGAAGTTGGTAGAAATAATGTGAATAATTGTTTGATAGGTAATTACAGTGTGCTATGTGAATATATCATGTAGATTCTGTAAAGGCTGTGGTCAGTCGATTAAGTTATTTGAAGACGTTGAAAGGCAAGTATTCTTAAAGCTTGTCTAACTTTCAAGTTAGTCAAGTTTTATGTGATTCATTATACTGAATTGCACAACCCGGTTTTAAAGAAAGGGCGATGCCCGCTTTAACTCCTGGCTAGACTACTCGTAAGATATAGATTGATTAAGTATTCATATCTTTCTATATAGAAATGTTAACGCTATCCTATCTTTAGAGTAATTGGTACCAATATGAAGGTAAGGTTTGTCTATGAACAAACAAAAGTATTTTTCATCGATTATTCGATGGGCACGCGAGTTTGCCAAAACTTAAATGTAAATACGTTTAACGAATGAGTGTTGATCAACATAGAGTACTATAGGCTGATCACCTAGAAGTGCTCGTAAATAATGCGGATGTACAACCTTAGTGCTGTGATATCCTTTTCAAGTATGAAAATAGAAAGCTATTGTTCATAGTCTATCGACCGGTTTAGAATTCCTAATCTACTCTATACTTTGGGAATTGATGATATGGATTGTTAAAGTATTATTGTTTCATAATACTTCATAACTATTTGTTCAGTTATATATGAATTGTTATATAATTCATGAATGTGGTATTACTGTTATCCTTTGTTAAACTTGTTGAGCTTGTTATGTTCACTTCTTGCGTGAATTATATGATTTCAGTTAAGAATGAACGTACTGAGAATGCTAAGAGAGATAAGGGCAAATCTAAGATGGATAGTTAGCCATCATGTAATAGATTAGTATGTTTGTATGTGTTATACATTACAAACAATGTAATCGGTTTATGAACCTGGGAATGGATTATAGTTTGATTGTAATAAAAGATAGTAATTACATTCATTATGTTTGTATTTCAATGGAATGATTGTATAGTTATGAGTATTGTATAGCACCATATGTTGGGTTGGAAGATACTACGAATTTGGGGCGCTATAGTGTAATTTCTTGTGCGACAACGCATATTCTTTGTTCTTTTATCACTTTGGATATTTCAAAAGTTTAACGGTAAAAAAGTCTTGCCGTTATTTTTATAAAAGGTTATTTACGTAAGCTTTCTATATCCGAGCGATTATTCCGTTATGTGGTCCACCAATGATTGCGTAAATCGTGCGTATATTCCCCGACAAAAAAGAATATTCCCGATCAAACGCGAATATTTTATGACCACTTGCTTACTTTGCAAACTTTTCACATATCACCCTTAACTTTAACTTTTTATCAATTTAACCATTTACTGAATAGAAAAATTGAATAATTTTATTTCATAAAATTCGGGGTCTTACACTAAACGATACCGTTTCACATTTCAAAATCATATAATCTCATTTCACAATTCAAAAATAAATACTTGATCCAAATTTAAATAGAAGAACGTAACATTTTAATTTAAATGGAAGCCTTAGAAAAAATATAACAATTTTGAAGTCATACATTTAGGCATCCAGAAGTAATTACTATCGTATAGATAAAAATAAATGATAATTTAAAAACACTAAAATAGTTCGTAAAGCTACTTACCTCGATATTACGAAATACAAAATGTTAGTTGAATAAATCCTAAATATAAAATTAGAACAAATAAAATTATTAGGATACAATATTGTATATAAGTTATTCATACTCTTTACTCAAATCTTTTACGCTTTAATCTTAATTTAGTTCAATTTTCAATTAATCACTATCATAGATCTTTTAAGAATTTATGAAATTTATAAGTTTTGGTGGTAGAAATATAAACTTTAAGATCAAAATAAAAATAATATTAGCTAATAAATAAATCACATTACTAGTTTAAAGTTCATGATTTTTATATAAATACTACTAAGAAGCTACTAACAATTCACATATAATATAAAAGTAACTATCCCTACTGACTTAGATGGTGTAAATACTTACATGTGTTTACTGTCTTAAATAGGGAAGTGGTTAGTATGAAGTTTATTTTGGGATAAGTTGGTCAATTGACCAATAGAATACTGACATGTAGGTGAGGTTGTGTGTATGTCAATATTCTATTGTCCAATTGACCAACTTACCAAAAAAATAACTTCATGCTAATCGGATCCATTAAATAGTTAGCCCATTAATTAAGACACAAACCCCCACAATATTTATACATTTAAACTCACACCACATTAATCATTGACTACTATATATATATATATATATATATATATATATATATATATATATATTGAAATCTATATTTTATCTGAGAAAACACATACCTAATAGTATTTTTATGCTTTTTTATAACCATGTTCTAAACTATAACCATACATACATAGTATAAGTATCAACTCTTAATTGAAAAGGAAGGGTTTAGGTTTATCTTTTAAATTTTATTCTTTTCTTTTTCTTTTTTCCGCATACTCTAAAGCCAAATAGTTTTATGTTCTTTTCTTTCTCTCTCATTATTTAAATATATTCAATTCCTTTACAAAATAGGTTACCAAGTAAAAGAGTCTTTTACAATTTAAAAAGATTGTTACAACTTAAATGACTTGTCTTATTCTTATAGGTTTTAGATATGTATAAATAATTATTAGTTGCATTATTATTATTATTATTATTATTATTATTATTATTATTATTATTATTATTATTATTATTATTATTATAATTATGGATATTACAATACCCCTAAGAATTTTCATATCAACATCCACTGCAGCAAGAGGATACATCTAATTTGGAGGACCGTCTTACCAAGTACATATCACAAAATGAGGAAAGAAGGATGGAGGAACTTCTAACTAAATTCATAGATCAAACTGAGGTTCAAATAAATAATCAAGAAGTTTCAATACTGGAACCTCAAAAACTAAGAGGATAACTTCGTCGATGCGATCATTAATCGCTCGTAAAAGCACTTTACCTAGCGATCTGATTAATCCTAAAGAGGAAGGTAAAGAAGCGATTGAAGGTGGATACACAAGGAAGTGGAGAGGAGTTACACGAGCATTAGAGGAAATTTAAAGAGGTAAATCTAATGTGGAAAATGAATCGAGGGTGAAAAGAGGAGGAGCAAGAATGGGTTTCTTGACAAGGAAAATGAAGATCAAGAGGTCTTATTCAAGGTTTTCAAAGCCGCCGAGTACCAAAACAATCATGAAGAATGTTTTTGGGTTGATCTTGTTAAAGGTGAAATAAAGGATAAAACAAATATGGAAAATTTCTTTTTGTCGATGGATGAAGTTTAAGTTTGGGGGTCACCATTCATGCAAGAATGCCATTCAGTAAAAGGAAACGACAACGAGGTGGCATTATATGATCATTTTTGCGACTGAACCAGATTGAAATTCCATGAAGAAGTTGGACTAACGACTCTAAACCAAGCGCTTATTGGGAGGCAACCTAAGTTTAATTTTTAGTTTATTGCGGTTTAGTTCTTTAGTTTATTTAGTTACATTTTAGTTAGTTGTGTCAAACGTTTTTAGGTATCGAGTATGGAATAAAAAGGATTACACTTCCGACTTACTGAACGAGGAGGATGTACGATTGTGAAAACAAGATCAAAGCAAATAATCTAATTATAAACGTAACAGAATCATGCAAAATAAAATTTTAAAATTTTTCTGCAATCCCAATGTATAGCCTTATGAAACATCATTAATTGAGGAGTGATAAAGATATACCTTCGAAGAGAATCAACACTTAAATGTGAACTTCAAATTCCAATACTTGCTCATTTGTGATCTCTCCAATCAACGGATCACACGTTTGTTAGAAAAGTATGCAATGCCCAAGAGGTATTTATAACGAATGAGAATTTTATAGTAATTAAAAATATTTATCAAATTAAATAAATATTTTAGATGGTTTATTTATTAAAAGAAAATAAATATTTGATGGAAAGTTATTGTAGAATAATTTAATCAAGTGTGAATAATAATTAAATTAACGTTAAATGATTTTATAAGTTGTGTGTATTTTATAACGCTAATGTGTTGGTTATGTTTAATTTAATTTAAATAATTAAATTAAAGGATAAGTGATTTTATGCGTAATTACAATGTAGTGTTTTTGGTGACGTTCTAATTTAAGTTAATAATTAAATTAGAGATTTAATAATTGGATCGATAAATAAGATTATAATTTATAATGTTTTAATGGAATTTGTAATTATATGTCATGGGTTTATTTGATTTAAGAATTAAATGAAAAGATGTGACAAATGAACTTTATGCAAAGTGAGAAATAAAAATAAATTGAAAGAGATTTTTGAGAGCTAGCCAAACATGGCCTTGTGGCTTTTCGGTTATTTTAACTGACAAAACCCTTTTGTTGTATAATAAATGTAGAGATATAGTAATACGTATTATATTTTTATCAGTTAAGTTTTATGTGTTTTATTCCTAAAGCCTAAGAATAAGAAAACAAAGTTTTGAGGGAGAGAGATCTTTGAAAGAAATTGAGAGAACAAATCAGAAATCAAAGGATGAAGTGGAGGATTAGTCAAGAAATTCTCATCATCTTTGTTAAGTTTAAACAAGAATCGAGGCAATAATTTAATTTTATGATCTTAGTTTATTTGATCTTAAGTTTTTCATCTAAAATGAGTTTTGATGAGCGATTTGCAAAGAAGTTGGTTATATGTGTTAATAAGCATTTTTAATATGTTGTTTAGCATCTATAAACAATTTTAGAGTTGTCAAAATCCATGAAAATCATGTTTAAGATGAAGAATATGAGTTTGCTTGATATATATATTTTGGGTTTATTTTGAGACTAAAATTGGTTAGGAGTTTATGTTATAATTGTAAAATTGATGATGGATTATGTTAATACATTGAGAAATGAAAAGAATGCAAGTTAAACGGACTGATTTGGTTGAGAAACAAACTTGTAGTGATTCATTACGCTAAACATGTTGAAATATGAAAAAATTGCTCTAAATAAATCTTGATTTTGAGTCTTTAAATTGGTTGTTTATGTGGTTTGTGATGTTAGAATCATGTTAAGTTTGTTAGGTTATGGTTTAACAAATCTTATAACATTTGGGTTTGCTTAAATTGCCTTTTGGTTGAGGAAAATGGAGGATTTTTGGAGTGTCAAGTGCGTGGCGACTTGTAGAGTTCTGTCTCACGACCGGGCAGCATGTTGCTTGAATGTCGAAGGGCGAGGACAGCAGCGATTCACGCAGTAGTAGTCATCTTTGGTACCAGAGAAAGAAAGCAACAAAGCTATGGCTGGCCAAACCAAAATAGGAGCAATTATGCTTTATTGATTGTTCAGTCCTTGATACCTAGCCTAACCTAATCTAATGAAAATTAAAAAATGTTAATTATATTATATGATGTTGTAACAAATTATGGTTGCATTGTAATACCGAACGTGAAGATTGAAAGTTGTTAATTAAGAAGTTATATAACGATTGAAGCTCGATGTTCGTGAGAATTGGTTGTGTGGTTTAGTATCTAAGACTTGTGATTTCATTTTGTGTTATGTGGATTAGTGTAATCAAACCTAGAGCTAAAGATTTTAAGTTAAGTGAAATAGATATTAAGTCAATGAGCATAGTTGTAATTTAACTATTTGATAATGTGATTTGGATGTTAAATGCTTTATGTTATATGTTAATGAGTTTTTAGATTAAGTGTTATGTGGTTGATTAATATGGTTAGACCTTAAGCTAAAGGTTATAACTTAACTAAGATGTGAATTGAATCTATGAGGATAATTTTAGGTAGCTAATTGATGTGTCGATCTTAATGGTATGTGTAGGACGTTTTGTGAACGTGTGTTGTAATTGTGTAGTTAACGCAGGAGACAAGTTTCATATCCCTAACTTGTTATTATATGCAAGTTTCTTGAATCTATTATTAAATTGAGCAAGTTCTCTAATCCTAATCAATTGTTGAGCAAGTTTCTAAACTCTACTTTTCATTGACCAAGTTAATTAATCTTTGCTTCTTCATTCCAAGCGAGATTGCTTTGGTTATTTAAAGTCTATAATTTTGTTGAAAGCATTATTTTGTTGTAAAATGTTTATTCAGCTATAAATAATTGTTGTTCGATCTTGATCACCAATGTCATTGTACAATATTACATTGTTGTCTTAGAACTCTTAGTTGACTAGCGAGCCTTTATTGATTCAACAATCTTTAGTTGTTGAATGTTCTAGAATCTAAATTACCCTTGAAGTCAATCCAAACCAAACTTCCTTTGGTTTGCTTATGTACCTCTCTCTGAGTTTTGAAAGCATGTAGTAGATGACTAACACTTGTTCAACTTATAAACCATTGATAATCTATCTCTTATTGATTCATTGATATACTTTGTTCATGATGATATTGTAATCAAACTCTTGAATTGTTATTGATACCTTATTTGATTCAACTAGTACTTAGTTGATGAGCGTTCTAAAGATCTAGAATTCCTTTGAAGCTAATTCCAAACAAAACTTTCTTTGGTACGAAACCTAATGATTAAAGCTGAGATGAATAACCTTATTATATGGGATTATCTATAGTGTTAAAATGTTTCCGCAATACACAGTACAAAGGGTTGATCACCTTGAGTACGAGACAATGGTATATATAATGGTTTAAATGGTTAAAGGTTACAGTAGAAATGCTTGTTAACCTAAAACATAGATGATGGTTATGGTCTTTTAGACTATTAAAGGTTAAAGTAGAACATAGTTCATAGTCTTATGACTCTCAGTTTATTCCTTTGATATTGGTATCTTTGAGCTCATAGCTTTTGAATTTGAGCTTAATATTTTCGGCAAGAATACATTACCATTGAAAACTCAATCAATTGTCATTCCTAGACTATTATTATATATTGTTCTTCTTGTGGGCAATTGTTTGCTCAATTTTTTACAAAACAATGCAGATGAGATTAAGAAGTCTGAAGAGCTTTCTACAAGCATAGGCAAAGGCAAAATGCTTGATTAGATGATGTTTAGTTTACCTTTTTATTTATGAAGCTTATGAAATAGACTTGATTTTGATTATGTTTTACTATTCTGCTGATGTTGTAATAATAAAGGTTAGATGACCTGGGATTTATTTTGAGATTATGTAATGCTTTAAAGGGAGGATTATTACATCGAACAAAGAACACCGGATCTGTTGTATTAAAGTACCCAGTTTGGGGTGTTTCAAGTTAATATCAAAGCTTTAAGTTATGAACCTTAGTTGGAGAAGCATTAGGTTATAACCTTATAGAATATCGCAAACATAAAGATGATAAACTCTCATCGAGTTCTAAGGAATGATTTAAAGAAATTCATTGAAGATAAAATGATAATAAACTTTATGTGCTTATATGTTAACAAACCTATGTGCTCGTGAGTATTATGCATAATGAGTAGTATAAGTTGTAATCCCTTAATTTTATTAGAACTGAGGTGATCGATAAAGTGTATGATTATAACAAAGAGTTACAAGTTAAGGTCAAGAAGTTAAAAGGTCAAGCTGTAAAGCACCAAGCCACACTAACGTAAGAGAATGTTATAATTCAAGACCTTACTGCATGACTGACAGATGTAGAGCAGGTATTAACTCAGTCAGGATGTTAAAGAGGATAGTTATTAGCTGAAAATGAGATTACATAGGATAACTTGAGAAAGGAGTCAGCAGAGCGAACGAGAGCTGAAGACGCGTGGTTGAAGGCTTCTAAACGCATAGATCACGTTGAAGACAAGTCAAAGAATTCCACGTGATTGATAGAGCTCGGGATTTAGTCTTCCATTATCATGTGCATGTTGAGGATTATCTTTGGTACGCAATGGATCGCAGTATGATGACTTGTGTCATGGAGCAAGCCTTGATGAAGGCGTGTCTGACGTGGAATGTTCTTGTAGGTTAAAAAAATATAATATTATGATATATAAGTCATGATGAAAGTTGATAAGATGTAAATCCTAAGTTTTGAAAAATTAAAGGGATACGATGAGGTAATCCTAGAATTTTATTATTACAGGGTTTATGATGTAAGTAGCAGATGAAGTTATTTTTTTTTATATTTTAGAGAAATAAATGAATAAATATATCATTCTTTATTAAGATATGTTGTGTGTTATCTAAAAGTAGTTGAGATAAGCTTAAATGTTTTAATACGTGAATGGTGATCTAATAGCGTACATTTTATATAGTAAGATGCCGCTTAGAAGAAGATAACATCGTTAGCAGACCCTCGAGGAATATAATACAATAATGAACCTGACGCCAACCTAGTGCCGTAGTTGGTAAATTTGTTGGTGGGAGTTGTGACACCCCCAAATCCGAGTACTTCATTCCCACAGGATTTGGTGTTCATTGTTCAATCATTCACATCTAACTACCCAAGTTAAGTAAAATATAAACAATAAACCTTCCCATTATAGGGTTACATAACTTAAATAAATAAATCCCAGGCTGTCTAACCTTAATAAAGTCATCAAATGCAGAAAAATTGATTACATCACATAATTAAATTAAGTTTAATTACATAAACCATTTGAATAACAATTTAACAAGTCTTTAACACTTGTTCATCATTCATTTTACTTTACTAGTGGTTGGCTCGTCAACCTTCTCAACTTTAGCTGCAATGGTTATATATATACAAGAGTGAGAAAAAAAATGCTCACTTGGCAATGAATAATAACAACATAATAAATGTCAATGAATAAGCTCAATTGAACTAAATAACATTATCTGTCATTGATAATTAAGAACTGAAATCAGAATTAGAATTTATCTGAGGGTTACAAGGTCATGAACTATGTCCCAGGTTATACGTATTTCTACTTTAACCTTTAACAATCATTAGACTATATAGACCTACCTTCTCGTACTTAGGGGATCAACTGTAACGACCCCAAAATAGGTCCATTCCATCCAACCCATTCTGAGTCGCCAAATATATGGTACGGAAAACAACTACAACTTTATTACAACAATTATCGTGCAAAATACAACAACACATATACCAACTGTAGCACGTCACAATGACACCTTACATAAAGGTATAGTCAAAAACTGTTCTAGAAATTAGAATCTTTGGGAAGTGCTCAAGGAAACCTTCGTACATGGGAGGCCAAGCTTTTAGGTTATGGTAGATATCATATGGCCACAGAATTATCCTTGGTTGACCCAATAGACCCCAAAGAAAAACGAGAAGATTACTATCATATTCTTCCCAATTGTGAGTCTTCTCTTGACATATCATTATCTCCACTGTCTCTAATTGGGTATTATACTCCAAATAAACACCAAGATTATATAGGTAGTGCTTGTAAATATACTCAGCAAGTGGATGAGCACAACCATGTCTTATGATAACACGAGTTTGTATGTCATTAGACATCTTGTATGATAGTAACAAAACACCCTTCCAAAGTTGGGTTAACCTCACCCTATTTAATTCACCAAAATAACTATTAAATGATGTATAAAATACAACACACTAAAGTTCTCAATAAAATTATTTCTATACTCTTTAGGGAGAACGTCAACAACTATAGACCACCGCTTCTATTCCTTTGTTATCCCTTTCAACCCAACTACACTTTTATTACACGAAAAGGAATTGTGAAACAAAGGGTGAGCACAACTAGCTCGATAAAGAATATTATAACTAAAGATACATAAATTATCAATAGTCTTCATCAATAATAAATCGAGAGATTTAGAACATATGGTAGATGATAAAACTTTTCAACCATAGTTGCGGTGAACGAAGCAATCCATTAAAAGAGTCAAATAGACTATAAAGTCTATTGTCTTCTCCACGTTAAAAGTCCACCAACAATATTTTATCCTCGTAACATCAATCAACAGTTCCTTTCCACAATCATATGAATAACTCATAATCATAATTGTGATTCTAAATTCCTCTTCTCATCCGGACGAAGATAATTTTCATCACATCTTTACCTACGAAACATCAAATATCATGGTAATACCAAATCACGTTCTGTTCATAATCATACTAATAAATTCATCTTTTTGCACCACGGCCAAAGATATTCATCAACAGATTCATCTTTACACTACAAAGCTAAAGATATTCAACAACAGTCATCTTTGCATTCTGAGCCAAATATATTCATCAATAATTCATCTTTGCGCTTACAGGCTAAAGATATTCAACAACAGGTCATCTTTGCATTACGAGCAAAAGATATTCATCAATAATTCATCTTTGCACTACAGGCTAAGATATTCATCAACAAGTCATCTTTGCACAACGAGCCAAAGATATTAATATATCAAAGAAATACATAATCATTTCAAAAGTTATATAACAATAATTATAACCATGTTGATCAATTTACCTTTGCACTTAAGCTAAAAATATTCAATTGTAAATTCAATGGCCATGATCATACCAGTCAACAATTCAACTTTTGCACTACTGGCCAAAGAGAACCTATAGTCACAATCATACCAATAATCTACCCATCTTTTCACTCAAGTCAAAGAGAAATATTATCATTAGGGTTATAAGAATGTTATATAAAAACAATATAATCAAAACATGGTTTTAATTTCAAGAGTAAGATTCATAAATCAACGATAATTTGGTCGAGAAGAAACCAATTTGTCGTGAATAGTACCCGTGATTCGTCACATAGTACCGTATCGTCGTGCATAAGTAACCTCAACACGAAAAGATAAAGTTTCATAATAAAATTCATATCCATATTTATAACACCTTAATCCAAATGTTATAAATCACTTAGAAATCTCATAATCTAATATTATTAATATTACAATAATATTTTAATCATTTCTAAAACTTATAAACAATTTAATTAAATTGTTTACACTTTACTAATTAATGCATTTAATCATCATAAAATGCCAAACTCATAAGATTTCATCACCAATAACCAAAACCCTCATCAAAAATCTACATATACCTCATATATGATTCTCAAGCCATAAAATCATATTTTCCAATTTTCTTACTTCACATGACATATTTAATTCATTTACTCATAACTAGAATATTTTCATGAAAAATACCAAATCAGTTCCAAAAATATTTCATTTCTGGGATTTAGCATAACATAGTCCCATATTGAACATATATTTTTCTCAAAATTTTAAAAATTCATTTACTATTTTTTATATGGACAAAACCACCGAATATTTAAACATTTATCATAAATTATACTTTTATCCAAAAATTCTGAAATTTACACAGTATACTGATATTATATAGATGTACTCCCAATAAAAACTTCATCAATTTTGGAGTTAATCACAAGGAGTTATAAATAGTTACTTTTAAAATAGTCTTTTCTCATAAAATCCATAACTCTAATCTATACATCCAAAATCGCCATTTTGGACACACTCTACAAAAACTCATCAAAATATCATTTCAAATATTTCCAAATTTTTGAAGGTTCAGAAAAATTTCAAAACTAAAAACATAATAACCCTTAAAATCCCTTTATTATCCCTTACCTCAAAAAGAGCGATTTCTAATTAGAATAACTTATTTGAAACGAACTTGCACCGTATAGCAGCAACACTCAAAGTATACTCAAAATACTCACAAGAATATGCTCGATAATATAGAGAGAGAAAACTTCAGTTTCTGGTGTGATTTTCAATTCTAACCTAAGCACCCTATTTATAGGAAAATGCTTAGAACACCAAAGTAGAAAATTTATTAAATATTATTATATTTTTTCCAAAACTTTATACGCATGTTTTACCATCTGAACTCAGCCCCTATCACATGTTAAATGAGGAAAACAAAATGAAAAACACGTTTTTGTAAATAAAAATAATTAAAACTTTCAAAAATCAATTATTTCGGAACTTCAGAACTTCAATAATTCATAATAAATAGCCCTTTTATCAGAAAATTCGAATCTTACGACTTTTTATAGGAAATTCAATTCTCTACAACTTTGCAGAAGAAAGTTTTTCCAAATTCCAAACAAAAATTGACCAGAATGCACAAACGGGTGATTTTACAAGCTATAATCAAATTTCGGTCAATAATTGTGTCCACCAACACTCAAAATATGTGTTAAACATTTATTACCACAAAAATACTCTTCCTCCTCATATACTCATATATCCCACATTCATTATAAAAATATCACCGTTAATATATTATTAAAATAATATATTTAAATAAATTATTTTATCAAAAAAAGATAAAATATTAATTTTCAACAATTGTCACATTAAAAATTTTCTCCATCTATGTCCACATAAAATAAATATTTTTCTCATCATAAAAATCAATAATTAATTATTCACAAATAATATTACATAATCACAATATTGACAACCTGGCAGTTCCCAAGAAAGAGGGGGCTTTCCAATAAGGATCTTTCCTTCTTGGCATTGATTAGGTGACCAAACCTCTCCTTAGATGTAACTTTCTAGACATTGCCAATAATGTTATCCAATAATATTATTCAGATAATATGAATTATTGCTCTGATTATGGAAAATCTTGTGTAATGACAATTCTTGAAACAACGGTAATATAAAATATCAACGCAAAGAATTATTGAATCAATAAAATATAATATTGAATAAATAATTACTATAACAATTATTGAGTAGTGCTTTCTTACGTAAGAATCAATAATTCAAAATCTTTGTGCAATCTGAGTGTTCTACTCTTGTGCAATAACGTGTATTACTTTACTTTACCCACCGGTATTTTTCAATGATGTTATTGGTAAATAATTCTGTTATTATTATTTATAAAAACTCCTTTTGTCATTTTCTTCATCCGACAGCTTATTCTCATTATGGGGCCCACAAATGGTCGCACTCAAGTCGTACGAATATTCCCAAGCCGGAAAGAATATTCCAAGACCAAACGAATATTCCCAAGCAATAATGAGTATTTTATAACCACTTGCTTATTTTGAAAAAATTATATATATCACCCTTAACTTTAACTTTTATCAATTTAACCATTTACTGAATAGTAATTATAAGAAAAATTGAATACTTTTATTTCATAAAATTCGGGGCCTTACATCAACCCTTTGTACGTTGTATTGTGCACAAACATCTTAACGCTTTCGCTTAAATAATCCCCTATAGCTATACCAGGGTTGTTCATCTCAATTTTAACATACGAGTCCGCACAAAAGGAAGTTTGATTTGGATAAGATTCAAGATAATTTTGAGTTTAACGTACATCAACAAGGACTAGTTGAATCAAAAGTTTAACGACATAGTACAAAATAGTTATGAATCATAAATGAATAACATAATGCATCAAAGTCCTGCTTTAGGAATAAAGTTTAAAGCATTGAAGGGTATAATAAATATTGCTTAAGAAATAATTGTAACAATCCAAGATTTTATTTGTAATTTAAAATATTTATTAAATTAAGTAAATATTTTATTGATGAAGTTGTTGTTTTGTAATCTAAAATATTTCTTAAATTGAATAAGTATTCTATTTATGTGGTTGTTATTAGTGGAGATGTGTGAATTAAATTTATTAGATAATATTCTAAATTAAATTAATTTATAATTTAGAGAATTGTAGCATAACATGAGATGTTATATTGTTATTTTGATATGTTATATTGTTGTTTTGATTTAATAATTATTAAATAAAATTATAATTTTGTTAAATTTATTTAAGTAGAGTATTTATTTAAAATGTAGTATGTATAATTATTTTATTTGATTAATGTTGGATATGGAAATCCAAATAAGGCATATGTCGTTATAAATTATAAACTAAATTGTTTATTAAAATAAATTAAAAGAGTTTAATTTAGTTCCCAAACAAGGCTTAAATATATTAAGTCTTTATTTTTAAAGACTTTTTGCCAAACAAAGCTTTATGGCTTTTGGATTTTTAATTTTTGAATTTTTAGATAATATAAATAAAACAAATAAAATTAATTAATTAATAAATAAAATGTAGTTATAATCTATACGTTTAATTAGTTTATAATTATTATACTTAGTAAAGTAGTTATGGCCAAATCGGTTTATTTTGTTTTTTTTACGCATACTTGGTTATTAGCTTGGTTTTTGCTAAACTGAGAATTTTAGAGAAAAGCTAAGAGAGAAATGAGAGAGAGATAGAGGGAAAGCAAGTGATTTCAAAGTGATTATCAGTTGATTAGCAAGGATTGTTTACGCATAAGAAGGTATTTCTCTATAATTTTTATATCTTATGTATATATATGTATATATGAGTTTTACGGCATATAACTTCAAGTTCTATGAATTCATCTTTTTGGAATTGTTGATATACAATTGATTACTTCTTATTGTATATGTTTGTGATGATTAAAACTAGTGTTTAGATAAGAATTTTTATGCTAATTACGTTTAAAAGAAAGAAGTAATTACAGTATATATATTTTACATATGACTTGTGAAAAGTACCAATTTTAGTGGCCAATTTTTTACGTTAATTTGTGAATTGAGGCTTGATTATGCTAGTTCGTTAAGAAACGAAGAAAGCGTAGTTTGAACGAAGTGATTTGGTGAAGAATTGAAATCACAGTGATGATTTTTGTAAAGGATGTCAAAAATGGTGTTTTTGTTTAAAAACATGGAATTTGAGGAATTAAGTTAGTAAATGTTGTTGTTAAATTATTCTATATTGATATATATGTGAGGAAACATGTTTGTAAAAGTTTTATATAATTTGTTTGTGTTAATTTCACTGTTTGGTGGGTGAAATTTGTGTTAGATGGGCTAAAGTTGGCTCTTGTTCATCATGCCGTTTACGCCTCTGTCATAATAACAAGCTAATTGCTACTGTGTCAAGGCAAAAATGACGCAATGGCCATGCTGCTTGTGGCCCCAGTGCTTATGTATGGCACAGCTGCGCCATACACTGATCTAAGGCAGTGACTTCTGCTGCTGCTGCAGACCTGGGATAATGACACTATAACTCGGTCTAATGATGTGTTAACTTAATAAACATTGAATATGGAGGTTAAAACAGAATCATGTCATGTCATTGATAATTTCAAAGTTGTCAAAGGTTTTATAAGTTAGGAATGTGATATGTTAGGACTTAGTGTACAAATTAAAGGGTTGCTAAGTCTTGTGATGTTAGCATTTGTGGTTTTGGAAATGAACATTAAGATATGGAAGGTGATTAATATAAAACCAATGAGTCTTGGGAAGACTTAATCACTTGATTGAATTTTAAGTTCGATTAAGGAGAAATGTAGTATTAATTAATAAGAGTTGAAAATGTGATTTGGATGCTAGAAGTCTAATGTATGTGTTACCGAGTTTTCAGATTCGACTTATGTGGTTTATTTATATGGTTAGACCTTAAACTAAAGGTTATAACATAACTAAGATGATAAGTGAATCTATGAGGTTAATGTATGTAGCTAATTGATGTGATAATCCTAATGGTATGTGTAGGACATTATAGTACGTGAGTTGTAATTGTATAGCTTACGCAAGAGGCAAGTTCCCTAACCTTTGCTACTTTATTATTTAGCAGGGTTACTTTCCACTGTTATGTTATACTTATGCAAATTCTCTAGCTCTAATCTCTTGTTTAACGATTTATTGTCATGCAAGTTTTTTTAACCCTCATTTATTGTTGAGCAAGTTTGTTAATCTTTGTTTCTTTATTCCAATCGAGATTACCTTGGTTATTCAAAGTCTATAATTTTATTATAAGAAGTGTGTTGATTCAGCTACTAATAACTGTTGTTTGATCTTCGTTCTTCAATATCATTGTACTATCTTACATTATTGTACCGAACTCTAAGTTGCTTAGCGATTCTTTACCAATTCAACTAATCCTTAGTTGATGAATGTTCTAAACTCTAAATTACCCTTGAAGTCAACCTAAACCAAACTTTCTTTGATTTATTTATGTACTCACACACCTTTGAAAGCATGTTCTTGATGATAAAATTTATTCAATTTAGAAATTGTTAATACTCTAACTCTTATTGATTCATCGACGTACCTTGTTCATGAAGATATTGTAATCAAACCCTTGAATAGTTATTGGTTCCTATCTGATTCATCCAGTACTTGGTTGATGATCGTTATAAAAATCTAGACTTCCTTTGAAGTTAATTCCCAACCAAACTTCCTTTGGTTCGGAACCTGATAATCTAAGCTGAGAAGAACAACCCTATATCAGGGGATTATTTTAAAGCTACGCAATAGCGTTAAAATGTTTGCGTAATACATAGCACAAAGGGCTGATCACCTGGAGTACAGAATGATGGTCCATATAGTCATTTAGACAATTAAAGGTTGCAGTAGAAACACATGTGAACCTAGGACATAGATGATGATTATAGTCTTTTAGACTGTTTAAGGTTAAAGTAGAAATACTTAAAAACCTAGAATAGAGTTCGTGGTCTTGTGACCCTCAGTGTATTCTTTGATGTTGTTGTCTATTGTTAACTTAAACGTTCTTTATTCCTTTGAGCTCATAGCTGTTGAAATAAAGTTTATTGTTCCGGTAAGAATATTTTACCATTAAAAACTCAGTTAATTGTCATTCATAAAATGATTATTGTATATTACCCTTCTTGTGGGCAATTGTTTGCTCACTCTTGCACAAAATAATGCAGATGAAGTTAAAAAGTTTGAAGAGCTTTCTACAAGCAAGGGCAATGACAAAGTGCTTGATTAGACGACAACGTTTAATTTATCTTTTATTTATGAAGCTTATGTAATAGATTTATTTATGATCATGTTTTAATTTTTTCGCTAATGATTGTAATAAAGGTTAGATGACATGGGATTTATTTTAGATTATGTAACCCTTTAAATGGGAGATTGATTGTTTAAGCTTTTGAGTTTAATTATATCCTTTGTTTATGGGTAGTTAGTTATGATTTAATTGGACAGTGAACACCAAAATTGTGGGATTAAGGTGCCCGAATTTGGGGGTTTCACAATTTGGTATCAGAGCTTTAGGTTATGAACCTTAGGTGGGGAAACCTTAGGCTATAACCTTCTAGGAGATCGAAAACATAGAGGTGATAAACTCTTATCGAGTTCTAAGGAGTGAATTGAGGGAAATTCATTGAAGATAAATTGATAGAAGACTTTATGTGCTTATGTGTTAACGACTTATGTGCTCGCAAGTACTTAGGAGTAGTGAGTATTATACACATTAAGTTGTGGGGTTGTTAAAACTTTGTTGTCGTAATGACTGATGAAGGATGATAGGGATTAGGATCCCTGAGAAGTTCATACAGTCTGAGTATGGTTTGTATTGGGAAAGCCATACCCGTTGTTTTCCAATGTAGCACGTGGGTATGAGCTTGAGTTTGAACGCAAGGATAAATTTGAAGTGAACAAGGTGAAGGATGAGTTCGAGGAGGGGGAATTCCTCAAATGAAGTGTATGGTCATAACATTGAGTTATAAAAGAAGGTCAAGAAATTAAAGGGTCAAGTCATAAAGCACCAAGCCTTGTTAGCACAAGAAGATGTCGCGACTCAAGACCTTGCTGCACAACTTGCAGATGTAGAGTGGTTATTAGCTCTGTCGGAATATTAAAGAAGATAGTTATTAGCTAGGAATGAAATTGCGCAGGAATGACTGGGGAAAGGAGTCATCAAAGCGGGTGAAAGCGAAGGACGCGTGGTTGAAGGCTTCTAAATGCATAGACCGTGTTGAAGAAAAGTCAAAGAGTGCCAAACGAATGATGAAATATAGAATTTATACTTCCAATCTCCTTCCGATTCGTATCGTGGAGCAAGAACGCAATGCAGTTGTACAACGTGGAACGTTCTTGTAGATAGCAAGAAAAACATTAAGATTATATATAATCACGATGAAAATTAATAGGATGTAAATCCTGACTTTTGAAATATATAGTGGGATATGAGGAAGTAATCGTGGAATTTAATTATTACAGGATAAATAATATAAATAGCAGTGAGGCTATTTTGTGATGTGTTGTGTAATAAATGAAAAGGCATCATTGTTTATTAAGATATATTATGTGTTATCTATAAGTGGTTGAGATAAGCTTGAAAATTTTAATGCTTGAATGAACGATGATCTAATGGTGCAAGTTTAAAACAGTAAGATGCCGCCTAGAAGAAGACAACAGCGTTAATAGAGCTCTGAGGAATATGCATACAATAGGGAAGCTAACACAAATCCAGTGCAACAATTGGTGAATTTTTTGGTGGGAGCACTGGCAAATCAACTGAATTTTTGGCTACATAATCAAATCTCGATGTTCCAACCAAATTCATTTACAATAGGGTTGGAGAGAACGATTGATGTAGACGGGGAAGGTAATACGCTGACATACAATCAAGGGCAGAGGAGAAAGAAGAGTGAAGATGATAAGGTGGGAGATAGTCATATCGGTAACGCTCGAAAAAGAAAGTGGGACAATAATATTAACACTGAAAATTAGCAAGGGAATGAAAGGAAAAAGGTAGAGGCGTGTAGCAACTACGAAAAGAAACATGTAGGTGTTTGTTTGAAGGGAAAAAGGGTGTGCTTTAATTGTGGTTTGAAGGGCCACATTGCACCAAAATGTTCAAGATCGAGGAAGGGAGCCTGCTTCACGTGTGGATGAAAGGAGCACTTAGCTCGAGGGTGCCTAAAGAAAGCGGTAGGAAAATAAAGTGGAAGCAAAGGGGGCAGTGGTAAACTAGTTATTGTAGAATCAGCTCCGCCGAGTCGACCAACCGAACAATCATCCAAAATGACGATGCAGGGCGCAATGAAAGGTATGGTTCCGATCAGTTATTTATATGATTGCATGTTATTTAATTCAAGTGTCACTTGTTAATGTATATCTGATGAATTTTCTTAGAAACTAAATTCGCTTCGGGAAGAGTTAGACTATTCCCTAAATATAGAAAGTGTGAATAAGGATTCCTTTTAAGTTGATGTGTAGAAATTCTGTGTAGTATTAAAGGCCACGTAATGTTAATGGATTTATTTCCGTTTTGATTTATGAGACTCTGAGGAAGTCAAAGGTAGTATTTTGTTCTTTCAGTTGCAAGACGTTTGTACGGTAGAGTTATCTATCGATGCTGTAAAACAAGAAGTTATTAAGAAAATATCGCGAGGGATACGCGAAGTTCAAGATAGTCACTTCGTTAGCTAATTTAACGAGAACATCGGTGGAATTTATATGGGCAGGAAATTATAGGGTGAATTTTCACGAATTGAGGAAGAATTTAGTGTGGCACCTGTGTTGTCTCTACCAGATAATACAAAAAATTTTGTGTTATATAGCGACGCATCGTATAATATACCAGGTTGTGTGTTTAGGCAGAACAACAAGGTCATTTTATATGCATCGCGTAAGTTAAAATTTTATGTGAAAGGGCATCTGACTCACGATCCAGAGTTAGAGGTAGTAGTTATTTTCTTAACTGTGCAAGATGGGTACATAATAGAAATGACAAATTTATGGTAGGAGGTGAGATATATGAAAAGTCAGAGGAGAAGCTATTCAGATGGAAACCGTATAACTTTGTTGGATAGAGTAAAGGAAGGGTAGCTCCAAGATGAAGGTGTCAAATTCATAATCAATACTGAAGGATAGTTGAAATTAGAAGGAAGAAACTAGGTTTCGCTAATATCAGGAATTAAAAATAAAGTTTTGCATAAACGTATATGTTGAATCAACTAGGGAGCATGAAATTATATATTGCCTTCGATAATACTATTTGTGGAAAGATATAGTGATAGAGTTTGTATGGGCAGAGGAACACAATTAGAAATAAGTTATATGTTAAAGAAGTTTTTTTTCAAGGCACGATGTTTCAGTGTCAATTGTGTCGAACCGAGATTCACGATTTACATCGAATTTTCAAAAAGGTTTGCTTGAGCACGTGGAACACAATTAGAAATAAGTATGTTATATCGTCTGCTTATCGATTGCCAAACTAAAAGGAAATCCAGACATCAGAAGGCATGCTAAGCGCACGAGAAGTTTTTGATAATGTCATACGAGGAATTCGCGTTGAGCAAGTATAAGCAAATTAAGAATAAGTTAAGAGTAAGATATGCTAGGTGGGATTTCAATTGAGGACTCATATAGTAACTAAGTCGTACAAATCTTTGTATGGGCAGAGGTTTTGTGCATATACTTGGTTTATCACATTGATAATCATTGGAATATCGGTATCGCGCTATCCATGTATAAGTGGTGGAAAGGTGATTCTTTTCTCATGTATATATTTGATAGTTAGATGATATTAGGATTAGGTTCTTTCTTCTTAAAACTAAAGCATATGGTAAGTTCAATGACTCATAATCATATGGTATGTTTTGAACCCTCAAATGAATGGACGCCTATGGTCTGACTAGGATAAGTTCCTAAACTCATATGATTATGGCAAGTTCCTGAACTTCTAAAGTGTGGTAAGTTTGATGAACTATATTGGGTATAAATCGGTTATAGTATAGGAAGCATTGATGAAGTTGAAAAGATGGTTTTGAGGTAGCTTTACCTCTATAGTTAGAGCGCATTCGCAATGTTTTTCATGCTTCAGTGATATAATTAAACAAGCTCGACTGCAATCATATGATCAAGTACGAACCATTATGGTTGTCCTACTAGGAAATTTCTATCTAGATAGTTGACAGAAAAGAACAAATGCTCAGGGATAAGGTGATACCTTCTCTGAAAGTGATATAGAGGAACCACAATATCAAACTGACTATGTGGGAACTCGAAGCTAAAATGATGAAGAATTACCCTAAGTTATTTGTTTAGTTGTGTCTTCAATTCTGGGGACAGAATCTTTATAAGGAAGGAAGAATGTGAAGATTTGATTGTTTGAGTTGTGATTCTGGGGACAGAATCCTTGTAAGGAGGGAAGGATGTAACAATCCAAGATTTTATTTATAATTTAAAATATTTATTAAATTAAGTAAATATTTTATTGATGAAGTTATTGTTTTGTAATC
This sequence comes from Panax quinquefolius, assembly GCA_020205615.1. Classification (NCBI taxonomy): domain Eukaryota; kingdom Viridiplantae; phylum Streptophyta; class Magnoliopsida; order Apiales; family Araliaceae; genus Panax; species Panax quinquefolius. Next base: position 67,961,917 of record CM035152.1, on the reverse strand, counting down.
TAAAATATTTCTTAAATTGAATAAGTATTCTATTTATGTGGTTGTTATTAGTGTAGATGTGTGAATTAAATTTATTTGGTAATATTCTAAATTAAATTAATTTATAATTTAGAGAATTGTAGCATAACATAAGATGTTATATTGTTATTTTGATATGTTATATTGTTGTTTTTATTTAATAATTATTAAATAAATTTATAATTTTAATTATATTTATTTAAGTGGAGTATTTATTTAAAATGTAGTATGTATAATTATTTTATTTGATTAATGTTGGATATGGAAATCCAAATAAGGCATATGTCATTATAAATTATAAACTAAATTGTTTATTAAAATAAATTAAAAGAGTTTAATTTAGTTTTTCCCAAACAAGGCTTAAATATATTAAGTCTTTATTTTTAAAGACTTTTTGCCAAACAAAGCCTTATGGCTTTTGGATTTTTAATTTTTGAATTTTTAGATAATATAAATAAAAAAAAATAAAATTAATTAATTTATAAATAAAATGTAGTTATAATCTATACGTTTAATTAGTTTGTAACTGATATACTTAGTAGGCGAGTTATGACCATATCGGTTTATTTTGTTTTTTTACGGCATACTGGGTTATTAGCTTGGTTTTTGCTAAACTGAGAATTTCAGAGAAAAGCTAAGAGAGAATTGAGAGAGACAAAGAGAGGGAAAACAAGTTATTTCAAAGTGATTATCAGTTGATTAGCAAGGATTTTTTATGCATAAGAAGGTATTTCTCTATAATTTTATATCTTATGTATATATATGTATATATGAGTTTTATGGCATATAACTTCAAGTTCTGTGAATTCATCTTTTTGGAATTGTTTATATACAATTGATTACTTCTTATTGTATATGTTTGTGATGATTAGAACTAGTGTTTAGATAAGAATTTTTATGCTAATTACGTTTAAAAGAAAGAAGTAATTATAGTATATGTATTTTACATATGGCTTGTGAAAAGTACCAATTTTAGTGGCCAATTTGTACGTTAATCTGTGAATTGAGGCTTGATTATGCTAGTTCGTTAAGAAACGAAGAAAGCGTAGTTTGAACGAAGTGATTTGGTGAAGAATTGAAATCACAGTGATGATTTTTGTAAAGGATGTCAAAAATGGTGTTTTTGTTTAAAAACATGGAATTTGAGGAATTAAGTTAGTAAAAATTGTTGTTAAATTGTTCTATATTGATATATATGTGAGGAAACATGTTTGTAATAGTTTTATATCATTTTTTTTGTTAATTTCACTTTGTTTGGTGGGTGAAATTAAATGTTAGTTGGGCTAAAGTTTGCTCTTCGTTCATGTCGTTTTCGCCTCATTGTCACCCAACTTGTAAAAACTGCTTGCTTGGGTCATGAAGCTTATGTATGGCGCAGCTGTGCCATACACTGATCTAAGGCAGTGACTTCTGCTGCTGCTGCAGACCTAGGATAATGACACTATAACTTGGTCTAATGATGTGTTAACTTAATAAACATGGAATATGGAGGTTAAAACAGAACCATGTCATGTCATTAATAATTTCAAAGTTGTAAAAGGTTTTATAAGATAGGAATGCGATATGTTAGGTCTTAGTGTACAAATTGAAGGGTGGCTAAGTCTTATGATGTTAGCACTTGTGGTTTCGAAAATGAACATTAAGATATGGAAGGTGATTAATATAAAACCAATGAGTCTTGGGAAGACTTAATCACTTAATTGAATTTCAAGTTCGATTAAGGAGAAATGTAGTATTGATTAATAAGAGTTGAAAATGTGATTTGGATGCTAGAAGTCTAATGTATGTGTTCTTTGAGTTTTTCAGATCTATGTATGTGGTTTATTTATATGGTTAGACCTTAAAATAAAGGTTAAAACGTAACTAAGATGATAAGTGAATCTATGAGGTTAATGTATGTAGCTAATTGATGTGATAATCCTAATGGTATGTGTAGGACATTGGAGTACAAGAGTTGTAATTGTATAGCTTACGCAAGAGGCAAGTTCCCTAACCTTTGCTACTTTATTATTCAGCAGGGTTACTTTCCACTGTTATGTTATACTTATGCAAATTCTCTAGCTCTAATCTCTTTTTTAACGATTTATTGTCATGCAAGTTTTTTTAACCCTCATTTATTGTTGAGCAACTTAGTTAATCTTTGTTTCTTTGTTCCAATCGAGATTACATTGGTTATTCAAAGTCTGTAATTTTATTGTAAGAAGTGTGTTTATTCAGCTACTAATAACTGTTGTTTGATCTTCTTTCTTCAATATCATTGTACTATCTTACATTATTGTACCGAACTCTAAGTTGCTTAGCGATTCTTTACCAATTCAACTAATCCTTAGTTGATGAATGTTCTAAACTCTAAATTACCCTTGAAGTCAACCCAAACCAAACTTCCTTTGATTTGTTTATGTACTCACACACCTTTGAAAGCATGTTCTCGATGATAACATTTATTCAATTTAGAAATTGTTAATACTCTAACTCTTATTGATTCATCGACATACCTTGTTCATGAAGATATTGTAATCAAACCCTTGAATAGTTATTGGTTCCTATCTGATTCAACCAGTACTTGGTTGATGATCGTTCTAAAAATCTAGACTTCCTTTGAAGTTAATTCCCAACCAAACTTCTTTTGGTTCTGAACCTGATAAAATCTAAGTTGAGATGAACAACCCTATATTAGGGGATTATTTTAAAGCTACGCAATAGCGTTAAAATGTTTCTAATAATATATAGTACAAAAAGGGTCGATCACCGAGTACTAATGATGGTCCATATAGTTGTTTAGATTGTTAAAAGTTACACTAGAAACACCTGTGAACCTAGGACATAGATGATGATTATAGTCTTTTAGACTGTTTAAGGTTAAAGTAGAAATACTTGAAAACCTAGAATAGAGTTCGTAGTCTTGTGACCCTCAGTGTATTCTTTGATGTTGTTGTCTATTGTTAACTTAAACGTTCATTATTCCTTTGAACTCATAGCTGTTGAATTAAAGTTTATTGTTCCGGTAAGAATATTTTACCATTGAAAACTCAGTTAATTGTCACTCATAAAATGATTATTGTATATTATCCTTCTTGTGGGAAATTGTTTGTTCACTCTTGCATAAAACAATGCAAATGAAGTTAAAAATTTTGAAGAGCTTTCTACAAGCAAGGGCAATGACAAAGTGCTTGATTTGACGACAACGTTTAATTTATCTTTTATTTATGAAGCTTATGTAATTGATTTATTTATGATCATGTTTTAATTTTTCCGCTAATGATTGTAATAAAGGTTAGAAGACCTGGGATTTATTTTAGATTATGTAACCCTTTAAATGGGAGATTGATTGTTTAAGCTTTTGAGTTTAATTATATCCTTTGTTTATGGGTAGTTAGTTATGATTTAATTGGACAGTGAACACCAAAATTGTGGGATTGAGGTGCTCAGATTTGGGGGTGTCACAATAATAATAAGCTAAGGTTACAATCTTTTCCAATAAGTAAACAGAAATAAGAACTTTGATAAACATAAAAGAGATAAGTTTCAAGAACTTGCGTAATTTATAAACAATGTTGGGTAAGAAACTTGCATAATTGTAATCAAAGTAGGATAGGAAACTTGCTCAAAGAAATTTAGGGTTAGAGAACTTGCCTTGCGCGTAAGCTAAACAGTATAACTTGATTCCCAAATATCTTATACACATGTCATTTAAAATCATAACATAATTAGTTACCACATGATCACGTTACATATTTAAATATCTATTTCACTTAACTTACAATCTTTAGTCTTAGGTTTAATACATGATAAAACCACGGTTCTAACTTTTATCAACATCAACTTCATATATCATATAACTTCATTAATTACTAGTTATAATCTTCATATTTGATATTATACAACTTCGCAATCAGTCCTTTCATCATATAACATTATTAATCACATTTTATAATCATAAGATCATGTTATGTTAGCATTTACAGGATTGTGTATTATAAATCACATTTCTGGGCCAAACTGCCAACTAGCGCTGTTGCGCCCCAATTTGTATTAAGGACCGACACTGCAGCACTGGTCTGGCACTGTCGTGCTCCACACAAACCCTGAACAAGCGCTGCCACGATGTGCCAACACTGCATCACTAGAACTGTGCTCTGGACAGGCGCTGCAGCGCCTTGGCATAGTTCTAGGTCATTCCAGTTCCAGGACGTTCTTTACCTTGTCGAATAAAGTTGAACTAGCTTCCATCTGGAACAATCTTTCATCTGATTCTGTCAGAAATTTTACTTCCAACTCTAGTCTCACCGTTGCTAAAATGAGCTTCTTTTGAGTAGTTAACAACATCAACTTCTCCCGACCCTTTCTACTCAAGGCATCGGCAACCACATTTGCTTTACCCGGATATTAAAAGATTTCACAATTATAATATTTTATCAGTTCTAACCATCGTCTCTGAAGCATGTTTAGATCCTTATGTATGAAAGTATATTTCAGACTCTGATGCTCTATATATATCTCACACTTCTCCCCATAGAGATAGTTTCTCTATATATTTAGAGCAAATACTACTTCAGCCAACTCCAAGTTATACGTTGGGTATCTTTTTTTCATTGTCATTTAGTTATCTTAAGGCATACACAGTGACTTTGTCGTTCTACATAAGCACACAGCCTAGTCCTTTATGCGATGCGCACCACAAAGTTTCCTGTATTATCCGGTAATGACAACACAGGTGTCATGCTTAGCTTCTTCCTCAATTCCTGAAAAATCTCTTCATATTTCTCCGTCCAAACAAACTTTACGGCTTTCCTTGTCAAATTTGTCAATGGAGTGGCAATTTTAGAAAAGTCTTGAATAAAGAGTCTGTAGTAGCCTGCCAATCCCAAGAAACTCCTAACTTCGGATGGTGTCTTTAGCTGTTCCTAATTTATTATAGCTTCGACCTTCGATGGATCTATCAAAATTCCATATTTGTCAATTACATGCCCAAGAAATTGCACGCGCTTTAACTAGAATTCACACTTAGAGAATTTAGCGTATAACTTTTCTTTTCTTAGCATCTCCAATATAAAACGTAAATGCTCTACATGTTCCTCTTGAGTCTTGGAGTACACCAGAATATCATCGATGAACACCACCACTAACTTATCTAATAATGGCTTAAACACCCTGTTCATCAAATCCATGAACGTTGTGGGAGCATTGGTTAAACCAAAAGACATTACCAAAAACTCTTAATGTCCATACCGAGTTCTGAATTTCATCATCGGTACATCCTTCTTCTTTACCTTTAGCTGATGATACCAACTTCTCAGGTCTATCTTGGAGAAGTATCTAGCTCTTTTTAGATGATTAAATAAGTCATCTATTCTTGGCAATGGATACTTATTCTTAATAGTGACTTTATTTAACTCCCTATACTCAATGCAAAGGCGCATTAACCCATCCTTCTTCTTCACGAATAACACCGGTGCTCCCCATAGCAATAGACTCGGTTGAATGTATTTCTTATCTAGCAGCTCTTACAGTTGTACCATCAATTCTTTCATTTCCACCGGAGCCATTCTCTATGGGCCCTTCGATATCGGAGAAGTCCCTGGTGCTAAGTTGATAAGGAACTCAATTTCCCTATCTGGCAGAAGTCTGGTAAATCATCCAGAAACACATCCACAAATTCCCTAACAACTGGTATGTCCTCTAATTTCGCACCCTTCTTCTGAGTATCAACTATGTAAGCTAAATATCCTAGACAACCTTGTCTCAATTGTGAGACCCCAAATTTTATGAATAAAAATTTAAATTTCTCAAAATATCTTTTTGAATATTATGGTGTAGATTTGATATAATGTTATAGTTGTGCGTAATATTTATAAATTTTGCAAAGTATGCAAGTTGTTGTATAATATTCGATTGGTCAGGAAATATTCTTTTTGTCGGGAATATCCGTATGACGGTACAATCATTGGTGGACCCCACAACAGAATTATTGTCGGATTGAGAAAATGACAAAAATATTTTTATGAAAATAACGGCGAAAGTTTTACCATTAACTGTTGAAACTCCCGGTGTTAAAAGTACAGTAATACGCGTGGTTGCATAGTAGCATACGGTATTGAATATTGATACTTATGTGAGAAGTGACTCTGTTTTGTTCAATTATTACTACAGTAATTGTTGCATAGTATCTCACGTTATTTGATTCAATTATTGCCGATATTTTATATATTATTAAATCAATAACTGAGATAACAAAGTTATTAATATTATTATTTGAAATATTAACGATGTCTAGAAGTTCTGCCAAGGAGAGGTTTGGTCACCTAATTGCGCGCCAATAGGGAGAAATCCTTATTGGAAAGCCCCCTCTTTCTTGGGAACGACCTGGTCAATTAATATTGTGAATTATAATAATGATGATAAATATTATTAAATATATTGAGGTGTCTTTTTATGAAGTCACGAAAGTTTATATATATATATATATATATATATATATATATATATGTTATTAGTAATATAAATGTAATAAAATGTAAAAAGCTTTTATATAAAAAATGTAATATTTTTTATAAAGTTATTTATTTTATTAGACTATAAATAGAATATGTTATATTCTATTATGCATAATATTTTGAATAGTAAAATCTTTTTATATAAAATGTAATACTTTTATAAAGTTATTTATTTTATTAGACTATAAATAGAATATATAATATTCTATTATGCATAGTGTTTGCATAAGTATCGTGATAATGTTTGCATAGTAAAATCTTTTTATATAAAACAAAATACTTTTATAAAGTTATTCATTTTATTAGATTATAAATAAAATATATTATATTTTATTTAAAAGATTTTGTTTTATTAGAATATTTTATTAATCTTGCATAGTAAATCAATCGTAGTTCTCATGAATTAGTTACTATTAGGTCCATTCTCCTATAAATAGAAGCTCATTCCTTCATTATTTCTTACTTAATTCACTTTGAAACTCTAGAGAGAAAAATTAGAGAGAAAGAAGAAAAGTATTCTCGCTACTTCACTACTCCTATATCCGCTTTCTTCTAAGGTAAGGGATATTATTTGATTAAGTAAGGGGTATTATTTCTTTCAGTATTCATGAAGAGAACTTCATTATTCCATTCTTTATTATTCATTGGAATAACTCAGTATCATCTGCCAGCTACCTATACTTGGTGAATTCTTCATTATTTCATTCTTTATTATTATGTTGGAATAACTCGCTCTGTCTATAAAGTACCTCATACATGGTGAAATTCTTACATTATTCCATTCTTTATTATTCTGTTGGAACATCGTATGCGTGCGTTTACGCATGACTGGATTCTCGTTATTTATTATTACATTGGAATATCCTCGTCATGCGTGCGTTTACGCATGACCTGGTTCCATTATTTATTATTCTGTTGGAATATCCTGTATGTGCATTTACGCATGACCTGGTTCCATTATTTATTATTCTGTTGGAATATCATATCTGCGCATTTACGTATGACCTGGTTCCGTTATTTATTATTCTGTTGGAATAACCTGTCTGTGCGGTCTATCGCATGCCCTGTGATTTCTTTTGTTATTTCATTCTTTATTATACTCAGTTGGTTAAAGTTTTAACTTCTATACTCCATGAAATTAGTGGAATATCCTTGATATTTGTGCTTCATCCAGTATCTTTTCTTGGAAATATTCTTCTGAGCATTCTTGAATTTTACTCTACAAAAAAGTATCATGTTGACAATTTGGACTTTATTAGTTCCTGGATAAATTAATTCTTGAACTTGTTTTATTGAATTCTTATATCATTGTCATCATCCTCATGTTTATATTATGTTGAAAGTCATCTGTGGCCTGTAGTGCATAGATGGACTTGGTATGATTATGATCAGGGATTAATCGGTATAATCATGACCCTAATGTTACAAATGATGTGGTAAAAGTCCTCATTGGCCCGTAGTGCTTTGATGGACAGTTGTTCGAATGGTCATGACCATTGATGAATACACGAATATCCTTGGCCTGTAGTGCATGGATAATTTGTGGTTGTGATACTAAAGAATATCCTTGGCCGTAGTGCAGGGATGATGTGGATTATATATTAAGCTGAGTCCCAGCGATAAAAGTGATGAAAAACCTTTTAAATCATAGAAGATAGTAGATTTTATTCTCTACTTGACTCTTTTTAATGGATTGCTTGTTCAGCTGCAGTTAAACTTGATGTTTGTTATATTTTATCGGTTTAACATCACAAGAAGACTAACGATAATTTATTATGCATTATCTTAGTCATAATATTTCTTACTGGGCTAGTTGAGCTCACCCTTTCTTTTACTGTTCTCTTCAGGAAATGAGAACGTAGCCGGGACTAGTCGGGGAATGGAGTGACGGTTCTGATGATAATATTAGTAGTCCTCACTATTCTATTAAATAGTGTTATAATAAATGTATTAAGGACTCCTTTTTGTGTGGATATTTTCTAGATGACAATATTCTTATTAAAACTAACAGCTCATGTTTTGTCGTATTTTACACGACAGCTGTATTATTAAGTTGTATTTGAATTTTGTACCATGTATTTGGCGACTCAAGATGGGTGATGTATGCCTATTTTAGGGGCATCACAGTTGGTATCAAAGCTAAGGGATATGATCCTTGGTTGAGATGTGAGACAAGAACTAGGATGGGAGAGACGGGGAATTCCTTCGTTAGTATGACCTACCTAAGTTTATTTGGTATTTAATTGGTCGGTCAGAGTATAGAGATAATATGTGATATGTTAATTAACCCTTGTTTCGTTGCAGGATTTGAAAATGGCATCCGAAAATATTGAGATAAGAAATGAAGCACATGAGACCGTTGAGTCACCAACGATCAATGCCCAGGGTAATGTGCAACAGGAAGACAATAATCCTCAAGTAAATAACAACACTGATCAGATGATGAACGATGGGATGTTTAGAGGCTAAAATTACGGAGTTATCCCGGTTTGTATCCCATTTGGTCGATAATGAGGAGCGAATGACGCGAATGTTTCTAAGAGATTTGAAACCCGAAATACGTCAATACCTCATTTCTCACAAACATTGTTTATATTCAGGTGTTGTGAATAGGGCTCAGTTATTAGAGCGCGATAATGAGTCAGCACAACTAAAAGGCAACGCCCAACAACACAATAATAATCATACCGGTGGCAACGGCCATCGAAACAATGATAACCATCATGGAGGAAATTATCATGCCAAGAATGGTAACCACTTCGGTGGTAATCATGGCCAAGATAATAGAATTGGAAATTTCAAGAAGAGAAGGTCATTTAGCTCAATTTTTTCGTGCACCAGAGTCAAGTCCAGCTGGGATGGTGGCACCAAAGGCGGATACGGACAAAACAAAGTCGGTGGTTTCAAGAAGAGCGTTTTTCGTGACTTCTCAAAAAGCGAGTAACCCGAATGAAGTTATCACTGATAAGTTAATCATAAACGCTTACGAAGTCTATACCTTATTCGTTACCAGTTCTACCCACTCTTTTATTTCTCCTACTTGCGGTCAATGTTTAAATTTGACTACGGAGAAATTAGACTTTGATTTATCTGTTGAAACTCCGTTGGGAGAAACCTTCGTTACCTCCACTATTTATAAATCTTGTTTAATTCAAATCAAAACTTTCACGTTACCTGTCGATCTTATCTCTTTAAAAATACTTGCCTTTGATGTGATTTTAGAAATCGATTGGTTAACTACTCATCATGCTTTTCGTAAGGTTGTTAGCTTTCATATTCCTAACCAACCTATTATGCGAATTCAAGCAACCAAACCACTAAAATTAATCACTGTCATATCAAGCCATAAGTAAAAAGCCCCGAGCCTTTATCTGGTGACTTCCTTAAGTGGAATGCACCGAAGCCGGACTTTCTGTAGGCGGCGTCGTGAATGACGATGGCAAGTTAATAGGTATCAATGTGACGTACTATCCAAGTCTTGGATGAGAGTCACAGTTTTAAATGTTATTTCTATTGTTAATAAATTTCCCGGCGTATTCTTGAAGACTTCCTAGCCTACCCTAGAGCGTGAAATCGAATTTTGTATTGACCCCAGTACAAAACCCATTTCTAAAATCCTTAAATATTTCTTCAACCAAAACGAACGTATAATGTGCCAAAGACGTTGGCTCGAATTGTTGAAGATTACGATCATACCATTCAATATCATCATGGAAGAGAGAACGTGGTAGCTGACACATTGAGTAGAAGATCGTATGCGTTTACGAGTGCGATGTTGTTAACACAAAAACCCATTTCATATAACTTACAAATGATGAAGATAGAGTTAAAGACTATAAGGACCCACGTGGTGATATCAAATATATGAGTAGAATCGACTTTAATCGATAAAGTTAAAGCCGTGCAAGCTAAATACTCAGAGCTATTGAATGTGAAGAAGAAGGTTCAAGAGGGCGTTATTCTAGAAGTAAGAATCGATGAAGAGAGAAAATCTCAACCCTCGATTTAATTGGTCCATTTGAAATCCTCGATTAAGTAGGAACTGTGGCTTATAGACTCGTTTTACCGCCAAGTATGTCGCGTGTTCATAACGTTTTTAACGTATCGATGTTACGTAAATATGTGGACGACACGAACCACATTATTGATTTAGAACCAGACGAGATAGCGGATAATTTAACGTATGAAGATGTACCTGTTAAAATCTTGGATAAGAAGGATCGTATTAAACACTCAAAGGTTATACCTCAAGAGTTAGAATCTGAAATGAAGTCAAGGTATCCTCATCTCTTCGGCATACCAGGTACGTACGTAAATTTCGAGGGCGAAATTTCATAAGGAGGGGAGATTGTGAGACCCCAAATTTTATGAATAAAGATTTAAATTTCTCAAAATATTTTTTTGAATATTATGGTGTGGATTTGAGATAATGTTATAGTTGGGGGTAGTATTTGAAAATTTGGCAAAGTATGCAAGTTGTTATATAATATTCGATTGGTCGGGGAATATTCTTTTTGTCGGGGAATATCCGTATGATGGTACAATCATTGGTGGACCCCACAACAAAATTATTGTCGGATTGAGAAAAAGACAAAAATATTTTTATAAAAATAACGGCAGAAGTTTTACCATTAACTGTTGAAACACCCTTGTTAAAAAGTACAAGAATGTCTGGCGTGGTTGCATAGTAGCACACTTGCAGTATTGATTATTGATGCTTACGTGAGAAGTCACTCAGTTTTGTTCAATTATTACTACAGTAATTGTTGCATAGTATCTCACGTTATTTGATTCAATTATTGTCGATATTTTATATATTATTAAATTAATAATTGAGATAACAAAGTTATTAATATTATTATTTTCAATATTAATGATGTCTAGAAGTTCTGCCAATGAGAGGTTTGGTCATCTAATTGGGCGCCAATAGGGAGAAATCCTTATTGGAAAGCCCCCTCTTTCCTTGGAACGACCTGGTCGTTTAATATTGTGAATTATAATAATGATGATAAATATTGTTAAATATATTGAGGTGTCTTTTTATGAAGTCATGGAAGTTTATATATATATATATATATATATATATATATATATATATATATATTTCTATTTTTTATTAGTATTATTAATGTAATAAAATGTAAAAGCTTTTTATATAAAACATAATACTTTTATAAAGTTATTTATTTTATTAGACTATAAATAGAATATATTATATTCTATTATGCATAGTATTTTGCATAGTAAAATCTTTTTATATAAAACAAAATACTTTTATAAAGTTATTTTTTTATTAGACTATAAATAGAATATATAATATTCTATTATGCATAGTGTTAAGTTGCTCCACTATACTAACATCCATACAATCATTCCATTATTTATTATTACATTAAATATAACAAAACCGAATGAATTATTCTCGGTAATTACTATCTTTTTCATTACAATCAAAGTATAAATCCTTCCCCCAAATTCGTATTATACTCGTTCATAACCTACCATATCGGTTCAAAGTTCATAATGTATAATAAATATAAAAAATGACTAAACTATTACATTAAATGCCTAAGCATCCATCTTAGCTTTGCTTTTATCTCGCTTGTATAATAATTACAAACTTCAAACATTAGACGCCTAAGCATCCTTAATCGCAGCTTATATAGATTCACGCAAGATTCACGAGTAAATGAGCATGTACCAACAAGTTTTAAACAAGTATAACAGAATACCACATTCGTGAATCATATAACAATTCCAACATAATCGAACAATAATTATGAAGTATTATGATTCAATAATACTTTAATAGCTCATAACATCAATTCCCAAAGTATAGAATAGATTAGAATTCGAACCCATTAATAGACCTTGAACAAAGAACTTTAGCTTTCATACTTGAAAAGGAGTCCACAAAGACTAAGGCCGTTCATCCGATAACTTACGAGCACGCCTAGGTGATCACCTATAGTACTCTATGTTGATCAACACTCATTCATTAAACGATTTACGCTTAATATTTTTGGCAAACTCATGTGCCCATCGAAATATCGATGAAAATAGTTTTGTTTGTTCATAGACAAACCTTACCTTCACGCCTCCGCACTAAATCACTTGGCATAGGATAACGTTAACATTTCAATATAAAAAGATATAAATCATAATCAATCTATATATTACGAATAGTCTAGCCGAAAGTTAAAATCTGCATCGACCCTTTCTTGAAAACAAGGCTTGCAATTCAGCCTCAATGAATCACATACAACTTGGCTAATATGAAAGTTAGACAAGCGTTAAGAAAACTTTCCTTTCAAATATTTCAAATATTTTACTCGACTAACCACAAATTTTTACAGTAATCTACATGATATATTCACATAAAGCACATTGTAATTAGCTATCAAACAACTATTCACATTATTTATACAAGCTTCTTTCTCTTCTATGTCTTTATTAACTTAATATCATTATTAAAGTCAACAAGACTTATTACCCTTCGTCCCTTGGCCTACTAATCAACCGACAATAATTAATCTGGGTCTTGAACATTGCTTACGAGATACCAACATTGTTCAACATTCTTAACTTATTAATACGGATTTTATTCCTAAGTTTCATACCATATACCTTAGTATATGTAGTATAGAATAACTTTAATACACTTATAAAGTGTACAAACATCATTCCTTTAGGTCCCTAAACAAACGGGTTCAAAACCTAAATCATCGCTTGAAGTCCTTTACTTGCGCCGCACACACGCCACCTTAGTATTAAAAGCTAGGCATACTGGGCGCCAGCTAGCAAGGATGTGTCTCCTATTTAACAAGCAAGACAAGAACTCCTCTATGTCCGGCGTCGCATGCATGCTGCACCTCAAAGAGCATTTCTTTTTCTCAAAATTTTTAAAATTTTGTGAGATTTCCGGTCAGAACTTCTTTGTTTTAAGCCCGATTTGGTCCGTTCAAAAGCCTACATGTCACAAATGACGTAATCTACGTGTTCATATTAGAATTCAACACTTTCAATCCGCTAACTCAAAATTGACCATTGAAGTTCATTTTCTATACGCTCGCTCGAAACGCGAATGAGCCGCTCAATGCTCGCTTTTCTTCATTTTAAGTCTCAATTCACGATTCTCAAACCCACAACTCTTAATCACCTTATCTCACGTGTTGACATTGAAAACCAACGCTTTCAAGTCTCACGGCAACTTTTGACCCTTAATCCGAATTCAACGCTTTCGACGCTTAAACGCCTATTTTCGTAAAATTCGCCATAACTTCAAGTTATTATCGCTTTCTAAGCCAAATCACATGAAATACTTCATGGATTTCATATCTACACCCTAACCAATCAAGATGCATAAACTAACGATTGATGGAGCTCAATCGCTTATAAATGATTAATCTCAACAAACAATATTCCCAATGGTTCGAAACTATCTCCAACCTTATGATTCTTAACATCTCATGACTTATAGATATTGAATCTATAATAAGTCATCTTTAATCTCTTATACAAGATATATACCACCCCTCTATGATTCTCCCATATAAAAGAAAATTTAAAAAGAGATGGTGAATGAAGAACAAGAAGTATTACCTCAAGCTTCTTAAGAAATCTTTTGGAAGAATAAAGGTTAGAGCTTCCAAAGCGTAAAATGATTAAGTCTAATTCTTTTCTCTCTCAAATATGTTGGTTGACAAATTTCAAAACTCTCCAAAAGCCACAATCCAGCCTTCTATTTATAGAAAGCAAGAATGGAGGGTAATTTGGACCTTGCACACCAACCTCCTTACTATTCACTCTTGGTCACCAAGTAAAATGCTTGGTGACCAAGAATTTTCCTTGGCTACCACATAAAGTGGTCGGCCCCCACTAGCCATGGTCATCCCATGGGTTTCCCCATGGGTTTTACACATTTGGTGACCCACCGGTTCGATCCACGGTTCGGTTTAAATGATTTGGACTTAACCAATTAAGCATTGGGCCTAGACTTGGGCTTAACCCATTAAACTCTTTGGGCTTGGTCATTAAATCATTGGACCAAACATAATCTAAGTTTAATGAATTAATCATTGTGACTTAGGTTAATTCTACAATACGCATCGTATTCCACACATATAATTCACGTATTCCATTCGTATACCATACGTACAATAATCATATTGTACCTTTATTTACTCACATATTATATCTAGACACTAAAAAGTATCATTAATGTATAATACTCGCATTAACACTAACGCCATTCCTTCTACGCATATTATTTCCTTCTCGGAAACCAATATACTCAACCCTTAGGTTTTAAGTCCGCAGGCGAAAACTATGTTTGCCATAAATAAAATATTATCAGATATTCCATTAATCTCAATATTCTATCATTACGCATTTCTAATTTCAAAATAATTCCCCGAATGTAAACTAGATGAATAAAGTGTTTTTTTATGGAAATTTCTAAAAACAATTATTTTTTTCTAGGAAATTCCAAACAATTAATTCTAACACGTAGCTGTATTACTAACCACGTTAGCATTATTCTAGGTCATAAAATGACCTACACATAACTTACTCACATAATAATCAATTAAGTTCATTTAATTCACATAATCAAATAAAATTTAATTGCCATAAGAATTCATTTTTTTTTCTCAAGCGCTACATTCTCTCCCTTTATAAGGATTCTCGTCCCTCGTAATCTTAGCTTATAATTACATAAACAAATGAGGAAAATCTTCCTTCATTTTACTTTCGAGCTCCCACGCTGCTTCTTCAAAGATTGTGGTTTCTCCATAACACCTTCACCAAAGTATTACCTTATTTCTTAAAACTTGGTCCTTCCTATCAATAATTTGAACTGGAAGTTCCTCATAGGACAAGTTTTTTTCTATTTGAATAGATTCATACTCTATCACGTGTTTATAGTCCGGTTTATAAGGATGCAACACTGACACGTGAAACACATTATGAATGTGTTCCATCTCAGGAGGTAAAGCTACTTCATAAGCTAC
This sequence comes from Panax quinquefolius, assembly GCA_020205615.1. Classification (NCBI taxonomy): domain Eukaryota; kingdom Viridiplantae; phylum Streptophyta; class Magnoliopsida; order Apiales; family Araliaceae; genus Panax; species Panax quinquefolius. The sequence continues at coordinate 67,946,394 of CM035152.1, read as the reverse complement.
CTCTCCTACCCTTCTTAAAATCTCAAAAGGTCCTACAAACCTTGACTTAACTTCCTTTCTTCCCAAAACGTATCTTCCCTTCCAAGGTGATACTTTTAGGAAAACAAAGGATCCTACATCAATTCTCTATTTTCTCTCGTGAGGATCTCATATACTTTCTTTTGTTTGGCCTTGAGCCGCAAATAAAAGCGAGTACGACGTATTAACTTCACCATATCCGCCGCCCCGCCGCACCATCTCTCAGTCCCCAACATACGACGCTCACCCACCTCATCCCCAACATAATGGAGTTCAGCACTTTCTTCCATACAACGCTTCGTAAGGCGGCATGCCTATACTAGCATGAAACTATTGTTGTAATTTAAAATTCCACCAACGGTAGATATTCGTCCCAACTCCCTTTGAAATCCATAACGCAAGATCTTAATATATCTTCAAGTATTTGAATTTTCCGCTCACTCTGACCATCCACCTGAGGATGATACGCCGTACTCAACCTTAACTGCGTTTCCATTTGCTCTTGCAAACTCCTCCAAAAGTTCGATGTGAATCGTGGATCACGATCTGACACAATCAAACAGTACTCCATGTCTAGAAATAATATCTTTGACATACAGCTTAGCTTAACTTGATCCAAGTTATACTTGACTCCTATTGGTAGAAAATGAGCCGATTTTGTCAATCGATCCACTATCACCCAAATAACATCATATCCTTTTCTGGTTGTCGGAAGTCCCACCACAAAGTCCATTGTGATATGCTCCCACTTCCACTGGAATTTCTAACGGTTGTATCAATCCGCTTGGTCGTTGGTGTTCAAATTTTAACTTTTAGACAAGTTAAGCACCTACTAACATATTCTCGCTATCTCCTCTTCATGTTCGCCACCAAAAGTTCTGACGAAGGTCTTGATACATCTTCGTACTACCGGGATGTATCGAGTACCTCGAACTATGGGCCTCCATCATAATTTCTTCTTTTCAATTCAAAATCATTAGGGACCCAAATTCTTCCTTCAAAACGAAGTAATCCCTCCTTATCGAGGTTATATTTAGTCTTCTCTTCATCTTCTATCCTCCTTTTTCAGATCTGCTTGCACTCCTCGCTGATCAATTGTACTCCCTAACCCGCTCGCTATGGTCATTGGGTTTCCATGGAAAATAACATCTCCACTACTTCCTCCGTAACTTAACTTCTAACTCCATTCTTTCCATTGTTGTTACCAACTCATTCTCGAGTTGTTAACATCGACGCTTTCTCTACCCTTCCTACTTAGCGACGGCTACTACATTTGCTTTTCCCGGATGATATAAAATATCACAGTCATAATCTTTTATTAGTTCTAACCACCTTCTCTGTCTCATGTTCAACTCCTTCTGTGTGAATATATATTTCAGACTTTTGTGGTCCGTGTATATCTCACATTTCTCACCATAAAGATAATGCCTCCATATCTTTAGGGCAAAAACTACAGCTGCCAATTCTAAATCATGAGTAGGATAAACCTTCTCATAATCCTTCAATTGACGTGACGCATACGCAATGACCTTGCCATGCTTCATGAGCACGCAACCTAGTCCTTTATGCGAAGCATCGCTATACACTATAAAATTCCCTGTATCGTCTGGTAAGGACAATACAGGTGCCTCACTTAATCTCTTCTTTAACTCCTGAAAACTATTCTCACATTTTTCAATCCATACATACTTCACCGACTTTCTTGTCAGATTTGTCAGCGGAGTAGCTATTTTAGAAAAGTCCAGAATGAACCTTCTATAGTATCCCGCTAACCCCGTAAAACTCCGAACTCGCCATGCTTTTTCGGTTTCTCCCATTCATTAACCGCTTCTACTTTTGCCGATCTACGTAAATGCCATCCCTATCAATAACATGCCCTAGAAATCAAGATTTTCCAAATTAAAATTCACACTTTGTGAATTTCGTGATACAACTTCTCCTTTCTTAGTGTTTCCAACACTATTCTTAAATGTTCTACATGATCTTCTTCGCGCTTTGAATAGACTAGAATATCATCAATGAACACTACTACTTAACTTGTCCAAATATTGTTTGAACACTGCTCATCATATCCATAAATGCAAATTGCATTCACAACCCAAACGACATCACCGTAAACTCATAATGACCATAACGAGTTCTCAACGCCGCCTTAGGTACATCCTCCTTTCTCACCTTTAACCGATGATACCCCGTGTAAATCTATCTTAGAAAATATCATGCCCTTTCAATCGATCAAATAGATCATCGATCCCGGCAATGGGTATTTATTCTTAATCGTTAACTTGTTCAACTCTCGATAGTCGATACAAAGTCTTAACGACCCGCCCTTCTTCTTAACAAACAACACCGGTGCTCCCCAAGGAGACACACACTCGGTTGAATGTACTTCCTATCTAATAGCTTCTTGTAATTGAACCATTAACTCCTTCATCTCAATCGGCGCCATCCGTGATGGTGCCCTTGAAATCGTGTCGCCCCCTGCAATGTATCAATTACAAACTCTACCTCCCCTCGTCCTCCGTGGAATACCCGGTAAATTCTCCTGAAATACATCCGCGAACTCTTGCACTATAGGTATCTGGTCCAAGGATGTTCCCACTCTTTGGGTATCCACAACATGGCATAGATAACCTACACACCCTTTTCTCAACATCTTCCTAGCTTGTGTCATGTAGATGCACAACAAGAGCGCCTCTTGATTTACTACCGAAGAACACTACCTTGGTTTTCTTAGAAAGTCAAAGGTTTACACATTTCCTATAACAATCTATAATTGCCCTATGGTTGACTAACCAGTCCATACCAAGAATCACATCGAATTCTTTTACCCTTATCGGTACTAAATCTACCGATAATTTATTCCCTCTACTTTCTACACAACAATCCTTATGAATATGCTTAATGGGGATTATCTCTTCGTTTGCTACCTTAACGTCTAAAGGTATAGGTAACTTCTCAGGGATTAAGCCTAATCGCTTAGCAAATTCACATACTATAAAAGAACATGTAGCACCCGAATCAAATAGCACATAAGCATTTATCTCATCGACCCGAATGATACCTACTACAACATCCGTTGATGCAACCGCATCTTGGATACCATATATTAAACGACGATTTAGCCGAGGGTCTACCCACCGATGGTGTTGGTCCAAGAATGGCTAGTTTACCACTACCGTAACTATTATTCCCTCTAAACCCTTCTTTGGGCAATTTCTTGCCATGTGGTCCATCACCCACGTATAAAACATCCCCGGCTCTTCTTAGGGTTAGGGATAAATGAGTGACAAATGTCCCTCCCGCCCACAAGCTTGTAGTATACTACTTTCCCTTTAAACATACTCCCATGTGAGACTTTCCGCATGTCTTACATGCTTCCGCCCTCCGCTTGGGATCTCCGCTTACTTTACCCCGATTCCTGTGGTTAAAACTCTTTCTTTTGCAAGTTCGCTCCACCGCAACTTCAACCTTATTAATTCCTCTAACTTACTCTTAATCTTCTTCTCCTTATGGTACTGAGACAAAGCCTCACCACCACCTTCAGCTATTATCGCCTTCTCCAGAATAGTCCCGTAGGAAGCACTCTGAAAAACCGATATCCTACTGTAGAGCCAGGGTTTTAAGCCTTGCTCAAACCTACGCGCCTTCCTCGCTTCTGTGTCCACCTGATATGGAGAAAATCTCGCCAATTCAATTAAATTTACGGCATACTGGGAACCATCTATATCCCCTCGCTTAAGTTCTAAGAACTTAATTTCCATTCTACCTCGCATGCTAGTAGGGAAGTAGTTCTCAAGAAGACCTTCTTGAACTGCTCCCACGTAACATCCTCTGCCCTAGCCCCACCCTCGTGAGCCTCCCACCAAGTAGTCGGCTTCCCCTTCATCATGTAAGTCGCAAAAGGAGTCTTTTATACCACCTACGCTTTGTTATCACAAACGCCTTTTCAATCTCTCTAACCCATGTTTGGGCTTTAATGGGTCCGCTGCTCTCTAACTCGTGAGAGGACCCACACTTTTAAAGTCCTTAAAGGTAGTTATTCTAGCTACCCCAAGAGCTACAGAATCCCACCCTTGATAGAATGCACAAGTAATAAATTAATGAACTCTTGCATAGGTTATTAGGACCCCCACGGTTTTCATTATATGAGACTCTACTTCTTGATTACGTTGTCTCCTTCTCGGTGGCATAATTCGATTAAATAAATAAAGCTTTGTTATTATCTATTTAACTTCTCCTTTATCATTTTAACCCAACAATAACCATTCATACTACCACAAGCATATTAAAATAAAAAACTTCATTATATTAATAAGCTTTTATAGTCAAAACTATTTACATCACTTTTCTTTAGCCAAAAAGCTATTACATACTATCCCGCGATTAACTTCTACAAAAATTAGGATTTACAAAAAGACTACCCTTTAATTATACAAAAGAGGGTTTTACGTCACTACTCATTTACAAAAAGATCTAACGATCTACTAACACTGTCGAATGACATTTTCATACTTCTGATTTTCCAGAATCGATACTATATTTCAACTTATGGTATGTCGAGTCTGCCCAGACTCAATAGAATAACAAGCAATTTTTAGCTTGAAATCCTCATGAGCACATTAATGGATGTATGACATCCTAGCTATTTTCTGGTCTTTCTCAACCAGCTTTCTTTCAGAGCTTTCAAGGACCCCATCCTTATAGTCACGAGCTTTATCACCATAAGCACTTTTTCATCGTGCTCGCACTCAAAGTCCGCCTCCAGATTCCTTCTCCTCATATAAGGCGTGCTTATCTCCTCCATCCGATTCTCCACCACTGCAAGAATGCACATTTCTATCCAACACTACTCATACAGAGCTTCATACAGATCCGGAGGTGTTGGCTCCAAAGTAGGTAACACCGTGTTAATCGATGTCACCTCCATCTCCTCATCCACCTCTAGCATCTCATTAAGGTACGATGCTAAACCCATAGTCTCCTCAGAGTATTCCTCCTCAGAGATGTACTCTTCAATGTCCGAGTTATCTATGACCACTATAGTACCTCTCCGCCACCGGCATTGGTACAATCTCCACTTGGTTAATAGACTCTCGCTCACGACGTGAATATCTCTATACACCATGCTATCGATCGACATCTACAATAAGATATAACAAGTTGATTAGTACATAGTATAAACACAAATCACATTTAATATCTTTAAGATTAATTTTCATCTTTTGATCCTTTCGATACTAAGTTATCTCAATACCTTATTAATTCAATGGACTTGAATTTTATTCCTAAGACTTTCACCTTCCTTACGAGGTTATTAGACAAAGGTTCTTCCCCCCTTATGTTTTATAACCTAAGGCTTTGATACCAACCTGTGACGCCCCCAAATTCGGGTATCTTGCAACCAGACCATTAATGCTCCACTATACTAACATCCATTCAATCATTCCATTGAAATATAACAAAATGAAGGTAATTACTATCTTTTATTACAATCAAGTATAAATCCTTCCTGTGTTCATAACCTGCTTACATTGTTTAGTGTTCATAATGTATAATAATTACAAACTTACTAAACTATTACACAAATGCCTAAGCATCCATCTTAGCTTTGCCCTTATCTCGCTTTGGCATTCACAAAGACGCTCATCCTTAATCGCAGCTTATATGATTCACGCAAGAAGTGAGTAATGACAACCAATAAGTTTTAAACAAGTATAACAGGAATACCACATTCGTGAATCATATAACAATTCCAACATAACTGAACAATAATTATGAAGTATTATGATTCAATAATACTTTAATAGTTCATAACATCAATTCCCAAAGTATAGAATAGATTAGGAATTCTGAACCGGTCAATAGACCTTGAACAGCAACTTTCAGTTTTCATACTTGAAAAGGAGTCCACAACACTAAGGTCGTTCATCCGATAACTTACGAGCACGTCTAGGTGATCAGCCTATAGTACTCTATGTTGATCAACACTCATTCATTAAACGTATTTACGTTTAATATTTTTGGCAAACTCGCATGCCCATCGAAATATCGATGAAAATAGTTTTGTTTGTTCATGACAAACCTTACCTTCACGCCTCCATACCAATCACTTGGCATATAGATAACGTTAACATTTCAATATAGAAAGATATGAATCATAATCAATCTATATATTACGAATAGTGTAGCCGAGTTAAAATCTGGCATTGACCCTTTCTTAAAAACAAGGCTTGCAATTCAGTTCAATGAATCATATACAACTTGGCTAACATGAAAGTTAGACAAGCGCTAAGAAAACTTTCCTTTCAAATATCTTCAAATATTTTACTGACCGACCACAACCTTTTACAGAATCTACATGATATATTCACATAGCACATTGTAATTAGCTATCAAACAACTATTCACATTATTTATACAAGCTTTTTCTTCTTCTATGTCTTTATTAACTTAATATCATTATTAAAGTCAACAAGACTTATTACCCTTCGTCCTTGCCTACTAATCAACTCGACAATAATTAATCCTGGTCTTGAACATTGCTTTACGTAGATACCAACATTGTTCAACATTCTTAACTTATTAATACGCATTTTATTCCTAAGTTTCATACCATATACCTTAGTATATATAGTATAGAATAACTTTAATACACTTATAAAGTGTACAAACATCATTCCTTTAGGTCCCCGAACAAACGAAGTTCAAAACCTAAATCATCGCCTCAAGTCCTTTACTACTGCAGCCATGCACAAGACACTCTAAGTATTAAACCCAGTCATGCGCCAGCTTAGCAAAGTGATGTGTCTCCTCGACTCGCAATGCGCACATGCAACTCCCTCTCTATAAATCAAGGCACAATGCGCTGCACTTCAAAGCATCAATTTTTTCTCGTAAATTTCAAAAATTTTGTAAGATTTTCGGGTCAGAATTTTTTGTTTTAAGCCCGATTTGGTCCGCTCAAAAGCCTACACGCCACAAATGACGAATTCTACGTGTTCATATTAGAATTCAACACTTTCAATCCGCTAACTCAAAATTGACCATCGAGTTCATTTTCTATACGCTCGTAAACGCGTTAATGAGCGCTCAATGCTCGCTTTCTTTGTTTTAAGTCGAATTCAACGATTCTCGAACCCACAACTCTTAATCACCTTATCCAACGTGTTGACATTGAAAACCAATGTTTTCAAGTCTCACGGCAACTTTTGACCCTTAATCCGAAATTCAACGTTTTCGACGTTTAAACGTCTATTTTCGTAAAATTCGCCATAACTTCGTTACTATCGTTTTCTAAGCCAAATCACATGAAATACTTCATGGATTTCATATCTACACCCTAACCAATCAAGATGCATAAACTAACGTATTGATGGAGCTCAATCGCTTATAAATGATTAATCTCAACAAACAATATTCCCAATGGTTCGAAACTATCTCCAACCTTATGATTCTTAACATCTCATGACTTATAGATATTGAATCTATAATAAGTCATCTTTAATCTCTTATACAAGATATATACCACCCCTCTATGATTCTCCCATATAAAAGAAAATTTAAAAAGAGATGGTGAATGAAGAACAAGAAGTATTACCTCAAGCTTCTTAAGAAATCTTTTGGAAGAATAAAGGTTAGAGCTTCCAAAGTGTAAAATGATTAAGTCTAATTCTTTTCTCTCTCAAATATGTTGGTTGACAAATTTCAAAACTCTCCAAAAGCCACAATCCAGCCTTCTATTTATAGAAAGCAAGAATGGAGGGTAATTTGGACCTCAGACACCAACCTCCTTACTATTCACTTGTCACCAAGTAAAATGCTTGGTGACCAAGCATTTTCCTCACTACCACATAAAGTGGCCGCCCCCACTAGCTTATGGTCATCCCATGGGTTGCCCCATGGGTTTTACATATTTGGTGACCCACCGGCTCGATCCACTGCCTCGGCTTTAAAATGATTTGGACTTAACCAATTAAGCATTGGGCCTGCACTTGGGCTTAACCCATTAAACTCTTTGGGCTTGGTCATTAAATCATTGGACCAAACATAATCTAAGTCTAATGAATTAATCATTGTGACTTAGGTTAATTCTACAATACGCATCGTATTCCACACGCATAATTCACGTATTCCCTTCAGATACCATACGCATAATAATCATATTGTACCTTTATTTACTCATATATTATATCTAGACACTAAAAAGTATCATTAATGTATAATACTCAGATTAACCCTAACGCCATTCCTTCTACGCATATTATTTCCTTCTAAAATCAATATACTCAACCCTTAGGTTTTAAGTCCGCAGCAAAAAATCAAGGTTTGCCATAAATAAAATATTATCGATATTCCATCTAATCTCAATATTCTATCATTACGCTTTCTCAAAATTTCAAAATAATTCCCCTAATGTAAACGGATGAATAGTGTTTTTATGGAAATTTCTCGAAAAAATAATTATTTTCGCTCAGAAAATTCCAAATAATTAATTCTAACACGTAGCTGTATTACTAACCATCCACGTTAGCACATTCTAGGTCATAAAACGACTCTACATAACACTCACATAACTTACTTCATTTAATTCACATAAATAATCAATTAAAGAATTCATTTAATTACACATAAATCAAATATCCTTGAAATTTAATTCATCGCTTTTCATAAAAAAAGTGTGATAATAAATGTATTGAGGACTCCTTTTTGTGTGGATATTGTCTAGATGACAATATTCTTATTAAAACTCATAGCTCATGTTTTGTCGTATTTTACATGACAGCTGTATTATTAAGTTGTATTTGAATTTTGTACCATGTATTTGGCGACTCAAGATGGTGATGTATGCCTATTTTGGGGGCATCACATCAAAAACTTCTTGGCTTACATTATCATCAGACAACTCGCTTGTCTAGGTGATTTGCTACCATAGAAACCTACCTTTGACTGAGTAATAAGGTTTACACATTTCTTTTGGCAATCAATTATGTCTCCATAATTGAATAACCAATCTGTCCCCAATATAACATCAAATTCCCCAATCTTAATCTGGATTAAATCTACTATCATTACGTTCCCCTTAATATTCACCCTACAGTTCTTATATACATACAAGAATCACTTCCTTATTTAAAATTTCTTTGTTCAAAGGGAAATTTAACTCTTCACTAGGCAGACTCAAATTCTTAATAAAGTCATTAGATATAAATGAGCAAGTAGCACCTTAATCAAATAATAAATATGCATTTATATCATTGATCGGAATGATACCTAACATAACATCTTTTGACTACACAACATCCTGCACTGTCATGTTGAAGGTTCTGGCTATGGGTTTGTTCGTCGACGTTGGTCCCACAATAGTTAGCGTACCACCACTGTTACTTTCCTTGTTCCAACTTGTCTTCTTAGGGCACTCGCGAGCCATATGCTCCTTTAACACACAATTGAAGTAAGCACCCTTCTTCAGATTAGGGCAACTTAGAGCAATGTGGCCCTCATGACCATAGTTGAAGCACACTCACTTACCTCTCAAGCACACACCAGTGTGATTTTTCCCACAGGTAGCACGTGCTTCAAATTTCCTCTTCTGTTTGCTACTCTACTGACTTCCAGCACATGCACTCTCATTCCACTTCCTCTTTGGGTAATTGTTCTTGCCACTGCTACCACCAACTTTGCTTTCATTCTTAATCTTCCTCTTCTTCTGTTCCTAATTGTATTTCTTTAAGGCATTGCTTCCACCTTCTATGATGATCGCCTTTTCAAGTACTGTCGCAAATGTCTTAAGCTGAAATATTGAGACTCTACTATACAACCAGGGCTTCAGTCCCTATTCAAACCTTCTCACCTTGCATTCACCTATATTAACCTGATATAGCGCAAACCTTACCAGCTCATTGAATTTTGCCTCATAATCCAAAACCGTCATTGCACCCTTTTTCAACTCTAGAAACTGGACTCCATCTGATTCTGTGAGCTCTCTAGAAAATAGGTCTCAAAAAATATTTCCTTAAATATGTTCCACTGCATCACTCACTGTCCCCCTCATATTTTATTCGCCTGCCCCTAGTAGCTGGCTTTTGCTTTTAGCATGAATGATGTGAAAACAATCTTCTGGTCATCACCGACTCTAGCAACATCGAGCACATTCTCTATTTGCACGATCTAGGTCTGTGCCTCCACTAGATTCATGGACCCACAAAATTCTGGCGGTCCAACCGCTTTAAAATCTTTCAAAGTCATAGCTTGATTCTGCGGCTGATTTTGCAGTGTTCCTGTTAGTAAAGTCATCAACTGCTGAACTGGGTTAGCATTGGTGTTGTTATTATTGGTAAACCCCTCAAGGGTTCATTTTCATGGTTGACGTCTTCTTGGAGGTATTTTTTGTTTAAAATATACACTTATTAGATCATTACTCAATTTCTTAAGTATTTTCTACTTAACTTGAACATTTTAAAATCAACATGTAACACATAACATCTTGAATAAATATTGGCATTTTATTCATTCATAATCTTTTAAAGACATGGAAATGATAACATCACCGCTATTTACATCAACTTTCTTGAACCGGTAGAGTTTCAGGATAACATCATCAAATCCCATTAGTCATATAACGCTTGGGATTTACATCTTATTTATTATATAATTATTCACATAATAATTACACTTTCTATCAAGGCTTACTAAGACGTTGTATAGCCTTACTGCGCTCCTCATCCATGATAGAAAATATCATCTAACATATACCACGGTAATTCCTTGAACTGAGCCGGATAGTAGATAACTCAGTCTTGAGCTCTGTTCCTCGCAGTATGGAAGATATAATACATCTCTTCTATCTTGGCCTTCTTTACCTACACCTCTTCCTTAGCTACATTTGCATGCTAGGAAGCCTTCTTGTAAGCATCTTTAGCTCTTGCTCGCTTGATGAACTCTTCTCTCAGATCATCCTTCAACTTCTCAACCTCTGCCATCAGCTGCACCTTGTAACTATTTGTTTGAACTAGCTTTCATTCCACATTACCGAGACGTTCGTCAAGATCCTGGATTATATTGTCCTTCTGTGCCATCGCGGTCTGATGTTCCTCTACCAGCTCATCTAATTTTATTACTTTATCCTGAAGTTTAATGTTACAGTCATACAACTCGTCATACATCTAAGCTAACTACAAGAAAATGCTCTAACAGCGGTAAAAAATACCAGCGACTGCACTTACGGTCGCAGATAGGATTATTAGCAACTGACCGTAGCGACCGCCCTTGAATTTGGTCGCTAGATTATGTTATGGACCGAATCCGGTCGCTAATTGGTCATTGGTTCAATTTTACCTCCGAAAAATTTGGCAGGAAATGTTGGCGCGCTAGTTGTTTGTGAGAACTCACCATCAGCGACCGCATTCGGTCGCTGATACTTCCACATCATTAAAAATTAGCAACCGCAAGCGGTCGCTGATCTATTTCAATTAACCAGTATCAGTTCGTCACTCTCGACACAACAGAAGAAGAAAAAGAGGGAGAAGATGGGAAAACCGCCGCCACCATCACCACCACCATAGCCGGCGTCGGCGCCACCGCTGCCTGCACAGGTAAGAGATTCATATTTATTGCACATGGCCTGTGATTTAATCTTGTTTGGTTTTTGCTGTTGATTATGCCTTTGTTCTCTCTACTTCTCTTGCTTGGTTTAGGTAGGATGAATTTTAAATTTAATCTGATGAATTTTATAGTTCAATTTCTCTATTCAAAAAGCTCTGATGCTTTTCTTCAAAAATAAAAAAAAAGTTATTTACGGTTATCATCCAACTTCTGCAAATGCAGTTTATTTATTTATTTTTATCTTTATGGGTTAAATTGTGGTAGGTAACTACCATTACCAAGCCTCAAGGGGTAGATATTTGCTTTATTATTATTTTTTAATTTTTCAAAAAGTTTGATTTTTGTTTTCAAACATTCTTAGTAATTCGAGTTTGTTGAGTTGAATTGCTAGCTTAGTTTAGGAAGTGTAGGCTGTACCATTATAAAATTAGGAGGGAAAGATAAGACACTTGGTAGAAAAATGCTTCAAGGGTAGGATTAGGTGATTACTGAGCAATTTTTGGAAGGCTACAAATGGGAAATCCTTAGAATGAAAATATTCACAGTACAAGTTTTTCGAGTTGTAATCAGGGGTATAATCCACACTCAAGGTCCTCGGGGAGAATTTAGACTGTCACCATATTCCAAATCTACATTATTCAAATCCAATTGCTAGATATTGTATACATATAATTATCCAAAAGCAAGAACAACTTATATTCAAATCAACATCCACTACAAACCAACGAATCATTTAAATCAACATCCACCACAAACCAACAAAGTTGTAGTCTTAAAAAGGCATAATACAGTAAACATGTTACACTATGCATGTCATCACTGAGAAACAACTATATTGTTAAGGAACTTAAGTTGGCTTCAACCTTATAAACTTAAAAGAGTGTTGGCAAAACTCCTTTTTAGCTTATATCTATTTTTTTTAAAACAATACCCTCTTCTCCAATAGGGTATAAATATGTTATATAAATTTGGTAGTATTTACATAGGGTATAAATAAATTTGTTTATGGGGAAATCCTTCATGTATTTTTTATGGGGAAGTGAACAAATAAATTTCAATTTCAAAGTCAATGTCAAAGTAATGGTAAAGATGTAATTCATATCTACATAGGGTATAACTTGAACCAATTAGTTTGGGCAACACTGATATGAAAATGTAACTTGTAAATCAACCTAACTTGGCTCTATATGCAGATGGTTATGGAGACAACTAAGAGAGTACTAGTTTCTACATTGAATGACACACTTCTTCTTTCCCAAATGTCCTATGTAGAATAGTTTTTGTTGTGCTCAGATATGGACCAAGAACATGAGGCAATATGAGCCATAAATATGACTTAGCTTATAATAGAAAGAAAATGAAAACTACAAATATATATATATATAATCTAGTTGGCCACTTATACAAGTAAAATTATAAAATTTTCCTACATACCTATCAAACAAACTCTAAATTTGCAATTTTTTCCTTTAAACTCCATTGTATATAACTTTTTATTGCTTTAATTTGCATTATTATATTGGGAATTTGTATATTTCTCTTGGTTTGTGTCTTGGGTGCCTAGAAATGACAATATATGCATGCCGTCGTATATGTGGCTAGTCCATATTATAAGGGAGACTCTGGCAAAAAAAATTTGTTGGTCGGGTAGTTGCGAACATTTATAATATTAACGAGATAATCATATTCTTACAAGTATGCTCAAGTTATATGCTTAGTAGCTAGTATACTCAAGTCATATGGTTACAAGTATGCTTAAGTCATATGCTTACAAGTATGGGTGCAATATGTTAATCATATGTTGCTCAAGTCATATGCTTACAAGTATGCTTAAACGTTAATCATATGCTTACAAGTATGCTCAATTCATATGGTTACAAGTATGCTCAAGTCATATGCTCACAAGTATGCTTAAATGTTAATCATATGCTTACAATTATGCTTAAGTTATATGGTTACTAGATAATATGCTCAAGTCATATGGTAATAAGTATGCTCAAGTCATATGCTTACAAGTATACTTAAATGTTAATCATATGCTTACAAGTATGCTCAAGTTATATGTTTAGTAGCTAGTATACTCAAGTCATATGGTTACAAGTATGCTTAAGTCATATGCTTACAAGTATGGGCGCAATATATTAATCATATGTTGCTAAAGTCATATGCTTACAAGTATGCTTAAATGTTAATCATATGTTTACAAGTATGCTCAAGTCATATGGTTACAAGTATGCTCAAGTCATATGCTTACAAGTATGCTCAAGTCATATGTTAACATCTATAATGTTGTTTGTGTAACGCCTCAGAAAATTGAACTTTTGTAAATTCTTTTAATAATGAATAAAATAATATTATTTATTATTATTACGTCTGGATAAGATGGATGTCGTTCTATAACCTAGAAATGTCAGAACATCGTAGTATTTTGACTACGTGAATGAATTAAAGTGTTTGAATTTCTAAGACGAAAAAAAAAGCTTTCCAGAAATTTTCCGAAAAACACTATTCATAGATTTCTGCTCGGGAATTATTTTTGAACTTCCGAGAAATATGTAACGTTATAATATCAAGGTGATATTGATTATGTAATAATAACCTAAGTATGGAAAACGTAATATTTCGCATGCGGACTTAATTTGGGAACGTTAGGTTTAATAAGCGTCAAGAAAGAAAGTTGTAATCGTATGATGTGTATACATTGTACGAAGTAATGAACGTAAGTATAATACTACGTATTGTACTAATATGTATGAAGAATGAAATAACGTATATTACGAATTAATATACGAGCTAGCATACGAGGATTATACGTGGTTTATATATGTTAAGTTGGTTAATAAGAGGTAATAAACTTGTAGGATTATTAGCCTAATGGAAGGAGTCCAATAGAATGTGACAATCAAGCCCAAGTGTTTGATAAGTTATGAGTCCAAACTATGGTAGCATAAGCCCAATAAGGAAGTAGTTAGATTTAATTAACAAGCCCAATGAGAAGCCATAATCCATGGAGCAATCCAAGTGTAAAGTGGGTAAACTTGATGGGCAAACAATTAGTGTGATGACCAAGTGTTGTGTTGAGCAAGGAATTAATAGTAAGGAGGTGGAAAGTAAGGAGGTTATTGAGGAAGTGGAATGAGGAGGTGGAATAAGGAGGTGGGATGTTTAAAGACCATTCTACCCTAGCTTTGAGTTGCCTATAAATAGAAGGCTCCATTTCATTTTGTTAGTTGTTATTCATCCAATACTTTCCTCTCAAAGATAAGAAACTTATTTGGTAGAGAGAATAAGCCACTTAAGACTTATGAGCCACTTCAACTTTTGCTAGATTTTCCAAAGTGAAGTGAAGTAATAGTCTTCAAAGGTAAGACTCATATCTATTATCTTCATCTCTTCTATGATAGAATTGATAGAGAAGGGGGATTTTTTTGTTAAGAACATGTAATAAGTTATTAATGAATGAACTTAAGCCGAATAAGTTGAATAAGCAACTTGAACCTAAATAAGTTCATAAACTTGTGAAGAACTTGTCATATGTTTGTCATATGGTGTTAGTATGTTCAATAGAGTATGAGAACATTGATTGATGGACTTAAGTTCATAGTAAGTCATAAGCATGAGAATTTATAGTTAATAAGTTGATTAAGTCATTGACTTATGAGAATGAGTCAAAACCTACTTTGTCATTAAGTTGGTGTAATAAGTAACTTGAAATGTTCATATGTTGGTTAAAATCGATTTAGAATCATTAGGAATGAAGTTTTGTCGGAATTCACACGATTAGACGATAATCGTCGAATTCGTGAAATTCTCGGAATGGAAGTCATATTTTGTGTTTGAAGTCGGAAACGTTGGTTTTCGATGGAGACAAGTCATATTTGGCATTATAGAGTTGCGGACTCGAAAATGACCGAATTCTGACTTAGAATGAAGAAACGAGCGTTGAACGTTAACGAATGTTTATCGTTTTCGTTAAAAATGAACTAATAGGTGAAATTTTAGCAAACGAAATCAAATAGATAAAATTCTTGCATGAACGCATAGAGTATGTAATTTGTGACCATAGGCTTTTGAATGAGCCAATTCGAACTTATAACGAAGAAGTTATGCGTCCGGGAGTTTCGCTGCATTTGCAAAAGGTCAAATTTTCTAAGGCACTGAGGGTGGTAGTGAGGCTCTTTGTCAATACCACAAAGAAAAGAAAAATAAGGGAAAAGTAGATGGGGGAGTAAAGATCAAGGGAGCTAGTGGTAGTGGCGAGGGTCAAAGAGGAAGGTATTTAGCTTTGGGAATACCGGAGTGAAGCAAGGAGACCCTAAGAAAAGAATGCAGCCTGCAGACACTGTGGGAAGACTCACTTAGGAGTCTGTCTCAAGGGAAGGCCGTCTGTTACAATTAGGATGGAGGGGCACATTATGCCCTAATTGTTCGAGTCTGAAGAAGAATCACGGATGCTTTGTGTGTGGATCAATCGACCACATGTCAAAGAACCGCCTTGAAAGAAGGGGACTGGACGGAACCGGGGCGCTAATAAGCGGAAAGTTAGCTATTAGTGGACCAAATTGTAGGTAAGGTAGTGGGTGGGTCAAAAAGTAGTATGCACACAAGCCAATCATGTTTGATGATAAAGCATATACTTTGTAACAATCTTATTCATTTATTAATAAAAAGTATTAATTTATTAAAGGCTTTTAATTATCTACATGATGTTGTTTTATAATATGTGATAAACCCATAGTTTTAAGCAATGCTTTTAGAATAATGATGATGATCATTCTAATGAGATCTAAATTCTTAGAAAGCTTAAAACTAAAATAGTTCCCAATCATTGGATTACTAAATTGGGGATTAGTGAATCCGGATAGATTGGTACATCGTTCTTGCTCATTGGATGAGGATGATTGATCTCATGATCATTTGTGTGGAGACACGAAAGCAAGTATGTAGGTGCTTATTAGAGAATAAGTTCATCTTTGAGCGTGGCTCGCTAAGGAATACCTAATGGAGTTTTACTTGCACATCGATAGGAATTCTGTAGTGATAGTAGTACAAGTGATCCTTGGACTTGAGATCATCATAGTATCTTGTGTATGATGAGTTATACTTTGACTTATTCCTTAAGACCCTTAGGGTATATCAAAGGGTATGCTTGGGTATAATAAGTTGTACATGGAGATAATGTATGATCAATAAAAGAATCTACCACTTCTAATAAAAGAGAGAAATGTCCTATGTGATTCGATAAATGACAACCCAGTGATCCTTGGCAAGGCGATATGAAATTAGAAAGGAGTTTCTAATTTGCATTATCGAGTTGTGCATTTAAGGATCGAAATACATATAATTAAATAAAATAAGACTTGTGATAATTTCATGTCTTATATTTAATTGGGACATTGTATGGTGGAAGGATTGAATTGTACGGTAACTATTTACTCAAAGGTTCTTTTATGATTAATGTTGAAATCTATATTATCTGGAAAGTCGTTGATCGCTAGGGAGGCTTATCCCTATTGTAGAATAAATATTATTTATTTAAATAAATTAATTGTTTAATTTATTTATTTAAATAAGATTAGAATTATTCTAATTGATTTATTCACAACCGGTTTAATATGGAGAACCTAAAGGGTCACACCATAAAAGGAAGAATAATTATTTAAGAAGTTAATGGCATAATCGTAATAATATGTTAAGTATATTTAATTTAATCTATGGTGATAGAATAAATTAAATAGCTTAATATTATTATTTAATATTTTAGAAATATTAAATATAAATTAATAAGAGGAGTCTTATTAATATTATTACAATTATTATTATTTTAATTTCTAAAAGAGTTTAGGAATTAATTTAATATAAGTACTCTCATTTATTCCTAATAGGATTAGGAGGGAAAATTAGTTAAAGGAGTTTAATTAATTATCCCTAATAAGATTAGGGAGCTTAATTAATTAAAAGAATTTAATTAATTAAATAAAACCCAATTCCTTAATTGTTAAGGTGGGTTGCCCACATCTATAAATAAGAGGAGTCTTATTATGGGTGAGGGGGTTGTTGACTTTTTCAACAAACGACATAATTCCAATTTGTTGGAGAGTACGCCCTTTCTATAGAGATAGAAAACTAGGGTTGAGCCAATACCCCTTCTTCTTGAAAATTATCCTTCCTTGGTGGATCACCTGTAGAGGCCAAATACTTGGGTGGCTAACGTTGATCAAAGGAAGGAACCAAACCCGGTGGATTCAAGTTGAACGCGAAAAGGATTGGAGGTGAACTTGTACTTGAGGAAGCTCGATCTTCGAGGGTATGATTTTATTCTTTATCTTTTCTTTTAATTAATAATTGTGCATAAAGGGTGATCCGGGTATATGGTTTGTAAAAATTTTAAACTCGATTTTTACACGTTTCTCACACTTTTATGCAATTTGATTACAAGCATATGAATATTACAAACCCAACGAAAGGTATCGAGCCAAACCTTTATGCTAATTATTAATTGTTCGATTTTGATATGTATGTTGATATGTGTTTAGAATAATTTAATTGGGCATAATTTTTGTTGTATAAAATTAAAAAAAAAAATAAAAAAAAAAATAAATAAAATATTTTTTTGCGAAAAAGCTGGTTTCAAATTTTTTTTTTACCGATTATTTGACTCATGGCTTATATATATATTTAAGCAAAGCTCTTTTTTTTTTAAAAGCAAAACCTAATCAAAGTCGATTTAGAATGCGGAATGATTTTTTTTTTTTTTAAAAATTAACAGAAATTTTTTAACAAAATTTATATATGATATAAACCTTAATGATTACAATAATCATTAGCTTGTAATGATTATAGTAATCATTAGCATGTAATGATTAAAGTAATCATGATCATAAAAAAAAAAAAAAAAAAAAAAAATAAAACCTTAATGATTATAATAATCATTAGCTTGTAATGATTATAGTAATCATTAGCATGTAATGATTAAAGTAATCATGACCATGTTTAAAAAAAAAAAAAAAAAAGTAGCATAGTGCACATGGTTTGGTATCTTTTATATATATATATATATATATATATATATATATATTAGGATATATATATATATATATATATTCTCTTAATAATTTTAATTTTAAAATAAAAGTTTATTTTAATCTTAAAATAAAAGGTTTATTTTAATATTAAAATAAAAGATTTATTTTAATTTTAAAATTAAATTTCATGCTAACTAATTAGAGTTGGAATTGGATTCCATGATAACTAATTGGAGTAGAAATTGGATTTTATTTTTCTAAAATAAAGGAGTTTATTTGTGAATAGGGAAGTAAATCCATCTTTCCTTAAATAAAGGAGTTTGTTTAGATATGAAATAAGATTTCATATTATTCAAAATAAAAGAGTTTATTTGTGAATAGGAAAGAGAATCCTAATTTCCTTAAATAAAGAGTTTATTTAAATATGGAATAAGATTTCATATTATTCAAAATAAAGGAGTTTATTTGTGAATAGGAAAAGAATATCCGTGTTTCCTTTAATAAAAGATTTTTTTTCATGGAATTGGATTCCATAATTAATTAAAATAAAAGAGTTTATTTTAATTAAAGATTTTTTTATATATGGAATTGGATTCCATAATTAATTAAAATAAAGGAGTTTATTTTGATTAAAGATTTTAATTAAAATAAAATAGTTTATTTTATTCAAAATTAGATAAATTAAAATAAAATAGTTTTATTTTGATTTAAATTTGGATTAAAATAAAGGAGTTTATTTTAATTCAAAAATAGATTTTATACTAACTAAATTTGCCCATTAAATGATATCAATATATATATTAAATGTTTATTATTCATGAGATGAATGTTATTTATTGATGCATATGGTGATGTGTATGATAATAAATGGGATTGATTATGGACTATTGACCATGCGATTGGATTTTATTTTAGTTGGATGCATGAATGTATGGGTTTTTTTATTAAATGGGATTCACAGTACCTCGTCTTCTCTAATTTTTCTTAATGTAAATTCTATCTCCCTCCTATGTACTTCCCCTTGACTGCTGATCAAGGTTTCTATTTATTTTAAAATAGTTTTGTAATAGGAATAATTAGAATTATTTTGAAAAATTGGAGATCAAGGAGCAAGGAGCGCTTGAAGACCCGTTTGTAATGGAGCCCGGGTTTAAATGTAATAGTTATATTTAAATATTAATTCTTGCACCCCTAGGGTTTGACCTTTTGGTTCACTTGGTGGCTCTAGTGAACCAAACTAGAATAAAAGTCCATAATCAATCCGAGTAGAATATAGTATTCTATGTGTGCATGCTTATACTATATATATTATATATTATATATTATGCAAACATGCTTAGCATGTTAATTAATATGACGCGTATTTTATATATATATGTGCATGCGTGCTAAACAAGATGAGACAAATTAATAACAAACCCCTCAAATTTTTATATTAAGTCCTAAGCGTTCAAAGATATTTGGAATATCGAACGTCGCCTTCTAGCATGATAAAATTAATAGAGTATTAAATATTTAATATGAGTTTGTTGTGTCACCACAAGGCAAGTATTAAGTATTTAAGATGTTAATTTATCACATTTGATGCTTATAAAGAAAATTGAACAATATTGTTTTGTTGTGTCACCACAAGGATGATATTTTTCTTTTTTGAATATATGGAGTGCTAGGTCGGACTTAACTTCGATAATTTTGATTCGGATGTGCCACCACTTGATCAAAATAATCTAAGAGGCAAAAGAAAAGGAGTTGCATAGTTGATGTAATTGACAAAAGTTGTCTACCTATTTATTTATATATAGTTTGTTGTGTCACCACAAGGCTATATACATTTGAAATGGGATCCTTATTCTCACTAACAAATCTTTAATTAGATATTGCCGAACTATATATATTGAGGGTAATATAGTTTGAAGAAAATAGTGGGAGATACCAATTTAAAACAAGACCTAAATTATTTTGGTAATTAATAAAAGAATGTATGTTAAAATGTTGTTAATTACAAATTCATTTACTGAATTTTTAATGTCTAAATTACTATCATTGCGTAAAGCATATTAGATGCTAAATTAACGGGCCAAAATTAAACGGATTGGTTAAGGAATTTGAGAATAGTTCTCATAGTGAAAAGCTATCTTATGTCATTAATACGCCTATCCTCGCAATGGTTGCGATAATGCCTCTGAGGAAGACATTGCTACTTTTAGAAAGTGGCAAGATGATGCACAGCATTGGCTCGATGCATCATGCTCGCATCCATGAGTAACGAGCTTGACGTCGGCGTGAAACTATGGATGCTCCTACTATATTCCCCGCCGCACATCAAGTAGTTGATGGTGAGGAAAGTAGGGCCGATAGATATCGAGATATCTAAGGAGCTCTTCCGATCTAGAATGGCCAATGGCACTATAATCGCAGATAAAAAGTTCTTAACATAATCAATTTGATTGATCAATTAGGACAACGAGTTTTGTCATGGATGGAGAGTTGAGCTAAGATTTGATCTTGCACTCCTCCCTGGACTCCTTTCACAATTGTTGTGAATTTTTCATATGAACAAGCTAGATATCGACCTCATTGATTTACTTAACATATTGAAAAATGTTGAGAGTCACTTTCCAACCAAGAAAGATCAAGTCTTCTTGGTAGGGGCCAAAGGATCTTCGAAAGAAGAGCGATTCAAAGAAGGTAAATAGAAAGGCGTAAACAAAGGATAATAAGAGCAAAAGCGATACGGATAACAAAGGAGTTTGCTTCTACTGCAATAAGCCTGGACACTGGAAAGAAACTGCGAGAAGCATCTTGCAGAGGCTAACCAAAGAAGCTTAGTGAAGTTTCGATTCTACAATGCAGTTTTTGTTCATGATTGAAATAAATTTTTCTTTAAGTCGAGGTTCTACTTGGGTATTGGATACCGACTTTGGTTATCATAAATATAGATTTATGAAGGGACCAAGCGTAGTAGAAATTAAACAAAGTAAGTAATCCTATGTGTGGGAAATGAAGCAAAGGTTGCTTTGCATTAGCCATAGAAACTTATAGTTTAGCAATGCTTACGGCAAATCTATTAAGTCGATAAGTTGTTATTGTATTCCAATTCTTGTTAGAAACATTATTTCCATTTTATTGTTGGACAATAAAATTTTTGGTATTATAATTAAGAACAATTGTTGTTCTATTTATAATAATAATGTTTTATATAGAATGGAATATTACTTAATAAATTTTGTATACTTGACTTACATGAAAAAAATAATTTTGCATATTGAACAAATTAGTATAAGAAAAGGAGATGATCATTCAAAGAGTTGAATGTGTGTATTTGCTAAAATACAAGTGTGAATTATTTGAAAGGTTCAAAGAATTCAGAAGTGAAATAAATTGACAATGTATTAAGATTCTTTGATTAGATCAATGAATAAATACTTGTGCAATAAGTTTCTAGATCATCTCAAATGGTTTTCTCATAATGGACACATCCTGATACACAATAATTGATTGATGTATCTGAATGAAAAATCGTACCTTGTTGGACATGAGTGCGGTCCATAATGATTTTACCGACATTCTAGTATCCTTACGGGATAATGTCCTAGAAATGGTTGCATATCTCTGAAAATGGTAACCTCAAAATCCATTTGAAGACTCCATAAAAGTTATGGATGTGGGGAGGATTCCTAATCTTAAGTATGTTAAGATAAGGGGTTGTCCAACTTATGTGAAAAGGTTTCAAAAAGATAAGCTTGGGACAAGATTTGACAAGTGTAGATTTGTTGGACATCCTAAAGTAAGTTTAGGGCATGTGTTCTATAATCCTACTTAGCAAAAGGTGTTTGTTCACGAAACACGCTGCCTTCTAAGATAAAGGTGTTTATCATTGAAAGGGCTAGTGGGAGGATAATAGATCTTGAAGAGTTCAAGAACCACAAAACACTATAAGTCAAATAAGAGGAACCTGTGTAGATAGACCTATTGTACCACAAGCATATCGTAAATGGAATAGTACCAAAGATACCTAGGAGGTATAGATTCATCATGGATGATGATGATGAGGTACACATCATAGAAGATGATGATCCGATTACATACATACGATGAGGTAAGAGTTCTAGTATGTACAAAAGGGACGATTAGAAGCACAAAGTGACATTCCTAATATTATATGTTGATATACTACGGATAAGGAATGACATACTAATGCTACAATCTGATCGAGAAAAAGATAAAGTTGTCTAAACATTCCTCCATGAATGATTTGGAAGAGTATCTTAATTGGGGATATAAATCTATATAGATAGATTTAAAAGGATGCTCGACTTAACCCAAGGAACGTATATTCATTTGATGCTAAAGTCGTTTAGCATGGCAAACTCAAGAGATGTCTCATGTCGATGAGCTATGGAGTGTATCTCTCTAATAGTCCCCACGGACTCACGAAAAGAGAGGTCGCATGAGTGACAATCATGTATGCAATGAAATATCGAGACCTGATGTTGATCGGTCATATTATGGAGAAGATCACTTTGTAAGACGATGAAAAACATCTTAAAGTTCTTAACCCAAGCACTAAGGATGTGAGCAAACATGGTGGTGGTCCGAATTAAAACTAGAGGCTTTACGGACTCAAGTTTTTCGAGACGCACCAAGATGATAGAAAATCCACTTTAAGGTAAAGTGTTACCTTGAACAGGTGATGTAGTGAATTGGAAAGGTTCCAAACAAAGAAAAAGAGTTCTTTGGTTTAGTGATAAAGACAAAGTATATAGCTATAAATGAAGTCTGCAAGTTGATTGTTTGGATTAAAAGTTCATTCTGAACTAGGAATAGTTCTAAGTCTCATCTTGGATCTAAACATGTGTTGTGGCACTTTCATTTGATTATTAGAATCATTGAAAGATGGGAAATCACTATAGAGATAGTGGACTCTCATGAACAACATTACATATCCATTAACTAAAGCTTATCCAACGGCGGGATAATCGTCACTTAGAGAAGAAGAGTATGGGATACCATGACGATTGGCTTTAGTGCAAGTGGGAGATTGAAAGTAGTATGCACACAAGCCATCATGTTTGATGATAAAGCATATACTTTGTAACAATCTTATTCATTTATTAATAAAAAGTATTAATTTATTAAAGGCTTTTAATTATCTACATGATCTTTGTTTTATAATATGTGATAAACCCATAGTTTTAAGCAATGCTTTTAGAATAATGATGATGATCATTCTAATGAGATCTAAATTCTTAGAAAGCTTAAAACTAAAATAGTTCCCAATCATTGGATTACTAAATTGGGGATTAGTGAATCCGGATAGATTGGTACATACGTTGCTTGCTCATTGGATGAGGATGATTGATCTCATGATCATTTGTGTGGAACCACTAAAGCAAGTATGTAGGTGCTTATTAGAGAATAAGTTCATTTGAGCGTTGGCTCGCTAAGGAATACCTAATGGAGTTTTACTTGCTGTCGATAGGAATTCTGTAGTGATAGTAGTACAAGTGATCCTTGGACTTGAGATCATCATAGTATCTTGTGTATGATGAGTTATACTTTGACTTATTCCTTAAGACCCTTAGGGTATATCAAAGGGTATGCTTGGGTATAATAAGTTGTACATGGAGATAATGTATGATCAATAAAGAATCTACCACTTCTAATAAAAGAAGAGAAATGTCCTATGTGATTCGATAAATGACAACCCAAGTAGTCCTTGGCGGCGAGAAATGAAATTAGAAAGGAGTTTCTAATTTGCATTATCGGAGTTATGCATTTAAGGATCGAAATATATATAATTAAATAAAATAAGACTTGACAGTAATTCCATGTCTTATATTTAATTGGGACATTGTATGGTGGAAGGATTGAATTGTGCGGTAACTATTTACTCAAAGGTTCTTTTATGATTAATGTTGAAATCTATATTATCTGGAAAAGTCGTTGATCGCTAGGGAGGCTTATCCTATTGTAGAATAAATATTATTTATTTAAATAAATTAATTATTTAATTTATTTATTTAAATAAGATTAGAATTATTCTAATTGATTTATTCACAACCGGTTTAATATGGAGAACCTAAAGGGTCACACCATAAAAGGAAGAATAATTATTTAAGAAGTTAATGGCATAATCGTAATAATATGTTAAGTATATTTAATTTAATCTATGGTGATAGAATAAATTAAATAGCTTAATATTATTATTTAATATTTTAGAAATATTAAATATAAATTAATAAGAGGAGTCTTATTAATATTATTACAATTATTATTATTTTAATTTCTAAAAGTTTAGGAATTAATTTAATATAAGTACTCTCATTTATTCCTAATAGGATTAGGAGGGAAAATTAGTTAAAGGAGTTTAATTAATTATCCCTAATAAGATTAGGGAGCTTAATTAATTAAAAGAATTTAATTAATTAAATAAAACCCAATTCCTTAATTGTTAAGGTGGGTTGCCCACATCTATAAATAAGAGGAGTCTTATTATGGGTGAGGGGGTTGTTGACTTTTTCAACAAACGACATAATTCCAATTTGTTGGAGAGTACGCCCTTTCTATAGAGATAGAAAACTAGGGTTGAGCCAATACCCCTTCTTCTTGAAAATTATCCTTCCTTGGTGGATCACCTCTAGAGGCCAAATACTTGGGTGGCTAACGTTGATCAAAGGAAGGAACCAAACCCGGTGGATTCAAGTTGAACGCGAAAAGGATTGGAGGTGAACTTGTACCTGAGGAAGCTCGATCTTCGAGGGTATGATTTTATTCTTTATCTTTTCGTTTAATTAATAATTGTGCATAAAGGGTGATCCGGGTATATGGTTTGTAAAAAATTTTAAACTATGATTTTACACGTTTTCGCACTTTTATGCAATTTGATTGTGCACATGAATATTACAAACCCAACAGGTCGTACCTTTAACATGATAGTCCAAGATGCAGTCGCATCAGGGGACGTCTTCACATGTATTATTCCGATCAACGATATCAATGCGTACGTGCTGTTTGATTTGGGTGCTACTTGTTCATTTATAGCATGCGATTTTGCTAGGCGATTAGGATTACTTCCCAAAAGTTGCCTATACCTTTAAATATTAAGGTAGCAAGCGAAGAAATAATTCCTGTTGAAGATATTCATAGGAGTTGTTGTGTAGATATAAGGGGTTGTAAATTATCGGTAGATTTGTTACCAATAAAGTTAGGATAATTCGATGTAATTCTCGGAATGGATTGGTTAGTTAATCATGGGGCAATTATAGATTGTCAAAAGAAATGTGTGAATATTAAGACGTTATAACAACCTCAGGTAGTATTTTACGGGAATAGATCGCCGGGACGTTCGTGTTGTCTAACCATTACACAAACTAGGAAATTATTGAGGAAGGGATGTGTAGGCTATCTGTGTCCTATTGTTGATACCCAGAGAGTGGTAGCAACCATGGAACAAATACCTATAGTGAGAGAATTTGCCGATGTATTTCTGAGCGAATTGTCGGGTCTTCCGCCGGATAGAGATACAGAGTTTGTGATAGACATTGTGCCAGGAGCGGCACCAGTTTCCAGGGCACCGTATCGTATGGCGCCAGTGGAAATGAAGGAGTTGATGGTGCAGTTGCAAGAACTGTTGGACCGGAAGTACATTCAGCCGAGTGTTTCGCCGTGGGGAGCACTGGAACTATTTGTTAAGAAGAAGGACGGATCGTTAAGACTGTGTATCGACTATAGAGAGTTGAACAAGTTAACGATAAAGAATAAATACCCATTGCCCAAGATCGATGATCTTTTGATCAGTTGAAAGGGGCTAAGTATTTTTCAAAAATAGATTTAAGAATGGGGTATCACCAGTTGAAGGTTAAGAAGGAGGATATACCAAAGACAACATTCAGGACTCGTTATAGTCATTACGAGTTTCTAGTGATGTCGTTTGGGTTAACAAATGCACCAGCTGCATTTATGGATATGATGAACAGAGTGTTCAAACAATATTTGGACAAGTTCATCGTGGTGTTTGTAGATGATATTCTAGTCTATTCTAAGATGCCAGAAGATCATGCTGAACACCTAAGATTAGTGTTGGAGACACTAAGAAAGGAGAAGTTATATGCGAAATTCACTAAGTGTGAATTTTGGTTGGAGAAGGTACAGTTTTTAGGTCATGTCATTGACTATGAGGGAATTTCAGTAGATCCAGCGAAGGTGGAAGCCGTGATAAATTGGGAACAACCAAAAATGCCGACTAAGGTGCGGAGTTTCCTAGGGTTAGCGGGTTACTATCGGAGATTCATCCAGAATTTTTTGAAGATAGCTACTCCGTTGACTAACTTGACAAGAAAGACGGTGAAATACGCTTGGACTGACAAGTGTGAGGACAGTTTTCAAGAACTGAAGAAGAGGTTGAGTGAATCGCCTGTTTTTTCATTACCCGATAACACATAAAATTTTGTAGTATATAGCGATGCTTCACATAGAGGACTTGGTTGCGTGCTCATATAGCATAGCAAGGTCATTGCGTATACATCTAGGCAGTTGAAGGATTATGAGAAAGTTTATCTTATCATGATCTGGAACTAGCCGCAGTAGTTTTTGCTCTAAAGATATGGAGACATTATCTTTATGGAGAAAATGTGAGATATACATGGACCACAAAAGTCTTAAATATATCTTAACACAGAAGGAGTTGAATATGAGGCAGACGAGATGGCTGGAGTTGATAAAGGATTACGACTGTGAAATCCTGTATCACCCTAAAAAAGCCAATGTAGTTGTCGACGCCTTAAGTAGGAAGGGTCGGGAAAAGTTGTCTTTGTTAACGGCTCAAACTGAGTTAATAACAGAGATGGCTAGGATGGAGTTGGAAGTGAAGCTACCAAGTGAAGGAGGACAAATGCTATTTGCGACGGAGATGCAATCTACCATCGTAGAGAGAGTTAAAGAGGTACAACTCAAAACGGATGAGTGTAACCGGATGAGGGAGCGGCTGACCAATGAAAAAGATACTAAGTACAGTCTTGATAATGAGGGATTATTGAGATTTAAAGGAAGAATTTGGGTTCCGAATGAGACGGAATTAAAGGAGCAGGTACTACAAGAGGCTCATAGTTCGAGGTTTTTGATTCATCCTGGTAGCACTAAGATGTATGAAGACCTTCGACAGAGTTTTTGGTGGCCAAACATGAAGAAAGAGATAACAGAGTATGTAAGTAGGTGCTTAACTTGCCAGAAAGTTAAGGCCGAACATCAACGACCAAGTGGCTTGTTACAGTCATTGGAAAGTCCAGAGTGGAAGTGGGAGAATATCACGATTGATTTTATGGTAGGACTTCCGACTACAACCAAGGGTTATGATGCGATCTGGGTAATAGTAGACTGATTGACAAAGTCGGATCACTTTTTTCCAATTAGGGTCAAGTATAACTTAGACCGGTTAGCTAGACTCTATATTAAGGAAATAATCTCTAGACATGGAGTGCCAGTATCGATTGTATCAGATCGTGATCCACGATTCACGTCGAACTTTTGGAGAAGTCTACAAGAGCAGTTGGGAACGCAGTTGAAGCTGAGTACGGCGTATCATCCACAAACGGATGGACAAAGAGAGAGAACAATTCAGACGTTAGAAGATATGATAAGATCTTGCATCATGGATTTCAAGGGTAGTTGGGATGATCATCTACCATTAGTGGAGTTTGCGTAAAATAATAGTTATCATGCAAGCATAGGTATGCTGCCTTACGAAGCTTTGTATGGGAGAAAATACAGAACGCCACTATATTGGGATGATGTAGGAGAACGCCAAATGTTGGGACCAGAATTGGTGCAACAGACAGCGGACATTGTCAAGAAGATACAAATGCGCCTTCTAGCAGCTCAAGACAGACAGAAGAGGTTTACGGATCCGCATAGAGAGAATCGAGAGTTTGAAGTAGGTTCGTACGTATTCCTAAAAGTATCTCCCTAGAAAGGAAAGATACGTTTTGGAAAGAAGGGAAATTTAAGTCCGAGGTTTATAGGACCGTTTGAGGTATTAAAATGGGTGGGTGAGGTAGCATATATGATAGCATTACCTCCGGACCTAGAACGAATACATAATGTATTTCACGTATTCGTATTACGTCCTTATAAGCCAGATTATAAGCACGTGATAGAGTATAAACCTATTCATATCGAGAAGGATTTAACGTACGAGGAAACACCGATTCAAATTGTCGATAGAAAAGAACAAGTTCTACGGAATAAAGTTATACCTTCGGTGAAGG
Organism: Panax quinquefolius; assembly: GCA_020205615.1. Classification (NCBI taxonomy): domain Eukaryota; kingdom Viridiplantae; phylum Streptophyta; class Magnoliopsida; order Apiales; family Araliaceae; genus Panax; species Panax quinquefolius. The sequence goes on along the minus strand of CM035152.1, from coordinate 67,917,482 downwards.
TGATATGGAAGAACCACGATGCAGAAGAAGCAACATGGGAGTTAGAAGAAATGATGAAAAAGAATTACCCTCATTTATTTGTGTAATTTTTTTTAGCGAGATTCTGGGGACAGAATCCTTATAAGGGGCAGAGATTGTAACACCCTAGAAAATCGAACCTTTGTAAATTATTTTAATAATGAATAAAATAATATTATTTATTATTATTACGTGTGGATAAGATGAATGTCGTTCTATAACCTAGAAACGTCGGAACATCGTAGTATTTTGACTACGTGAATGAATTAAAGTGTTTGAATTTCTAAGACGAAAATAAAAGCTTTTCGAGAAATTTTCTGAAAAACACTATTCATAGATTTCTGCTCGGGAATTATTTTTAAACTTCCGAGAAATACGTAACGTTATAATATCAAGGTGATATTAATTATGTAATAATAACCTAAGTATGGAAAATGTAATATTTCACATGCGAACTTAATTTGGGAACGTTAGGTTTAATAAGCGTCAAGGAAGAAAGTTGTAATCGTATAATGTGTATACATTGTACGAGGTAATGAACGTAAGTATAATACTACGTATTGTACTAATATGTATAAAGAATGAAATAACGTATATTATGAATTAATATACGAGCTAGCATACGAGGATTATACGTGGTGTATATATGTTAAGTTGGTTAATAAGAGGTAATGGACTTGTAGGATTATTAGCCTAATGGAAGGAGTCCAATAGAATGTGACAATCAAGCCCGAGTGTTTGATAAGTTATGAGTCCAAACTATGGTAGCATAAGCCCAATAAGGAAGTAGTTAGATTTAATTAACAAGCCCAATGAGAAGCCATGATCCATGGAGCAATCCATGTGTAAAGTGGGTAAACTTGATGGGCAAACAATTAGTGTGATAACCAAGTGTTGTGTTGAGAAAGGAATGAATAGTAAGGAGGTGAAAAGTAAGGAGGTTATTGAGGAGGTGGAATGAGGAGGTGGAAGAAGAAGGTGGGATGTTTAAAGACCATTCTACCCTAGCTTTGAGTTGCCTATAAATAGAAGGCTCCATTTCATTTTGTTGGTTGTTATTCATCCAACACTTTCCTCTCAAAGATAAGCAACTTATTTGGTAGAGAGAATAAGCCACTTAAGACTTATAAGCCACTTCAACTTTCGCTAGATTTTCCAAAGTGACGTGAAGTAATAGTCTTCAAGGGTAAGACTCATATCTATTATCTTCATCTCTTCTATGATAGAATTGATAGAGAAGGGGGATTTTTTTGTTAAGAACATGTAAAGTTATTAATGAATGAACTTAAGCTGAATAAGTTGAATAAGCAACTTGAACCTAAAAAAGTTGATAAACTTGTGAAGAACTTGTCATATATTTTTCATATGGTGTTAGTATGTTCAATATAGTATGAGAACATTGATTGATGGACTTAAGTTCATAGTAAGCCATAAGCATGATAATTTGTAGTTAATAAGTTGATTAAGTCATTGACTTATGAGAATGAGTCAAAACCTACTTTGTCATTAAGTTGGTGTAATAAGTAACTTGAAATGTTCATATGTTGGTTAAAATCGATTTAGAATCATTAGGAATGAAGTTTTGCCGAAATTCACACGATTAGAAAATAATCGTCGAATTCGTGAAATTCTCGGAATGGAAGTCGTATTTTATGTTTGAATTCAAAAACGTTGGTTTTCGATGGAGACAAGTCATATTTGGCATTATAGACTTGCGGACTCAAAAATGACCGAATTCCGACTTAGAACGAAGAAACGAGCGTTGAACGTTCACGAACGTTTATCTTTTTTGTTAAAAATGAACTAATATGTGGAATTTTAGCAAACAAAATCAAATAGATAAAATTCTAGCATGAACACATAGAGTATGTAATTTGTGAACCGTAGGCTTTTGAACGAGCCAATTCGGACTTATAACGAAGAAGTTATGCGTCCGGGAGTTTCGCCGAATTTGCAAAAGCTGCAAATTTTCTAAGGCATAGAGTTGGCATCGCGGTGCCAACCCAAGGTCAAATGAGTGGCATCAAGCATATTGTAATAAAGGTGTTTGAGCACATTTGCTAATAATTCATACCCAATCAGATAAAGAACAAAGTGTGGCCAGTAGCGCCGATCTGGATGTTAGACATCGCTAACTTCATGCTTGTGCGCGAGATGAAGAATAATGGGTGGCCATAGCAATACCAACCCTAGGAAGTGGATAGTAAAGAATGATTGCAGATATAGAATGAAAGAAAACTTGTTAGTAATGAACTAAGATATAAACATAACATTGTTAAGGCATTGTAAGACACTTAAGTATGATGATTAAGAGTTAATAATCAATTGAAGATGAATGAAATGTGAATGACGTAATGAAAGCTAGAAACCCATAATAGTAGATCTAAGTCGGGATTTACATTGAGATGAAGGGTAAGATATAATAGTATACATACTTGATTATATATGACCTAATGTGGTACGTTATATGATCATGTATTATAGAAACTTAGAGACCTAAAGTGTACGTGTGATAATCAGTATGCAGACGCTAAAGGCAAGTATTCTAACCCTTGTTCCAGTTCAGTCTGGACAAGTTTTGTAATTCATGTATTCTTTCACATAAAGTCTTGAATGATGAAGTCTAAAGCCAATTCTTTCGGCTAGACTTATATTATGATTTTGTCAAGCATGATTTATGTTTATCGAGTTATATTGGTATGGTTTTTAATCGAAGACCAAGTATGCTAAAATGTTTTTGTTGTTTAATGATAGGCACGTGAGGTTGCCACAACTTAAACGTATACACGTTTAATGAATGTAGTGTTGATCAACATAGAGTACTATGGGATGATCACCCAGAAGTGCTCGTAAGCTATGCCAGACTTATGGACTTAGTGCCGGGTTGTCCTTTTCAAAAGAAATTATGAACTGTTCATAGTCTTGAGCCTTAGTGAATATTCTACTGAATATTGTTGTTGGAAAATATTTTGAATGAAAAGAAGTGCTATTTTGAATTATCGATAGTACTTCGTAACTATTGTTCAGTTACTGAAGATATATGAGTTATATGTTTCAAGAATGTTGTTTATTAGAATTATAGTACTTGTTGATCTAGTCATGCTCACTCTTGCTTGAACCATATGAACACAGACAAGATAGAGCAGACCGAAGGCTCAGGCAAGGACAAGGGAAAGGCGAAGACGAACCCTTAGAGTTCTTATGTAATAATATAGGTGAACGATTGTAATATGTTTGATATTATGACAAGAACAAATGAATGGGTTATAAAGAACCTGGAAAATGTAATATTACTTTGAATATATAAAAGATATATTAGTTCTTTTGAGACTTATTAATTGAATGAATGTATGAATCGTAGTACCGTGTAGCACCATTTGTCGGGTTAGAAGATACCCAGATTTGGGGGCTTCACAGTCTGAAGTAGGTACCGTGGTATCATGGAAAAGGGATAGACCGCCTACAGATTGGCATGTTGTAATTCATACTCCCGCACGCAGTCTTGTAGAAGTAGTTGATGAGGAGATTTAACAAGAGCAGATGCTTCATAGTCAAACTATAATAAATGTGGAGGACGACAATGAAGTAATCCAATTAGATGGTGGAGATGAACCACATGAATTAGATCCCGAGTCAATACTTGTGTTAAATGACATTAATACTAAGGAGGAAGAGTTATTGACTAAATCTGACACTGAATCTGAAGCAGATGATGGTAATGAATCTGCAATACGTATACAAGATGATTCTAAATTAGACATGGACACTTGAACAAATGAAATGTATGTTTAACATTACATGTTTTTATATCATTGTCATATTTAAATGCAATTTGTGTTTATTTTCATTTTATATTCATATATATACATGTTTATATCACTGTCATGTTTATACCAACATCTTTATATCAATGTCATGTTTATGTACTTTATTATTTAAATGCAATTTCGTGTCATTAATATCATTTTATATATTCATATATACATGTAATCAAATATAACTAATAATAACATCTTAAAATTTGTAATATATAGATGGCTTCAGAAGCAGCGCAAAAAAAGCGCGGCTTGGGTAGGGGGCCTAATCATGTGCCCAAGGCCCCAGCGAATCCGGATGATCGGATTCTTATTCAGATTCATCCTCCTCCGAATAACACGTATGTCCGGCATCATTTATATATAAGCACTTTAGATTCCATTTATACAAGATATATAGAACTTAGATGTAAATTGCTTTAATATATCTACTTATCGTTTATATAAATTGTTGTATATTATAGTGATTTTTCAGATAATAAGATAGTTAAGTGCATATCATAGTTGTGTTTACAGAATTGGCCTACACTTGTGATTACGTGGGCGAGCACACCTATCGCCCACAAGGATGCTGTTTGGGCTGAATTTTAGGTATGTTTTTTTAATTATGACAATTTCGATAATATTCTAATGATAATTGTTTAGTAATGTTATTATTGTTGTTTTATTTGCAGAAAAGGTATAGATGAGAGGACGCGCGGGCTTCGGTGATACAGACATTATTTTGACAAAAGTGTGCGGTCCGCACCAAAGATAATTTGAACAAAGAACGACAAAAAGCCTTTCACAATGCATCGATCGACCATCCAGGCCAGGGAGAGGATTACATGGACGAGCATAGCCCCTGGTGGTGCACCCAGTCCATATGGGCTGAGATGTGTGCCCAATAGAGAGCTAAGAGCTGGGTGAAAAGACGAAAGACTACCGCCACCAATAGATTCTCGGGTGTACCCAATGGCGAAAAGGCTAAAGGAACATACAAGTGCGGCAGTATTTCACAATTGCAGCATATCACTGCCAGGGTACGTATTTACAAGTTTTAATATGTTTATAATCATGAATTTTAGAATATATATCACATTTTTACTTAGTAATATTGGCCTATTTTTTGTATAGGAGTCTCAGTCTCAAGGTCAGCCTATCCATTGGTTGGATGTGTATGTGGCCACCCGTGATGGTCTGCCTGATGCTATCCAGATAGCGGGAATAAGTTTTAACAACTTGATCTTATTTATCAATGCTTACAGAATTTATTTTTAACTATTTAATTGTTAACATGATGACATGATAATTATAAGTGTTTATTGAATGAGCATTATCCTGAAGGCACTCCACGTCCGCAAATTGATCAAGAGTTGTGGGAGAGGGCGTCTGTTGAAGAAGAAGAACTACATTAATGGTCAAGGACAACGACGAAGCCCATCCTTCAGTGGCTCAGGATGCTCTGCTACCCAGTCTCTTCATAACATCGAGTCATCCAAATTGCTTATACTCCTCGCCGACCGTGTGTGAGAGTCAGATGTCGAGATCGCGATCTTCTCAAGATACTGGGCGGGCATTTGGCGGCTTTGAGTCCTGATGAGTTAGCTGATGCAGTGGCGGCAGCAGCAGCAGCATAGCACAACATGGGGTTGGCGACGAGGTAATCAATTTGTTGTATATTGTCGTAATATATAGCAGTATCAACATAGTTACTATATTTGTAACTTATTTTACTATTTTGTTAATCAAAGGGTGATCAAGGAGAAGCTACTCAAGACAATGATGCTTGATGACCGATTTAGTGTTATTTTGTAGTTATCTAATAAGCTTGTAATTTTATATTCATTCTTTGGATGTATATTTGTTACTTAAACAATAGATTTGTGGTTATTTATTCAATTCATATTGGTTTTTAAAGGTTTATATAGTTTATATACTAGTTTGGTGTATGTGTCGGTGGACAATGGATGTTTATACTATTGTGCACATTGTTTATATTGTTATGTATGTGTGTTGGGATAAAGCAGGTACAAAATAGGTACAGTTTTTTGGGAATTCTACAAAACAACAAAAATCTGGTTTTCAGTATTTTAAAATCAGCGACCTCATGCGGTCGCTGATAGTTATTAGTGACTGCTAAACATTTGAGGGTATCAACGACCGCGCGCGGTCGCTAATTATCGTCGCTACCACGTGGCCCACGTTAGACTTTGCCCTGAACCATGCTGACTCGGCTTAGCTACTGAAATGATGAATTTGGTCGCTAATATCGAGTAGCAGATACGTCGGTCGCTATTAGTGGTCGCTGATGTGCATTCCAGCGCCCAAATTTTATGTGACGCCTATCAATGACCCCCAAATGATCGGCGATAATGATCTCATGATCACTGCAACAACGATAGGTGGTCGCAGATATGCCATTTTCTTGTAGTGGCTGCAATAGATTTCGGTGGAAACTCTTCCCCTTCCTCCTCCTCAGCTGTTTGTGGTAACTCCATAGGATCCTCCTCATCCGTCTATATTTTCACAACTATATTTTCAATCTCCTATAAGTTTACTTCCTAAGGTTTTCCCCGACCTAAGGTTCATAACCTAAAGCTTTGATACGAACTTGTGACACCCCCAAATCCGGGTACTTCATTCCCACAGGATTTGGTGTTCACTGTTCAATCATTCATATCTAACAGCCCAAGTTAAGAAAAACATAAACAATAAACCTTCCCATTAAAGGGTTACATAACTTAAACAAATAAATCCCAGTTTGTCTAACCTTAATACAATCATCAAATGCAAAAAAATGATTACATCACATAATTAAATTAAGTCTAATTACATAAACCATTTGAATAACAATTTAACAAGTCTTCAACACTGGTTCATCTTGCTTTTTCCTTTACTGGTGGTTAGCTCGTCACCCTTCTCAACTTTAGCTGCAATGGTTATATATATGCAAGAGTGAGCAAAACAAATGCTCACTTGGAAATGAATAATAACAACATAATAAATGTCAATGAATAATCTCAATTGAACTGAATAACATTATCTGTCATTGATAATCAAGAACTGAAGTCAAAATTTAGAATTTATCTGAGAGTCACAAGATTATGAACTATGTCCCAGGTTATAAGTATTTCTTCTTGAACCTTTAACTATCATTAAACTATATGGACCTACCTTATCGTAGTTAGGGGGATCATCCCTTCATACCATGTATTGTGCACAAACATCTTAACGCTTTTGCGTAAATAATCCCCTATAGTATGGTTGTTCATCTAAGTTTTAACATACGAGTTCACACCAAAGGAAGTTTTGTTTGGATAAGATTCAAGGTAATTTAGAGTTCAACATATATCAACTAAGGATTAGTTGAATCAAAAGTTTAATGACAATTCAAGGGCTCAATAACGACATAGTACAGAATAGTTATGAATCATAAATGAATAACATAATGCATCAAAGTCATGCTTTAGGAATAAAGTTTTAAGCATTGAAGGGTATAATAAACCTTGCTTGAGTAATAATAATAAGCTAAGGTTACAGTCTTTTCCAATAAGGAAACATAATTAAGAACTTTATTCAACATAAAAGAGATAAGATTCAAGAACTTGCGAAATTTATAAACAAGGTAGGGTAAGAAATTTGCATAATTGTAATTAAAGTAGGATAGGAAACTAACTCAAAGAAAGTTTAGGGTTAGAGAACTTGCCTTGCCCGTAAGCTAAAGAGTATAACTTTATTCTCAAATATCCTATACACGTCTCATTTAAAACCGTAACATAATTAGTTATCACATGATCACATTACATAACTAAATATTTATTTCACTTAACTTACAACCTTTAATCTTAGGTTTAATCACAAAATCAAACCACAGTTCTAACTTTTATGAACATCAACTTCAATTGTCATATAACTCGTTAATTACTAGTTATAATCTTCATATTTAATATTATACCACTCCATAATATATCCTTTCATCATATAACATGATTAATCATATTTTATAATCATAAGATCATGTTATGTTAGCATTCATAGGATTGTGTATTAGAAATCACATTTTTGGGCAAAAACGTCCAATCAAGCGTTGCTAGAACGACCCGTTTAGACCGAGGATCGGCACTACATCGCTTGTCTCATGCAGCGCCAAGGCCTCCACACAAGCCACCGACAAAGCCATCACACGTCTTGTCCGCAGAAAGTACTCGAATCGTTCTTAGGACAAAGCGCCGCAACACCTCTAAAGACAGCTTCAAGTTGTTCCAGTTCACGAAGAACAACTAACAAAGGTAAATAGGCCTAAAAACTTCGTTCAAACAACAAATTTAACCTACTCAAGTTGTATAAACTTTATAGAAACAATAACTAATGTTTCTAACATGTTTATAACCATATAAACAACATAAACAATCAATTTAAACCTTTAAATTCCTTAGTTTTTTGCTATTTCATCACTTTTAAACATTCTTAGCGAAATCAAACACTGTAAATTTGTTTTACAACCAAAATAGTCCATTTTTCTTCATATATTTTCATAATCATCAATCAATTTATGGTTTTTCATACAAATTGAACATCAATTTTAACATCACATAAGCCATATTCATGTATATGTCACTATAAACTCATTATAATATGATTTTCTTTATATTTACCATGTTTTTAAGGATTATTTAACTTTAAATCACATAAAAATAGTTTATATACACAATTTAACATATACAACCCATATATTCAATAATTATAACCAAAAATTAAAATTATTGAGAAATAAAAATATATCTTAGAATAAAGAATAGTGAATATATATATTGATAGTTTGAAGTTAGATTACTACCTTCAAGCTCTTGTTTAATCAACAAAGATGATAACAACACGCTTTGGTAATCCTCCCTTCTTCTCTTTCTCTCAAATCTTCTCTAGAGCTATCCCTCTTCTATTTCTCTGTAACTCTCTTCTTCTTTCTTTTCTCTCTATTTTTCTCTCTTTCAACTTTACGTAAAACAATAATATAACTGATATAATATAAATTATATTATTACGTATATAAATATTGACGACATAAAATACCCCTATTTAATTGCAAGTTATTTTTTAAAAAATTCAAAAGCCACTAAGGCTTGTTTGGGAAAAACTATATTAAAATAGGAATTCAAAAGCCTTAAGCCTTGTTTGGTAAAACCAAATTAAAACTCCTTTTAACTTATTTTAATAACTCACTTACTATATAGTTTATTTGTCACACTTTATTTAATTAAATTCTAATGTTCAAATTCAATTAAATTAAAGCTAACAACAACTTATTAAATCAAAATGCCACATAATCACATTGCTAAAAATTTTAATTATCATTATAATTTTATTTAATAAACTAGTAAATCTCTAATTTAATTATTAAATTAAATTAGAATAGCATTATAATTATTCAATAAATCATTTGATTTAATTAACTTATTAAATTAACTTCAAAACACAAAATTACCAAATATAAACTTAATTAATATATTACACTTAATTAAATTAATTCCCCACAACTCATGAATTATTTATTTAACTAATAAATAATTAAGTCAATCAAATATTTATTTAATAATAAACACACCAACTAAAATATTTATTCAATTCAATAAATATTTTAAATTACATACAAAAATTATGGGTCGTTACAGGAGCACTAGCAAATTAACTGAATTCCTGGCTGTATAATTAAATCTTGATGTTCCAATCAAATTTGATTACAACAGGGCTGAAGAGGATGGTTGTTGTATAAGGGGAAGGTAATGTGCTGACATACAATCAAGAGCAATGAGAAAAGAGAGTTAAAAAATGAAAAAAAAGGTAGGAGGTAGCCGTAGTGGTAATGTTCAGAAAAGAAAGTGGAACGATAGTGTTACCACTGGAGATCAGCAAGGGAATAAGAAGAAAAAAGTGGTACCGTGTAGCAACTGCAGAAAGAAACATGTAGGTGTTTCTTTGAAGGGAAAGAGGGTGTGCTTCAATTATGGCTTGGGGGCCACATTACACCAAATTATCCAAGACCGAAGAAGGGAGCCTTTTTCACGTGTGGATAGAATGAGCACTTGGCTCGAGGTTGCCCAAAGAAGGCGGCAAGAGAAGCACGTAGAAGCAAAGGGGCAGCAACATTGGTAATCTGGCTATTATAGAATTAGCGCCGCCGAGTAGACCAATAGAACATACATTCAACATAACGATGCAGGACATAATGCAAGATATTATTCTGATCAATGATCTAAATGCTTGCGTGTTATTTGATTCGAGAGATACTTGTTAATTTATGTCCGATGAATTTGCTAAGAAATTAGATTCACTTCAAGAAGAGTTAGACTATTCCCTAAACAGAGAAATTACGAATAGTGATTCCTGTTAGGTTTATATATAGAAATTAACGTGCAGGTTCATGGGGTGTTGGTAGATTTAATTCCAATTTGACTTGGAAAAATCTGAGATTATCATTGCATTGGTTGTTGAACCATGGGGAAATAAGTGGTTGCCAAAGAAAGTGTGTACACCTTATGACTACGAAGAAGTTAAAGGTAGTATTTTATTTTTTGGTAGAAGGTCACTTACACAATCGAGTTGTCTAATGATGGTGAAAGTTTAGAGATTGTTAAGAAAAGGGTGTGCGGGATACGCAACGTTTTCAAATTTTGAATTTTGGGCATGTGTAATTTCTGGGTCACATAGTTGATAAAATGGAATTGCATAGATCCAATAAAAAGTAGAGGCTGAGATGAATTGGAATCATACTGTTGGAAGTGAAGATTTATTTAGGATTGGTAGGTTATTATACGCGATTTATTCAAGATAACCACTCTGTTGGCTAACTTGATGTGGAATTCATATGTATAGGAAATAATGAAGATAGTTTTCAAGAATTGACGAAGAAGCTAAGTAGGGCACCTATAATGTTTTTGTCAGATGATACATGGAATCTTGTTCTGTATAGCGACGTATCATACAAGGGACTAGGCTGTGTACTTATGCAAAATGGCAGGGTTATTGCATATGCATCGTGTTAGTTAAAATTTATGAGAAAGAGTGTCTAACTCAAAATCTAAAGTTAGTTGTTGTAGTGTTTGCCATGAAGATTTGGAGGCAGTATTTTTATGGGAAGAAATATGAGATATATATGGACCATAGGTGTCTGAAGTATATTTCACACAAAAAGATGTAGGTATGCGTCAAATATGATAGTTGAATTTAATCAAAGATTATGACTGTAAAATTCTAAACAAATGTGGTTAATGATGTCTGTAATTCTATGTATGTGCACACCTAGAGGGGGGTGAATAGGTGTTAAAGCTAAAAGTGATAAACGGTGAAAACTTTTTGAAATTTTTTGCAATAGGTTTAATTGCATAATACTCGCTTGTTTTAGTTAGTGTCCTTTAGCTTATGTTCTTCGTTTCTTATTATCGCACAACTAGACACATATCGCTTTAAGGTCTCGGATAGTAGCGTGAATAAAAAAAAAGTGCAAAACGTGAATGACAGTTAAAGAGATAAATAGAAGAAAAAATCACACCAAGATTTTTACGTGGTTCAGTCCCTATCCTCTATCTAGTGGCCTAATCCGCGTCAAATCCCAACTAAGATTGGAGACTCTTTTTATTACGACTTAAACCTCAATCAAATAAAAAAATAACTCCTATTACAAAGACGCTTCAATTCTGATGTTGGACACCAATGCCCCCTTTGCACCTCTACAATTTGTACACCTCTGCACCTGTTCTCACCTTTGAGACCTTTGAAGCTTCCTTTGAATAGACCCACTAAACACTATAAACTCTAGACCACCAAAGCTAACGCTTTGTTTTTCGACATAAATGATGGTGATTCTAATGGAATATGAACTTTCTAGCTTAAGAATAACAGAACATTGATTGCTAGAAAGACTATTAGAAAGCTATAAGAATTAAGAAGAATGAAGTGTTGATTTCCAATCACTGGGCTTCTTCATAACCGAGCATGATGAAGCTTTATATAACATGAAGGCCAATGACTATATTTGTTAGCAAGAAATCAGATAATTTAAATCTCATAATTAAAGCTACAATATTGACCAACGGTTATGAACAAGAGATAGAATAGGAAACTCATATCAAAGTTGGTATACCCCATGATATTAGCAATTAAAGAGTCCAACAGATTTGGTAAATCAAGGATATGTTTTCAAGTCAAACTAAAACAGCTTAAATAAAGGAACAAGGAGATAGAATAGGAAACTCATATCAAAGTTGGTATACCCCATAATATTAGCAATTAAAGAGTCCAACAGATTTGGTAAATCAAGTATATGTTTTCAAGACAAACTAAAACACCTTAAATAAAGGAACAAGGAGATATTTGATAAAGTTTGTTACTAGCCAATCACTAGATAACATGTACCTTATTTAGTTTCCTTTTCAAATTAAATTGCATATCATTACTAAATTATATAAAAGATCTTTTCAGCAACATGAAACATGCAAACTTAAATATAGAAGGAATATACTAATGGACCATAATTCCAATCTTGGGCCAATAAGAAATCAACATATAATAAATTTAAATCAGCCCAAAAATTTAAATCAAATTCATAAAACCAATAATATTGTCATCATTAAAATCATAAAATATATAACCAACATTCTCCCCCTTTTTGATGATGACAATACATAATGCCATTTAATTAATATGCCCCCCTAAGTATATGGCTCCCCCTAAGTATATGGCTCTCTCTTAATTTATGAATATTAAGGAAACAAATTCTAAATTACCATCATTTGCAAATTCAAACACAATATAGTATCTCAGTACCATATATATATGTCCCACTTTGTCATTATCAAAAAGAAACCACATATTAATCATTAAGCACAAGTATCTCTCCCCCTTTGTCATCAACAAAAAGTAATTTATATCAATTTAGCTAAATAGTTATCTCTCCCCATTTGTCAACATTAAAAGATAAAGAATATCATTGGAGCAAGTTTATAACAAAACCATATATAGCAAGTAGACAATACGATCATACCTTTGTGATTTGTTACCTATATAACAACATTTTGTAACTAGTAGAAAGCTTGATAGTTGTGCTCCTTAATGTATATTTGGATTTTGTATTTTCAGAATCAAAAATCTCTTCAATAGCACTTCTTTTGATCATCCCAATGTTGAGGTCTTTAAAGCTCAGGTTAGGAGGATAATTTTTCACTGATATGGTTGTTCTTGGAAGACTGCCATTGGTCATTTGTTCATCTGATTAACTTTCTGGAATATCAGATTTTGCATCAGAATATTCATCTGATTTGCCTTAAAAAACATACGGGTCGAGCTGTCTGGATTTAGGTGTCTGCATGTTTTCCTAGTTCATCTGTTTTTGCTTCTGATACAGACGACTCAAGCTGTCCGGATTGAGCTGTCTGTTTTCCACTAATCAGAATGTCTTTTCCTGCAGAAACTTCATTTTCTTCTTTTGATAGGTCACGGTTAAATTCATCAAATACAGTATGAACATATTCCTCAACTCTCTCAAAGTAAAGAATCATCGATCTGTTTTTTGATCTTGAGACACCTACAAACAAATAGTCTCTATCTTTTTAGTACCCAAATCTTCTTGGGTCCTTTTGGGTTAGTAGCATATAAATCACTTTTCTTTACCCAAATTTGTTTTATTCTAATTTTATTGCAATTAGAATGAAAATGACCTTTAAAACCACATTTTTTACAAGTAACAAATGGCGAACAATAAAGTAGTTTATGCCTTGACTTACTATTAATCATTCTAATATTATTATTAGTCCTATTTTCCACATTTTTAATAGGATTATACCCAATCCCTTGTTTATCAAGACTGGACCTTTGTGCCCCTAACATAACATTTAGGTTCTCTTCTCCTTGCACAAAAATTAGCAAGATCATTTTTAAAGATGTTATTTCGCATTTATTACATTATCATCATGTTGCATATTCATAATTTTTTCATCATTAAAAGCATCTATGCATACATCTCTCATTTTCAATTTTTCTTTTAAAAGTTGATTTTCATTTTTAAGATATTAATTTTCTTTTCTTTCTTCAATAAGTGACTCAACTTCATTCATTAGCTCATTTATGCAGTTCTTAAAATAAGCAGTTTTCTTTTTAAGCCTTTGATTTTCATTTTATAAAGTAAGATAATCAGATGTAGATATTTCAAAATTTTCATGAAAATTCGTTACCTCTAGTTGATCACCGTCTTCTAGTCCCATGAAACATAATTGGCCAATTTCTTCATCTTGTTCTGTTTTGGACTTGCTCATTGGAGTTAAGATACCTTCTTGATTCTTCCTTTGTTTCTTTCTTTGAAGTAGTCTCTCGAGTTTTCTTGAGAGCATTTCAATTTCTTCATCAAAATCTTCATCATTGCCTTCTATGTAGCTTTCAGCTTGTAGAGCCAAGGTCTTCTTCTTAGGTGCCTCATCTTCTTCATCGTACAATTTGAGTTGATTTTCAAATTCTTCAAGCTCTCCAAACAAGGTAAGAGTTTCCATGGTACTAATTGTTGGTGAGTCTTGGAGAGTTATGACTTTCGGTACAAACCGTTTAGGCATGACTCTTAGCAACTTTCTATTAATTTCCCTCTGATCAATTTTCCATCCCAACATACTTAGAGAGTTCATTAGAGTAAGAAATCTCCCTTGAGCTTCATTAATTGTTTCATCTTTTTCTAATTTAAAGAGTTCATATTGTTGCATCAACATACTTAGCTTGACTTCCTTCACCTTAGTAGTTCCCTCGTGGCTAATAAAGATTGTATCCCATATTTCTTTTGTTGTGTTGCACGATGATACTTTATCAATTTTAGCTTGGACCATTCCGCTTAGCAAGGTGTTCATGGCTCTTGAGTTGTAGAAAAACATATAGCTTTTGTTTGCATCCATCTCCATGAGAGCCTTTGGTTTGCCATCATCATGTCTAGGAATGATAGGTCCATTTTCAACAACCCACCATTCCCATGGATCTCTTTTAAGAAAAATCTTCATTCTGAACTTCCAAAAGTTGAAATTTTCACTTTCGAACAACAACGGTGGCCTACTTGTAGACTGGCCTTCTTGAAAGTTTAGGTGTGCCATAGGATCTTCCCCTATGACCTGCAACGATCAATATTAGCAAAGCCAAGCTCTGATACCAAATGTAATTCTATGTATGTGCACACCTAGAGGGGGGTGAATAGGTGTTAAAGCTAAAAGTGATAAACGGTGAAAACTTTTTGAAATTTTCTACAACAGGTTTAATTCAGACAGCTACGCCTGTCTGCTTTAGTGTCTGCTTTAGCTTATGTTCTTTGTTTCTTATTATCAGACAGCTAGACCTGTCTGCTTTAGTGTCTTGATAGTAGCGTGAATAACAAAAAAGTGCAGAACGTGAATGACAGTTAAAGAGATAAATAGAAGGAAAAATTACACCATGATTTTTACGTGGTTCAGCCCCTATCCTCTAATCTAGTGGCCTAATCCACGTCGAATCCCAACTAGGATTTGAGACTCTTTTTATTAAGATTTAAACCTCAATACAAAAAATAACTCCCTGTTACAAAGACGCTTCAATTCTGATGTTGGACACCAATGCCCCCTTTGCACCTCTGCAACTTGTACACCTCTGCACCTGTTCTCACCTCTGAGACCTTTGAAGCTTCCTTTGAATAGACCCACTAAACTCTATAAACTCTAGACCACCAAAGCTAACAGTTTTGTTTTTCAGATTACAATGATGGTGATTCTAATGGAATATCAACTTTTAGCTTAAGAATAACAGAACATTGATTGCTAGAAAGACTATTAGAAAGCTATAAGAATTAAGAAGAATGAAGTGCTGATTTCCAATCGCTGGGCTTCTTCATAACCGAGCATGATGAAGCTTTATATAACATGAAGGCCAACGACTATATTTGTTAGCAAGAAATCAGATAATTTAAATCTCATAATTAAAGCTACAATATTGACCAACGGTTATGAACAAGAGATAGAATAGGAAACTCATATCAAAGTTGGTATACCCCATGATATTAGCAATTAAAGAGTCCAAAAGATTTGGTAAATCAAGGATATGTTTTCAAGTCAAACTAAAACACCTTAAATTACGAATAACAAGGAGATAGAATAGGAAACTCATATCAAAGTTGGTATACCCCATGATATTAGTAATTAAAGAGACCAACAGATTTGGAAAATCAAGGATATGTTTTCAAGTCAAACTAAAACACCTTAAATAAAGGAACAAGGAGATATTTGATAAAGTTTGTTACTAGCCAATCACTATATAACAGGTACCTTATTTACTTTTCTTTTCAAATTGAATTGCATATCATTACTAAATTATATAAAAGATCTTTTCAGCAACATGAAACATGAAAACTTAAATATAGAAGGAATATACTAATGGACCATAATTCCAATCTTGGGCCAATAAGAAATCAACATATAATAAATTTAAATTAGCCCAAACAATTTAAATCAAATTCATAAACCCAATAATATTGTCATCATTAAAATCATGAAATATATTAACTAAATTTGAGGTTCTTAGTTTTTATATGTTGCGAAGAGTAGAAGAGGTTATTTATGAGGTAGCCTTATCTCTACAGTTGGTATTCGCAATGTTTTCATGTTTCGGTGTTATAACTGTACAAACCATATTATAAGTATGTCATAGAGTATGAACCGTTGCAATTTTAAAACATTTAACTTATGAAGAAGTACATGTTTAGATAGTTATGTGGGAACTTGAAGATAAAATGATAAAAATTATCCTCAATAATTTGCTTAATATTGGTCTAGCGATTCTAGGGACAAAATCTTTTTAACGGGTGAAGAATGTAACAAATGAATTAATTGCGTTGTAATTCTGGGTACATAATACTTTTAAGGAGGGAATGATGCAACGAATGAGAATTTTATAATAATTAAAAATATTTATCAAATTAAAAAAATATTTTAGATGGTTTATTTATGAAAAAAAATTGATGGAAAATTATTATGGAATAATTTAATCAAGTGTAAATATTAATTAAATTGACGTTAAGTGATTTTATAAGTTATGCATATTTTATAACGCTTAATGTGTTAGTTACGTTTAATTTAATTTAAATAATTAAATTAAAGGATAAGTGAATTGTTATGTAATTACAATGTTATGTGTTGGTGACGTTCTAATTTAAGTTAATAATTAAATTAGAGATTTAATAATTGGATAAACAAGATTATAATTTATAAAGTTTTAATGGAATTTGTAATTATATGTCAAAGGTTTATTTGATTTAAGAATTAAATGAAAAGGTGTGACAAATGAACTTTATGCTAAGTGAGAAATAAAAATAAATAGAAAAAGATTTTTGAGAGCTAGCCAAACATGGCCTTGTGGCTTTTGGGTTATTTTAAATGACAAAACCCTTTTATTGTATAATAGATGTAGAGATATAATAATAGGTATTATGTTCTTATCAGTTAAGTTTTACGTGTTTTGTTCCTAAAGTCTAAGAATAAGAAAACAAAGTTATGAGGGAGAGAGAGCTTTAATAGAAATTGAGAGAAGAAATCTGAAATCAAAGGTAGAAATGGAAGATTAGTCAAGAAATTCTCATTATCTTTGTTAAGTCTAAACAATAATCAAAGTAATAATTTAATTTAATGTTCTTAGTTTATGTGTTCTTAAGTTCTTCATCTAGGATGGGTTTTGATGAATGGTTTATGAAGAAGTTGGTTATATGTGTTAATAAGAATGCTTAATCTATTGTTTAACATCTATAAACACTTTTATAGTTGTCAAAATCCATAAAATTCATGTTGAAGATATTGAATATGAGTTTTGCTTGATGCGAGGATCCGAAATTTTAAGAATAATTTTATTTTTATTCTTTAATATTGATATTGATTACCAATATTGTGCTGAGTATCTGTGATACAAGTTTAGAGAAGTGGTCAATTTGTGTATTGACTAAGAAATATGAGTAGAGTTGTGCTTAGCAGAGAATAGAAACCCTAATCCTAGATATGGATAAGGATTCGATAGAAAATATAGTTATAATAAATGTAATTGTGAGTATGTGTTTGTATGACATAAAATAAATGATTAATGATTGATCAGATAGGGTACAAACTTTGTTAACCCTAACGAGGGATAAGAAACCCTAATCTATGATTGATAAACCCTAACATACAATTAGAAACTTTAATCCAATGCTAGAAAATCTTAATTTTCAATTTAGAAAACCTAAACCCAGATAAACAAATCCTAACTCTAATTAGCGTTATCAATAAGAAGTTGTGATACTGAATATTATAATAGCTATGTGGATGTAGGATAAATTATAAAATTCTATCAGAGAATTTTAATGAGGATTAGGAAATCCTATCCCGGATTATCAAACCCTAATTGGTAAACCCTGATTTTAATTTTGAAACCCTAATACTTATTGTCAAAACTTAAGGATTAAAAATATTAGGGAAGTATGTGAAATGACTAAAAAAACCCTATGGATAATATAGAAATTAATAAAATACCCTTAGTAGGGGTAAAAAGATCAAAATACCGTCGAGCTTATCTTTTAACAAAAGATAAATACAAATCTTGGTGACTAATCACCAAGATTTGTCGTGTGTCGAAATCTGTGACGCCCCTAAATTCGGGTATTTTCCAACCCGACATATGGTGCTCCACTGTACTCATAACTATACAATCATTCCATTGAAATACAACATCATGAATGTAATTACTATCTTCTTATTACAATCAAAGTATAATCCTTTCCAGGTTCATAAACTGATTACATCGTTTGTTGTTCATAATGTATAATACATACAAATATACTAATCTATTACACGATGGTTAAGTATCCATCTTAGCCTTGCCCTTATCTCTCTTAGCATTCTTAGTACGTTCATCCTTAACTGTAATTATATAATTCACGCAAGAAGTGAGCATAACGAGCTCAGTAAGTTTAACAAAGGATAACAGTAATACCACATTCGTGAATTATATAATAATTCATATATAACTGAACAAATAGTTATGAAGTATTATGAACAATAATACTTTAAAATTTCATAACATCAATTCCCAAAGTATAGAGTAGATTAGAATTACGAGGCCAATTAATAGACCATGAATGGTAGCTTTCTATTTTCATACTTGAAAAGGATATCACAACACTAAGGTTGTACATCCGCATTACTTACGAGCACTTCTAGGTGATCAGCCTATATTACTCTATGTTGATCAACACTCTTTCGTTAAACGTATTTACGTTTAAGTTTTGTCAAATTCGCGTGCCCATCGAATAATCGATGAAAAATACTTTTGTTTGTTCATAGACAAACCTTACCTTCACATCTATACCAATTACTTGGCATAGATAAGCGTTAATATTTCTATATAGAAAGATATGAATATCAATCAATCTATATATTACGAATAGTCTAGCCGAGTTAAATCTGACATTGACCCTTTCTTTAAAACCAGTCGTGCAATTCAGTACAATGAATCACATAAAACTTGGCTAACTTGAAAGTTAGACAAGCGTTAAAAAACTTTCCTCTCAGCGTCTTCAAATAACTTAATCGACTGACCACAGCCTTTACAGAATCTATATGATATATTCACATAGCATAGTGTAATTAGCTATCAAAACAATTGTTCCTACCAACTTCTTCCTCTTCTAAGTCTTTGTTAACTTAATATTATTATTAAAGTCAATTCGACTTATTACCCTTCATCCCGGCTTATTAATCAACTTACGTTATTAACCGGACTCTAACATTGTTGGTGAAGTACCAACGTTGTTTATTGATTAAGGTTCATTAATAACACCTTGTGTTCGTCATTCATAAATTATTAACATGCATTTAATTCCTAAGTTTCAATACCATATACCTTAGTATAAGTAGTATAGGAATAGTTCTAATACACTTATGAAGTGCATAAACTTTACTATCGTAGGTCTCGGAACAATTGCAGTTCAAAATCTAAGTCATTCAACAATTCCTCCCATTTTACCATGCATGACATCCTAGTTCAAAACGGCATTCATGGCGCCCAAGCAGATAGCTGTGTCCGGTCCGGTCCTGGTCTCAAATACTGCACATGAGACTTCCTTCTATAAGTGGCGCTGCGGTGCCACTTTCTAGTAGCTAATTACACTATCATGCAAGATCAAGCAAGACACGACATTTAACACACTGTTCTGCAGCGATGCTGCTAGACCTCAAAGACTGTAATTTTCCAACACATAAAAATTTTAGTGAAATTCTCGGAGCCATAACTTCTTCGTTATAAGTCCGATTTAGTCCGTTCAAAAGTCTACACATTATAAATGACATACTCTACGCGTTCATATAAGAATTTGACACTTTCGAATCCGTTAACTCAAAATTCACTATTGAGTTCTATTTCTAAGTGTTCGTAAACGTTAATGAGCGTCCAATGCTTGTTTTCTTTGTTTTAAGTCGAAATCCGACGATTCTCAAACCCATGACTCTTAAATACATGTTATAAATGACATACTCTACGCGTTCATATAAGAATTTGACACTTTCGAATCCGTTAACTCAAAATTCACTATTGAGTTCTATTTCTAAGTGTTCGTAAACGTTAATGAGCGTCCAATGCTCGTTTTCTTTGTTTTAAGTCGAAATCCGACGATTCTCAAACCCATGACTCTTAAATACCCTATCTCGCGTGTTGACATTAAAAACAACATTTTCAAGTCTCACGACAACTTTCGACTATCAATCCGGAATTTCAATATTTTCGACGTTTAATGTCTATTTCCGTGAAATTCGCCATAACTTCGTTATTAACGTTCTCTAGGCCAAATAACATGGAATACTCCATGAAGTACTTCATATCTACATCCTAACCAAGTAAGATGCACATATTAACGTATTGATGGAGTTTAATTGTTTATCAAAAATCAATCTCAACAATCAATATTTTCATGGTTTAAAACTATATCAAACCTTATGATTTCTTGATTTCATGACTTATATAGATTGAATCTATAATAAGTCATTCTTATTCCACCATACTAGATATACACCACCCATTTGTGATTCTCCATACTAAAAGAAAATCAAAAGAGATGAAATTAGAATTTAGGAATATTACTTTAATAACTCTTAGGAAATCATGAAAACTCTTAAGCAAAGCTTCAAAGTGTATAATTTGGTTGATTTTAGCTCTCTTTCTCTCTCAAAAATCTAGGTTGGCAATTTGGAAAACTCACAAAAGACCAATCCTAGCTTTCTATTTATAGAAAATAAAATGGAGGGCAATCTAGACATTAAACCCCCACTTCCTTACTATTACACACTTTGCCACCAAGTAAAATACTTGGTGACCAAGTGTTAAGCTTGCCTTGCACACCAAGGGCCGGCCCACCCTGCCCATGGGTCATCTCCATGGGTTGCCCCATGGGTTTTACCCATTTGATGACCCATCGGTTCGATCCATGGTTCAATTTTCTTGCATTGGGCTTAACCAATCTAATATTGGGCCTTGACTTGGGCTTAACAAATTAATCCCTTAGGCTTGCTCATTCAATTTATTGGACTAAACATAATCCAATCCAAATGAATTAAGTCTTAACCTTATTCAATAATACGAATCGTATTCTACACGTACAATTCATGTATTCTCTCTGTAATACTCATACGATAATCATATTGCACTTCGTATTAATTCATCGTATAATACATAGATACTAAATAGTATCATACTTGTATAACACACGCTTTAACCATAACACAAATCCTTCTACGCGCTTCATTTCCTTCTCGAAAAATCATTTCACTCAACTCTTAGGTTTTAAGTCCGCAGGCGAAAACTTCGTTTGCCATAAATGAAATATTATTAAATATTTCATCTTATCTCGATATTCTATCATTACGCGTTTCTCAGAATTTCAAAATAATTCCCCGAACAGAAACGGATGAATAATGTTTTTACGGGAATTTCTCAGAAAACATTTATTTTCGTCTTGGAAATTATAAACAATTAAACACATTATAGGTCATAGAACGACCTTCACATAGCTTACTCACAAAATAAATCAATTAAATTCATTTAATTCACATAATCAAATAAAAATTTAATTGTCATAAAAATCTGATTTTCTCAAGCGTTACAAAATCCATAACATAAATGACTAAATTACCATCAAATTTGAATGGGAAATTATAAAAGTACCCTTAGTGGTTGTGAAATGACGAAAATACCCTTTTACTTACTTTTTAAGTAAAAGATTTGCCAAATCTTTGGTGACTCATAACTTGGCTATTCACATGTGCAAGTAATCCAAGGCTAGCAAGTAAACTAATGGGTAGATACATTCCTTGCATTATTACACTAAACAAAAATCAAATTCTTCACTTTTCTCTCTCATTTTCTCTCTCACTTTCCAAGTTGCTAAGAAAAGAAAAACAAAACAAAATAATAGAAAGAGAAAGGGGGCTGCAGATTTCGATAGTTATAGGGATTCTAGGAGGGGTCTTGGATCTTCATACAACTTAAACACATAAGCTACTTTGAAGGATCAAGAAGGCTTACAAGAAGAAAAAGGTAAGAAATTGAAATTTTTCAATTTGTGTGCTCTCTTTTGTTAGATCTTTATGAACCAAGCAACTTTTATTTTAGATCTTTAAAAACTCATGATTTACATGAGTATTGGTATTTTATATGTGTATCAAAGTATTTTTGAAAACAAAAGTTAGACCCAAAGTGAGAAAATCAAGTTTTGTACCAAAAGGTTTAAGAAAAAGCGTTTCTTTGTATGCTATATATATTTTTGTTATATTCTTTGGGTTCCTGTGGTAAATTGTTTAAAACATATTAGAATGCTAGATACATGAGTTAAGGGCAAAACCCCTTTGGAATCACTCAAATATGTTGAGAAATGAACAAGTTATGAATTAAATCCCAAACTACCCTAACTGTTGAACACAAGCTACTAATCAGTCACTTCTGTCCATTTTTCCGGGACCAAACAGAACCAAAATAGATGTTTGATATATGGAAACTATATTTCGGGAAATTACGAATCCAATGATACCTATTGGACCTTAATCCGATTTGTAGATTTCGTTTTATAAGCGTTTCCGTTAAGGACCCCAAATCTGAAAAATAAACCAACTATTGAAAACAAAACTTACTGACCAGTCACTTTGGGCCTGATTTCCCGGATCTAGACAGATTGGAATTTGGTGTTTGATAAATGAAAACTTTATTTCAAGAAGATACGAATCCAACGAGTCCGATTGGTTCTCAATCGGAGTTGTGGATCTCATAATACAAGCGTTTCTATAAAAGACACCAAAACTAAAAATATTTACAAGGCATGTAATGGTCAGTTGATAGTGGACTGTTTTCAGGGTTCTATACTGGGCCAAATGGACTGTATCTTGAGCTTAAAACGTAGCTCAAGAAGTCACGGTTCTAACGATAGTAAGTGGGCTCAAATCGGACTTGTAGATCTTCGTCTACAAACGTTTCCGTGGAGGACCCCAACTTTAGACGAAAATTATGGAATAAATAGAAAATAAATATTAGAAATTCTTAATAAAGTTTTTTTTAATATAAAAAAAATATTATTTTAAGTTATAATAAATAACTTTTAATATTTTGATATGAATAACATTAATATTTTAATATTAATGGTAATTATTTAAAAATAATTTTAATACTTTAAAAATCATTTGAAATTATATTAAAGTGTAAGAAAATAGTTTAAGTTATTCTTTAATGACTTTTAATATTTTGTGATGAATTTCATTAATAAATTAATATTAATGATAATTTTAATAAATGTAATTAATAAATTGTGGAAAGTTAGTTTTAATGATTTAAAAATCATATTAAAATGATTTAAGGGTTATAAAAATATTCTAAGTTATAAAATATAACTTTTAATATTTTGTCAAGAAATACATTAATATTTAATATTAATGGCGGTTAATTGATAATGGGTTTAAATGTTTTAAAATTATTTAAATATGATTTTAGGGTATTAAAATACTTTGAGATATTATAATTATATATTAATTATGTGTTATTTAAATCATATAAATATGATATTAATGATTGAAAAATCATGATAAATAGTAATAATTATTTATAATTTGTTATGAGCTAGGAAAAAATAGTTTTAGCTGATAATTAAATTATTTAATATAATTGTGAAGTATTTAGGCAGAATCTTATTGGGATTAAGCTCAATAATTATCTGATTAGACAATTAGGCTGTCGAAATAGTACTAAACTCAACTCAGACTGTAATAGTTTGACTTGGGGTTAGGTCTTATGTGTCTTATAGACCGATAGGATTATGTGATAATGTGTTTAAGTTATTTTATAACGATAATTCACAGTAATACATTGTGATGATATTATTCTAACTTTGGAGATCAATATTATTAATATTAGGTCTTCAGATGAAGTTAAATAGACTGTGTAGCAGTAGTCGACGATATATGTATTTATGTTTTTCTGCACTATGTGCAAACCTCATATTTCAAATTTCAGTTTCATTTAATTAAATTACTTTATTAAATGAAAGTTTGATATTTATCCGTTATGATCTGGTGATACATAGTGTTTATGAATTCTGTTATTCAAAGGTTATAATTTCTTGTTCAAACATAACCAAGTCATATGAGTTGTTATTATGGAAAAATGTGTTTGATTTGATATCAAAGCATAGTTTGTGAGAAACCAATTTTGTTTGGTACAAATGTATAAAAACATAGTTTGTGAGAAACCAGTTTTATTTGGTATCAATGTATAAATCACAGTTTGTGAAAAAGAAATTTTGTTTGGTGTCGATCTATATACTGACACTATTAGAACCGGCAATGAGGAGCTGTCGGTGGGCAATTATGGTTGTTCGTGGCAGTGAGGAGTTATCTCCGACATTTATAGCAATGATCGGGTAAACTGTCTCCGACATTTATAGCAATCATCGGACAGTACATAGAGGATGATATGCATACTCCTAGTTTTGTTTGGTTGAGCGAATTAACTCTGCCGCTAAGTCTACATGTGACTGACGTGTAGCTTCGTAATGTGTGAGGTTTAAAGATAAACTTCAGTATATATTTATGGCACTAATCTGAACTTTATGTTCATTCAATCCAGTTTTGGTGTGTGGAAAAACTCTGAACTTTATGTTCATTTATTTTAGAATTTATATATGTATAACATTCGTTTATTGTTCAAAACTTGCTGAGCTTTCTATAGCTCAGCCCTGCAAATATTTTCTTCATTTGCATATAGAAAGAATATATTCCAGAAGTTTCGGTATTGTGGATAAAAGGCTTAAGACATGGATATTTGTTGAAAACTATGATGTAATAGTAATGGTATATTATTTGTTTAATGTAATATTAGTTTGCAGTATTTAGTTGTTATTCTAATGGAATTAGAAAAGTGTACAGTATCTATATGAACTATATATCTGAATGATAGTGTTAACAGACATTGGCTCTCTGATGCACTGAGGTAGCGCTTCACTCAGTTCCAATAACTCTAACATTAACACTATAGAAGTCAAATAGATAAGAATTATAAATATGGAAGAAATATCTATAAGATACTAAACCTGTACATCCAAGTGAGGGTACTTAGTTACAATGATTATTTTGACGAGAACTACTATTTACTATGAGTATTGTGAATCTTGGATTTATAGGAATTATTATCTATTAGAATGTTTACGTGAGCACCAAATTGGCTATAGTGAACGTAGAGAATTTTGGGGCTTCACAATTTGGTATCAGAACAGTAGGTTATAGAGCTAGGGTAAGAATACCTTAGGATATGACCTGAGAGATTATTGTGAAGGTAATAAGGAGATAAACTTAGCGATAGGGAATGAGTTAGATACTCATTGCAGGGAAACATTTCAGAGATGTTAGGAATGTTTAGAATAGACACAAAGAAGTTATAAGGTTGAAGAGATTATAAATGTTTTTTTTAAACATATGGAGACAATTAAGGTTGTAAGAAAGGAGATAGTGATGGATCTAGGAAGTGGCCTGGAAGGGTGATATTGGAAGATGAATATGGTAAGAAGTTTAGAATTTATAGACTTAGTATCAGGGAGAGAGCAGTAATAAAGAGATAAACTAAAGATAAGTTTGTTGGAGATGAATTAAGGAAATTCATCCGGCAAAGTTGGAAGAATAGATTGTTTATATAAGTTAACGATATTGAATTGATATTTTGGGTAAGTGAAGGAGTTAACTGTATTCATATACTAAGAGAAAAGCTGATTGTTATACTTGAGATAGTTCTTGAACTATAATAGGTCATAGTAATGGGGAATGATTTGAAGGATATGATAGAAGAAGTATCAACGAAAGAAGTTTACAACTAAATAGTTGAAGTTATGAAAAGACAAATCTGTGGTAGATTTAGAGAATGCTCATGAAGAGTACCGAAATTAGATTTAAGTGAAGAGGGAGATTAAAGTTTTTATAAGGCTCATATAGAGCCAGAAAGAGGGACAACAGAAGATGAAGGAAAGGAAATTGGAGTAACATTACAAAGAGAAGAAATTGTATGATTTTAAGTAGACGCTAGAGAAATTTTGAATATCCACAAAGAGGGATGATCGATAGTATCAAGGTTAAGTTAAGAAAAAGAAATGCAAAGCATGAAAGGCTAAGGGAAATAGAGGGTAGTAGAAGAGTTGTAGTTTATAATAGTATGGTGTTCTTAGTATAAGAATTAGTTGGGAGAAAACTAGTGAAGATATATAAATCATTAGTTGGTCAATTTTCTTGGAATATATAGAATGTAACTGAATATATACACCTTGTTTGTCAAATTAATTGAATATTATGCTTATATGTAGTTAATTGTTATTTTTAGATAAATGGCATCACAAGGGACATCACCAGCAGAGATTGATGAAAACTAGTTAGAGACAAACCCAACTCAATAGTTGGTAAATGTGTTACTAGACACTTCACGATGGAGGTCAGGGGATCCACCAAAAGTTAAACCTAATACTTTAAGGATTACTTTAGACTTTAAATTAGCGGGACCATTAGAATTGAATGGGACTAAAGAATCAGAACATGAAATATTAAGACAATGTCAAACGAAGGGAGATCGTAAAAGAAAGAGGGATGTTAATTTTTCAAATAATTCTAGGAAAAAGGGAAATAGGAGCAGCAGCCAAAGAAGTGAAGGTTCTTGTAATTGTGGGAAGAATCACAGAGGGGTATATATCTTTATGGGGATTCAATGTTTTACTTATGGAAACAGTGGACATTATTCAAATAGATGTTCACAGCAGAAGTATAATAGAAATAATAAGATCAATAGGATTAAGTGTTTCAATTGCGGGGTGGAGGGACATTGTAAATTTTTTTCCAAAACTCAGAAATCTTAACCTAAGGGGGAACCAAAGCCTCAAATTCAAACCAGCAAGTGAAGGGAGCAGAAATGTCTAAGATGAAAGTTAGAATTTGAATGATTTGAAATAGTAATAATGTTAGGATAATATTTTGAATAATATATGTAAATACGTCCATGTGTATGATAGAAGTTACAATTTTTGTATAAGTTTGGTAAAAATAATAAAATTCACCCTTTGGCTTATGACTAAGGAATATGTGCATTATATGGTAATAGTACTAATTTAAATTAAAAGTTAAGCTGTAAAACTTGTTGATATATAATAAATATATTCTAAATCAGGAAAGATGATGTTGGTGATCATAGTTTTCTAGTCGAGAAGAAATTTATGAAGGATGAAAAGCCAGCTAGGAAAGGAGGTGAAAATGATTAAGGTTACCTTATATCCAAAGAAGAAGATTAGTTGTGGGTTCGATAATCTTGGTAGAAGTAATTGGTTGATTAAAAAAAATAAGAAGTAAAGGTAATTAAGGTTACTTTCTATCAGAAATTTGAGATTAGGGGTGAATTAGAAAACCATAGCAGAAGAAATAGTTGAATAAATCACTAGGATTGATAATCTGAAGTGAAGAAAGTTCGAGATAAATTTGAGAAATAAAGAAATGATTTAAAAATATCATTATTACTAGTCATGATAAAGTAATTCAAACAAAGAAATGAATTAGTTGTATCTAGAAATAAGAGGTATAATTGATTACCATAAGTGTAAGTAGTATCTGGATTTGAGGCATATAAAGGAGGAAACATTTAACAATAAAAGTTAAATGAAACAACGAGGTACTGATAAAAGATTTTAATAAATTTAAGATTTAGATAAGAGTTTCAGTTAACTCTATCCAGAAGCGTTAGTTAGAAGAAAATTTCATGAGAAGGAGGATACATCTTGAATAAGATGATAAATAGAGACGGGGTGATAGGATATAAAGACAGAATTTGAAAATAAATTAGTAAAAGAGAAGGCATCAAAGCCAAATTTTTCGTAGGGACGTTAGGTTGTTGGTTCCAAATCGATAGGTATCATTGTGAAATGTTATGGTGAACCATGGAGGTCATAGTTTGGTTAAAATACCAAGGGTATAAGATATAAGATAATAACAATAAGAGTGCTTCATTTAAAGAGGCATAAAATTAAAATAAATATTGAAGGAGGAATTTGAGTTCAAGTAAGTTAAGATAAGGATAAGTAGTGATTAAGTTTTTAACTTGACAAATAGTCGGGGTACACGACAAATAAGGACATGTAGAAATAAATGTTCTATGTGCTAAATGTTTTATGTGTTTAACGATTAAACTTAAATGCAATGGTGAAGTCTATTGATTCAATTTATATAAACTTTCGAATAAAGAATGGATCAGGATTCGTAATATAGAATCTTATAAGGAGGGGAGAATATATTTTGCATTAAATATGTGATATAGGACTATGTTTCCTAAGGAAATTATGGGTCAAGATAAGTTAAATAAAACTTAGGCTGAGCCCAGAAATTATTTTTATTTCTAAAAAGGAATTAAAAATGGAATAAATGTCGAATGATAGACATAAAGGTAAGTATATAGTGATGATGATTCTGTGGATGGAATCCTTATAAGGAGGGGAGAATGTGAGGATCCAAAATTTTACGAATAATTTTTTTATTATTATTATTTAATATTGATATTGATTACCAATATTGTGCTGAGTATCCGTGATACAAGTTTAGAGAAGTGGTCAATTTATGTATTGACTAAGAAATATGAGTAGAGTTGTGCTTAGCAGAGAATAGAAACCCTAACCCTAGATACGGATAGGGATTCGATAGAAAATATAGTTATAATAAATGTAATTGTACGAGAGTATGTGTTTGTATGACATAAAATAAATGATTAATGATTGATCAGATAGGGTACAAACTTAATTAACCCTAATAAGGGATAAGAAGCCCTAATCTATGATTGATAAACCCTAATATACAGTTAAAAACCCTAATCAAATGCTGGAAAATCTTAATTTTCAATTTAGGAAACCTAAACCCTAACAAACAAATCCTAACTCTAATTAGGGTTATCAATAAGAAGTTGTGATACTGAATATTATAATAGGTATGTGGATGTAGGATAAATTATAAAATTCTATTAGAGTATTTTAATGAGGATTAGGAAATCCTAACCCGAATTATCAATCCCTAATCGGTAAACCTTGATTTTAATTTTGAAACCCTAAAATCTAATTAGGGAACCCTAATACTTGTTGTCAAAACTTAAGGAGTAAAAATATTAGGGAAGTATGTGAAATGACTAAAAAACCCTATGGATAATATAGAAATTACTAAAATACCCTTAGTAGGGGTAAAAAGACCAAAATACCCTCGAGCTTATCTTTTAACAAAAGATAAATACAAATCTTAGTGACTCATCACCAAGATTTTCCACGTGTCTAAATCTTTAACATAAATGACTAAATTACCCTCAAATTTGAATGGGAAATTACAAAAGTACCCTTAGTGGTTGCGAAATGACCAAAATACCCTTTTACTTACTTTTTAAGTAAAAGATTTGCCAAATCTTTGGTGACTCATAACTTGGTTATTCATATGTGCAAGTAATCCAAGGATAGCAAGCAAACTAATGGGTAGATACATTCCTTACATTATTACACTAAACAAAAATCAAATTCTTCATTTTTCTCTCTCATTTTCTCTCTTTCTTTCCAAGTTGCTAAGAAAAGAAAAACAAAACAAAATAATAGAAAGAGAAAGGGGGCTGCAGATTTTGGTAGTTATAGGGAGTCTAGGAGGGGTCTTGGATCTTCATACAACTTAAACACATAAGCTACTTTGAAGGATCAAGAAGGCTTGCAAGAAGAAAAAGGTAAGAAATTGAAAATTTTCAATTTGTGTGCTCTCTTTTGTTAGATCTTTATGAACCACGCAAATTTTATTTTAGAACTTTAAACACTCATGATTTACATGAGTATTTTTATTTTATATGTGTATCAAAGTATTTTTGAAAACAAAAGTTAGACCCAAAGTGAGAAAATCAAGTTTTGTACCAAAAGGTTTAAGAAAAAGTTTTTCTTTGTATGCTATATATATTTTTGTTAGATTCTTTGTGTTCCTATGGTAAATGGTTTAAAAACATATTAGCATGCTAGATACATGAGTTAAGGGCAAAACCCTTTGGAATCACTCAAATATGTTGAGAAATGAACAAGTTATGAATTAAATCCCAAACTACCCTAACTGTTGAACACAAGCTACTGATCAGTCACTTATGTACATTTTTTCTAGACCAAAAAAGAACCAAAATGGATGTTTGATACATGGACACTGTAGTTTCCAGAAATTACAAATCCAACGATACCTATTGGACCTAAATTCGATTTGTAGATTTCGTTTTATAGGCGTTTCCGTTAAGGACCCCAAATCTGAAAAATAAACCAACTGTTGAAAACAAAACTTACTGACCAGTCACTTTGGGGCTGATTTCTGGGATCTAGACAGATTGGAATTTGGTGTTTGATAAATGAAAATTGTATTTCAAGAATATACGAATCCAATAAGTCCAATTGGTTCTCAATCGGAGTTGTGGATCTTATAATACAAGCGTTTCTATAAAAGACTCCAAAACTAAAAATATTTACAAGGCATGTAATGGTCAATTGGTAGTGGCCTGTTTTCAGGGTTCTATACTGGGCCAAATGGACTTTTTCTTGAGCCTAAAACGTAGCTCGGGAAGTCACGGTTCTAACGATAATAAGTGGACCCAAATCGGACTTGTAGATCTTCGTCTACAAATGTTTCCGTGGAGGACCCCAACTTTAGACGAAAATTATGGAATAAATAGAAAATAAATATTAGAAATTCATAATAAAGTTTTTTTAATATAAAAAAAATATTATTTTAAGTTATAATAAATAAATTTTAATATTTTGATATGAATAACATTAATATTTTAATATTAATGGTAATTATTTAAAATGATTTTAATACTTTAAAAATCATTTGAAATTATATTAAAGTGTAAGAAAATAGTTTAAGTTATTCTTTAATGGCTTTTAATATTTTGTGATTAATTTCATTAATAAATTAATATTAATGATAATTTTAATAAATGTATTAAATAAATTGTGGAAAGTTAGTTTTAATGATTTAAAATCATATAAAAATGATTTATGGGTTATAAAAATATTCTAAGTTATAAAATATAATTTTTAATATTTTGTCATGAAATACATTAATATTTAATATTAATGGCAATTAATTGATAATGGATTTGAATGTTTAAAAATTATTTAAATATGATTTCGTGGTATTAAAAATACTTTGAGATATTATAATTAAATATTAATTATGTGGTATTTAAATCATATAAATATGATATTAATGATTGAAAAATCATGATAAATAGTAATAATTATTTATAATTTGTTATGAGCTAGGGAAAAATAGTTTCAATTGATGATTAAAATATTTAATATAATTGTGAAGTATTTAGGCAGAATCTTATTGGGATTAAGCTCGATAATTATCCGATTACGCAATTAGGCTGTCGAAATAGTACCAAACTCAACTTAGACTGTAATAGTTTGACTTGAGGTTAGGTCTTATGTGTCTTATAGACCGATAGGATTATGTGATAATGTGTTTAGGTTATTTTACAACAGTAATTCAAAGTAATACATTGTGATGATATTATTCTAACTTGAGATCAATATTATTAATATTAGGTCTTCAAATGAAGTTAGATAAACTGTGTAGCAGTAGTCGATGATACATGCAAGTTTTTCTACACTTTGTGTAAATCTCATATTTCAAATGCCAGTTCATTTAAATTACTTTATTAAATGAAAGTTTGATATTTATCAGTTATGATCTGGTGATACATTGTGTTTATGAATTCTGTTATTCAAAGGTTATGAATTCTGTTATTCAAAGGTTATGATCTGGTGATACATAGTGTTTATGAATTCTATTATTCAAAGGTCATATGAGTTGTTATTATGGAAAAATGTGTTTGATTTGATATTAAAGCATAGTTTGTGAAAAACCAATTTTTTTTGGTACAAATGTATAAAAACATAGTTTGTGAGAAACCAATTTTGTTTGGTATCAATGTATAAATCACAGTTTGTGAAAAAGAAATTTTGTTTGGTGCCGATATATATACTGACACTATTAGAACTGGCAGTGAGGAGCTGTCGGTGGGCAATTATGGTTGTCCGTGGCAGTGAGGAGTTGTCTTCGACATTTATAGTAATGATCGGGTAAACTGTCTCCGATATTTATAGCAATGATCGGACAGTACATAGAGGATGATATGCATACTCCTAGTTTTGTTTGGTTGAGCGAATTAACCCAGGCTGCTAAGTCTATATGACTGACAGTAGCTCATAATGTGCGGGGTTTGGCAGATAAACCTCGATATATATTTATGGAACTACTCTGAACTTTATGTTCATTCAATCTAGTTTTAGTGTGTGTGGAAAAACTCTGAACTTTATGTTCATTTCTTTTAGAATTGATATATGTATAACATTCCTTTATTGTTCAAAACTTGCTGAGCTTTCTGTAACTCATCCCTACAAATATTTTCTTCATTTGCAGATAGAAAGAATATATTCCAGAAGTTTCGATATTGTGGATAAAAGGCTTAAGACATGGATATTTGTTGAAAACTATGATGTAATAGTAACGGTATATTATTTGTTTAATGTAATATTAGTTTGCAGTATTTAGTTGTTATTCTATTGGAATTAGAAAAGTGTACAATATCTATATGAACTATATATCTGAATGATAGTGTTAACAGACATTTGCTCTCTGATGCACTGAGGTAGCGCTTCACTCAGTTCCAAGAACTCTAACATTAACACTATGGAAATCAGATAGATAAGAATTATAGATATGGAAGAAATATCTATAAGATACTAAGCCTGTACATCCAAGTGAGGGTATTCAGTTATAATGATTGTTCTGATGAGAACTACTATTTACTATGGGTACTGTGAATGTTGGATTTATAGGAATTATTATCTATTAGAATATTTACGTGATCACCAAATTGGCTACAGTGAATGTAGAGAATTTGGGGGCGTCATACTTGATATATGTATTTTGGGTCTATTTTGAGACTAAAATTAGTTAGAAGTATATGTTATAATTGTAAAATTGGTGATAGATTGTGTTAATATGTTAAGAAACGAAAAGAATGCAAGTTAAATAGACTTATTTGGTTGAGAAACGAACTCATAGTGATTGATTATGCTAAACATGTTGAAATATGAAAAAATTGCTATGAATCTTGATTTTAAGTCTTTAAATTGGTTTCTTATGTGGTTTGTTATCTTAGAATCATGTTAGGTTTGTTGGGTTAAGGTTTTACAAAGCTTATAACATTTGGGTTTGCTTAAATTGCCAATTTATTGAGGAAATTAGAGGATTTTTGGAGTGTCTAGTGCAACAAGCAACTTGCAGAGTTCCTGACTACGCATTGGAGTAGCTGTGCAGGTGTCAAGGACAGGAACGACGTAATTGTGCACCAGAGTAGCTGCGCTGGTACCAAGGCAAGGAACGACGCAGCTGTGCCGGAACCTGAACATGAGCAGTTAAGTTTTGTTAACTGTTCAGTCCTTGGTACATAGTCTAACCTAATTTAATGAACATCAAAAAATGTTAATTATATTATATAATGTTGTAAAAAATTGTGGTTGCATTATAATACCGAATGTGAAGATTAAAAGTTGTTAATTAACAAGATATATAACGATTGAAGCTCGATGTTCGTGAGAGTTGGTAGTGTGGTTTAGAATCTGAGACTTGTGATTTCAGTTTGTGTTATGTGGATTAATATAATCAAACCTAGAGCTAAAGATTGTAAGTTAAGTGAAATGGATATTAAGTCAATGAGCACAGTTGTAATGTATATAAAGCCCCCAAATTCAGGTACTAGAAACCCGAACTCGGTGCTTCACGATACCATTTCTATGAGCGGAATAATACTAATAATAATAACAATAATATAAATAACAAACTTAATTTACATAATTATCAGAGTCTAGCTCCCCAGGTACGAGACCTTTAAACATTCATTACAATACATGATAATAAATATATATCATATTTGTCTTAATAAAGTTAACTATTACATAAAAATAGCCTTGCACTCATTCAGCAATCTTTCCTTTCCCTTTATTCTTAGCCGAGCCTTCTTCTTGTTCACACTTAGCTGAAAACATTTAAATTAAGCAAGGATGAGCATTTGAGTGCCCAGCAAGTATTAACAATTATATATATATATAAGCTGAAAGAATTTAAATGTTTTCTTTATACTACCCTTCTACAACAAATCAATACTTATGAAGTAATCTGAACAGATAATAATAACATAACAACCCTCTTTCAAAATTTTGAAACTACGTACTGACTATAAATAGGGTTAAGGTGACATATTATGAACATTATTTTCATTTTCGAAAAGGTTAAACAAAACTTCATATGTAAAACGTCATAACTTACGGGCACGGGGGTGATCAGCCTGTTGTACCCTGTATTGATCAATACTACATTGCAAGAACGATGTTATTGTTCACTCTGTCCACCTTGGGTGCATAAAAAGTTTTCCCGTGTAAGGGATGTTCATACTTGTCAGGGTTCCAAACCAAAGGTTTTATCTTGTTCAACAATAATCTATAATTCAACATATATATATACGGGTTATTAACAAAGGTGTATCAACATGTGATTAAATACAATGATTATCCAAGTGGGGACACTTGTACAACCATTTATAGAAATTAACGAACAGAATATATATTTCTAAATTACCATATACTAACATGTTGATAATCAATGAACGTATATAATATAGGATTAAAATCTGTACAATAATAATATAATTCTGAAACATTCTTACTCATGTCCATTGCATAAAGAAAATGCAAAGGTAGGATACTTGCCTGGTCTGCTGCTTACAAAATGCAACTTAGTATTATCTTTTATATCCCGACCTATCATTAATCAGATCATTCGTTCGATTAGAACAATATACCATAACACATAGTACTACATTTCGCAGTCAGCACATAACCTAATCACATTTGTCACACATGTTCAACAACCATTGAATCACAAATAAACACTTATCAAATCAACCTATCTAAGTCCAGATCAATTTCTGAAACATGTCGGTGTACCGACAGCTTTATCGGGTATAATCGAGTTTAAGACTCTAATCTGTATCTCAATATCCATAAGTATCAGTCATATTATTTTAAATGACTTAATAATAATTTTAAAACATTTATTATAATTTATCATGAATTTTCAAACACCAGAATCATTATCAAATGATTTAAATATCCAACAATTCTATTATGATTAATATTTGATTAATAATAATCTATTAATGAAACCATTGCCAAAATATTAAAGTTATGTATAATAACTCAAAATATTTTTAAAACATTAATATTACCCTTAAATGATTTTTAAAACATTTAAAATTATTTTAAATAATTACCATTAATATTTAAATATTAATGTACTATTATCAAAATTTTAAAAAGTCATTAAATATAACTTAAAATATTTTTAATTCATTTATATCCTTTTTAAATGATTTTTAAGTTAATAAAACCATTTTTAAATTATTTATTTAATATAATTATTAAATAAATTTAATATCATTAATGTTAAATTATTATCATTAATATTAAATTAATAATGAAATTATCCTTTAAATATTAAAAGTTATATTTTATAACTTAAAATATCTTTAAACACTTTATTTTCATTTAAAATGATTTTTATAATATTAAAATCATTTTTAAACTAATTTATTTAATATAATTATTAAATAACTTTAATATCATTAATAATAATTAATTAATGAATTTAACCTTTAAATATTGAAAGTTATATTTTATAACTTCAAATATTTTTAAATACCTTATATTTATTTAAAATGATTTTTAATATAATAAAATCATTTTTAATTTATTTATTTAATTCATTTATTAAATAAATTAATTATCATTAATATTAATTTATTAATGAAATTTATCACAAAATATTAAAAGTCATTAAAAATAACTTAAAATATTTTCATATATCATAATATAATTTTAAATGATTTTTCATGTATTAAAATCATTTTTCAATAATTTATTTAATATTATAATTAAATAAATTAAATACTTTTAATATTCCAAAAATATTAAATATTTATGAAATATATTCAAAATAATTAAATACTAATTTTCAAACTTTAAAATAATTTTTAATAATTTATTTTGTATTTTTAATAATTAAAAACTAATTTTCTATAATTATTTAATAAAAAATATAATTTTATAAATAATCTGTCTCTAAAGACCACCTATAGCGGCAGTAACTGTCGCTATAGGTGTTCTTCGTTCTCTAGCCAAACCCGTAAACTCAAGTGTGATCGAGAGTAGCTACTTTGACCAATGATTAAACACTGATAAATTAGTTTCTGGACAAACTATGACTTAGATTTTGTAGTATTAGTGCACGTCTACAAGACCCAACAACAAACATGGCAATCAAGCATAAAACCAACAAGATCTAAGCCCTCAAAGAAAATTGTCAGACCTGTTCACTTTGGGCTTCCACTACATGATACTCGAGTAATGTTTTTGTGATCTAACATCTTCAATGTCTAGCAAACATGTAGGACTATATATCTAATATAAAACATAAGCAAAACATCAACAGAATATCAAGATCTCTACCGGTCAAACCTTGTCAGAATCCACGCTCATGAACTTTCACGGGTTTACCCGTAAAAGTTCAAATGAACTTTTTCTCGCTTGGTTTGACCAATCCCCAATTCTAGTATGTTTGTGATATAAGAGATATAAAAGCTTTACATTGTAGTATATCTATCATACTATAATCTTAATACAACAAACAACACAAATCTCTAACATATTACAAGATCTAAAGCGTCCAAAAGTCTTGTCGCATTTATTTACGGGCAAGATCTGGGTTACCAGATTTTGTCCAATCACGGCTCGATAACGACGTTTGACTAACAATATCTTGCAACCTTTTTTAGATATGAACTTGATTCTTGTTGCAGATCAAAGCCCAGATACCAGAGTACACATAAAAATTTAAAAACAACAAGAATCCTAAACTACCAAAGATCTGTGGCCACTGACATTCGTTGTCAGACCACAGTTTGATTTTTTTTCAGATTTTGTAAAAACTCAAATTCGAGCCTCTAGATGTTATGGATCCAACATCTAGCAACCCAGATCGTCATAGACACTACTAAAAACACGTTTAACACAAAAATTTTAACATCTAACAATAGATTAATGGACAGAAATCAAGGCTAGAGTTTATACCTTCTTTGATCAATTGATGATTCAAGGCTACTGATTTGGTTAGTGGATTTCGTGGGGCTGTTTTTGTGACTAACAAATGAAGCGAAATTCGTGGGTTTTGGTGAGAGGAGCTCTTGGATAAGTGTTTGAGCAAAATGGGCTAACAATTGACCTTTTTCTCTCTCCAATTTATATATATAAATGTTAGATGCATGTATGGTTGATCAAAATGGCTGATGGCTATCAATTTTTATCACATGGGGTTGTTGGATTTGGTCACCAACTTCCCCTATTGTCAAAACCTATATATTAGCTTCAATTATACAACTAAGGGTAATTTAGTCTTTTGGCTTATAATTTTAAAGGCAATCTTGTAAATTGACAAAACCTTAGGGTTTAACCCTTGGGGTTTAACCCTAAGGTTTAGCACATAGCGTTTGCAATATCTAGTAATTAGGGTTTATACAAAATTAAAATTTTAGTTTCTAAAATTTGTAATTAGAGTTTTCTTAATTAGGTTAACTTTCTAATTATATATGAACATTAGGTTATTATATAATAATTATAATTAACCTTGCTAATTTAGCAATTAGGGTTTATAATTTTGGTAATTAGGGTTACCAAATCACAATTAGGGTTTATAATTCAAACATTAGGGTTTCTAGAAATTAATATATCTAAATGTTAATTAGGGTTGACCTAATTAACCATAAAATCATATAACACAATTATATAATAGTCTTAAACTTTCAATTGAGTTTTAATTTAGGGTTTCCCACAGTAAAACTAAGGTTTTCAAATACTGCACCATAATTGATCAATCATTGCCAATTCACATTCATACAATACGTATTTATAGCACTGAAAAATCAAAATATAATTAATATTATATTATTATTCTCATGCCTTGATCAAAATCCAAAATTAGGATTTGATTCCATATCCGATTTATCTCTAAATTTAACATCATTAAGTTAAAAATAATTAACTTAATTAATCTAGCATAAATTCTTATAATAAAATAATTATTATAAATATTCTAAAAACTATTTCATATATTATTTAAATAATATATGATTATATTTTTCATGGAAAATAATTAATAAAAACATTTCTACTATAAAATTAATTATTATAATAATATAATTTATAATAATCAATAATTCTAAAATAAAATCGCTTGCAATTATTCATGTAATAAATATATTTTATATTCATCAAATAAATACATATACATAACCTTGGCACATATTTCCCCATATTTGTTTTGATAATAAAAAAATTAATACGCAAAAATTATGATTTATTTGTATAGAAAATATCGGGTTGTTACATTCACCCTCCCTTATAAAGATTTTGTCCCTGGAATCACCATTTTAAAACCTATACATACAAAGGTACATAACATACGCAATCATGGCAAGTAGATCTTGATCATAAATGATCGCACTGATCTTTAACTATTCACATAAAGATTGTCTATCTGATTCAACGGAAATTTGATTTCTAAAAGAACTCAATTTCCTCCTTCAAAATTTCTTTATAAAATAATTTTCTATATATATGAAAATCATGAATATATAGCAAATAAAAGTTATACGAATAATACCTGGAGTCCCATTGCCAGCTGCTGCCGTATCCTGGACTGTTATGTTGTAAACCCTCGTAGTTGATTTTGTTGGCTTGCTCGATGTCGTTGGTCCCGTGATTGCTAAAGTCCCGCTGCCCTTGCCCGTATTCACACTACCTGCCTCCATTCTCCGTTTTGGGCAATCCTTCACCCTATGCTCAGTCAACCAGCATAGAAAACACCCACTGTTCATTCCTGGATTGGGGCAGTTGGGAGAGATATGGCCCTCCTGCCCGCACTTATAGCAAAAAAACTTTCCTTTCAAACATTCACTGGAGTGGTTCTTTCCACAGTTTCCATACTGCACCACTAGCTTCTTAACACCTTCATGTTTTACCTGTACACTTTCAACACTGCTCACCTTCCTCTTTTCACTCTTATTCCCACTATTAATTTCTACCTTCCCAGTTCCTACTGTCTTGCCCTTGTTCTTCCTCTCCTTGTTGTAGAGGCTCATGGTCTCACTCCCCTCCTCAGCAATAATTGCCTTCTCTAAAAGTGCTACAAATGTAGGGATCTACAACACTGCTACCTTGTTGTAGAGCCAGGATTTTAATCCCAGCTCAAACCTTTTAGCTTTCCTAGCCTCCATATCAACTTGATGCGGAGCAAACCTAGCTAACTCATTGAACTTTGCGGCATATTCCGCAACTGACATATCCCCTTGCTTTAACTCCAGAAATTTCACCTCCATTCTAGCCTGCATACTAGCTGAAAAATAATTTTCAAAAAACAAAGTCTTAAACCTATCCCATGTAACAACACCTTCTCCTGACCTCGTCTGATTCACTTCCCACCAAAAATTTGCCTCACCCTTCATCATGTAGGTGGCAAAAGCGGTCTTTTGCCCCTCAGCTACCCTAGCTATCACGAACGCCTTCTCAATCTCCTTAACCCAAGTTTGGGCTTCTACAGGGTCAGTTGTACCTTTGAATTCCGGCGGTCCCACAGCCTTGAAATCTTTAAAGTTAGCTAAACGGTTGTCCGGCTGGTTCCCTGCGGCTGACATTCCTTGTTGCATAGCCTGTGCTACCATGTTTTTGAAATGCTACATCGGGTCTGCTTGTTGTTGTTCCTCAACATTATTGACAGATTCATCTACCCTTTGATTTCTAGTTTGACGTCTTGGCGGGATTATCTGATTAAATAAACATGAATTAACTTATATTCTAAACCTTATCATATAAGTTTAATATATTAAACTTGTTTCATTACTCAAACTTAGATTCATATTTATTCATCGATTTCAAAATACTTTACATACCACAACATATACTACTTTAAACATCAGCTATCCCTTTGTGACTACAAAAGTCGGGATTTACAACCTTGACCAACATAAAAGTTGAGAATATTACATTACACAAACATACTAAGCACACATATTATATTAAACATGCCTACACAACAGAACCTATACTACCTATTTACTAAGCCTCTTTTCTTGGATAACTCTTCGCCTGATGATCTTCCAACCCACATACAAAACATGCACCTGGTTTATAGTCGGGACAATACAGAGTGGTATGCCCCTCTTAGCTGCAAAGATAACATATTCTTTTCCCTTTCTTCTTACCGGGTCTTTCTAAGTCATGGTCTTCTATCTTTCTTTTCCCCTTATTACTCGGAGCTGCACACGATGTGCTGCTTGAGGCTCCCATCTGATCAATTTGAATTTTAAGCTTATCCTGCTCTTCCATTGTTTCTATTAATGCCTGACGCAGTTGACTATTAAGCAGATTTTCTATCTCCCACAACCTTTCCAGAGAAGAAACCTTGTTCCTCAGATTCTGCACTTCCATTGATGCTTGATCAGCTTCAACTTTAGTGTTCGAATCACTATCTGTCAGTTCCACCATTTTCGGATCTGGAACTACGTTTTCCAAGATAACCACCTCGTCCGAGTTGGTTTCATTTGAGCCTCTATTTCAGCTATTGGCTTTGATATTAGCTCGGGTGTATGGGTCTGATCCTTCTTCAAGTTATAAGCATACAACAAGCCTTTTCCACCAGACATCTATAAACATAAATTATCCTGATTAGCATATAATATATACACACCGCAAATAATAGTTTTATAAAAGTTATCTTTTAGTTTGTTTGACGATGAATTTAATTAATTTATCTCTTTTTAAACTTTATATGAGTTATTTGTATTTTCAACGTTTCCCTCTGTTCTAAGGTTATAGCCTAAGGTCTAACCCACCTAAGGTGTCTAACCCTAAGCTCTGATACCAACCTGTAAAGCCCCCAAATCCAGGTACTTGAAACTCGAACTCGGTGCTTCACAATACCATTTCTATGAGCGGAATAATACTAATAATAATAACAATAATATAAATAACAAACTTAATTTACATAATTATCAGAGTCTAGCTCCCCAGGTACGAGACCTTTAAACATTCATTACAATACATGATAATAAATATATATCATACTTGTCTTAATAAAGTTAACTATTACATAAAAATAGCCCTGTACTCATTCAACAATCTTTCCTTTCCCTTTATTCTTAGCCGAGCCTTCTGCTTGTTCACACTTAGCTGAAAACATTTAAATTAAGCAAAGATGAGCATTTGAGTGCCCAGCAAGTATTAATAATTATATATATATATATAAGCTGAAAGAATTTAAATGTTTTCTTTATACTACCCTTCTACAACAAATCAATAGTTGTGAAGTAATCTGAACCGATAATAATAACATAACAACCCTCTTTCAAATTTTTGAAACTACGTACTGACTATAAATAGGGTTAAGGTGACATACTATGAACATTATTTTCATTTTCGAAAAGGTTAAACAAAACTTCATCTGTAAAACGTCATAACTTACTTGCACACGGGGGTGATCAAATTAGATTGTACCTATATTGATCAATACTACATTGCAAGACTGTTATCGTTCACTCACCTCGGGTGCATAAAAAGTTTTCCGTGTAAGGGATGTTCATACTTGTCGTAGTTTCCAAACCAAAGGTTTTATCTTGTTCAACAATAATCTATAATTGTTCAATATATATATATATATATATATATATATATATATATATATATATATATATATATATATAGTTATTAACAAAGGTGTATCAACACGTGATTAAATACAATGATTATCCAAGTGGGGACACTTATACAACCATTTATAGAAATTAACTAAACGTAATATATATTACAATTACCATATACTAACATGTTGATAATCAATGAGCGTATATAATATAGGGTTAATAATCTGTACAGTAATAATATAATTCTAAAACATTCTTACTCATGTCCATTAAATAAATAAAATTCAAAGGTAGGATACTTGCCTGGTCTGCTGCTTACAAAATGCAACTTAGTATTATCTTTTATATCCCGACCTATCATTAATCAGATCATTCATTCGATTAGAACAATATACCATAACACATAAGTATCGCATTTTACAACAAACACATAACCTAATCACATTTGCCACACATGTTCAACAACCATCAATCACAAATAAACACTTATCAAATCAACCTATCTAAGTCCGGATCAATTTCTTCAAACATGCCGATTATCTGCAAACACTTTATCGGTAATAATCGAGTTTAAGACTCTAATCAGATCTCAATATCCGTAAGTATCATCATATTATTTTTAAATGACTTAATAATAATTTTAAAACATTTATTATAATTTATCGCTTAATTTTCAAACACCGAATCATTATCAAATGATTTAAATATCCAACAATTCT
Organism: Panax quinquefolius; assembly: GCA_020205615.1. Taxonomy (NCBI): domain Eukaryota; kingdom Viridiplantae; phylum Streptophyta; class Magnoliopsida; order Apiales; family Araliaceae; genus Panax; species Panax quinquefolius. The sequence continues at coordinate 67,874,518 of CM035152.1, read as the reverse complement.
ATTATGATTAATATTTGATTAATAATAATCTATTAATGAAACCATTGCCAAAATATTAAATTTATTTATAATAACTCAAAATATTTTTAAAACATTAATATTAACCTTAAATGATTTTTAAAACATTTAAAATCATTTTAAATAATTACCATTAATATTTAAATATTAATGTACTATTATCCAAATATTAAAAGTCATTAAATATAACTTAAAATATTTTTAATTCATTTATATCCTTTTTAAATGATTTTAAGTTAATAAAACCATTTTTAAACTATTTATTTAATATAATTATTAAATAAATTTAATATCATTAATGTTAAATTATTATCATTAATATTAAATTATTAATGAAATTATCCTTTAAATATTAAAAGTTATATTTTATAACTTAAAATATCTTTAAACACTTTATTTTCATTTAAAATGATTTTTATAATATTAAAATCATTTTAAAACTAATTTATTTAATATAATTATTAAATAACTTTAATATCATTAATAATAATTAATTAATGAATTTAACCTTTAAATATTGAAAGTTATATTTTATAACTTAAAATATTTTTAAATACCTTATTATTATTTAAAATGATTTTTAATATAATAAAATCATTTTTAATTTATTTATTTAATTCATTTATTAAATTAATTAATTATCATTAATATTAATTTATTAATATAATTTATCACAAAATATTAAAAGTCATTAAAAAAATAACTTAAAATATTTTTTTATATATCATAATATAATTTTAAATGATTTTACATGTATTAAAATCATTTTTAAATAATTTATTTAATATTATAATTAAATAAATTAAATACTTTTAATATTTCAAAATATTAAATATTTATGAAATATATTCAAAATAATTAAATACTAATTTTTAGACTTTAAAATAATTTTTAATAATTTATTTTCTATTTTTAATAATTCAAAACTAATTTTCTATAATTATTTAATAAAAAATATAATTTTATAAATAATCTGTCACTAATGACCACCTATAGCGACAAAACCGTCGCTATAGGTGTTCTTCGCGTTCCTGGCCAAACCCAGAAACTCAAGTGTAGAGACTAAGTGGGCTACTTTGACCAATGATTAAACACTGATAAATTACTTTCTGGACAAACTATGACTTAGATCTTGTAGTAATAGTGCACGTCTACAAGACCCAACAACAAACATGGCAATTAAGCATAAAACCAACAAGATCTAAGCCCTCAAAGAAATTGTCAGACCTGTTCACTTTGGGCTTCCACTACATGATATTCGAGTAATGTTTTTGTGATCTAACAAATTCAATGTCTAGCAAACATGTAGGAATACAGATCTAATACAAAATATAAGCAAAACATCAACAGAATATCAAGATCTCTACCGGTCAAATCTTGTCAGAATCCACGCTCATGAACTTTTTGGGTTGCCCATAAAGTTCAGCCGTGAACTTTCTGCTTGGTTCGACCAATCCCCAATTCCAGTATGTTTGTGATATAAGAGATATAAAAGCTTTACATTGTAGTATATCTATCATACTATAATCTTAATATAACAAACAACACAAATCTCTAACATATTACAAGATCCAAAGCGTCAAAAGTCTTGTCAGACCATTTCTGGGCAAGATCTGGGTTACCCAGATTTTGTCCAGTCATGGTCGGTCAACGACGTTTGACTAACAATATCTTGCAACCTTTTTAAGATATGAACTTGATTCTTGTTGCAGATCAAAGCCCACATACCAGAGTACACATAAAAACTTAAAAAAACAAGAATCATAAACTACCAAAGATCTGTGGCCACTGACATTCGTTGTTAGACCACAATTTGATTTTTTTCCAGATTTTGCAAAAACTCAAATCGAGCCTCTAGATGTTATGCATCCAACATCTAGCAACCCATATTGTCATAGACACTACTAACAACACATTTAACACAAAAAATTTAACATCTAACAATAGATTAATGGACAGAAATCAAGGCTAGGGTTTATACCTTCTTTGATCAATTGATGATTCAAGGCTACTGATTTGGTTAGTGGATTTCGTGGGGCTGTTTTTGTGACTAAAAAATGAAGGGAAATTCGTGGGTTTTGGTGAGAGGAGCTCTTGGATAAGTGTTTGAGCAAAATGGGCTAACAAGTGACCTTTTTCTCTCTCCAATCTATATATATATATAAATGTTAGATGCATGTGTGGCTGATCAAAATGGTTTATGGTTGTCAATTTTCTTCACATGGGGTTATTGGATTTGGTCACCAACTTCCCCTATTGTCAAAACCTATATATTAGCTTCAATTATACAACTAAGGGTAATTTAGTCTTCTGGCTTATAATTTTAAAGGCAATCTTGTAAATCATTATAAACCCTTGGGTTTTGACCTCAGGGTTTAAACCTTAAGGTTTAGCACATAGCATTTTTGTAATATCTAGCAATTAGGGTTTGTATAAAATAAAAAATTTTAGTTTCTAAAATTTGTAATTAGGGTTTTCTTAATTAGGTTAACTTTCTAATTATACATGAACATTAGGTTATTATATAATAATTATAATTAACCTTGCTAATTTAGCAATTAAGGTTTATAATTTTGGTAATTAGGGTTACCAAATCACAATTAGGGTTTATAATTCAAACATTAGGGTTTCTAGAAATTAATATATCTAAATGTTAATTAGGGTTGACCTAATTAACCATAAAATCATATAACACAATTATATAATAGTTTTAAACTCACAATTGAGTTTCAATTTAGGGTTTCCCACAGTAAAACTAGGGTTTTCAAATACTGCACCATAATTGATCAATCATCGCCAGTTAACATTCATACAATACATATTTATAGCACTGAAAAATCAAAATATAATTAATATTATATTATTATTCTCATGCCTTGATCAAAATCCAAAATTAGGATTTGGATTCCATATCTGATTTATCTGCCAAATTTAACATCATTAAGTTAAAATAATTAACTTAATTAATCTAATAAATTCTTATAATAAAATAATTATTATAATTATTCTAAAATCATTTCATATATTATTTAAATAATATATGATTATATTTTCATGGAAAATAATTAATAAAAATATTTCTATATAAAATTAATTATTATAAGAATATAATTTATAATAATCAATAATTCTAAAATAAAATCGCTTGCAATTATTCATGTAATAAATATATTTTATATTCATCACATAAATACATATACATAACCTTGGCACATATTTCCCCATATTTATTTTAATAATAAAAAAATTTATACGCAAAATTTATGATTTATTTGTATAGAAAATATCGGGTTGTTACAATGTAACTATTTGATAATGTGATTTGGATGCTAAATGCTTTATGTTATATGTTAATGAGTTTTCAGATTCTTGTTATGTGGTAGATTAATATGGTTAGACCTTAAGCTAAATGTTATAACTTAACTAAGATGGGAATTGAATCTATGAGGATAATTTTATGTAGCTAATTGATGTGTCGAACTTAATGGTATGTGTAGGACGTTTTGTGAATGTGGGTTGCAATTGTGTAGCTAACGCACGAGGAAAGTTTCTTATCCCTAACTTGTTATTATATGCAAGTTTCTTGAATCTATTATTCAATTGGGCAAGTTCTCTAATCATAATCTATTGTTGAGTAAGTTTCTAAACTCTACTTTCCATTGAGCAAGGTAATTAATCTTTGCTTCTTCATCCCAAGCAAGATTGCTTTGGTTATTCAAAGTCTGTAATTTTGTTGAAAGAATTATCTTGTTGTAAAATGTTTATTCATCTACAAATAATTGTTGTCCGATCTTGATCACCAATGTCATTGTACAATCTTACATTGTTGTACCGAACTCTTAGTTGACTAGCGACCCTTTATTGATTCAACTAATCCTTAGTTGATGAATGTTCTAGAATCTGAATTACCCTTGAAGTCAATCCTAACCAAACTTCCTTTGGTTTGCTTATGTATCTCTACAATTTTGAAAGCATATAGACGATGACTAGCACTTGTTCAATTTATAAACGGCAAAACTAATGATTTGACCACTATTGTTGGCACGTTTTATTTAATATACCACTGAACTTTTAATTTTTCGATTACCACATTCAACTAATTAATATTTTAAAATTAGGTCATTCCGTAAAAAAATTTTGAGGGACGTTAAATTGATTTAAATATTCTCTTACGTGGAAAATACAAAAAAATAAAAAAAAACAATGTTCAAATGACGTGGCTTATAACACATTTGACTTGGTCTTATAACCAGAACAACTGAAGACACCGGAAGTTATGGAGAGGGCTTCTCGTTTTGGATTAGATGACTTCTCAGTTTTTAGATGAACATACATGGCATATTTCATTTGTTTCAAGACAACTAATAATCAGAATCAAAGGTAGAGTCCTAGTAGATGAAGTGTGTATACTATATAAATAGATCGACTCTCTATATTTCTGGCAGTATGTATGGTTATTTCACTATTCTATACTCCCTCTTTTTGTTTAAGTGTAATCTGATGGTTACTTATAAGCCTGTGCTTCCGGATTTTGATGAGAATGAAACCCCTTTTGTTCTGGTTCTGAGAAGCCCCCTCCATGAACTAGAGATCTGACGCGGTGGAGAATCCAAAGAAGACTCGATCGGAAAGGCGGTGCTCGCTCGGAAAGAGGATCCGAACAGCGACGTTTATGGCCTTAATCCATCGCTCAATCTCCTCCTCGAGACTGGACCACGACATCTTCTGAACCTCGAGACTGGACCACGACATCTTCTGAACCTCATCGATACTGAGCTTTTTTAACCCTAGCCACGACAGGCTTTCTTCTAAAAATTCTCTCCGGCAGATACTATAAGTGTGTGAACACTTCTTGTCGTAGCTGGTCGTCGCCTTTCGCTTAGCAATCTCATGTAAATCATTGATTGTTCCCGACGGGAGGGCATCAATTCAGCTACTAAATTATTGGGGAATTGGAACGATGGATTTGGGTTTTTAATTTGATGGATTTTAAATTCATTTTATAAGACCAAGTCAAATGTTACTTGCCACGCCATTCTTACATTGTTTTTTTTTTGTATTTTCCACGTAAGAAAATATTTAAATTAATTTAACGTCCGTCCAAATTTATTAACGGAATGACCTAATTTTAGAATATTAATTAGTTGAATGGGGTAATCAGAAAAATTAAAAGTTCAGTGGTGTATTAAGTAAAACGTGCCAACAATAATGGTCAAATCATTAGTTTTGTCATTTATAAACCATTGATACTCTATCTCTTATTGATTCATTGATATACTTTGTTCATAAAGATATTGTAATCAAACTTTTGAATAGTTACTGAACCCTATTTGATTCTACTAGTATTTGGTTGATGAGCGTTCTAAAGATCTAGAATTCCTTTGAAATTAATTCCAAACCAAACTTTCTTTGGTATAAAACCTAATGATTAAAGCTAAAGTGAACAACCCTATTATATGGGATTATTTTAGAGCTACGCGAAAACGTTAAAATGTTTGCGTAATACATAGTACAAAGGGTTGATCACCTGGAGTACGATACAATGGTCCATATAGTCCTTTAAACTGTTAAAGGTTAACAATAGAAATGCTTGTTAACCTAGGACATAGATGATGGTTATGGTCTTTTAGACTGTTAAAGGTTAAAGTAGAAGTACTTGACAACCTAGAACATAGTTCGTGGTCTTTTGACCCACAATGTATTCTTTTGATATTGATATCTGTTATTTGATTTAAAAATTCATCATTTCTTTGAGCTCATAGCTTTTGAATTAGAGCTTAATACTTCCAGTAAGAATACATTACAATTGAAAACTCAATCAATTGTCATTCATAGACTATTATTATATATTGTTCTTCTTGTGGGCATTTGTTTGCTCACTCTTGCACAAAATAATGCATATGAGATCAAGAAGTCTGAAGAGCTTTCTACAAGCAAGGGCAAAGGCAAAAGCAAAATGTTTGATTATATAATGTTTAGTTTACCTATTTATTTATGAAGCTTATGTAATAGACTTGATTATGATTATGTTTTATTATTTCGCTGATGATGTAATAACAAAGGTTAGATGACATAGGATTTATTTTGAGATTATATAACCCTTTAAAGGAAGGATTATCTATTATGCTTGTGAGATTTATTTATATCCTTTGTTTATTGGTAGATAGTGAAAGTAGTATGCACACAAGCTAATCATGTATGATGATAAAGCATATACTTTGTAAAAATCTTATTCATATATTAATAAAATAATTGTTTATTTAAAGGTGTTTATATTATATACATAATGATGTTATATTTAAATGGGATAAACCCATAGTTTTAAGCAATACTTTTAGAATCATGATGATGATCATTCTAATGAGATCTAAACTATTAGATAGCTTAAAACTAAAATAGTTCCCAATCGATGGATTACTAAATAGGGGATTAGTGAATCCGGATAGATTAGTACATACGTTTCTTGCTCTTTGGAAGAAGATGATTGATCTCATAATCATTTGTGTGGAGACACTAAAGCAGGTATGTAGGTGCTTATTGGAGAATAATTACATTGAACGTTGCTCGCTAAGGAAAACCTAATGGATTTTTACTCGCCCATCAATAGGAATTCCTTTAGAGACAATAGAACAAGTAATCCTTAGACTTGAGATCATCATAGTATCTTATGTATGATGAGTTATACTTTGACATGTCGTTTAACACCCTAAGGGTATATCCAAGGGTATGCTTGGGTATAATTAATTATACATGAAGATAATGAATGATCAATAAAGGATCTACCACTTCTAGTTAAAGAAGTGAATGTCCTATGTGATTCGATATATAACAACTCAGTAGTCCTTGAACAAAGCAGAATGAAATCAGAAAGTTGTTTCTAATTTGCATTATCGGAGTTTGTGCATTTAGGATCGGAATACATATAATTAAATAAAATAAGACTTGATAGTAAATACATGTCTTATATTTACTTGGGACATTGTATGGTAGAATGAATGAATTGTACGGTAACTATTTACTCAAATATTCTTTTATAATTAATGTTAAAATCTATATTATCTGGAAATTCGTTGATCGATAAGGGGGCTTACCCTTATTGAAAAATAAATAATATTTAATTAAATAAATAAATAGTTTAATTTATTTATTTAAATAAGATTAAATTGCTCTAATTGATTTATTCACAACCGGTTTAATATGGAGAACCTAAAGGTCACACCATAAAAGGAAGAATAATTATTAAAGAAGCTAATGACATAATTGTAATAATAAGTTAAGTATATTTAATTTAATCTATGGTGATGGAATAAATTAAATAGCTTAAAATTTATTATTTAGTATTTTGGAAATATTAAATATAAATTAATAAGAGTCTTATTATTATTATTATTATTTAATTCCTAAAGGAGTTTGGGAATTGATTAATAAGATACTCTCTCTCATATACATTCTTAATAAGATTAAGGGGCTGTCGACATCGGGATTTTTATTTGTCCCTTTCCGTTCTTATCTTTTGGTGTTCTCATGTTAGGTGAGATTTGTTTAAAAAAACAAGTTTGAAAAAATTTGACATGTATATGTCGACGATTTGACTATAAGAGTCGCCAGTTGGTTATTTTTAAATGGTTGCACCAACTCAACCGAGAAAAGATTTGCACAAAGACCTAGTGATGTGACACTGTTTAAATGGTCTGCAAAACCTAAATTTAATAGTGTCCGGGGACTTGATTAAGCGGAAGGAAGGTGTTAGGCACCCCCCGACTTCAGTGATAACACGATTACCACCACTTTTCAATTTAAACTTTTATCTGAATGTGTATGTGTAGGTCTGTGTGCAGTTGTTTGGAAGTAGTGCAATGCCTCATTTGCACCTATATACAAAGGGTTTGACTTTTGTATAAAAGTTTAATTTTAACGAGATATGGCAGTGATGTTTTGTAAAATAGGTTTTTCAAGCCCTTATGCTCAATAGTAATTAAGGCCTTTGATAATTCCATTTTATTATGTGTTTGACTTGATTGCTTTTATTTTTCGAGATGCGAAGCATCTTCGAGAAAATAAGATATATAGTAGTGCCGAACTCTTTGTGGGCATGAGAGCCATCTAAGGAAATTCAGACATCGTGAATAATTTACAAGCTGGTGATAGCTGAAAATGTCCATCACGGGAACTAAATCTAGATTCAGGAACTGAATTTGTGATCATATGATTCCTAGGCTCACATGATAAAGCAATATGTATAAAATCTAAAACAAGAACTAGATTTGATTAAATCTAAACTATTTCAGCTTCATCGGTTCCAGTTTAATCACCATGAACCGGTTAAAGTGAGAAATATCCAGATTGAGACAAATCTAGCCCGCTGCAAAAGCTAGAAAACGAATTAGATTTGAGTAAATCTAAGCATTCCAGCTTCAACGGTTCCAGTTTAGTCACCATGAACTGGATAAAGTAAGAAATAGCCATATTTAGGCAATCTAACCCGCGGGCTGATAAATAATTATATATATATATATATATGAACAATCAACTGCCACAAAGTGAACTCCGTGCAGGACATGAAATGTAAATATACTAGCGATAACTCGTGCCTGAAGGCACTGTATAATTAAAAAAATTAAAAAAAATAAATCATGAACAAAAAAAATGAAGCACTGAATATGGACACACACTAAACTAAAATCCTAATTAATTCTTAACACACCCGCACTTTCCATACTCCACAAAACATTTAAATGAAAAATTCTTATAAAGACAAATTTCAATGAATAGATAAAGAATATACAACTTTAATAGTCAAATTCTCATAAATTTAAACTAAGTTTTACTACATTTCAAGATTTTTTTTATTATTTATAAGTCTTTTTGATTGATTGTAAGTTTTTAAATAGTAACTTGACAATTAAAAATTATTTTTTGCTTGTTATAACAACTCCTTTTTTTGGTCGCACGTAGATGGGTATATAGTTTCGCAGAGCCGTAACTTGATACAAAAACTGATTGTAGGTCGTTATATAAATTTAGGATTAGCTCAGCAATGAAGTTTAAAAATGAAGAACAAAGAAATAAGAGATATGGAGATGTTAAACAAATAAGGTGATGAATGACTAATGATTAAGTTATATGGTCAATTTATAATTTGCTAATGTAACAGATTGTAGGATCAAGTCTTTATGAATTTTAATCCATAGATATATGGATGACCCATGTAGCTTCCTTTATTAGATCAATCAAATAATGGTAAACAACTATAAAAGGACATGCAGAAACAAATTTTTTTTAAACAGCCAAAGAAAAAACACATCCATCCAAAAGGAAGGCACAAGAGTACACAGATGAGGTCAACAAATATGTACAATCAAGTCCTGGTTAAAGTAATTGTTATCTGCTTTTATGCTATGTGATTTTTTTATAGAAACATTATAGTTTAATAGGTGGATAAGTTAAGATGAATTTAGGTTGTAGTACAATTGTAACCTTTAATGGTTGACATATGGGAGTTGGGCTAAACAATTCATTCAGAGAGTGAAGATATATACAAAACTTGTAACCGATCTAATTCACTGTTATGGGCAGTGTAGATGAAACGGGAACTTGTTTGTTGGTTGTTTATGGGAAACCACTTAGAGTACCATATGGACTGCTAGTAGAGACACAATGTGTGCTGAGTCCTAGAAAAGTTATAAGAAGAAGATAAGAATGTAAATCATCAAAGATGATGAATGTATAAGTAAGACATCTCCGTATGCCATGAAGTCATTAACCGACAAAGGAAGTTGGTCGCGTAAACTTAGTTTGTAAGAACGTGAACCCTAAGAAGTAAAGTTAAGTAAACCAATGAGTAAGTCAAGTATATGACTAATTGATGTATGTGTTATTTCCTTATGTGCTATATAGGAATTGGAATGAGCAGTTCAGCGTAAACTATAAGCTGTAGCTGTGCGTAAGGCAAGTTCCCTAATTTCATTCATATTTGAAATGAATGCTTGTTTCTAAAACTCCTCAGATGTTGAACTTGAGAAGTTTTGTCTATGTGAAAATGTGTGATATTTGTACAAGGTGTTAGAATATATGAGGCCTTGTGCCACAATGTGAACACTTCGGTGTTTCTATGATATGAACTGTTCTGTGATTGAACTGATCAATATGAGAATATTCTATTTATACATGAACTGTTATTGTTAAGTCTATGCTATTGATTCTAGCCAAACAGAATGTGTATAAAAGAGAGTAGAGAATGAAAGTATTTCAAAGTTAATGTGACTAATATTTTAAAATGATAGGAATCGAGATTATTCCTATTATTTAAGCTGCTCTATAACCTTTGTTCGGTTATTGAAGTCCTAAAAGAATGTGTGAATTCTTAAAGTTGTTTGTTCAACTGTTATGACTTGCTGGGCAATTAAATGCTCACACTTTCTTTAAATAAAAACATTTTTAGCGAACGATGTTAGAAGAACTTAAGGATCTCGTAACGATCAAGTTGATCGGTATCCAGAAGAAGTTCCATTCATTATATGAATGCGCGTGAGGATCAAGCGAAGACTTATAATACAGAATGTTAGAATTAAACTATAGAATAGTTTAATGAATGATTATGTATCCTTGGTGGCGGATAAAAGTTACTTGTACAAAATGTAAAGAATAATGTAATTATCATTATTTGTAATGAAAGAGGTTATAAGGTTTTAGAACCTAGTTTTTGAGGATGTATGTTGTTATATTTAGCTATATAATGATGTATGTTTGGAAGAAGATGGGATCGTGACGTACGAAATTCGGATGTGAAAATAGACCGGATTTTGGGGAGTTACAACATAGGCAACCATATTCTATATGGCTCGGTCGCAATAAAAAATAAAAACAACAAAAACATTCCTACACCCTTTTACATTCAGCGTTGAACCTCTTACACCAGGTTTGAACTACGCAGACCTAATCTCCTCTTCAATAGGAGTACGTAGGCAGCCATTTATGGTTCGGTATAACCCCCTACCAAAACACAAATACTTGTCACCTGGTACTGCGATAAAACTTCAATCCAGCACATTTCATCGGCTTCAGACCAAAGGGATGGAACTACTTGACCTCCCCATAAATGGAAGAATTAGCGACCATCAAAGCTGTGGTTGATTCCTTGAAGAGAAACACCAATCCATAAGAGATGGAACTAATTGGGCTCCTCTTAAATAAGAGTACTGGTGACCATCTGTGGTGCGGTGAATCTCAGAGAGGAAAAGTCACGTTCCTCTACACATTTCCATACAGAAACCAGTCCCAAGACACCAAAGAGGGTAGGGATATACACAGAGCAATGATCCATTCTGAAAGATCATATGACGTCTCAATGTCCACACATCAAGGATGAGTTTAGAATGCATCCAAATCACAAGCCCTGAAGAAACATGCAAATATCAAGCAAGTATCAAGGCATAACTAAAAGAGAAGTGAATCAAAATATATTTTCCTGCCATATATAATGTTGTTTGATATATGCAAATATGTTGTACATGAAAAAATGGCTAAGCTAGTCTGTGCAGGAAAATACAAGTCTATCTACGGATCTGTATGTATGTGGACTATCAGATCTAACATAGAATCTCTCTCCAAAGAAGGAGGTAACGCTGCAAGCTACTACCCAATGGTATCTACATGAGCTAGCAGATCTAAGGCCAACTATATGGTGGCATGATGTTCATCAATGTATGCACTCATATCAGCAAAGATGTCAGTCGTAAGGGATCTCACTGAAGCACTATCTGTGACGGCAACATCCCAGGCAGGTAGGGAAGCATCCCGCTCTACAATCAATGCATCTCTGGCTGATCTGGCCTCATCTCTCTCCAATAGAGCGACATTTCTCCCATCAAGAGCTGTCAACATCAAGGTCCTAGCCTAATCTCTCTCAAAGGTCATCAGATCAAGACTCTGCTCTAAATACCATGCTAAATGATGAATCATAGTAGCACTCGTACTGGGAGAATCCATCACAAATGCTGGAAACCCAATAGTCAAATCCTCCTCGGTGGGAATATAAGTTTCCTCTATAGGCTCCCCATCGTCAGAATTAATCCCCTGCACTATGGATACTGCAATAGTCAATGTCGTCTCTGTCTCCATCCATGCAGAATACACAGTAGAACAACCCGGGTGGCTAATGGAAAACGCAGCTAGCTCACGTTGATCCCAACAAGCATACAACCTGTATCTATCCTCTGCTGATAAGTGGCAAGAAGCTAAGCGTTGACTCAATGCCCCCTCAAAAGGATGGAAGTCCTGGAACTGGTCAAACTAACACATAACAGCCAGTGTGTGGTAAGTAGTCACGCCCCTCAAACCAGCTAGAGGGAGATAATCCATGCCCGGAGCATGAGTGATGAAGCCATAGGGTGAGCTGAGCCCTATACATGTCAATATATCAAATGGATCTTTGATCCCTGCCAGGATAATGGACCAAGATGTAGGATCTATACACTCTGCAGGTGGAAAAGAGTACGACATAGCTAACTCATGGGTGAAACAATACCCGTGTCGTCTGAAAGTGCCAATCGGTCTCAAGTGTGACATAAACCACACGTACAACATAACCGAGCTACCTGTGAATACCTCTGCAGGGTAAGTGCTGCAATATATGGCTGACCTCAGTGTCTCTATTATAATCATCATTACAATGGTGTGACCCTCCCTAAGAGCTCTCACTGCCATGATGACGCCAATATATAGCTCATCCATGTACCGTGGCATGTATACATACGACAATACGCAAAGTAGCAAGACATCTACTCTGGCCGAGTGCCAATGATCCTCTAGCATGGTGAAATCCCCAGAGTACCATATATAACTATCCTCAGAGCCAAATTTGTTCATCAGAAAATGCTGGGATATGATGTGACCGATTGTGATCTCATCCTGCACAATTCTATGCCTCAGCCCGGTGAGAGTCATAAACTGTCAGCTCATGTCGCTGATAGCAATCCGCGCGCAAGGTCTGTCCAATGGCAGCTCCATTGTCGATGTCGAGTTTTTTTTTTGTCCCTTTTTTGTTCTTATTTTTTGGTGTTCTCATGTTATGTGAGATTCGTTTGAAAAAATAAGTGAAAAAGGTCCAATATGTATATGTCGACGATTTGACTGTAAGAGCCGCCAGTTGGTGTTTTTAACTGGTTTCACCAACGCAATCGAAAAGGTTTGCACATTAACCAAGTGATGTGACACTACTAAATGGGTCTGTGAAACCGAGATTCATTTGGGTTCGGGGGCTTGATTATGTAGAGGGAAGGTGTTAGGCACCCCCCGACATCTTTGTTACCACGGTGACCGCCACTTTTCAAGAAACTTTTAAATGAATATGTGTGGGGGGGGGTCAATGTGCTGTTATTTGGAAGTAGTGCTATGCCTCGTTCGCACCTATATACACAGGGTTTGAATTTATACAAAAATTTAGTTTTAAACAAGATATAACAATGAGGTTTTATAAAAGAGGTTTTTCAAACCCTATGCTCAATAGTAATTGAGGCCTTTGATACTTCCATTTTATTATTAAATGTTCAGCTTGATTGCTTTTTTTTTCGAGATGCGAAGCATCTTCAAGAAAATAATATATAGCAGTGCCGAACTCCTCATGGGCATGAAAGCCATCTAAGGAAATTCAAACACCGTGAATAATTTACATCTGCCATAAATTGAAATGTCCATCACGAACCAATCTAGATTCATGGGATGAATCAGTGATCACATGATTCCTAGGCTCACATGATGTCGTAGTTTATATGAAAGCAGTAAGCAGTTATATATATATATATATATATATAAGGCTGTAAATATATATATACAGACATGATCAACCACCACGAAGCACCTCCATGGGGGATCAGAAATGTAAATAAATAAAAGCGGTAAATATATATATATATATATATTTATATATATAGACACATGATCCACGACCACGAAGCACCTCAATGGGGGATCAAAAATGTAAATAAAGTAGTAAATGCGATCAAACGCCACGAAGTAAACTCCAGGCGGGACGGAATGTAAATAAAGCAGTAAAAACGATCAACCGCTACGAAGTAAACTTCAAAGGGACTTTAATGTAAATAAAGAGTAAAAAGGCCATGAAGTAAACTCCAGTGCCTAACAAAATATAAATATATATATATATAAGCGGTAAAATGGACATGATATATATATCGATCCTGCTCTCGATTTATCATTTCAAATGATTTTTATATATATATATATATATATATATAAGTATATAAAAGTAGTAAACGCTCTGGATGTAAAATCAAGGCTCATCGAACAAAGTTCGACAACAGTTTATATATATAAGTATATATAAAAAAGTAAATAAACGCTCCGAACGTGAGTCCAGGCTCAATCGAGGCATAACTCGATAATGTTAGTCCATATATATATATATATATATATATATATATATATATATATATATATATATATATATATATATATAACAAGAAAATGAAAAACACGGAACGGAGTTCGGGCATACACACACAACACGACTCTCAATGTGAAAAGAGTGTGTGAAAAAATGAAGAGAAAGGCTTTATAGTGTGTCAGAAGGCTTACAGTGGGCTGACAAAGAAGACTTCTATGACTTTGAGTGGATGACCACTCGGCTCCCGCTGATAAAAATATAGCTATATGTGAGCTAACAAGTGTTTACAATGAGAAAACACTCAATATATGGTGTGTACAGACCAAATTTGACAGGACTTCCTCGTCTTTCTTCTCTTGAATATGGCCACCCCAAGCTCTATATTTATAGAATCGGGAGCATGGTGTACTACATGGGCACTGCAGATGCCCGGGTGCCCCAGTGCTCTGCAGTCCCATGGTCCCGCCCGCCTCGATGTACGTGCACGCGTGCAACATGATGTCCGTTCAAACTTGTAGAACATCGATCCAAGCATCCGATTGAGGTGTATAAGACCTATTTTGGACTGTTGTTGTCGAGAGTTGTGCAATGACATGGGATTAGAGGTTGTACAAAGTTAGGACAGTGGAACCATGTCCTATCTCTTCAAGTTTCAAATTATATCCGGTGTGCTGCCTTGCGTAGTAGTCACTCGGGATTGCAACTCCTTGGTTCTTGTGGGACATTATTGTGCAGAATGTATGTTAATTATTGTTTATTGAGATGACACCATGTGGGGTTGAGGTGGCCATTTGACTTTTTCGTTACTGGAGTTATCTCCGGTTTTGGCAGACAAAGCAGACATTGCTCAGGGTTATCTCTGAGATTAGACGTTGCATGTGTTGATTGCCCTCAGGGTTGTCTCTGAGGTGTGCATGTCCTCTCAGGGTTAACTTCAAGTTTGGGAATTGAGTGCCTCAGTGGGAGTCCCGAGGTTGAAGCTAATTGCATGCATTTGAAACAAGCATTTTTGGGGTTATCTCCGGAACTACAACTGCACTCCATGGGGTTATCTCCAAGGTTGACATTGTCTTTCCCGGTGTTATTTCTAGGACTGAGACTAAACATTTCGGGGTTATCTCCAAGACGAATTGTCTTTCTCTGATATTTACATTGCTATCCTCGGGGTTATCTCCGAGATGGGGAAAGGATACTCCCGGTGTGTTTTCCGGGGTTGAAACTGAACTTCCGGTGGTATCCGGGATTAAGCTAAGCTGTTTTCCAGGGTTATCTCTAAAAGAAGATTCCGCACATCCTGAAATGTTAGTAACAGGTAGGTAGAAAAATTTTGAGTGTCTACAGATGCCCTCTTTATCATATTCATGCAATGCAATGGCATGGATAGGATAAAGAATACTAGACACTTGAAATGCAATAAGATGATTATGATGCAATGTATAATGCAAATGTATGTGGTTTGTTGGATTATCTTCCAATATGATGGGATGATTGTCGACTCCCTGTTGCTTCTACCAGGGATGGCAATAATAACCAGCCTGATGAACTGTCTTGGACGTGTGATCCACAACTACCAGGAATCTCTAGGATTGTTGACGTTGGGGCTATCACAAAAGTCTTAAATCCTTGATATACAGATATTATCCTGAAAATATATCTCGCACATACAAGAGACTCTGTGGGGATGAGTTTTGTCTGTTGAGGATGTGTATAACAGATTCCATCATCGGTCCTCCCCGATGAGGATGTTTTTCCCTGGTTTGTATCGTCATGTCCTTCCGCTATTCTGTTGGAGTTACTACCAACAGTCGGTGTTGTCAGGGTTGCCTGACCTTCATTGACATGTGTATCGATGGATGAGATCCTTGCTGTAAGACCCCGAATTTTTTTTAAAATAAAATGGAATTTCCTTTATTTATTATTTTGAAATAATAAGGGTTTATTTGATTAATGTGGTTAGTTATGGGTAAAATGCGCAAATATTTTAAATAAGCAAGTGGTTATAAAATATTTATTATTGTCGAGAATATTCGTTTGGTCGTGGAATATTCTTCTTGTGGAGAATATTAAATGCGACCAAGCATCTTATATGGGCCCCATAACTGAAAGCGATTAGATGAAGAAAACGACAAGTATAAGTTGTTTATAAATAACGGCGTAGTTATTCTGAATTATCTTGTTGTAATACCCGTTGGTTAAAACACGATATCGCGTTGTTGCATAAGTAGACACCATTATTGCACCAATTATTGATTCTTACGTGAAGGCACTACTCAATAATTGTTACGATAATTCTTGCTTCAATATTTTATTTTATTGATTCAATAATTGCTACGTTGATATTTTATATTATTGTTGTTTCAATAATTGTCACTACACAAAGATTTTTTCATTATCGGATCAATAATTCATATTATTTGAATAATATTATTAGATAGTATTATTGGCAATGTCTAGAAAGTTACATCTAGGAGAGGTTTGGTCACCTAATTGCGCCAAGATAAGGAGAAATCTTTATTAGAAAGCCCTCTTTCCAGGAGCTACCTGGTTGTTAGTATTGTGATTACGTAATATTATTTGTGAATAATTAATTATTGATTTATATAATAAGGAAAATATTCATTTTATGTGGATATAGATGGAGAATATTTTTAATGTGACAATTGTTGAAAATTGATATTTTATCTTTTTTGATAATATAATTCATTTAAATATATTATTATATTTTAATAATATAATAATGCTAATATTTTTACAATGAATGTGTGATATATGAATAAATGAGGAGGAAGAGTATTTTTGTTATAAAAAATGTTTAACACATGTTTTGTGTGTTGGTGGACCCTATTTTTGACTGAAATTTGATTATAGCCTGCAAAATCGTCCGTATGTGGATTTCGGTCAATTTCTATTTGGAATTTGGAAAAATTTCTTACGCAGTTGTAGAGAATTAAATTTCCTATGGAATGGACATAAGATTTGAATTTTTCTGATAAAAGGGCTATTTATTATGAATTATTGAAGTTCCTGAATATTGGGTCTGAATTAATTTTTTTACAAAAATTGTTTAAAACATGTTTTTCATGTTGGCAGACCCCACTAACATGTGAAAAATACTGAATTCAAATTTTAAAGTGGGCATAGGAGTTTGTTTTATAAATAATATTATTATATTTAATTTTCTGCTTTGGTGTTCTAAGCATTTTCCTATAAATAGGGTGCTTAGGTTAGAATTGAAAATCACACCAGAAACTAAAGTTTTCTCTCTATATATTATCGAGCGTATTCTTGTGAGTATTTTGATACTTTGAGTGTTGTTATACGGTGCAAGTTCCTTTCATCGTTATATCTGATATTCCAGCCAGAAGTACTATTCTTTTGAGGTGGGATTTTTTTTTTAAATGATATTATTTCTGTCAATATCATTATGCCGGATATTGGTAAGATTTTTCTTCTGAAATTCTGATCTTTTCATGTCGGAGTTACTATTCATGAGTTACTATTCACGAGTTACTAATCACAAGTACTATTCACGAAGCATGATGATTTTTCTTGTGAAATTTCTACCTTTTAGTGTCGAGGGTACTATTCACGTATACGGCACTATTCACGAATACGACACTATTCACAGAAAAATTAAATTTTTTTTCCTATGTCCAAGATTGTCTATTATGGTTCCTATTTTTGATTAGATCTATGTTTTGATCTTCATTTTTGAATTTTGCTCCACAATAGTTTATTATGGAGTATTTTTGAACTTGGATTGTCTAAAGTACGAATCCTTAATATTTGTTCTTTTGTCTCACTGGATTTGTTTTCTTTAAAATATTTTCATCATCCTCGGTCCTAAATGATGATATAATCTGAATATCTTTGGCACAGTAGTGCAAAGATGAATGATTTCTTGATGAATATCTTTGGCCCGTAATTGAAAGATGAACAGGTGTTGAGATGAACATGACCGACTGATTAATATCTTTGGCCTGTAGTGCAAAGATGACTATTTGATTCAAGATGTATATTGATTGATGTTACAGGAATAAAATATTGATGATGGACTTTTAAATTCATAGATGATAGTAGATTTCATTCTCTAATTAACTCTTCTAATGAATTGTTGTTTCCGCTGCAGTTGTTGATCTAAAACTTGTTGTTTATTGTATTCTATCAGATTTTTCCCTGTTGAGGACTAACGATAATTTGTTGTACATTATCTTAGTCATAATATTCTTTACTGGGATAGTTGAGCTCACCCTTTTCCTTTTTGTTCCATTTTTCTTCTTAGAAGCCGAGAATATAGCGGGAACTAGTCGGGATGTGGAGTGATGGTTAAAGATAGTTGTTTTAGTAGTCCTCACTATTTTGTAAAATAGTGTATCAATAATTGTAATGAGGACTTATTTGAGTGTGGATATTATCTAGAAGACAATATTTGTATTTAAACTCACAGTATATGTGTTGTCATATTTTGCACGACAATTATGTTAATGAAGTTGTAGTTATTTCTGTACCATGTATTTGGCGACTCAGAATAGGTTGGGTGGATTGGACCTATTTTGGGGGCGTCACAGTTGGTATCAAAGCTTAGGGATATGATCTTTGGCGGAGATCGGGGAATAGATGTGACGCCCCCAAAATAGGTCCATTCCATCCAACCCATTCTGAGTCGCCAAATACATGGTACAAAATAACTACAACTTTATTATTACAACATATAAACTGTGAGTTTAAATACAGATATTGCCATCTAGACAATATCCACACGCAAATAAATCCCCATCATAATTATTGATACATTATTTTACAAAAATGTTGAGGACTACTAAACAACTCTCTCTAGAACCTTCATTCCATACCCCGACTAAGACTTCGCTACATTCTCGCCTCCTCGAGAAGAAAAATGGAACAAAAAGGAAAAGGGTGAGCTCAACTAGCCCAAGAAAGAATATTATGACTAAGATAATATACAACAAATTATCGTTAGTCTCCAACAGGAAAAATCTAATAGAATACAATAGACAACCAGCTTTTAAATCAACAACTCGCAATGGAAACAACAATTCATTAGAAGAGTTAAGTAGAGAATGCAAACTACTATCTTCTATATGTGAATTTAAAAGTTCATCGTCGATATTTTATTCCCAGAACATCAATCAATATATATCTCGAATCAAATATTCATCTTTGCACCACAAACCAAAGATATTCATCACCACCATGTTCATCTAAACACTGCTCATCTTCGCACTACGGCCAAAGATATTCATCAAGAAATCATTCATCTTTGCACTACAGCCAAAGATATTCAAAGAATATCATCATTTAGGACCGAGGATGATGAAAAATATTTTAAAGGAAACGAATCCAAAGGAAACAAAAGAACAATATTAAGGATTCGTATTTTAAAAACAATCCAAGTTCAAAAATACTTCATAAGTAAATGAGTGGAGTAAAATTCAAGAATGATCAAAACATGGATACAATCAAATCTAGTATCCATAATAGATATTTTGGACAAAAAGAAGAAATTTCATTTTTCTATGAATAGTGCCGTATTCGTGAATAAGGTCAGATATCGTGAATAAAGGTCGATATCGTGAATAGTAACTCCACACCAAAAGATAGAAATTTTACAAAAAACATCTTCACGCTTCGTGAATAGTACTAAATGAATAGTAACTCGTGAATAGTAAATCTCATGAATAAGAACTCGTGAATAGTAACTCCCATATGAAAAGTTTCAAATTTGATAAAAATTCCAACCAATATTTCAAGATAATGATATTGAAGAAATAATATCATTTTCTAATAAAATAACATCCCTTACCTCGAAAAGACAAGATTTAGTTGAAACACCTGATATAGGCTATGACTTGAACTTGCACCGTATAGCAATACTCAAAGTATACTCAAAATACTCACAAGAATACGCCGATAATTAGAGAGAGAAAAACTTGAGCTTCGGTGTGATTTTCAATTCTAACCTAAGACCCTATTTATAGGAAAATGCTTAGAACACCAATGTAGAAAATTTAATATAATATTAATATATATTTTCCAAAACCTCATACGCACACTTGCCAACTGAATTCAGCTCCTACACATGTTAAATAAGGTCACCTAAACATTCCAAAAACGTTTTCCTATTTTTTAAATATTTTAAACTTCCAAAAATCAATTATTTCGGAGCTTCGGAACTTTAATAATTCATAATAAATAGCCCTTTTATTAGAAAATTCGAATCTCGCGAATTTTTATAGGAAATTCAATTCTCTACAACTTTACGTAAGAAAGTTTTTCCAAATTCCAAATGCAATTTGATCAAATCCACAAACAAAGCGATTTTACAAAGCTATAATCAAATTTCACCAAGAAATGGGGTCCACCGACACACAAAACATGTGTTAATCATTTAATGCCACAAAATACTCTTCCTCCTCATATACTCACATATCGCACATTCATTATAAAATATCACCGCTAATATATTATTAAAATAATATATTTAAATGAATTATTTTATCGTAAAAAGATAAAATATTAATTTTCAACAATTGTCACATTAAAAATTTTCTCCATCTATATCCACATAAAATCAATATTTTCCTCATCATATAAATCAATAATTAATTATTCACAAATAATATTACAGAATCACAAGATCGGGTGACCAGCCGCTCCCCGTGAAAGAGGGGCTTTCAATAAGGATCTCTCCTTATCGCGCCGCAATTAGGTGACCAAACCTCTCCTTAGATGTAACTTTCTAGACATTGCCAATAATGTTATCCAATAATATTATTCAGATAATATGAATTATTGTTCGATAATGGAAAATACTTGTAAATGACAATTATCAAACAACAAAGAATATAAAATATCAACACAAAGAATTATTAAATCAATAAAATAAAATATCGAATAGTAATTATCATCGAATAATTATTGAGTAGTGCCTTCTTACGTAAGAATCAATAATTGGTGTAATACCATGTCTTCTTCGCTCAACAACGTATTAGGTATTTTAACCACCGGGGGTATTCCAACAAGATAATAGCTGTGAATAACTACGCCAAGTTATTTATAAACAACTTATATTTGTCGCTTTTCTTCATCTAATCGCTTTTATGTTATGGGCCCCACAAAAGATCGCTACTGTCAAATATTTAATATTCCCTTACAAAGATTTAATATTCCACGACCAAACGAATATTCCCCGACAATAATTAATATTTTATAACCACTTGCTTATTCAAATATTTCATGTATTTTACCCATAACTATCCACATTAATCAAATCAACCTTTACTATTTCAAAATAATAAATAGAGGAAAATAAATTTCATTTATTAATAATTTGGGATCTTACAACCTCCCCTCCTTATGAAATTTCGTCCTCGAAATTAACGTACGTACCTGGTGTTTTGAAAAGATGAGAATACCTCGTTTTCATTTCCGTTTCAAACTCCCAGGTCATTTCCTCAATAGCATGGTTTCTCCACAAAACCTTAACTTGTGGTATAACCTCGGTACATAAGATATGTTCTTTCCTATCCAAGATTTTGACAGGTACATCCTCGTACGTTAAGTCTTCGGCTATCTCGTCCGGTTCTAACTCAATAACGTGGTTCGGGTCGTCCACATATTTACGTAACATCGATATGTGAAAACGTTATGAACACGTGTCATACTTTTAAAGAAAAACGAGTCTATAGGCCACAGCTCCTATTCGATCGAGAATTTCAAATGGATTAATAAATCGAAGGTTTGAGCTTTCCTCACCTCACCGATTCTTGCTTTTAAAATAACAACTTCTTGCCTCCTTCTTCAAATTCATCACTCCATTATGTGTAGCTTGAATAACTTTAACTTTATCGATTAAAGTCGATTATACTTGTATATCATCACGTGGGTACCTAGAGTTTTCATCTCCATCTCTATTATTTGTAAATTATAAGAAATGAGTCTTTGACAATATCGTACTCGTGCTTGTATCGATCTTCTACTCAACACGCCGCCTACCACGTTAAGCTTTTCAAGGATGGCATGGTGAAACATGTCTTTGAAATGAGTCTCCTCTTGAGTTCTTCAAGCTCTTCCCACATTCCTTGCTCCATTCGAATTTTGTATCTCTCTGAGTCACCAGATTAATGGAATAGCGATTCGAGAATATCTTTCAACGAATCTCCGATAATAACCAACTAAGCCTAGAAAACTACGTATTTCGATTACTGACTTAGGTTGTTCTCAACTGCGACTCATATCCCAACCTTGGATAAGACGTTACATTGACACCTATCGCTTTACTATCGTATGCGAATATGGTGTCCCCTACGAAGAGTCGGCCGGTGCATTCCACAAAGGAAGTCACCAGATAAAGGCTCGGTACCAAATTCAATAGTTGAATTTTAACTCCGAAGTTCAATAGAGCCATTCGATATGAGATTTTAGAAATGAGTTTTGTACCGGGTTCAAAGTCGATACAAAATTTAATATCGAGCTTTGGGAGTAAGCCAAGAAATTCTTCAGGAAATACGTCAGGAAAATTCAATAACAACAGGAATATTATTCAAATCTGACGTGTCCTTATTCAAATCCATAACATGGACTAAGAACTTGACATCCATAATAAACGAATGACTTCATGGCTTGATATGAAAATGTTTGACTACAATGGTTTGATTGCTTGAATTGAATAACAAAGTTGCTTAAGAATATGAAAACTAACAACCTTACGAAAAGTAATCAATTTTGGCACGATGAGTAGTTAACCTTAAAATCACATCAAAAACAAATATCTCTATAGAAATAAGGTTAACATGTAATGTGATAGTGCCAACCTGAATCAAGCAAGATTTCTAAACAACGGATGTAATGAAAGTTTCACCTAACGGAGTCTCCATAAATAGGTCAAAGTCTAATTTCTCCATAGTCAAGTTCAAACGTTGAGCAAGCAAGAGAGATAAAGAATGGGTAGAACCCAGATATCTAGTAAGGTATAAACTTCGCAAGAATTTATAATTAACTAACCCGCACTAACCGTTCGGGTTCCTCGCATTTTGATCGGTCACGACAAACGCTCTTCCAGGAATCGTTGACTTTGATTTTTCTGGGATATACTTTTGAGTCACCATTCCCACTGGACTGGATTTCGATACCGTACAATCTCGAGCGATATGTCCTTCTTTCCACAATTATAGCATACCTTAAACAGCGTTGTGGGCGCTTTGGTGATATGTCCCTCTTTCCCATTTGTAACATACGACCGATGGTCTTTCTCCTCCTGGAACCAGCTTACTCTCATGGCGCCGACGCCTTCACATGGTCGTTGTTGAATCTCCTCTTTTAAAATCTCCTCCCGAATCGCTTCTTCTATTTTTATGGCCACGATTACCACCGGAGTGGTTACCGCCTTTGTCCGTATTGTTCTTTCTCCTGTGGTTATCGTTATTCGATGATCGCTATCTTGGTATGATCCTCGGTTATGGTCCCTCGGTTGAACGCATTTCGTTATCTCTCCTAACAACCGAGCCCCGCATGACAACATCTGAATAGAGAGAAAATTATGAGAAATGAGATCTCGACGTATCTTTGCCGGTTTCAAACCTCTCGTAAACATCCGCGTCATACGCTCCTCATTCTCCACCAAATGAGGTGCAAACTCGGATAACTCATGAACCTCGTCTCGTCATCGGGACACCGCCATGTTATTATGCTCCGATCTACTAAACTCCACTTCCTTCATATGATGAATACTTTCGTGAAGTACTTGTCATTGAACTATTTCAAAAACGCTCTCCCATAACATCTTTGAGTGCGGATGGGTACGCTTCACGATTCCCACGATGAATCTGCCTCGTTACGGAACATAAAAGTAGCGAATGGAACTTTCGTTCCTCCGCATCCCAAGACATCGAATATCTTGGTAATTTGTTTGACCCACGCCTCCGCTTTTAATCGGATCCGCTTTCCCGCACTGCGTGGTCCCAACTCTTTGAACCGCTTGTTGTGACCACCCGTCAATTGCTATCATTTCCTCCTCGTATTTTGAACACGAGTCTCCCTCATCCGATTTTGCATGAATTAACTGCAAAAACTTCTAAACATCCCCTCGCTCATCATCTCGCTCACAGTGTTGTTCACGGAGGTACATTGCCACTGTTGACGTCTCTCCTCGTTGGTAAAAGTACAGCATCTCCACGGCCTCATTTACTCCAATCATTAATATTCTCATTGACATTTTCAAATACCGTCATAAAAACAAGGGTTAATTAAGGAAATCAATATATCACATAATATCCCTATATACTAACCAACTAACAAATAAGCTTAGGTAGGACACTAGCGAAGGATTTACTCGTCTCTCCCATCCTAGTTCTATTCCCGATCTCCGCCAGAGATCATATCCTAAGCTCGATACCAACCGTGGCGCCCCAAAATAGGTCCATTCCATCCAACCCATTCTCGAGTCGCCAAATACATGGTACGTAAATAACTACAACTTTATTATTACAACATATAAATCATGTGAGTTTAAATACGAGATATTGCCATCTAGACAATATCCACACGTAAATAAATCCCCATCATAATTATTGATACATTATTTAACAAAAATGGTGAGGACTACTAAATAACTCTCTAGAACCTTCATTCCATACCCCTTGACTAGTACTGCGCTACATTCTCGCCTCCCCGAGAAGCAAAATGGAACAAAAGGAAAGGGTGAGCTCAACTAGCCCAAGAAGAATATTATGACTAAGATAATATACAACAAATTATCGTTAGTCTCCAACAGGAAAAAATCTAATAGAATACAATAGACAACCAGCTTTTAAATCAACAACTCGCAATGAAACAACAATTCATTAGAAGAGTTAAGTAGAGAATGCAAACTACTATCTTCTATATGTGAATTTAAAAGTTCATCGTCGATATTTTATCCCTCGTAACATCAATCAATATATATCTGAATCAAATATTCATCTTTGCACTACAAGCCAAAGATATTCATCACTCGGGTCATGTTCATCTAAACACTGCTCATCTTTTTTTCTACGGGCCAAAGATATTCATCAAGAAATCATTCATCTTTGCACTACAGGGCCAAAGATATTCAAAGAATATCATCATTTAGGACCGAGGATGATGAAAAAATATTTTAAAGGAAACGAATCCAAAGAAAACAAAAGAACAATATTAAGGATTCAGATTTTAAACAATCCAAGTTCAAAAATACTTCATAAGTAATCGAGTGGAGTAAAATTCAAGAATGATCAAAACATGGATACAATCAAATCTAGTATCCATAATAGATATTTTGGACAAAAAAAGAAGAAATTTTATTTTTTCTATGAATAGTGATTCGTGAATAATAAGTGTCAGTATACGTGAATAGTGTCGTATACGTGAATAGTAACTCCACACCAAAAGATAGAAATTTTAAAAAAAAACATCTTCACGCTTCGTGAATAGTACTCGTGAATAGTAACTCGTGAATAGTAACTCATGAATAGTAACTCGTGAATAATAACTCGTGAATAGTAACTTATGAATAGTAACCCTATTAGGTTTGTAATATTCATGAACCTTGATCAAATTGCAAAAATAAGCGAGCGAGATAAATCGAGTTTAAAATTTTTACAAACCATATACCCGGATCACCCTTTATGCACAATTATTAATTAAACAAAAAAGATGAATAAAAACATACCCTTGAAGATCCGAGCTTCCTCAGGTACAAGTTCACCTCCAATCCTTTTCGCGTTCAACTTGAATCCACCGGGTTTGGTTCCTTCCTTTGATCAACGTTAGCCACCCAAGTGTTTGGCCTCTAGAGGTGATCCACCAAGGAATAATAAGAATTCAAGAAGAAGGGGTGGTTGGCTAAACCCTAGTTTTTCTATCTCTATAGAAAAGGGCGTACTCTCTCCAACAAATTGGAATTATAAGTCATTATTCCGATATCCGATATAAGACTCTCTTATAAAGATATCGGGTACCTTATTTAATAAAATAAGGTATTATTTAATTAAACTCTTTTAATTAAATGGGCTCCTAATCTTATTAGGGATAATTAATTAAACTCCTTTAACTAATTTTCCTCCTAATCCTATTAGGAATAAATGAGAGTACTTATATTAAATTAATTCCTAAACTCTTTTAGAAATTAAAATAATAATAATTGTAATAATATTAATAAGACTCCTCTTATTAATTTATATTTAATATTTCTAAAATATTAAATAATAAATATTAAGCTATTTAATTTATTCTATCACCATAGATTAAATTAAATATACTTAACATATTATTATGATTATGCCATTAACTTCTTAAATAATTATTCTTCATTTTATGGTGTGACCCTTTAGGTTCTCCATATTAAACCTAAGTTATGAATAAATCAATTAGAATAATTCTAATCTTATTTAAATAAATAAATTAAACAATTAATTTATTTAAATAAATAATATTTATTCTACAATAGGGATAAGCCTCCCTAGCGATCAACGACTTTCCGGATAATATAGATTTCAACATTAATCATAAAAGAACCTTTGAGTAAATAGTTACCATACAATTCAATCCTTCCACCATACAATGTCCCAATTAAATATAAGGCATGGAATTACTTGTCAAGTCTTATTTTATTTAATTATATGTATTTCGATCCTTAAATGCACAACTCCAAATAATGCAAATTAGAAACTCCTTTCTAATTTCATTACACTTATTGCCAAGGACTCTTTGGGTTGTCATTTATCGAATCACATAGGACATTTCTCTTCTTTTATTAGAAGTGATAAATTCTTTATTGATCATACATTATCTCCATGTACAACTTATTATACCCAAACATACCCTTTGATATACCCTAAGAGTCTTAAGGAATAAGTCAAAGTATAACTCATCATACACAAGATACTATGATGATCTCAAGTCCAAGGATTACTTGTACTACTATCACTACAGAATTCCTATTGACGGTGAAATAAAACTCCATTAGGTATTCCTTAGCGAGCCAATGCTCGGTTGAACTTATTCTCTAATAAGCACCTACATACTTGCTTTAGTGTCTCCACACAAATGATCATGAGATTAATCATCCTCATCCAATGAGCAAGCAACGTATGTACCAATCTATCCGGATTTACTAATCCCCAATTTAGTAATCCAACGATTGGGGACTATTTTAGTTTTAAGCTTTATAAGAATTTAGATCTCATTAGAATGATCATCATCATTATTCTAAAAGCATTGCTTAAAACTATGGGTTTATCACATATTATAAAACAGGATCATGTAGATAATTAAAAGTCCTTAATAAATTAATACTTTTTATTAATAAATGAATAAGATTGTTACAAAGTATATGCTTTATCATCAAACATGATTGGCTTGTATGCATACGACTTTCAATCTCCCACTTGCACTAAAGCCAATCGTCATGGTATCCCATACTCTTCCTCTCTAAGTGACGATTATCCTGCTGTTGGATAAGCTTCAGTAAATGGATATGTAATATTGTTCTTGAGTGTCCACTATCTCTATAGTGATTTCCCATCTTTCAATGATTCTTATAATCAAATGAAAGTGCCACAACACATGTTTAGATCCAAGATGAGACTTAGGAACTATTCCTAGTTACAGAATGAACTTTTATCCAAACAATCAACTTGCGACTTCATTTATAGCTACTTACTTTGTCTTTATCACTAAACCAAAGCAACTCTTTCTTTGTTTGGAACCTTTCCAATTCACTACACCACTTGCTCAAGGTAACACTTTACCTTAAAGTGGATTTTCTATCGTCTTAGTGCTGCATAAAAAACTTGAGTCTCAAAGCCCTCTAGTTTTAATTCGGACCCACCATGTATGCTCACATCCTTAGTGCCGGTTAAGAACTTTAAGATGTTTTCACCGTCTTACATTGATCTTCTCCGAATATGATGCGATCAACATCGTGTCTCGTATATTTCATTGCATACATGATTGTCACTCATGCGATCTCTCTTCTTTTGAGTCTATGGGGACTATTAAGAGAGATACACTCCATGGCTCATCAACATGAGACATCTCTTGGAGTTTGCCATGCTAAACGACTTTAGCACCAAATGAATATAAGTTCCTTGGGTTAAGTCGAGCATCCTCTTAAATCTATCTATATAGATTTATATCCCCAATTAAGATACTCTTCCAAATCATTCATGGAGGAATGTTTAGACAACTTTATCTTTACTGATTGTAGCATTGGTATGTCATTTCTTATCCGTAGTATATCAACATATAGTACTAGGAATGTCATGATGCTCCCACTGACCCTTTTGTACACACTAGGTTCATTCTTATTTTTGATAAAATCAAACTCTTTTGATTGCCTCATCAAAACGAATGTTCCATATTTGAGAAACTTGCTTCAATCCATTTCTCTGAGTGTCTACAACACTTACCTCATCGTATGTAACTGGATCATCATCTTCTATGATGTGTACCTCATCATCATCATTTATGATGAATCCATACCTCCTAGGTATCTTCGGTACTATTCCAGATTTACGATTCAGTTGTGGTATAATAGGTCTATCTACAGGTTCTTCTTATTTGACTTATAGTATTTTGTGGTTCTTGAACTCTTCAAGATCTATTATCCTCCCACTAGCCCCTTTTAATGATAAACACCTTTATCTTAGAAAGCAGCGTGTTTCGTAACAAACACCTTTTGCTAAGTAGAATTATAGAACATATACCCTAAACTTACTTTAGGATGTCCCACAAATCTGTACATGTCAAATCTTGTCCCAAGCTTATCCTTCGAAACCTTTTCACATAAGTTGGACAACCCCTTATCTTAACATACTTAAGATTAGGAATCCTCCCTGTCCATAACTTTTATGGAGTCTTAGAAATTTGGATTTTGAGGTTACCTTTTCATGAGATATGCGACCATTTCTAGGACATGATCCTGAAGGATCTTTGGAATGTCGGTAAAATCATTTTGGACTTACCATGTTCAACAAGGTATGATTTTTCCTTTCGGATACATCAATCAATTATTATTATGTATCGAGAGGCGTCCATTATGAGAAAACCATTTGAGATGATCTAGAAACTTATTGCACAAGTATTCCTTCCTTGATCCGATCAAAGAATCCTAATACTTTTGCCGATTTGTTTCACTTTTGAATTCTTTGAACCTTTCAAATAATTCACACTTGTATTCAAAGAAATACACACATTCAACTCTTTGAATGATCATCTCCTTTTCTTATACTAGTTTGTTCAATTTGCAAAATATATTTTTCACGTAAGTCAAGTATACAAAATTTATTAAGTAATATTCCAGTTCTATACAAAACATTATTATTATAAATAGAATAACAATTGTTCTTAATTATAATACCAAAGATTTCATTGTCCAACAATAAAATGGAAATAATATTTTAACAAGAACTGGAATACAATAACAACTTATTGACTTAATAGATTTGCCGTAGGCATTGCTAAACTATAAGTTTCTATGGCTAATATGACAACCTTTGTTACATTTCCGCACATAGGATTACTTATATTTGTTTAGCTTTCTACTGCTTGGTCCTTCATAAATCTATATTTATGATAACCAAAGTCGGTATCCAATACCCAAGTAGAACCTTGACTTAAAGAAAATTTATTTCAATCATGAACAAAATTGTATTATGTAATCAAACTTCACTAAGCTTCTTTGGTTAGCCTCGCAAGATGCTTCTTGCGCTTCTCCGAGTGTCCGTGCTTATTGCGGTGGAAGCAAACTCCTTTGTTATCCGTGACGCTTTTGTTCTTATTATCCTTTGTTTACGCCTTTTACATTTACC
Source organism: Panax quinquefolius (assembly GCA_020205615.1). NCBI lineage: Eukaryota > Viridiplantae > Streptophyta > Magnoliopsida > Apiales > Araliaceae > Panax > Panax quinquefolius. The sequence goes on along the minus strand of CM035152.1, from coordinate 67,844,248 downwards.
TTCTTTGAATCGTTCTTCTTTTTCGAAGATCCTTTGGCCCCTACCAAGAAGACATGGTCTTTCTTGGTTGAAAGTGACTCTCAACATTTTTCAACATGTTAAGCAAATCGAAAGTGATATCTAGCTTCATATATGAAAAATTCACAACAATTAATGAAAGGAGTCCGGAGTGAGTGCAAGATCAAATCTTGGCTCAACTCTCCATCCATGACAAAACCGGTTGTCTAAATTGATCAATCAAATTGATTATGTTAAGAACTTTTTTTCTGCATACTATAGTGCCATTGGCTATTCTAGATCGGAAGAGCTCCTTAGATATCTCGATATCTATCGGTCCTACTTTCCTCACCATCAACTACTTGATGTGCGGGAATATAGTAGGAGCATCTATAGTTTCATCTTGTGGCTGAAGCTCGTTACTCGTGGATGCGAGCATGATGCATTAAGCCAATCAGTGCATCATCTTGCCACTTTCTAAAAGTAGCAATCTCTTCCTCGAGGCATTATGCGCAACCATTGCGGGATAATAGCGTATTAAGGACATAAGATAGCTTTTCAGCTATGAGAACTATTCTCAAATTCCTTAACCAATCCATTTAATTCGGTCTGGTTAATTAACATCTAATATGTTTCGCAGTGATAGTAATTTAGACATTGTAAAATTCTGTAAATGAATTTGTAATTAACAACATTTTAACATACATTCTTTTATTAATTACCAAAATAATTTAGGTCTTGTTTTAAATTGGTATCTCCCACTATTTTCTTCAAACTATATTACCCTCACTTATATAGTTCGGCAAAATCTAATTAAAGATTTGCTAGTGAGAATAAGGATCCCATTTCAAATGTATATAGCCTTGTGGTGACACAACAAACTATATATAAATAAATAGGTAGACAACTTTTGTCAATTACATCAACTATGCAACTCCTTTTCTTTTGCCTCTTAGATTATTTTGATCAAGTGGTGGCACATCCGAATCAAAATTATCCAAGTTAAGTCCGACCTAGCACTCCATATATTCAAAAAAGAAAAATATCATCCTTGTGGTGACACAACAAAACAATATTGTTCAATTTTCTTTATAAGCATAAAATGTTAGAAATTAACATCTTAAATACTTAATACTTGCCTTGTGGTGACACAACAAACTCATATTAAATATTTAATACTCTATTAATTTTATCATGCTAGAAGGCGACGTTCGATATTCCAAATATCTTTAAACGCTTAGGACTTAATATAAAAATTGAGGGGTTTGTTATTAATTTGTCTCATCTTGTTTAGCGCACATGCACATATATATATAAAATACGCGTCATATTAATGAACATGCGAAGCATGTTTGCATAATATATAATATATATATAAAGTATAAGCATGCACATATAGAATACTATATTCTACTTGGATTGATTATGGACTTTTATTGTAGTTTGGTTCACTAGAGCCACCAAGTGAACCAAAAGGTCAAACCCTAGGGGTGCAAGAAATAATATTTAAATATAACTATTACATTTAAACCCGAGCTCCATTACAAACGGGTCTTCAAGCGCTCCTTGCTCCTTGATCTCCAATTTTTCAAAATTAATTCTAACTATTCCTATTACAAAACTATTTAAAACAAATAGAAACCTTGATTAGCGATCGAGGGAAGTACATAGGAGGGGAATAGAATTTACATTAAGAAAAATTAGAGAAGGCGAGGTCTGTGAGACCCCATTTAATAAAACCCATACATTCATGCATCCAACTAAAATAAAATCCAATCACATTGGTCAATTGTCCATAATCAATCCCATTTATTATCATACACATCATCATATGCATCAATAAATAACATACATCTTATGAATAATAAACATTTAATATATATATTGATATCATTTAATGGGCAAATTTAGTTAGTATAAAATCTAATTTTGAATCAAAATAAACTCCTTTATTTTAATCCAAATTTAAATCAAAATAAAACTATTTTATTTTAATTTGTCCAATTTTGAATAAAATAAACTATTTTATTTTAATCAAAATCTTTAATCAAAATAAACTCCTTTATTTTAATTAATTATAAATCCAATTCCATGTAAAAAAAAATTATTAAATGAAACACTTGATTATCTTTCCTATTCACAAATAAACTCCTTTATTTTGAATAATATGAAATCTTATTTCATATCTAAATAAACTCCTTTATTTAAGGAAAGATCGATTCTTTTCCTATTCACAAATAAATCTTTTATTTTTGAATAATATGAAATCTAATTTCATATCAAAATAAACTCCTTTATTTAAGGAAAAATAGAATTCAATTTCAACTCTAATTAGTTATCTTGAAATCCAATTTCAACTCTAATTAGTTAGCATGAAATTTAATTTTAAAATTAAAATAAACTTTTTTTATTTTATTTTATTTTAATATTAAAATAAACTTTTTATTTTAAAATTAAAATAAATATTTTATTTTAATTATAAAATAATAAAATTAATATATATATATAACTATTATATATATATATAATCGTGCTTACTTTTTCAAAAAAGCCCTGTTAACATAACAAGAATCTGGGCCACGTTAATTAATGAACGGTTATTCAATAACCTTGTCCACGTGCAGGAAACTTTTTTAAAAGGGGAATCAAGTATTAGTTAACAAAATTGTGAAATATTCTTGTTAATTAACGAGATTCGCGAATAACAGGCTCACGTTTTTTTTTTTTTTTATTAATCAAATTTTATAAAACAAATTATGCCCAATTAAATTGTTCTAAACACATATCAATATACATATTAAATTAAAACAATTAATAATTCGCATAAAGGTTTTGCTCTGATGCCACTGTTAGGTTTGTAATATTCATGAACGCAATCAAATTGCAAAAATAAGCGGAAGCGAGATAAATCAGAGTTTAAAATTTTTACAAACCATATACCCGGATCACCCTTTATGCACAATTATTAATTAAACGAAAAAGATGAATAAAAACATACCCTTGAAGATCCGAGCTTCCTCAGGTACAAGTTCACCTCCAATCCTTTTCGCTCAACTTGAATCCACCGGGTTTGGTTCTTTCCTTTGATCAACGTTAGCCACCCAAGTGTTTGGCCTCTAGAGGTGATCCACCAAGGAATAATAAGAATTCAAGAAGAATGGGTGGTTGGCTAAACCCTAGTTTTTCTATCTCTATAGAAAAAGGGCGTACTCTCCAACAAATTGGAATTATGTCGTACTTCTGATATCTGATATAAGACTCCTCTTATAAAGATATCAGGTAACCTTATTTAATAAAAATAAGGTATTATTTAATTAAACTCTTTTAATTAAATGGGCTCCCTAATCTTATTAGGATAATTAATTAAACTCCTTTAACTAATTTTCCTCTCTAATCCTATTAGGAATAAATGAGAGTACTTATATTAAATTAATTCCTAAACTCTTTTAGAAATTAAAATAATAATAATTGTAATAATATTAATAAGACTCCTCTTATTAATTTATATTTAATATTTCTAAAATATTAAATAATAAATATTAAGCTATTTAATTTATTCTATCACCATAGATTAAATTAAATATACTTAACATATTATTACGATTATGCCATTAACTTCTTAAATAATTATTCTTCCTTTTATGGTGTGACCCTTTAGGTTCTCCATATTAAACCTAATTGTGAATAAATCAATTAGAAAATTCTAATCTTATTTAAATAAATAAATTAAATAATTAATATATTTATATAAATAATATTTATTCTACAATAGGGATAAGCCTCCCTAGCGATCAACGACTTTCCGGATAATATAGATTTCAACATTAATCATAAAAGAACCTTTGAGTAAATAGTTACCGTGACAATTCAATCCTTCCACCATACAATGTCCCAATTAAATATAAGACATGGAATTCTTCACAAGTCTTATTTTATTTAATTATATGTATTTCGATCCTTAAATGCACAACTCCAAATAATGCAAATTAAAAACTCCTTTCTAATTTTATTCTGCCTTGGCCAAGGACTACTGGGTTGTCATTTATCGAATCACATAAGACATTTCTCTTCTTTTATTAGAAGTGGTAAATTCTTTATTGATCATACATTATCTCCATGTACAACTTATTATACCCAAACATACCCTTTGATATACCCTAAGGGTCTTAAGGAATAAGTCAAAGTATAACTCATCATACACAAGATACTATGATGATCTCAAGTCCAAGGATTACTTGTACTACTATCACTACTGAAATTCCTATTGACAGTGCAAATAAAACTCCATTAGGTATTCCTTAGCGAGCCACGTTCAGTGAACTTATTCTCTAATAAGCACCTACATACTTGCTTTAGTGTCTCCACACAAATGATCATGAGATTAATCATCCTCATCCAATGAGCAAGCAACGTATGTACCAATCTATCCGGATTTACTAATCCCTAATTTAGTAATCCAACGATTGGGAACTATTTTAGTTTTAAGCTTTATAAGAATTTAGATCTCATTAGAATGATCATCATCATTATTCTAAAAGCATTGCTTAAAACTATGGGTTTATCACATATTATAAAACAGCATCATGTAGATAATTAAAAGCCCTTAATAAATTAATACTTTTTATTAATAAATGAATAAGATTGTTACAAAGTATATGCTTTATCATCAAACATGATTGGCTTGTATGCATACGACTTTCAACCCCGACATGAAAAAGTTCCAAATTTGATAAAAATTCCAACCAATATTTCGGCATAATGATATTGAAGAAATAATATCATTTTCGAATAAAATAACATCCCTTACCTCGAAAGACAAGACTTCTAGTTGAAACACCTGGATATAGGCTATGACTTGAACTTGCAATCAGATAGCAATACTCAAAGTATACTCAAAATACTCACAAGAATACGCTCGATAATATAGAGAGAAAACTTGAGTTTAAATTGTGATTTTCAATTCTAACCTAAGCACCCTATTTATAGGAAAATGCTTAGAACACCAAAGTAGAAAATTTAATATAATATTAATATATATTTTCCAAAATCTCATACGCACACTTGCCAACTGAATTCAGCTCCTACACATGTTAAATAAGGTCACCTAAACATTCCAAAAACGTTTTTCCTATTTTAAATATTTTAAACTTCCAAAAATCAATTATTTCGGAGCTTCGGAACTTTAATAATTCATAATAAATAGCCCTTTTATTTGAAAATTCGAATCTCGAGTTTTTTATAGGAAATTCAATTCTCTACAACTTTACAAAAGAAAGTTTTTCCAAATTCCAAACAGAATTTGACCGAAATCCACAAACAGGCGATTTTACAAGCTATAATCAAATTTCAGTCAAGAAATGGGGTCTACCAACACACAAAACATGTGTTAATCATTTAATGCCACAAAAATACTCTTCCTCCTCATATACTCACATATCGCACATTCATTATAAAAATATCACCGTTAATATATTATTAAAATAATATATTTAAATGAATTATTTTATCAGAAAAAGATAAAATATTAATTTTCAACAATTGTCACATTAAAAATTTTCTCCATCTATATCCACATAAAATCAATATTTTCCTCATCATATAAATCAATAATTAATTATTCACAAATAATATTACTGAATCACGTCGGTGACCGGTAGTTCCTGAGAAAGAGGGGCTTTCGATAAGGATCTCTCACTTCTTTGCGCGCAATTAGGTGACCAAACCTCTCTCCTTAGATGAACTTTCTAGACATTGTCAATAATGTTATCCAATAATATTATTCGGATAATATGAATTATTGTCTGATAATGGAAAATACATGTAATGACAATTATTGAAACAACAAATAATATAAAATATCAACGCAACAATTATTAAATCAATAAAATAAAATACGAATAGTAATTCATCGTAACAATTATTGAGTAGTGCCTTCTTACGTAAGAATCAATAATTGGTGTAATATCGTACCGCTTCTTTTTCAACAACGCGTATTAGTGTATTTTAACCACCGGGTATTCCAACAAGATAATTCTGTGAATAACTACTGTAGTTATTTATAAACAACTTATATTTGTCGTTTTCTTCATCTAATCGCTTTCCGTTATGGGGCCCACAAAAGATCATGGCGTCGTGCATATAATATTCCCTACAAAGATTTAATATTCCACGACCAAACGAATATTCCCAACAATAATGAATATTTTATAACCACTTGCTTATTCAAATATTTATGTATTTTACCCATAACTATCCACATTAATCAAATCAACCCTTACTATTTCAAAATAATAAATAGAGGAAAATAAATTTCATTTATTAATAATTTGGGATCTTACAATAGAACTAGAAGGGGAGAGACGAGTAAATCCTTCGTTAGTGTGTCCTAACTAAGCTTATTTGTTGGTTGGTCAAAGTATAGGGTTATTATGTTGCATGTCAATTTCTTTAATTAACCCTTGTTTTGTGGCAGTAATTAAGAATGGCAGCTGAGAATGTTAACAGTGGAGTAAATGAGACCGTTGAGACACCTCTAATCACCAACCAGGATAACGTGATGTCAGGCGAAGAAGAAATTAGAGATATCCATGTGGTGAGTGAAGAACTAATAGTGGCACCCGAGCTAGTCGTAGAGATAGCAGTTGAAAATGAGGAAGAAGAGGAACCTGAGGAGAATTTATTAGAAGAATTTTATGATCGAAATTTAGAATTACAAAATCGTATTCATGAGTTAGAAGAGCAAGCTAAAGAACGGCAGGTGGTCGTGGAACAAAGAGATGCAACAATTCAAAATTGTATTACCCGATGTGCGATGCTTGAACAGGAGCACTCTTTGGCAGAGTATAAGATATTAGAGCTGGAATCTAAGAATGCTATGATCAAAGTTCTGATGAAAGAAGAAGCAACCGAACGAATGAGAATGGAGGATGCATGGGTAAAAGCCGCACGACGCGTTGATATTATAGAAAAAGACGTCCGATCTAATAAGGCCAAAAGTGATGAAATGGATTTCGCTTTTTAGATAGCAATTGGGAGAATCCAACATCGAGTTCGGAACTACCCTGTGCAGAGTGGTCAACCACAATTCGATATGGATCGGAGAATAATGGTTCAAATCATAGATTAGGAATGCGACGAAGCAATGAAGGGTGGAATGTACTCTATAGCAAAGTTAAGTCCAGATGGGACGGTGGCACCAGAGGCGGATATGGACAAGTTAAAGTCAGCGGTTCCTGGAAGAGCGTTTGTCGTGACTACCTAAAATATGAGGAACCCGAACGAAGGTATCACGGATTAGTTAATTATAAATTCTTGTGAAGTTTATACCTTACTAGATATCGGTTCTACAAATTCATTTATCTCTCCTACTTGTGCTCAACGTTTAAACTTGACTCCAGAGAAATTAGACATTGACTTATCTGTGGAGACTCCGTTAGGAGAAACTTTCATTACATCCACTATTTATAAATCTTGTTTGATCCAAGTTAGAACCATCACATTACCTGTTGATCTTATCTCTTTAAAGATACTTTCTTTTGATTTTATTTTAGGGATTGATTGGTTAACTACTCATCATGCCAATATTGATTTCTTTCGTAAGGTTGTTAGTTTTCATATTCCTAAGCAACCTGTTATTCGAATTCAAGCAACCAAACCATTTAATTCAAACACTTTCATATCAAGCCATAAAGCCATTTGTTTATTGAAAAACGAATGTCAAGCTTTCTTAGCCATGTCATGGACTTGAACAAAAATACGTCAAATTTGAATGATATTCTATTGTTAGTAAATTTCTAACATATTTCCTGAAGAATTTCCTGGCCTACTCCCAGAGCGTGATATTGAATTTTGTATCGACTTTGAACCCAGTACAAAACCCATTTCTAAAAATCTCATATCGAATGGCTCCTATTGAACTTCAGGAGTTAAAAACCCAACTATAGAAGTTGATAACCGAGCCTCTAACTGGTAATTTCCTTTGTGGAATGCACTAAAGCCAAACTCTCCGTAGGGGACGCCATATTCATGCGGTAGTAAACTGATAGGTGCCATTGTGATGTGCTATCCAAGATTGGGATATGAGTCACAGTTGAGAGCAACCTAAGTCATTAATTGAAATACGTAGCTTTCTAGGCTTAGTTAGTTATTATCGGAGATTCGTGGAAGGATTTCTCAAATCGCTACTCCATTAACTCAGTTGACTCGTAGAGATACAAAGTTTGAATGGAGCAAGGAATGTGGGGAAAGCTTCAAAGAACTCAAGAGGAAACTCATTTTGGCACATGTTCTGACCATACCATCCTGGAAAAGCAAACGTGGTAGCTGATGTGTTGAGTAGATGATCGTATACGAGTGCAAGTGCAATATTGTCGAATACAAAGACCCATTTCGTATAACTTACAAATGATAGAGATAGAGTTAAAAACTCTAGGGACCCACGTGATGATATTGGAGTAGAATTGACTTTAATCGATAGTTAAAACCGCTCAAGCTACACACCAGAGCTGATGAATATGAAGAAGGAGGTGCAACAAGTTGTTATTCCAAAAGCGAGAATCGGCGATGTGAGGAAAGCTCAAACCTTCAATTTATTAGTCCATTTGAAATCCTCGATCGAGTAGGAACTGTGGCCTATAGACTCGCTTTACTGCCAAGTATGTCGCGTGTTCATAATATTTTCCGTGTATCTATGTTATATAAATATGTGGACGACCCAAACCACATTATTGAGTTAGAACCGGACGAGATAACCGAAGATTTAATGTACGAGGAAGTACCAGTCAAGATCTTGGATAGGAAGGAACATGTCCTACACACAAAGGTCATACCACAAGTCAAAGTTTTGTGCAGAAACCATGTTATTGAAGAAATGACCTGGGAGTTGGAAACGGAAATGAAAGCGAGGTATCCTCACTTTTCAAAATACCAGGTACGTGCGTCAATTTCAAGGATGAAATTTCATAAGGAGGGGAGGTTGTAAGACCCCGAATTTTTTTATAAATTAAATGGAATTTCCTTTGTTTATTATTTTGAAATAGTAAGGGTTTATTTGATTAATGTGGTTAGTTATGGGTAAAATGCGCAAATATTTTAAATAAGCAAGTGGTTATAAAATATTCATTATTGTCAGGGAATATTCGTTTGGTCGTGGAATATTCTTACTGTCGGGGAATATTCGTATGACGACGCAGTCTTGTGTGGTCCCCATAATGGAAAGCGATTGGATGAAGAAAACGACAAGTATAAGTTGTTTATAAATAACAGCGTAGTTGTTACCGTTAATACTGTTATAATACTCGGTGGTTAAAACACAGTAATACGCATTGTTGCACAGTAGCACATGGTATTGCACCAATTATTGATTCTTACGTAAGAAGGCACTACTCAATAATTGTTACAGTGATTACTCTTCAATATTTTATTTTATTGATTCAATAATCGCTACGTTGATATTTTATATTATTGTTGTTTCAATAATTGTCACTACACAGTATTTTTCATTATCAGATCAATAATTCATATTATTTGAATAATATTATTAGATAACATTATTGCCAATGTCAAGAAAGTTACATCAAGGAGAGGTTTGGTCACCTAATTGCGCCAGAATGAGAGAAATCCTTATTAGAAAGCCTCCTCTTTCCTGTGAACTACCAGTTGTCGATGATTGTGATTCGTAATATTATTTATGAATAATTAATTATTGATTTATATGATAAGGAAAATATTCATTTTATGTGGATATAGATGGAGAAAATTTTAATGTGACAATTGTTGAAAATTGATATTTTATCTTTTTGATAAAATAATTCATTTAAATATATTATTATATTTAATAATATAATAATGGTGATATTTTTACAATGAATGTATGATATATGAATAAATGAGGAGGAATGGTATTTTTGTTACAAAAAATGTTTAACACATGTTTTGTGTGTTGGTGGACCCTATTTTTGACTAAAATTTGATTATAGCCTGCAAAATCATCCGTATGTGGATTTCGGTCAATTTCTATTTGGAATTTGGAAAAACTTTCTTCTGCAAAATTGTAGAAAATCAAATTTTCTTTGGAATGGACATAAGATTTGAATTTTTCTGATAAAGGGCTATTTATTATGAATTATTGAAGTTCCAGAATATTGGGTCTGAATTGATTTTGTTACAAAAATTGTTTAAAACATGTTTTTCATGTTGACGGGCCCTGGTAACATGTGCAAAATACTGAATTCAGATTTCAAAGTGGGCGTAGAAATTTGTTTTATAAATTATATTATTATATTCAATTTTCTGCTTTGGTGTTCTAAGCATTTTCCTATAAATAGGGTGCTTGGGTTAGAATTGAAAATCACACCAGAAACTGAAGTTTTCTCCCTATATATTATCGAGCGTATTCTTGTGAGTATTTTGATACTTTGAGTATTGTTATACGGTGCAAGTTCCTTTCAGCGTTATATCTGATATTCCAACCAGAAGTACTATTCTTTTGAGGTAAGGGATGATATTTTTTTAAAAAATGATATTATTTCTTCAATATCATTATGCCGGAATATTGGTAAGATTTTTCTTGTGAAATTTTGATCTTTTCATGTCAAAGTTACTATTCATGAGTTACTATTCACGAGTTACTATTCATGAGTTACTATTCACGAGTTACTATTCACGAGTACTATTCACAAAGCATGATGATTTTTCTTGTGAAATTTCTACCTTTTAGTGTCGGGGTTACTATTCACGTATACGGCACTATTCACGAATACGACACTATCCATAGAAAAATTAATTTTTTTTACTATGTCCAAGATTGTCTATTATGGTTCCTATCTTTGATTAGATCTATGTTTTGATCTTCATTTTTGAATTTTGCTCCACAATAGTTTATTATGGAGTATTTTTGAACTTAGATTGTCTAAAGTACGAAACATTAATATTTGTTCTTTTGTCTCACTGGATTCGTTTTCTTTAAAAAAAAATTCATCATCCTTAGTCCTAAATGATGATATAACTGAATATCTTTGGCATGTAGTAGAAAGATGAATGATTTCTTGATGAATATCTTTGGCCCGTAGTGCAAAGATGAACAAGTGTTGAGATGAACAGGTGTTGAGATGAACATGACCGATTGATTAATATCTTTGGCCTGTAGTGCAAAGATGATTATTTGATTCAAGATGTATATTGATTGATGTTACATGGATAAAATATTGATGATGGACTTTTAAATTCATAGATGATAGTAGATTTTATTCTCTAATTAACTCTTCTAATGAATTGTTGTTTCCGCTGCAGTTGTTGAACTAAAACTTGTTGTCTATTGTATTCTATCAGATTTTTCCCTGTTGAGGACTAACGATAATTTGTTGTACATTATCTTAGTCATAATATTCTTTACTGGGCTAGTTGAGCTCACACTTTTCCTTTTTGTTCCATTTTTCTTCTCAGGAGGCGAGAATATAGCGGGAACTAGTCGGGGTGTGGAGTGATGGTTAAAAATAGTTGTTTTAGTAGTCCTCACTATTTTGTAAAATAGTGTATCAATAATTGTAATGAGGACTTATTTGAGTGTGGATATTGTCTAGAAGACAATATTTGTATTTAAACTTCACAGTATATGTGTTGTCGTATTTTGCACGACAATTATTTTAATGAAGTTGTAGTTATTTCTGTACCATGTATTTGGCGACTCAGAATAGGTTGGGTGGATTGGACCTATTTTGGGGCGCCACACTTGCTGAGGACAATGTCAAGGCTGCCTGACCTTCATTGATGTATGCATCAACGAATGAGTTCCTTGCTGAGGATAATGTCAAGGCTACTTGACCTTCATTGATGTGTGCATCAACGGATGAGTTGCATTGTAACCCCACCGGTAAAATGTCAATGGATGAAAATGCATTATAACCCCCGCCGGGGATCATGTCAATGTATGAAAATTTGTTATAACCCCCGTCGGGGATCATGTTAATGTATGAAAATGCGTTGTAACCCCCACCGGGGATATGCGTTGTAACCCCCACCGGGGATATTGCATCGGACCTTTGTGAGATATTGTCGAATGTGGTTTGAAATAGCTGAGATCATTGGTATAGTGTACCCTATGTTTGGGCGAAGACCAATGAATGATATGTAAAGCCACAGTTTGGCTGTGAAAACCAGGATTTCAGGCTATTCCGCTCAATCGCGTAGCATTTTTATTCCTGATTTGGCCTTTTCAGCTTGTGAGAACTCCTTTACAACTCGAATTGGACCGAGTTAGATGGGTGGGACCCATGTAGGAGTGCCGCAGGTACACCTGCAGTAACCACAGGTGGACCTACGGCCAACCGTGGCTATATAATGCCTGCAGGTTGCTTTCATAAGTCATTTTCAAGCCATGTCGCGAAGGAAATCCAAGAGCTTTTCTTCAGATCTGCTGAGTTCGGACGACTTTCTTCAAATTCTATCACTGTTCAAGTGTTCTATACTGTCCTGGTAACGTATGCATGTATTCTTTTCTAGTTTCTATCCGTTGGAAAATGACTTATCACATGAAATGCACTTAGACACATAGTAGTAAATATGCATGCTGATAATTGACACCTTTTTATGCTATTTCTTATCCTATTTGAGGACAAATGAGCAAAGGTGAAAAAAACAAAATAATCCTGGTAATTAGGCTACCCTTACAGATTTTTTACTTTGATGTATTAATGCATGTAAAATGTATATAACTGTGGGAAGGTGTGCTACTGAATCACCACCTAGTCATGCCTATGTGCATGTGGATAGTCCTATTTACAAAGGGGACCTATGCCAAAAATTTTCCAAAATGTAGGCATTGGGAAGTTATGCATTTTTAACTCTACTATCGATGTATATTAAAATAATGCATGTATGCATGTAGTCATAAAAATACATTTTGAAAAGCTCCCGATAAGAATTTACCACACCCTTTCTGAGGTGATTTGGAAACTGTTGTCCAGATATATGGATCTGGATCAACCGAGTAGTTCCCGTAGGACCACTTCTGGTGTACGAAGGAGGGCTTCTGAAGTGCCTTGACCCCGTTCCATTAGACATCCTCGTCGTTTGGCAGAGGCGGTGATACGTCCTATCCGGGTTGCTGTACCGGATGTGGAGGACGTGGAGGAGGATGTACTGATTGAGGCTCCCGCTCCTGCTGAACATGTTCCCCGTAGGGACCTCCCGAGTATTTAGGTGGTGAACCCAGAGTTGTTGGGCGATTTGAGTAGACATCCCTCAGTTTACTTGCATGAAAATGAGGTACAAAGCAAGCATTTTATCTTCCTTCTTTCCTATTAATGAGGAATAAAGGATTCTGATGTTGATCTGCATTGTGATGTAGGTTCCCGAATTTACATGTTCCTGTAGAGGAACTTGTTCAAAGATATATCGTCGTATGCGAAGCTCGCATTTTGACTATAGTGCGATCGTGCATGATTGGGGATTTGGGGCATTCTTTTCCATCCTTCCCCGCCGTTGTCCTTGGGGTTACCTCAGGACATTGTCTGAGCGCTGGTTTCACCAGAATCAGTCACTCCATTTGTTGGACTGTGAGGTGATGATTATGCCGATGGATTGGCAGTTTATCACAGGTATGTAGTTTGGAGGGGTACCATTGCCTTGTATGACGGATACTACCCCGACTGCCGTCAGATCCTTGCTATGAGTTCTGGCAGAGGCGCTCAAGGTTAGGACTATTCGTACAGGTCCTTTGAGCATAGATGTTATGAGCGGGCTGTTGAGTGAGCCCATACCAGATGATGTGAGAGTCAGGGATCGCATTCTTCGGCGATTATTCTTGATGATCATTAGGGATTGCTTCATAGCTGATAACTCTTATACAGTATCCTTCTCTTTGATCAGCACCACTCAAAACGTGGATCGTATTGGAAAGTATGATTGGGGTTCCTACACCTTTGTCTATTTCCTCAAGGGAATGTGCATGTGTTCGCAGGGCTTGACAGAGGCTTGGCTAGGATTTTACCCATTTCTGCTGGTAAGTATTTTTCTTGTAATTTCCCATGTACAGGTTAAGAGTGTTGACTAACAGTAGATGTTTGCCTTTGTGTTGGAAGTTCTGGGCCTACGAGAGGCTCTCATGCTTACGTCCAGTGAGTGTGTTAGGATTAGATACCTACCCACGAGGACGATGATGACATCATTCCATACTGGCGGAGGTCCCTGTAGCTGAGGGTTTCACTCATTGCTGCCTACAATTGGAGTTACTGACATCTGATGTCATCACATGGATTCCCTAGTCAGGGGAGAACTTGAGCATTAGATTCTAGGATGGGTACCCGATTGGTGTCGAGCACGTGATCTCCACCCGTAGGATTCTTATCTTCACAGATGGAGGATGGAAGCTCTATTTAGGAGAGCGTTCTATTAGGAGCACTACAGGAGAGATTCGTATACCGATCTTGCCTCCTGCCAGGCATTATTGGCCTATTTCGCAGTCACTCATCATTGATATCCCATTGTTGGGTGTTAACAGTTTTACATTATCAATGAATCCCTGCGCTCAGGAGATATTCCAGTATTGGTGGTTCCCTAGTACCATTGGAGCCCATACCCACGCCACTCAGTTCATGGGGGATATGGTTCTTGGATCCGTGATGATGACGGATTGGCTAGCCTGTGTTTGAGATCCGACACATTTGACACAGATTGACAGTTTGACCTGGCAGTTAGACCAGGCATATTTCTTTATCTGGCACTTGGGCAGAGATCCTTCAAAGGCAGATACTTTTGATCCTTCCAGCTCTGGCACTGGCCCCTCAAGTGACCCATATGGCTTTGTCGGTGCAGATCCTCCCTTGTATAGGCCTGACATCCCTGTGGATAGAGATCTAATGACTTAGAAGGAGTTACATCAGGTGGACAGGATTGATGATGTAGACATTGACACCATTGTCTTCTTCTGATGTGTATTCTCATTATCTCTTTTGATAGGCCTTTGTTAGACATTGGGTAGCTTCGCCCCATTCTCGCTATATCTTTTAATAGGCCTTTCATAGTTGTAAGGCAGTTTTGTCCCATTTCCCTGTATTTTAGTTGTATAGAGATGTATTAGACGATGATATACTTAGGAATGTATGTACAATTTCCCATTCCCTATATCATATTGCCATCTATTGTTTATCATGCATGTAATATGTTATATATATGTATGTATGTCCAGAGATATTCAGCATTGACCCTTGGATGGTCTTATGACACGACCCGTACAGATGTCTTCTTCAATAATTAGTTGTATTGATCATACCCCACCAGTATTGGTGGCCTCACGCTTGAGGTTATGGTATGATAGTATGTCACCATCAGCCAGGGTGACTGTAGATCAGATGTTGCAGCATTCTATGACCCTGTTGATGTTTTAAGTTCCCACGGGATTTGTGGAGGGCATGCTGGAGCATTGGATATCAGAGAGACATGTCTTCCGGTTTGGCATCCATGAGGTGACTCCTACTCTGGAGGAGTATGCACAGTTGATGGTGTTTGTCTTTGGATGCGGACCTTCACACATATATGGCCATCGGCGACATGAAACGATTCACGACTCTCAAAATTTGGGCGTAGAGTTGTACAGGATGAGCTCACATCCGGCCATGTGATATCTCAACATTTTCTACTTGATAGATTTGGCTTTGAGGATAGTTATACACGGCACTCCGGGGATTTCACTATGCCGGAGGATCATTGGCACTCATCCAGAGTAGATGTACTGGTACAATGCGTGTTATTGTATGTATACATGCCACGGTACATGGATGAGCTAGATATTGGCGTTATCATGGCAGTGAGAGCTCTTAGGGAGGGTCATATCATTGTACCGATGATCATCACAGAGACGCTGAGGTCATCCACATATTGCAGCACTTACCCTGCAGGGGTATTTATAGGCAGCTCGGTCAAGTTGTACGTGTGGTTTATGTCACACTTGAGACCGATTGGCACTTTTCAGATAACATGGATATTGTTTCACCCATGATATAGCCATGTCGTATTCCTTTCGACTGCATGGAGTGTCTGATCCCCGCATCTTCGTCCTGCTTTTCTGGCGAGGATCGGAGATCCGTTTGATATATTACTGTATGTCTGTGGCTCGATTCACCCTACAGCTTCATCACTCATGCTCTGGGCATGGATTATCTCCCTCTACCTAGTTTGAGGGGCATGACTACTTACAACCCACTGGCCGTGATGTGTCAATTTGACCAGTTCCAGGACTTCCATCCTTTTGAGTGGGCATTGAGTCAGCGCTTAGCTTCTCGCCATTTATCAGTAGAGGATAGATCCAGGTTGTATGCCTATTAGGATCAGCGTGAGCTAGCTAAGTTTTCTGTTAGCCATCCAGGTTGTTCTACAGAGTATTCCGCATGGATGGAGACAGAGACGACATTGACTATGGCAGTATCATAGTGTCGGGGATTAATTCTGATGATGGGGAGCCTATGGAGGAGACTTATATTCCCATCAAGGAGGATTTGTCTACTAGGTTGCCAGCAATTGTGATGGATTCTCCCACTACGAGTGCTACTATGATTCAGCATTCAACACAGTATCTGGAGCAGAGTCTACATCTGATTACCTTTGAGAGAGATCAGGCTAGGGCCTTGATGTTGACAGCTCTTGATGGGAGAGACGCGCTCTATTAGAGAGACGAGGCCAGATCTGTGACAACCCGAATTTTTATAAGTTATTAAAATAGGAATTTAATAATTAAAATTCTTATTATGAGATGTTTTGAGTTTGAGTATGTATATATATGTGCTATATATTTTGAAATATGTGATCTGGTGTGAAGAAAAATATATATTCATATATTGGGAAGTGAGGTTTAATAGTTGAGTTAACTATTGAAGAAATTAAATGAATTTGGTAATTATTTTAAATATTTATTGAATTAAATAAATATTTTAAATAAGTTATTTATTGAGAAAAATAAATAATTTATTAAAGTGTGGTATAATAATTTAATTACGTGTGTATGATAATTAAATTAAAGCAAATGTAAATTTTATTCTTTGAAGATTTAATTTAATGAATTAATTAAATTAAATGAATTGTTTAATATTAAAGGAAGTAAGTAAATTAAATAAAGCGATGTTTAAGTCTAATTTATTAATTAAATTAGATATATGATTATTTATTAATTATTAGAAGAATTATAATAAAAATTATAATTATTATAATTATTATTGTAAGTTATGTAAATTGATTGCATGTGTGACAAATAAAAACTATATAATATAATATTATTAAAATAATCTTGTATGGGGGAAATTGTGTGTAACCAAACGCAGCCTTATGGCTTTTGGTTTATTGTAATTGACACCTATTGTAACTAATGTACGTAAGAGAGAAGGGAGTCAGTTTATTTTACGTGTTCTTTTTCTAAGGTTAAGAACACAGAAGAGAGGGTAGAGAAAGGGAGAGAATTCTTTGTAAATGAGAAGATAAATTCTGAGAATCAAAGAAGAGGAAGAAGATTAATCAAGCTTCTCTAATCTTCTAGCTAATTAAAGGTAAGTAATCTATTTTAAAGTTTTGAGTTCTTAGTTTTGTTTTCTAAGTTCTCTGTGATTGAAGTTTTAGGGTTAATTGTTGAGAAATTAATTTTTACGTGTATTGGGATTACATAATCTGTTATATGTTGTCTATAGATGATTTTTGAAGTATCAAATTCAAGAAAACATGTTTGAAGGTGAAGAACTTGAGTTTTGGTTTTATATACATTACATGGTATGTTTTGGGGGTCAAAATTGGTTTTGAATTCATACTCTAAACTGTAAATTGATAATGGAAGTTGTTAGTATATTGAAAAATGAAAAGAACGAAAGTTAAACGGATCAATTTGGTTGAGAAACGAGTTTGTAGCGAACGAATTCGCTAAATGTGTTTAAAACATGAAAATATAGCATAAACACGTGAATTGGAACCCTTCAAATGATTTGTTAATATGTTTGAAGTGTTATAATTATTCTCTAGATGAGTAGCTAAGAGTTTAACAAGTTCAACAAATCAAAAATTGACTAATTCGGACTTAAAATGAAAAAGATATGTCCAAAATCTGCTTACATGCGTTAGGCGCGTAAGCCTACGCCCATCATGCACGTGGGCATAAGCTGGAGCTTGGCATAGGCGCGGGCGCACGGTATTGGTGAGCAAAAAGGGCGCGGCCGCGCCCCATGTGTTCTGACTGTGACTGCT
The DNA here is from genome assembly GCA_020205615.1 of Panax quinquefolius. Taxonomy (NCBI): domain Eukaryota; kingdom Viridiplantae; phylum Streptophyta; class Magnoliopsida; order Apiales; family Araliaceae; genus Panax; species Panax quinquefolius. Next base: position 67,826,035 of record CM035152.1, on the reverse strand, counting down.
TTGACCTATCTTGGTAAAACGGCCATAACTATTTCATACAAACTCCGATTGAGGTGATTCAAGATGATCCAGAGCGAGGACAAATAGACCTACAACTTTGATTCTTTAAGTTTTTTAATTTGAGGTCTTTAGGAAGGGTCAAAATAGTCATCTTTGTGAGTGTTACGTATTCAGAGGCGATCGGAGGGCGTCGGTCGAGCACATACTCAAGTATAGTGCTCCCGACGATGGAATATGTTATTCTAAGTGATGTAACATGAATATGCATGATAATAGACATGTCATATGGCTAAGATAACTTTACTCATAATGGGATGCTTAAGCATGACTTAGTATGTGTTTTAAAAAGAAACTTGAAGATTTCGAAAACAAACCTTGACGAACCTTAAGCCACTTGAGTTCTGACTTTGTAGTTAGCATATGATGGAGTCATGCGAGCATAAAGTGTGATCTTAAGTTACCTCGTATAAGATAACTTGTATAGCTTGGATAATATGTGTTTTCAAAGAGAAATTTAAAAAATTTAGAAACTAACTTTGATGGGCATTGTTACTTGCATTATGACCTTATAAGCAAGCATGATAGAGTTATTCATGCCTTTGAACATGAATGATATGTGCACTAAACTAGTCAAGCATGACATAAGTTATTTAAGCACGTTTTAAAAGTATGAACTATGCTATGTCTATATAAATGAGATAGATACATGTGAATATGTGTATTAAAGGTTGTTAGTACCAATATAAGGTTTAAAAGCTTATAAACCTTGAATCTTCGTTAAAAGAAGTTGTTAAGCCTTGTTGATGTAAATAATTCAACATAGAACTATGTAATTCAAAACTAAATGATTTGAAAGGTGAACTTGAAGAAATATCAGAACCTACTTTGATGTATGTTTATATTATTTATCCGAATGCATAGTAGGTTAGGACTAAATTGAGCAATGAAAAGCTCAAGTCTGGTTTTAATTTGGTAGCGGGGGTAAGCGCAGCCATGTGCTCAAGCTGAGTGACCAATGTAAGTTTGTTAACTACATGGTCTTAAGTTATGGTTATGTATTGTCTTTAAGGACTACAAGATATGAAACAAGATTGTTTAGATAAATATGATAATAGAATGAATAGTCTCATGGTTATCCTAAGTTCAAGTAAAAATGAAACCAAATTAGGAAATAATATTTGTTTTTATATTAAGAGCGTATGAAATATATGACTAATGGATGTGAATCCATGATTATATAACTATGTAGGAATACACGAAGTGTAGATAAGCGTTAAGCAGTTAAGTCGTAGTTCATAAACTATGAATCAAGCAAGTCTTTCAGTTCCTATTTGCTATGTGAACTTGATGATTAACTGTTTAAAATATTTATTGCAAAGAGCATGATGCGTTATATATATGTTGAAAGTATGAAATGTTAAAGTCAATTTATAACTATGTTGATTGATTAAAGCATGTTGATTAATTAAGGACTCAATCTTTGTACTTGTTATATGAACTATAACATGTATGTTATGTTGAGGATGTTATTATGTGCTATGTGATGCATGAAAAATGTTAGATTTTGCTGGGCTGTCAAGCTCAACCTTGCAAATAACCACTTTTGCAGGTTCATTAAAGGTAAAATTATGTGTTACTTTGAAGACATGAATCAGATGTGATACTTGAAGATTTATACACTTTGCTTGTGTTATTATTATTTGAACCATGTTTAAGGTTCTGAATAATGTATTAATGTTGAATTGTAATATCGTTTTGCAATGTAAACTATTGTAGTATTAAAATGATTCTGAGATATTTAGATGTAAAGGTTGAAGGTTTTGGGAACGAGGATAGTTTGTAATGGAAATTTTTAATTATTCCAAAAATTTCAATGGTTGTATTATCAATTAATGATGTAAAATTAGAGGTTGAATGTATTATTAATTACCAAAGTTGAGAATTAAATTGTATGAATTTTGGGGTCGTTACAGTTGGTATCAAAGCCAGTAGGTTATAAACCTTAGGTAAGAGTACCCTAGGCTATAACTTTAGAGAATAAAGGAGAAGATGATAAAGAAGTTAAGAATATAAAGTTATATTTAAGTATGGTACAATTGTACTCTTTAGTAGTTGATGTATGGTATCTGGGCTAAACGATTCCTTCATAGAGCGGAAGTATATACGAACTGGCAACTCGGAACCTAGTTTGTTGGTTGTTTGTGGGAAACCACTCAGTGTACTATATTGAAACTATTAGAGACTCGATGTGTACCAAGTGTAGAAAATGGATACGTATGATGAAAATGTAGAACTCGAATGAAATGTTGAGCAATATAAATGAAGTTAGAAATTTTTAAAGGAAGAATTGTTATATAAACAAGAAAATTCAAAGAAGAATCTTGAAGAGATATAAAGATAAGATATGGGAGTTACCTAACTCCAATAGCCAAGATAACGAATAATGATGAATAGACAAAGTCTGGAAGATTAAAAGCATAAACGAAATCATAAATGATGAAAAGGGAAAGAAAGAGGATTGTAAAACAAAACGATCACGAGTTAAGAAAAGAATTTTAAGGGAGATAATTATAGAATAAGATCACGACATGATCTGTTTAAGTTATAAAAGAAAGATGGTCTGTAATGTTTGAATAATTATAACTTGATGCTATGAAGTTAATGTAGTATGATATAGTAGGAGATAAACTCGCGAGGAGTTATAGATATTGTGATACGAGGAATTCGTATCGAGGAAAGAGCAAGTTAAGAGTAAGATAGAGTTAGGTGGGATTTCAATTGAGGACTCATGTGATGGCTAAGTTGTACAAATCTTTGTATGGGCGAGGGTTCTGTGCTTGCACTCAGTTTATCTCATTGATAATCATTGGAATGTTATTGTTTCGCTATCAATGTGTATGTGGCGAAAAGGTGATTCTTTTCTCATGTGTATATTTGATAGTTAGAAACTATTAAGATTAGTCAGATATTATTAGGATTAGATGCGGATCTTAAAACTAATGCATATGGTAAGTTTGTGACTCATAATAATATGGTATGTTTTAAACCCCTCAGCGAATGGACGCCTATGGTCTAACTAGGACAAGATCATAAACTCATATTATTGTGGCAAGTTCCTGGATTTCCAATGTGTAGTAAGTTTGATGAATTATTTTCGGTAGAAAACGGTTATAGCAAAGATTGAAATTGATGGAGAAAAATTAGATATTCCAAATCTTCTAGCTTTGCTAAACTTTCAAAATTTATTGACTTCGTTCTGATGTTTACACTTCTATTTTCTTGAAAAACATTGGATCAAATGATGAAACCAATGAGTTTAAAAAAAACAATATCGTTATTCGTATGTCTATGCTAATTGCTTTGGCTAGACAACAAACAATACTATAGCCCAAATAGGTTTGCAAAGCAGTAGCACACCAAGAAACAAACGAGTTGCATAGTAGAAACACATAGCAAAAGCAACACAACATCGCGGAAAGCTCCCTGAAGACGATGGAAATATTCAGTAAATTATAAAATGAATAATTTACCACAACTAAAAGAAAAAAAAGAAACCATTGTAAAACAAGATTATGGCAAATCAAGTGTATCCATGGAAATGAAGCAACTTACAAATTAATAAAATCCACTGTTACTCCAAATGCCTTCGCCATTACTTCAATCATAACACTCTTGTACGATTCCAGAAACTAGGAGTAAAGAACAGTTCTTACTCTCATGTAGTACTGAAAGTGTGGATGCAAATAACGGTCCAATTTAATATACTTAGTCAAGCCGGCTGCAAGTCAACTAGATAAAATCACATAGAACTAATATGATGATTTGAGAAACAAATAAAATGAGCACGCAAAGAAAATATTCTAATCTTCATTATTGAAACATAATGCCCTTATCTCATTCATGCAAGTATACTATAATTATATTTCTTAGACGGTAATTTAGTGTCAGTCATATTCTTTATACATTGTAAATCATATCAAAGCTTCAAAATCATCTGCAGAACTACAGAACTAAAATTTAGAGCTTAAGTCGGGTTGAGGTATTCCTAAATGAACATAATAGTTCAAATCATTTAAAGAAAACCCAACTAGATAATATACATTTTGAACTTATTATTAACAAAAGAAAATTTCAAAATGAAACCTGGAAAGTAGATCAAGTTCTATCTAAAGATCTAGGGCCTTCGAGTCGCTTCTAGCTCGGGTTCCGGCTAAAGCCTCACTGCATATGCTAAGCGAGTCTCGATGGAATAGTTGCTCTGACTATTCACAAAGTTTTACATACAAAATAGTTACTTAATCTTCTCATCAGTTACAAAAACAAAACTTGAGATGCACTGACAAAAACTTATTCCAACACAATACAGTGCAGCCTTAAGAATCTCAAAGCATTTAAGTATAAGATGCATAAATCAAATTATAATACACATGTTCCCATGGAATCTTTAATATGTATCAAAATTCTCCTGCAAAAGGATAGGAGGGGAACAAAAACAAAGACCTAAATATCGAAAGCAACATTTCTAGCAACTGTAGGCATATTAAACAATCATAAAAGCTCAAAAATTATTTTACAGATCACTATACTTGCGCTAAATTGAACACCAAACCATTAATGAGAAAAAATTGCAGGAAGATGAATAGAAGAACAACCATGTTATATAAAATAAAGTTTAAACTATATATCACTTTTTATACGTAAGACATACAACAGTAAGTCATACCAGGAAATAGGGCGGTAAGTAAATTCTAGATTTAATCATTAAATATTCCTAACACTTTATATAATCTGTTATTAATATACTGATAATCTTTTTAGATAAGATTTTTTGGCAGTGGGTGCCAAGGAAGACTGGTGTGATTATAGAAGATTATATATAGTGATGCGAAAAGGAGTATTAAAGACTCTCATTCAATGATAAAATGTGTAGATGCACTTACAGTGTTACCAATAAATGATGGTGCATCAGGAGGCTGAAGACAGAACTGATAAGCATTTTCTCCTTCAACCTACAATAGTTAAGAGTATAACATATGTGAAATAGAATAGAAAGCACATAAAAGGTTCACTAACTATCAGAATAAGCAATACCTATAAATAAGCCAACCATATTAGTGGGTTAATATCAGTAGTAGTCCGAACTCTGCTGCTACGTGCAAGTACAACCTAAGTTCAGCAAAAATTGAAATCAGAAAGCAAGAAATAACAATAACAATAACAATAATTAAGAGGGAAATGACAAACTGAAAACAATATAATAGAAGAAGAAATGAGTGGGTATAGAGGCACAAATAGGACATTCTGAACAAAAGAAAACAGCAGATAGAGTAAATCAACCATAACTTATCCAGAGTATTTAACTTATAAATGAAAATTTGAAACAACCGATGTGAGACCCCAGATTTTATAAATAAAGATTTAAATTTCTCGAAATATTTTTTTGAATATTAAGGTGTGGATTTGAGATAATGTTATAGTTGGGGGTAGTATTTGAAAATTTTACAAAGTATGCAAGTTGTTATATAATATTCGATTGGTCGGGGAATATTCTTTTTGTCGGGGAATATTCGTACGACGACACAATCATTGGTGGACCCACAACAGAAGAACTGTCGTAGTTAGAAAACGACAAAAATATTTTATGAAAATAACGACGGAGGTTTTACCGTTGATACTGTTGAACTACCCGGTAGTAAAAATACGATGTCTGGCGCTGGTTGCATAGTAGCACTACGGTATTGATTATTGATGCTTACGTAAAAGTCACTCGGTTATCTTTGCATTATTGCTCTGATAATTGTTGCATCATATCTCTCATATTATTGATTCAATTATTGTCACAGTATCATGTGCATAATATGTTATTTTATTAAATCAATAATTGAGACGACAAAGTTATTCACATTATTAAATTGCAATATTTACAATGTCTAGAAGTTACATCGAGGAGAGGTTTGGTCACCTAATTGCGCGCCAATAGGGAGAAATCCTTATTGGAAAGCCCCCTCTTTCCTGGGAATGACCTGGTTGTTAAATATTGTGAGTTATGATATTAATGATGGATAAGTTCGTGTTGATTAAAGATGAATTTGATAGTTCCATTGTGTTGAAATTATTTGTGTTAAACATTTATTTCGATGGTAATTGATGTCTGAAGGTTATATTGTTCAATCGGTATTCGGGGCAGTTTTTGTCAATTACTATTCACGAGTTACTATTCACGGGTTACTATTCACCGAAATTACTATTCACTCTAGTATTGTTCACTCGAGTATTTGGGACACTTTTTGTGTCGTAGTTACTATTCATGAGTTACTATTCACGAGTTATTATTCACGAGCTACTATTCATGTGCTAATTTTTCAGTCCGTTGGATGAAATTATAATAGTAAAATCAATAAGGATTGTTGATTTAAGATTTTAATAATAACTTGTCCCTTCTAGATTACCAAGAGTTACCTTCACAAATAGTAGTTGTCTCTTCGATATTACCAAGAGTCATTTTGACCCTTCATTAAGACCAAGAGCCACTTTCGCTTTTCTATAAATAGAGCTCATTCTTCTTCATTTCTCACCAATTCACCAAAGCTTTAGAGCCATTATTATAGAGAGAAATTATAGAGAGAAGCTATAGTAGAGAGAAAATCTATAGAGAGAAAGAAGAAGAAGAAGTCTGCTTCCTACTACTCCTATATCCAGCTTTCTTTCAAAGGTAAGGGATATTATTTGTTGTACTGCAGTAAGGGGTGTTATTCTTTCTTATTCATGAAGAGAACTTCATTATTCCATTCTTTATTATTCTCATTGGAATAACTTTTGTATCTGTGACATACCCTATACTTGGTGAAATCCTCTCATTATTCCATTCTTTATTATTACATTGGAATAACTTTTGTACTGTGACATACCCTATACATAATCTGATCGTGGTTTACCCTATACTTGGTGACATTCTTCTATTATTCATTGGAACATCCTCATGCATGTGTTTTACACCTGACTGGTTCCTTCTTTATTATTATTATTTGGAACATCCTCGTCATGTATGTTTTACACCCACCTGGTTCCGCCTTTATCATTCATTGGAATATCCTATCTGTATGTGTTTTACACCGGATCCGGTTCCCTCTTTATTATTACATTGGAACATCCTGTCGATGTGAATTTCACTGACCAGTTACATTATTTATTATTCTCATTGGAATAACTTTTTTGCATGCGATCTATCGCATGCATGGTGATTTCTTTTGTTATTCCATTCTTTATTATACCCAAATGGTTAAAACTTTGACTTCTATACTCCATGAAATTAGTAGAATATCCTTGATAATTGTGTTTCATCCAAAGATCTTTTCATGGAAATATTCTTCCGATCATTCTTGAATTTTACTCTACAAAACAATATATCTTGTTGACAATTTGGGCGTTAATAATTCCTAGATAAATTAATTCTTGAACTTGTTTTATTGAATTCTTATATCATTGTCATCATCCTCATGTTTATATTATGTTGAAAGTTATCTTTGGCTTACGTGCATAGATGAACTTAGTATGATTATTATATTACTGGGTTCATTCGGTATAATCATGGCTTGATATAAATGATGTGACAAAAAGTCCTCGATGGCTTCAAATGCGATGATGGATAGTTTTTGGTATGATTATGACCGGGGTGATTAGAGTATAGTCATGACCATTGATAATTTGATGAAAATCGACCGCCAGTATGCGGGGATGATTAGATATTGTGGTTTATTCATTAAACCGAGATCTTAGTGATAAAATTGATGAAAACCTTTTAAAACCTAAAAGATAGTAGACTTTATTTTTTCTACTTGACTTTTTTAATGGATTGCGTATTCACCGCTATGCAGCTAAAACTGGTTGTCTATTGTATTTTATCGGTTTAACATTGTTGAAGACTAATGATAATTTATTCTCGCATTATCTTAGTTATAATATTTCTTCTTTGAAATTTAGTTGAATTTCACCCTTTCTTTCACCGTTTCTCTTGAGAAATGAGAATATAAATTTGGACGAGTCGGGGAAAAGAGTGATGGTTCAAGATAGCATTAGTAGTCCTCACTATTACATTAAATAGTGTGATAATAAATGTAATGAGGACTCTTGAGTATGGATATTATCTAAAATGACAATATTCCTATTAAACTCTCGGTTTATGTATTGTCGTATATTCTACGACAGGATGTATAATTAAGTTTGTATTTGAATTTATGTATTACGTATGAAGTGGCGACCAAAGATGGGTGGCGATATCTACAATTATAGAGGCACAAACCGATATGGAAAAGGATACATTAGATAAATATATACAAAAGCAATTGGAAAAAGAAGACTAACATGTATCCTTCATCTTTAAGCTCCTTGACGAAGTTTCGAATGCCTTTCTTCCTGATCGACTTCAACATATTCTTCAACACCGACGCCATGACTTCTCCCTCCTCTTCCTCGAACAATTTTAGATTTCATACAGAAGAGTAGGGGTGGAAAAAAATTAGGCAGGCCAGGTTTTTTCCAAACTTAGGTCGGGCATTGGGCCAAAATAGGAGGAAAGTTGGCATGTTGCTTCGGGCTTTTCAAGCCAGTTTGTATTAATCTTTTAAGTTATTTAATGTATTAAATTAATTTATACTTTTATTTAAAATATATAAAAGTAAAATAAAGGTGAAATCCAAATAAGTTAAATTTTTTATTATTTAAAAATTAAAATATATATATATATATATATATATTATATAAATTATACTACCTTCGTTCTAAATTATATAATTATTATTGACTTTTTAAAAGTCATTTTCAAACTCAAAATTGAGATTGAATTATATCAATACAAATATGAATATCATAAAATACCTAATAAATACTACTAGTTATAAGTTTTATTGTTTTCAAAACATAATTGAATCGTGTCAATTTTAAATTTGAAAATATTTCAAATTAATTTTAAAAAGTCAATAGTGATTTATTATTTGAAACAAAAATTAGAAATATATATTAATAATTATGTAAATTGTAATAGATATTAAATGTAGTTACATGAATCATGAATTAGTGATTCTTAATACAAATAAATTATATTACAAGTAAATAAATAAATATTTGAGATACCTTTTGAGTTTTTAAAATTTAATTTTGTGCAGTTCTCAAATTCACTGCAAATCTATCTAATTGTAAACTAACTATTTGTTAATTTAAAAATCTAACTAAATTCTCTTCAATTTTAATGATATGTTTTATGAATTAATTTTAAAATGTATCTCAAAATTTAAAATGTGCATGAATAGTATTTTTATTTTATTTTTATGAAAGGTTGGAAGATTATGAAAATTCTATTGGATTGAATATGAGAGATGGGATCCAATTTTTTAGTATTCTTCCATAGGATTGAAAATGATTATCCGAAAATTTGTATCCATCTGTATTCGTATTCGTATTTGTAAAATAAATTGATATTATTTGTATTCAAAACAAATTAAATATATTAGTATTGGGTCTTAAGGTATCTGTAAATAAACGAATATGGATATTGATATAGATGTATTCATTTAAACATCCGACAGTAAATATATTCGACGGATAGAGGATATCTGGTATCCGATGTTTGAATTTGTATCTGTATCCAGAATTCGTATTCGAACAACTTGTATGTGTGTGTGGGTGGGTGTGTGTGCATATATATATATATATATATATATATATATATATATATATATATATGAATAATTTAATTATCAATATTATGTAAACATAATTGTTTTTCAAATAACCTTCCTTACATATGTAATAATTAGTTTTTACTATCATATCAAAATTATTTAAAAATAGAAACTAAGACTTTTAATATAATATTAATAAATTGAAATGAATTCATTTTATTTTAATTAATATATTTTTACGATTGTAAAGTGTAAAATATCTAAAATGTTCATATAATGAGAAATATAATATACTAAAGAACAAAAGTATAGTTATTAGTTTATTACAAATATTTTGTTTTTAAACTTGCATGCAAGAATAAGAGTGAATGATAAATTAGTATTATCTTTTATTGAAAATGTTATTAATTAATACTTTCTCTAGAATATTTAAATTTTGATTGATTTTTATGATCATCATCAATGATGATGCTTTCCTTTCGTTTATGATTAGGATGTTTAACTAATATGTATCGTTTGAAAATTAAATGGTGATCAATAATTATTCAATATTATTTTATTTTTTCTAAAAATTTGATTAAATTGTTTATTAGGAATTGATAAACAAATTCGGATACACTAATATTTGAATAATGCATTCATTCGAATAAAATAATGGAAACAGATATATTATCCGTATTTGAATATTATTTTGAATACTAGAAATATTTAATAATATTTTTAAAATTCAATCCGAATATTGGATACTGAATACGAATAGGACATTATGAATAAAAATATTTTTTTAATATTAAATTTTTACATAATCATAGTTAATATATTGATATATAAATTAGTTTATTATAAATATTTTTAAAATAGCAAAGGTATATAATCTTCCATATAAAATAAATTATGTAAGTATATGTATGTGTTATATTAATTAAATACCGTAGTACAAAGATAATATTTGGTCAAATAATTATTTATACAAATAAATAAAAAAAATAGTTTTAAGATATTGTCTTAATTTTTGGAATAAAAATTTGTATTTTTATGCTTAAAATAAATTTAGGTAAAAACACAAATTGTTCAAATGGACTATGAGCGATCAACTTGAGAAGTGATAATCGATCTACCACCTCCTCCTCTCTCATTCTCCTGCTGCCTCCTCATCCTTCTCCTCTCTCACCCTCCTCAGCCACTCACATCCACCTCACTACTCCATTTCCCCTCTCTCTCCTCCCACTCATTATTACCCTAGTTTAGAAAAAGAAGAAGCCCCAATTCCAATTTCTGCAATTTTCGACGACAACGGCGGCTTGCTTTGCCTCATTCTCTTCTATTGTTATCTTCTATTACCTGTAGGTAACGGTTAGTATTCAATTTGACCATTTTCGCAATTTTACACACACTAACACGCATAATAACTTGTAATTTTGCTTTCACACACAAATTAAATCTAAAGTAAACTTACACACATATTTAGGTTTCAATTTAAGAAATTTATGATGTTATGTATAAATTGGGGATTCAGAGAATTTTTTTTTGGCTGTTCTTGCTCTGGTTTAATGCTGAGCTCATTTGATGTGTATTGTGAGTTCATCTTTGTGCTGATTACAGAATTAAATGTGGTTTCAAAATTTTAATTATGTACTTGATTATTGTCAGAATACTTCCCTCTACTATCCAGTGGAGATCCTTTTAATTTCCTATAAACTCGATCATTATTTTATTTTTTAAGCTTTATTCTCTTCTTGGATTTGTATTAAGTTTTTCTCTGTTTCAGATTTGTTAATGTATGTGTTTGTGTATGGGCTATGTTATTGTTGAACCATAATCTCACAGGTACTTATCTGCTTTTGCTAGAATCATTAGGTAGTGAAGAACATCATATATTTATGATATATACCATAGTATCATGGGGGACTCTTCTGCTTCATACATAACATGGTATTCGTGTTTGATCATTATATGTACATATTCCTTTTGTTGAATTATGTTTCTTTTACCTGTTTCTATTTATTGATCAGCATGTTTCTTATGACTTTTGGTTCAATGCCTTTTGTCTTAAATTTAGTTCCTTTTTGTTTTATATTTCTATGAGATTTCTCAGCTATTTTGAGTTTTGATGACATCTAATGGGGTGACTTTATTGATTTAGGTACAACATATGATCGAGAAGTGTTTGATCTTCCACATGACAAAAGAAGAATGCATGGAAGCTCTCACAAAACATGCAACTATTGAACCTGACATAACTTCCACTGGTTTGTTTCGTGTCACCTCTCTTGTTTTCTGACCGATCTTCCACGCCTATAACTAGAGTTGGAAATTCAAAACCCAACCCATCAACCCGCTCATCAAACCCATGATTTAATGGATTAAGTTATCACAGAACCCACATAAATCACAAAATGTGTGATTCTTACGGAAACACTCAAAGTCGCCTAGCCCCTCTCTCCAACTGTCATCACTCTCTCTCTCTCTCTCTCTCTCTCTATATATATATATATATATATATATATATATATATATATATATATATATATATATATATTAGTCTCAAACCCAGACTTAAATTAATCCAAATCAACAATACATAAGCCAGATTTATTGCTTTTCTGTTCTATATCTGTTGATTTTCGTTAGTTAGTTATGTTTTTTGTAAATCATATGTAGCTAGATTTATTCCATGATTATTTTGTACCATTCCATGATTCTTTAGCCAGTTCCTGGTTTTGTGTAGCCATGTCCATGATCCTGGCAATTGTATACTACAACTACAAAGGTTAATGATCTTATATCATCATACCATGGCAAAGCGAAATTCTGTTTGTGAGAATCTTAACAAATGTAGATTATGAACAGTGCACATAGAAGCATCTGATTTGGATGTGACATCCTCATCCATTTCATGTATATGTTGCATAGTCCTCTTCTTGGCGCTTCTAGTGGATTTAATAACATATCAAATAAAGAAGTTGAAATAGACACAACGTGGATTAGAGAGTATCTGAGTAAAATTACCTGTGTCAATATGAAGAGAAGAAATAAAATATAGCTTACTCTACTTTTTGGTAAAGAGTAGTTTTTTAAATGCATACCATGAATTACTCGAACTAGCTGCATCTTTCCAGTCTTCTTTTGGTAAACCAGCAACCAGGATCTCGAGTGTTGCAAATCGTGTCAGGAGTGCTCTTAGGCAGGCTGATAAGCCTAGATTTATATCTGCATTTTGTCAATCCAACTGTGGTGATGTTAGTCCAAATGTTCTTGGCGCATTCTGCACGGATACTGGGTTACCTTGCGATTTCAATCAAAGTACTTGCGGTGGGAAGAATGAGTTGTGCTATGGCCGAGGACCAGTGCACACATATTTCTGTGTGCTTAGATTTTTTGATGTGAAACATATTTGGTCTTGTTACTGATGTATTATTTTCATGCACAGCTACCCAGATGAATTTGAAAGTACACGTATTATTGGAGACAGACAATTCAAAAAGCTGTAGATCTTTTCAACCAAGCATCTGAGCAGTTGAAGGGGAAGGTTGATTATCGTCATGCTTATCTGGACTTCTCGAAACAGAAAACTAGGAAATTGCTCTGAAACAGAAAACCAGGAAATTGACATGGCTACACAAAACCAGGAAATTGCTCTGAAACATGGCTACACAAACCATTAGATAATGGAACCAGGAAATTGCTCTGAAACATAAAACCAGGAAATTGCTCTGAAACAGAAAACCAGGAAATTGCTTCTTCTGTTCTGTACATGCCTCATAAAGCATACAAGGTTTGAATTTACTGTGATAGCAAATATTCTATTTAGTAACACAAGTAAATAATTCTATTACACATGTTAATATAGCATTAAATAGTATTGTTTCCTTTTAGGTCTCAGTTTCAATTATTAAGTCATTTTTGTTTATCAAAAGAAAATAGTAAGTTGTGTTAATAACCTTGCAGACTTTATGCCATTTTATACTATCATTAATGGACTTTGGGTTTTTCAGAATTGATTCAGCGGTTCCCTCGGATGGTTCTGATTATGCAACCCATCAACATGAAGCTAGTCATGGTACTGTTTAAAAAAAAAAAATTCAGTTCCATCTTCATTCCTATTGTTTTTCTGTAATAGTCTTCTTCTTTCTAATACAAGAAATGTTTACCAAAAAAAGATACAGATAGAGAAAGAAAAAAACAATTTCCAAGAACTATTTATTTTGAGTGAATATCCATAATCAGTTTATTCAACCTTAATAAATAAAGGTCTGTTTTACAAGTGTTGCCTAGAATTTCTTGCATTTTGTAGTATTCCTTTGATAAAAGTTCGTTCTCATAGTGAGTTTCTGTGGGGTTTTGGGTTCTTGTTACACAGAGTTTGGCAAAGTAGTGGTCTTTCTGATAAATATTTGAGCTACTTTATTGATTTAAATTTCATATCCCTTTTGGACATTCAAATAAATAAAATCTCTGCTTCTGCTTGTTATTACAACCTTTTTTTTTAGTGCAATATGAAACTTTGAGTAGTTGATCTTCGAATGCTAACTTCCAAGGAACAGAATCCCTATTTCTGATTTGCATCCTCTATCATGTTGAGAATATAACCCTTATCGTTCTCTTGTCTTGCTGTAATAAGGCTATTAATTTATTAGACAGAATTATGTTCAGGATGGGTTTTTTGCTTTCTAATTTACTTGAATCTCGTTTTAGATTACTTTGTACTACATTTTTATATCAATGATTAATCATTGTAACATAATTAATTCTCAACAGAACACCACGATAGTATAAAAGTACCATTCAGAATTGTCTGCTTATATATACTTATATTACCCGCTCAGCAATACTGTGGGGATCGGTAGCTTGTCCTCGTCTGGCCCGTATATGTGTGCATATGATCCAAAAATATTAACAAATGAACACAACGTTCAGAACTGAAGTGTACTTCCTACTTATATAGGTCCGTGAAATTCAAATGTTCAATTTTATTAACAAACTTACTCCAAATACATATCTTTGACTAGTTTCGAGAGTAGAAGAATTGGATAAGTTAAATCACATTCAGGACCTTATATATCAGGACTTCAACTAGGCTCTTTAGCATTAAAACACCTAACTGAAGTTGCATAACAATATTTTAAGATACATGTAAGAACTTAGAAAATTGTAGTCACTTTTTACAGCTTCATGCTGATAAGGGTGAGCTTCTATAGTCTTCCACTAGCCATAACACCTTATCTATCCATCTAAAGGTATAATGTTAAAGGTATATCCTCTGAAAACCTTAAGAATCCTTGTTTGTAGGGAACAATAAATATCTTGAAGCCAAAAATTGGCCTAGTGCTTGAAGACACGAGAGTTACTTAGCTTAGGGAAATCAGTTGCCCATATGTATTCTGATGTGAATGATTTACTTTATTATAACAGATTTTCCCATCTTCACTTTGCCTCCTTCTCTTAGCCTACTACTGATACTACAATTAACTTGAAAATTATATCCGTGATTCAGGGAATGATAGCTGGTCATACTTACTACTTTCTTAAAGATGTGTATCCACGGAAATCTAACTATCTTCCTTTGCCTCCTTCAATAATTGGTGTCCTTTCTATATAAAAATCTAAACATTGTTATTTTAGATTGTGTGATGGTATTTAATATTGTGTGATGCTTGTGGTTGTTAAATGTGATTGAATTCTGACTTGAGGTCAACATATAATAATAATCTACAAGTCTTGCAACAAAAAATATGTTTACCACTATGCTTACTGAAATTAATTCATGAAATGGCCGATTAAGATTTCAAATTTTTTCTTGTAACAAAGCAATCATATAGTCAAACTGAAGGTTTTTTTTCTATTTAGATTTGTAGCAAATGATATTGTGATTGCCTATTTCTCTTTTTCTGCTTATGAGCAATACGGTGTACATTAGTACCACGTAGCAACTCTATTGTCTTTATGTATTGATTTTGGCACTAAGTGCCTCTGGTGACCTATGTGCAGGCAGACTGCTTCTATGACCTGCCTTACAATACTGGGTATCAAATTTTCGTGCTACGTTTACGGAAGACGAGGGACGAAATTATAAAGTGTACTCTGTCTATATATGTAGATATATACTTTAATTGAAGAACTGTGGTAGCCTTAGATGGTTAATTGTAAAGATAATGAATGATTATGTAGTGAATGATTTTATTAAGTTAATAGTATTTTAGTTTTTTGTATTTTTGTCATTATTTTCTATAGGGACATTGAGCCAGTCAGGTACACAAGAAGAATGTCAAATTTTGATTTGGCAACAATATAATTCGTTATCAAAGCATTGAACAAATTTTAATATAGCAACAATTTTTTATACATTTAGCAACAAATTTTTTTTGCTAATGGTATTAAAAATATAATATTTGACAACGAAAAATTAACCTAATAACAACGGAGAGGATATTGTTGCTAATACTAAAATAAAAGACAACATTTTTTATCATTGCAAATCATATCAACTTTCATTGCACATATAAAGAAACGACAACATATAATGTCGTTGCTAATCGATGACTTTTGTTGCTATTAAAAATAACCAAAGAATAAACATTTTCGTTCTTGATTCAAAGATAATGTCGCTTGCCAAATAATATGATCAAGAACGAAAATCGTTGCTAAAAAGTTTACATTCCGGAACGAAAGCAAGCTTAGGTAACAATTTTCATAATTTACTGCAACGAAAAATGTCGTTGCAAAATGGTGTCAATTGCAACGAAAATACATGGTCGTTGCAAAAAAATGAATTCATTTCGTTGCCAATTAGCAGGCTTTTGCAACGAAATGGGGTTTTTAGCAACTACATTTTAATTATTCTGCAACAATATATTTTGTTGCTAAAGGATCGATGTCTCTGTACGAAAGTCAAATTTCGTTGCAAAATGTATTACTTTTGGCAACGGAAAAAATTCGTTCGTTACGAAACAATTAGCAACGCTCATTGCGCAACGAAAGATGCAACGACAGTAAAGTCGTTGTCAAAATCCTTTTGCAATGAAATTTGGCACTTTTAGCAACGAAAATCGGTTGTTGCTGAAGCCCCATTTTTTTGTAGTGCCAGTAAAAAATATTATGACTAATATAATGCAGAATAAATTATCGTTAGCCTTCAATAGTGTTAAACTGATACAATATAACAAATATCAAGTTTAACTGCAGCGGAAAAAGCAATCCATTAAAAGAGTCAAGTAGAGAATAAAATCTACTATCTTTTATGATTTAAAAAAATTTTCATCACTTTTATCGCTGAGACTCAGCTTAATAAATAATCCACATCATCCCTGCACTACGACCAATGATATTCATTAGTATCACAACCACAAATTATCCATGCACTACGGGCCAAGGATATTCGTGTATTCATCAATGGTCATGATCATGCCAACAACTGTCCATCAATGTACTACGGGCCAATGAGGACTTTTACCACATTATTTGTAACATTACGGTCATGATTATACCGATTAATCCCTGGTCATAATCATACCAAGTCCATCTATGCACTACAGACCATAGATGACTTTCAACATAATATAAACATGATGATGATGACAATGGTATAAGAATTCAATAAAACAAGTTCAAGAATTAATTTATCCAGGAACTAATAACGTCCAAATTGTCAACATGATACTTCTTTGTAGAGTAAAATTCAAGAATGCTCAAAAGAATATTTTCATGAAAAGATACTGGATGAAGCGCAAATATCAAGGATATTTCACTAATTTCATGGAGTATAGAAGTCAAAACTTTAACCAACTGAGTATATTAAAGAATGGAATAATAGAAGAAATCACCAGGTATGCGATAGATCGCATGCATGTGTTTATTCCAATGTAATAATAAATAATGGAACCGGTCGTGCGTAAACACACATACAGGATATTCCAACGAATAATAAATAATGTAACCGGTCATACGTAAACCCACGAATGAGGATGTTCCAATGTAATAATAAAGAATGGAATAACGTAAGAATTTCACAATGTATGCGGTATTACATGTATGCGTTATTCCAACATAATGATAAAGAATGGAATAATGTAAGAATTTCACCAAGTATAGGGTAGCACGTATCTGAGTTATTCCAATGAATAATAAAGAATTGGAATAACAGTTCTCTTCGTGAATCTGAAAAAAGAAATAATACTCCTTACCTTAGAAAAAAGCTGGATATAGGAGTAGTGAAGTAGCAGAATACTTTTCTTCTCTCTCTCTATAGTTTCTCACTCTAGAGTTTCAGTGAATTCGTAAGAAATAATGAAGGAATGAGCTTCTATTTATAGGAGAATGAACTGAATAGTAACTAATTCATGAATGGTCCAGATTGATTACTTTTAAACGAGACTGATCCATATTGATTTACTATGCAAAGATTAATAAAATATTCTAATAAAACAAAATTTTTAAATAAAATATAATATATTCTATTTATAATCTAATAAAATGAATAACTTTATAAAAGTATTCATTTTATATAAAAGATTTTACTATACAAATACTATGCAGTAATTATGCTAACACTATACAAAATAAAATATAATATATTCTATTTATAGTCTAATAAAATAAATAACTTTATAAAAATATTCTGCTTTTATATAAAAAGATTTTACTATACAAAATACTATGCATAATAGAATATAATATATTCTATTTATAGTCTAATAAAATAAATAACTTTATAAATGTATTCTATTTTATATAAAAAGCTTTTCTGCTTTTATTACATTAATAATACTACTAATAAAATGCATATATATATATATATATATATATATAAACTTCCGCGACTTCATAAAAAGACACCTCAATATATTTAACAACATTTATCATCGTTATTATAATTCACAATATTAATCGACCAGGTCGTTCCCAGGAAATAGGGGGCTTTCCACTAAGGATTTCTCCCTATTGGCGCGCAATTAGGTGACCAAAACTCTCCTTGGCAGAACTTTTATAAATCGTTAATATTACAAATAATAATATTAATAACACTGTCATCTCAATTATCAATTTAATAATATATAAAATATCGACAATAATTGAATCAATTAACGTGAGATACTATGCAACAATTACTGAAGCAATAATTGAACAAAACTGAGTGACTTCTCACGTAAACATCAATAATCAATACTGAAAGTAGTATGCACACAAGCCAATCATGTTTGATGATAAAGCATATACTTTGTAACAATCTTATTCATTTATTAATAAAAAGTATAAATTTATTAAAGGCTTTTAATTATCTACATGATGCTGTTTTATAATATGTGATAAACCCATAGTTTTAAGCAATGCTTTTAGAATAATGATGATGATCATTCTAATGAGATCTAAATTCTTAGAAAGCTTAAAACTAAAATAGTTTCCAATCATTGGATTACTAAATTGGGGATTAGTGAATCCGGATAGATTGGTACATACGCTTACTTGCTCATTGGATGAGGATGATTGATCTCATGATCATTTGTGTGGAGACACTAAAGCAAGTATGTAGGTGCTTATTAGAGAATAAGTTCATTTGAACGTGGCTCGCTAAGGAATACCTAATGGAGTTTTACTTGCACCAATAGGAATTCAGTAGTAGTGATAGTAAAGTCTAGTGATCCTTGGACTTGAGATCATCATAGTATCTTGTGTATGATGAGTTATACTTTGACTTATTCCTTAAGACCCTTAGGGTATATCAAAGGGTATGCTTGGGTATAATAAGTTGTATACGTGGAGATAATGTATGATCAATAAAGAATCTACCACTTATTAAAAGAAGAGAAATGTCCTATGTGATTCGATAAATGACAACCAGTAGTCCTTGGCCAAGGCAAAATGAAATTAGAAAGGAGTTTTTTAATTTGCATTATTTGAGTTGTGCATTTAAGAGTCGAATACATATAATTAAATAAAATAAGACTTGACAAGAATTCCATGTCTTATATTTAATTGGGACATCAGTATGGTGGAAGGATTGAATTGTACGGTAACTATTTACTCAAAGGTTCTTTTATGATTAATGTTGAAATCTATATTATCCGGAAAGTCGTTGATCGCTAGGGAGAGGCTTATCCCTATTGTAGAATAAATATTATTTATTTAAATAAATTAATTGTTTAATTTATTTATTTAAATAAGATTAGAATTGTTCTAATTGATTTATTCACAACCTATTTAATATGGAGAACCTAAAGGGTTACACCATAAAAGGAAGAATAATTATTTAAGAA
The DNA here is from genome assembly GCA_020205615.1 of Panax quinquefolius. Taxonomy (NCBI): domain Eukaryota; kingdom Viridiplantae; phylum Streptophyta; class Magnoliopsida; order Apiales; family Araliaceae; genus Panax; species Panax quinquefolius. The sequence continues at coordinate 67,806,108 of CM035152.1, read as the reverse complement.
GTTAATGGCATAATCGTAATAATATGTTATGTATATTTAATTTAATCTATGGTGATAGAATAAATTAAATAGTTTAATATTTATTATTTAATATTTTAGAAATATTAAATATAAATTAATAAGAGGAGTCTTATTAATATTATTACAATTATTATTATTATTTTAATTTCTAAAAGAGTTTAGGAATTAATTTAATATAAGTACTCTCATTTATTCCTAATAAGATTAGGAGGGAAAATTAATTAAAGGAGTTTAATTAATTATCCCTAATAAGATTAGGGAGCCCATTTAATTAAAAGAGTTTAATTAAATAATACCTTATTTTAATAGGGTTACTTGATATCTTTATAAGAAGAGTCTTATATCAGATATCAAGACTACGTAATATTTCCAATGGTTGGAGAGTACGCTCCTTTTCTATAGAGATAGAAAAACTAGGGTTTAGCCAACCACCCATCTTCTTGGATCTTTCTTCTTCCTTGGTGGATCACCTCTGAGGCCAAATATTTAGGTGGCCAACGCGTTGATCAAAGGAAGGAACCAAACCCGGTGGATTCAAGTTGAACGCTAAAAAGGATTGAGGTGAACTTGTACACGAGGCTTCGGATCTTCAAGTGTATGTTTCTTATTCATCTTTTTCGTTTAATTAATAATTGTGCATAAAGGGTGATCCGGGTATATGGTTTGTAAAAAATTTTAAACTCGATTTTTACATCGCTTCCTTATTTATGCAATTTGATTGCGTTCTTGAATATTACAAACCTTACAGTGGCATCAGAGCCAAACCTTTATGCGAATTATTAATTGTTTTGATTTGATATGTATATTGATATGTGTTTAGAATAATTTAATTGGGCATAATTTTATGGTATAAAATTTTAAAAAAAAAAAAAAGAAAAATCTCGCTAAATGGGTGGCCGGGTACATAGCGCATCGAAATCACTTGCACTCTTAAAAGGAATGGATCTTCTTATAGATATAATATGTGTGACTCCATGGCCGTGGATCGGGTTTATTATCATGATTCATGTAATTATGGTTTTATTAATATATTAATATATATATATATATATATATATATATATATATATATATATATATATATACATGATTCATGTTGCCTGTGTTTTCACCTATTATCATTCTAATCACCGAGAACTTATACAAGAATCTTTCATATAATTATATCCCACGTGGCTTCATGTTGCTCTTTTTTTTTCCTGTTGTTTCGTTTGGTTAATATATATTATATATTATATATATAAGTAAGAATTACGTGGTGAATTTCCTGTAATGTAATCTTTTGATTACTTATATTATATATATATATATATGATATTAATTGGTTTTATTATATATATATATAATAACGGTTTTGTTTTATTATTATATATATATATAATATTCTTTATAATTTTATTATTAAAATAAAAATTTTATTTTAATATTAAAATAAAAGTTTATTTTTATATTAAAATATAAAATTTATTTTAATTTTAAAATTAGAATTTCATGCTAACTAATTAGAGTTAGAATTGGATTCTATGATAACTAATTGGAGTTGAAATTGGATTATATGTTTCCTTAAATAAAGGAGTTTATTTAGATATGAAATAAGATTTCATATTATTTAAAATAAAAGAGTTTATTTGTGAATAGGAAAGAGAATCCTAATTTCTTTAAATAAAGGAGTTTATTTAGATATGAAATAAGATTTCTTATTATTCAAAATAAAGGAGTTTATTTGTGAATAGGAAAGAAGAATCGTGTTTCCTTTAATAAAGGAGTTATTTTTTTTACATGAAATTGGATTCCATAATTAATTAAAATAAAGGAGTTTATTTTGATTAAAGATTTTGATTAAAATAAAATAGTTTATTTTATTCAAAATTGTATAAATTAAAATAAAATAGTTTTATTTTGATTTAAATTTGGATTAAAATAAAGGAGTTTATTTTGATTCAAAAATAGATTTTATACTAACTAAATTTGCCCATTAAATGATATCAATATATATATTAAATGTTTATTATTCATAAGATGAATGTTATTTATTGATGCATATGATGATGTGTATGATAATAAATGGGATTGATTATGGACTATCACCAATGTGATTGGATTTTATTTTAGTTGGATGCATGAATGTATGGGTTTTTTATTAAATGGGGTTCACAGTACTCGCCTTCTCTAATTTTTTCTTAATGTAAATTCTATCTCTCTCCTATGTACTTCCCTCGATCACGATCAAGGTTTCTATTTATTTTAAATAGTTTTGTAATAGGAATAGTTAGAATTAATTTTGAAAAATTGGAGATTAAGGAAGCAAGCGCTTGAAGACTTGGCTTTGTAATGGAGCCCGGGTTAAATGTAATAGTTATATTTAAATATTATTTCTTGCACTCCTGAGGTTTTGACCTTTTGGTTCACTTGGTGGCTCTAGTGAACCAAACTAGAATAAAAGTCCATAATCAATCCGAGTAGAATATAGTATTCTATATGTGCATGCTTATACTATATATATTATATATTATGCAAACATGCTTCGCATGTTCATTAATATGACACGTATTTTATATATATATATATGCACGCTACGCTAAACAAGATGAGACAAATTAATAACAAACCCCTCAATTTTTATATTAAGTCCTAAGCGCTCAAAGATATTTGGAATATCGAACGTCGCTTTCTTTCTAGCATGATAAAATTAATAGAGTATTAAATATTTAATATGAGTTTGTTGTGTCACCACAAGACAAGTATTAAGTATTTAAGATGTTAAATTATCACATTTGATGCTTATAAAGAAAATTGAACAATATTGTTTTGTTGTGTCACCACAAGGATGATATTTTTCTTTTTGAATATATGGAGTGCTAGGTCGGACTTAACTTGGATAATTTTGATTCTGGATGTGCCACCACTTGATCAAAATAATCTAAGAGGCAAAAAGAAAAGGAGTTGCATAGTTGATGTAATTGACAAAAGTTGTCTACCTATTTATTTATATATAGTTTGTTGTGTCACCACAAGGCTATATACATTTGAAATGAGATCCTTATTCTCACTAGCAAATCTTTAATTAGATTTTGCCGAACTATATAAGTGAGGGTAATATAGTTTGAAGAAAATAGTGGGAGATACCAATTTAAAACAAGACCTAAATTATTTTGTTAATTAATAAAAGAATGTATGTTAAAATGTTGTTAATTACAAATTCATTTACGAAATTTTACAATGTCTAAAATTACTATCATCAAGCATATTAGATGCTAAATTAACTGCACCAAATTAAACGGATTGGTTAAGGAATTTGAGAATAGTTCTCATAGTGAAAAAAGCTATCTTATGTCCTTAATACGCTTATCCTCAGCAATGGTTGCGCATAATGCCTCCGAGGAAGAGATTGCTACTTTTAGAAAGTGGCAAGATGATGCACACAGTTAGCTCGATGCATCATGCTCGCATCCATGAATAACGAGCTTCAGCGTCGACATGAAACTATGGATGCTCCTACTATATTCCTACACATCAAGTAGTTGATGGTGAGGAAAGTAGGACCCGATAGATATCGAGATATCTAAGGAGCTCTTCCGATCTAGAATGGCCAATGACACTATATAAGACGATAAAAAGTTCTTAACATAATCAATTTGATTGATCAATTAGGATAACTGGTTTTGTCATGGATGGAGAGTTGAGCCAAGATTTGATCTTGCACTCACTCCCTAACTCCTTTCACAATTGTTGTGAATTTTCATATAAACAAGCTAGATATCGCCTTCGTTGATTTGCTTAACATGTTGGAAAATGATGAGAGTCACTTTCCAACCAAGAAAGACCATGTCTTACTGGTAGGGGCCAAAGGATCTTCTGAAAAGAAGAACGATTCAAAGAAGGTAAATAGAAAGGCATTAATAAAGGATAATAAGAACAAAACTGATACGGATAGCAAAGGAGTTTGCTTCCATTGCAATAAGCCTGGACACTAGAAAGAAACTGCGAGAAGCATCTTGTAGAGGCTAACCAAAAGAAGCTTAGTGAAGTTTCGGTTACAAATACAATTTTGTTCATGATTTAAATAAATTTTTTCTTTAAGTCAAGGTTCTACTTGGGTATTGGATATCGACTTTGGTTATCATAAATATAGATTTATGAAGGGACCAAGCAGAAGTGGAAAGCTGAACATAGATAAGTAATCCTATGTGTGGGAAATGAAGCAAAGGTTGCTACATTAGCCATAGAAACTTATAGTTTAGCAATGCCTATGGGAAAATCTATTAAGTCAATAAGTTGTTATTGTATTTCAGTTCTTGTTAGAAATATTATTTCTATTTTGTTGTTGGACAATAAAATTTTTGGTATTATAATTAAGAACAATTGTTGTTCTATTTATAATAATAATGTTTTGTATAGAACTGGAATATTACTTAATGGATTTTGTATACTTGACTTACGTGAAAAATATATTTTGCAAATTGAACAAACTAGTATAAGAAAAGGAGATGATCATTCAAAGAGTTGAATGTGTGTATTTGTTGAAATACAAGTGTGAATTATTTGAAAGGTTCAAAGAATTCATAAGTGAAACAAATTGACAAAGTATTAAGATTCTTTGATTAGATCAAGGAATAAATATTTGAGCAATAAGTTTCTAGATCATCTTAAATGGTTTTCTCATAATGGACGCCTCCTGATACGTAATAATTGATTGATGTATCTGAAAGGAAAAATCGTACCTTGTTGGACATGGTATGCGGTCCATAATTATTTTACCGACATTCCAAAGATCCTTCTCAGGATCATGTCCTAGAAATGGCTGACATATCTACGAAAAGGTAACCTCAAAATCCAAATTTCAAGACTCCATAAAAGTTATGGATGGGGAGGATTCCTAATCTTAAGTATGTTAAGATAAGGGTTGTCCAACTTATGTGAAAAAGTTTCAAGGATAAGCTTGGGACAAGATTTGACATGTACAAATTTGTGGGACATCCTAAAGTAAGTTTAGGGTATATGTTATATAATTCTACTTAGCAAAAGGTGCTTGTTACGAAACACGCTGCCTTCTAAGATAAAGGTGTTTATCATTGAAGGGCTAGTGGGAGGACTATAGATCTTGAAGAGTTCATGATCCACAAAACACTATAAGTCAAATAAGAGGAACTCAGAGATGTACCTATTCAGTACCACAACCAAATCATAAATGCCGAATAGTACCAAAGATACCTAGGAGGTATGGATTCATCATGGATGATGATGATGAGGTACGATCATAGAAGATGATGATCCGAGTTACATACGATGAGGTAAGAGTTCTAGTGTGTACAAAAGGGTCAATTGAGAGAAGCGTCGTGAAATTTCTAGTATTATATATTGATATACTACTTGATGAGGAATTACATACCAATGCTACAATCAAGAAAGATAAAGTTGTCTAAACAATCCTCCATGAATGATTTGGGAAGAGTATTATTATTGGGGATGCAAATCTATATAGATAGATTTAAAAGGATGCTCAACTTAACCCAAGGAACGATATTCATTTGATGCTAAAGTCGTTTAGCATAGCAAACTCCAAGAGATGTCTCATGTTGATGAGCTATGGAGTGTATCTCTTTTATAGTCCCCATAGACTCTCGAAAAGAGAGATCGCATGAGTGACTATCATGTATGCAATGAAATATACAAGATCTAATGTTGATCGGTCATATTCTAGAGAAGATCACTTTGTAAGAGACGTTGAAAACATCTTAAAGTTCTTATCCGCACTAAGGATGTGAGAGACATGGTGGGTCCGAATTAAAACTAGAGGGCTTTACGGACTCAAGTTTTTCGACGGCACTAAGACGATCGAAAATCCACTTTAAGGTAAAGTGTTACCTTAAACAAAGGTGTAGTGAATTTGAAAGGTTCCAAATAGCAAAAGGTTGCCGGTTTAATGATAAAGACAAAGTATATAGCCGTAAATGAAGTCGCAAGTTGATTGTTTGGATGATAAGTTCATTACGAGAACTAGGAATAGTTCCTAAGTCTCATCTTGGATCTAAACATGTGTCAGTAGCACTTTCATTTGATTATAGAATCATTGAAAGATGGGAAATCACTATAGAGATAGTGAACTCTCAAAAACAACATTACATATCCATAAACTAAAGCTTATCCAACAAAGGGGATAATCGTCACTTAGAGAAGAAGAGTATGAGATACCATGAAGATCGACTTTAGTGCAAGTGGGAGATTGAAAGTAGTATGCATACAAGCCAATCATGTTTGATGATAAAGCATATACTTTGTAACAATCTTATTCATTTATTAATAAAAAGTATTAATTTATTAAAGGCTTTTAATTATCTACATGATGTCGCTTTATAATATGTGATAAACCCATAGTTTTAAGCAATGCTTTTAGAATAATGATGATGATCATTCTAATGAGATCTAAATTCTTAGAAAGCTTAAAACTAAAATAGTTCCCAATCATTGGATTACTAAATTGGGGATTAGTGAATCCGGATAGATTGGTACATACGTTGCTTGCTCATTGGATGAGGATGATTGATCTCATGATCATTTGTGTGGAGACACTAAAGCAAGTATATAGGTGCTTATTAGAGAATAAGTTCACTGATCGTGGCTCGCTAAGGAATACCTAATATAGTTTTACTTGTCTGTCAATAGGAATTCCTGTAGTGATAGTAGTACAAGTGATCCTTGGACTTGAGATCATCATAATATCTTGTGTATGATGAGTTATACTTTGACTTATTCCTTAAGACCCTTAGGGTATATCAAAGGGTATGCTTGGGTATAATAAGTTGTACATGAAGATAATGTATGATCAATAAAGAATCTACCACTTCTATTAAAAGAAGAGAAATGTCCTATGTGATTCGATAAATGACAACCCAAAGAGTCCTTGGCCAAGCGTAAATGAAATTAGAAAGGAGTTTTTAATTTGCATTATTTGGAGTTGTGCATTTAAGAGTCTATATATATAATTAAATAAAATAAGACTTGACAAAAGAATTCCATGTCTTATATTTAATTGGGACATCAGATGGTGGAAGGATTGAATTGTACGGTAACTATTTACTCAAAGGTTCTTTTATGATTAATGTTGAAATCTATATTATCCGGAAAGTCGTTGATCGCTAGGGAGGCTTTATCCTTATCAGAGAATAAATATTATTTATTTAAATAAATTAATTGTTTAATTTATTTATTTAAATAAGATTAGAATTGTTCTAATTTATTTATTCACAACCGGTTAATATGGAGAACCTAAAGGGTCACACCATAAAAGGAAGAATAATTATTTAAGAAGTTAATGGCATAATCGTAATAATATAGTTATGTATATTTAATTTAATCTATGGTGATAGAATAAATTAAATAGCTTAATATTTATTATTTAATATTTTAGAAATATTAAATATAAATTAATAAGAGGAGTCTTATTAATATTATTACAATTATTATTATTATTTTAATTTCTAAAAGAGTTTAGGAATTAATTTAATATAAGTACTCTCATTTATTCCTAATAAGATTAGGAGGAAAATTAATTAAAGGAGTTTAATTAATTATCCCTAATAAGATTAGGGAGCCCATTTAATTAAAAGAGTTTAATTAAATAATACCTTATTTTAATAGGTTACTTGATATCTTTATAAGAAGAGTCTTATATCGATATCAAGACTACGTAATATTTCCAATGGTTGGAGAGTACGCCCTTTTCTATAGAGATAGAAAACTAGGGTTTAGCCAACCACCCATCTTCTTGGATCTTTCTTCTTCCTTGGTGGATCACCTCAGAGGCCAAACATTTGGGTGGCCAACGCCGATCAAAGGAAGGAACCAAACCCGGTGGATTCAAGTTGAACGCGAAAAGGATTGGAGGTGAACTTGTACCGAGGAAGCTTGGATCTTCAAGGGTATGTTTCTTATTCATCTTTTTCGCTTAATTAATAATTGTGCATAAAGGGTGATCCGGGTATATGGTTTGTAAAATTTTAAACTCGATTTTTACATCGCTTTAATTATTTATGCAATTTGATTGCGTTCTTGAATATTACAAACCTAACAAATACCGTAGCTACTATGCAACCACTCGTATTCTCGCATTTTTTAACACCGTGTGTCAATCATCGATTAACTGTAAAACTTCCGTTGTTATTTTCATAAAATATTTTTGTCGTTTTCTCAATTCGATAATAATTCTGTTGTGGGGTCTACCAAGGATTGTGCCGTAGTACGAATATTCCCTGTTAAAACGAATATTTCCCGACTAATCGAATATTATATAACAACTTGCGTACTTTGCAAAATTTATAAATATTACCCACAACTATAACATTATATCAAATTCATTCCATAATATTTAAAAAATGATAATTATAGAAAAATCATCTTTATTAAAAAAAATTGGGGTCTTACAAAATACGCTCAATATTATAGAAGAAGAATTCTTTGATTCTGGTGTGATTTTTATTTCTAAACTAAGCATCCTATTTATAGGAGAATGGAAGGATACTATTTAGAAACGAACGCACAGTATTAGTCACGGGAATCGGCTGAAATTTTCTAATTTTACTATGCAGACACTATACATAATAAAATATAATACATTCTATTTTTCATAAAAAAACAAAATTTATTATAATATATATACACCCTTTTTTTTCTTTCCACCCGTGAACCCACCCTACCTGACAAACTTATATATATATATATATAAAACAAAATTGAGATAACTTTCTATCGATAATTTTGAAAAATGGGTAAGTGGGGGTCCATATAATAAGCAAAATTTACAACAAATACTTCATAAAAATCCCTCTATTTATCTCAATTCACTTGGCTTCACAAAACACATTTTTAATAACATTCATCATTAACGTTATAACTCACAATATTAACAACCAGATCATTCTCAGGAAAGAGGGGGCTTTCCGATAAGGATTTCTCCTTATTGGTGCGCAATTAGGTGACCAAACCCCTTTCCTCGAAAGAACTTTCTAGACATCGTCAATAATGTAAATAATAATATGAATAACTTTGTCGTCTCAATTATTGATTTAATAATATATAATATTGTGACAATAATTTAATCAATGACGTGAGATACTATACAATAATTACTATAGCAATAATTAAGTATAATTGAGTCACTTCTCACTTAAGCATCAATAATCAAAGATACTGTACAATACCGTGTGCTACTATGCAACCGCGCGTATTACTGTACTTTTATCACCGGATATTTCAACAGTAAACGGTAAAGTTTTCGCCGTTATTTTTATAAAAAGACATTTATGTCATTTTCTAACTCCGACAGTAACTTCGTTATGGGGTCCACCATGATTGTACCGTCGTACGAACATTCCCTGATAAAACGAATATTTTCCGACCAATCGAATATTTTATAACAACTTTCTTACTTTGCAAAATTTATAAATATTACCCACAATTATATCATTATATCAAATCTACACCATAAATTCAAAAAGATATTTAGAAAAAAATTAATCTTTATTCATAAAAGTTGGGGTCTTACAACCTCCCCTTCTTATGAAATTTCATCCTCAAAATTGGTGTACATACCTGGTATATTGAAGAGGTGAGGATACCTTGATTTCATTTCAAATTCTAACTCCCAAGTCATTTCCTTAACATCGTGTTTTCTCCATAAAACTTTGACTTGGGGTATAACCTTGGAGCGTAGAATATGTTTCTTTTTATCTAAGATTTTAACAAGTTCCTCTTCATACATTAAATCTTCCGCTATCTTGTCTGGTTCTAATTCAATAAAGTGGTTTGGGTCTTCCACATATTTACGTAACATTGATATGTGAAAAATGTTATGAACACGAGACATACTTGGCGGTAGGGCGAGTCTATAAGCCATAGTTCCTATTCGATCGAGGATTTCAAATGGGCCAATGAATCGAGGATTAAGCTTTCCTCTCTTTCCAAATCTTGTAACTCCTTTCCATGGAGCAACACGTAACAACACATGCTCTCCAACATTGAATTCCATGTCTCTTTGATGAATATCAACATAACTCTTTTGTCGATCTTGTGAGGTTTTTATACGTTGCCGGATCATTTGAATCTTTTCCATTGTCATGCGTAAAAAATCTAGTCCCAACAACGGTTCTTCACCAACCTCATCCCAACATACTGGAGAACGACACTTACGTCCATACAACGCCTCGAATGGAGCTATGCCTATACTTACTTGATAACTGTTGTTGTAGGAGAATTTCACTAATGGCAAGAACTTGTCCCAACTCCCTTTGAAGTCAAGGACATCGAGTCTTAATAGATCTTCAAAGTTTGAATAGTCCTCTCTGACTTCCCGTCCGTCTGAGGATGATATGCCAAACTGAATCGTAAAATCGTGCCCATAGCTTTTTACAAACTAACCCAAAATCGTGAAGTGAATCTTGGGTCTCTATCAGAAATTATGGATACTGGCATACCATGAAGTCTTACAATCTCATTTATGTATATACGAGCAAGACGTTCGAGTGAATAAGTTTCTCGTATAGGTAAGAAATGAGCAGACTTGGTTAATCTATCAACAATAACCCAAATTGCATATATGTCTTGAGAAACCTTGGGAAGACCGGTAACGAAATCTATGGTAATGTGCTCCCACTTCCATTCTGGAATTTCAAGTGGTTGCAATGGACCTTTTGGCACTTGATGCTCCACCTTGACACGTTGACAAGTTAGACACCTTGAGTTAAACTCTGCGATCTCTCTCTTCATATTGCTCCACCAAAATGTATGCTGAAAATCACGATACATTTTGGTACTCCCAGGATGGATTACAAACGGTGTGTTGTGCGCCTCCATCATGATCTTATACTTCAAAATCAGAGTCATTAGGAACACAAAGTCTGGAGTTGACTCAAAGTATTCCTTTTTCATCGATTCTTGCTTCTGAAATAGCACCTTCTTGTACTTTCTTGCTCATACGCATCAGCTCCAGGTTTGTAGATTGAGCAGCTTTTAACTTTATTGATTAAAGTCTGTTCTACTCGTATATTTAACATCATCACGTGGGTCCCTGGAGTCTTTAACTCTATCTCCATTCTTTGTAAGTCATACAAAATGGGCCTTTGTGTTGACAATATCGCACTCGTACTCGCATATGATCTTCTACTCAACGTGTCAGCTACCACGTTCGCTTTTCTAGGATGGTATTGAATGGTATGATCGTAATCTTTCAACAACTAGAGCCAATGTCATTATTGCATGTTGATTTCCTTTTGGGTGAAGAAATATTTAAGGCTTTTATGATCCGTATAGATCTCCACTTTCTCTCCATACAGGTAATGCCTCCAGATTTTAAGCGCAAAAACGACTGCTGCTAACTCTAGATCATGAGTAAGATAATTTCTCTAATATTCTTTGAGTTGTCATGAGGCATAAGCTATGACTTTCTCATGTTGCAAGAGAACACATCCTAACCTCTGCTTGAAGCATCGCTGTAGATGACAAATCCCTCAGAACCAAATGGTATTGTCATAACAGATGCTGAAATGAGTCTCCTCTTGAGTTGAAAACTCTTCTCACATTCCTCGCTCCAACCAAATTTTATACCTTTCCGAGTCAGCTGAGTTAATGGAGTAGAGATTCGAGAAAATCTTTCCACGAATCTCCGATAATAACTAGCTAAGCCCAGAAAGTAACGTACTTCTATCACTGACTTAGGTTGCTCCGAGCTTTGAATTGCTTTAATCTTCGTTGGGTCAACAGATATTCCGTGATTTGATATCACGTGTGTAATAACCTGGGATTTCGAATAATCCGAATTTTATGAATAAATTATTTATTTATTTATTTAATATTAATATTTACTATTAATATTGTATTGTGTATCTGTCATACGAGTTTTGAGTAGTGGTCAATTTGTGTATTAACTGAAAATAAGAGTAGAGTTGTGCTTAACAACTTTAGAAACCCTAACCCTAATTCTGGATAGGGATTTGATAGAAAATATAATTAAAATAATTATATTGATGAGTACGTGTTTTTACTAGTATAGAGATATTGACCAATGATTGATCGAATAAGGTTTAAAATTAGTACACCCTAATAAGAGATTAGAAACCCTAATCTCAGGATTAGAAAACCTAACGCGCAGTTAGAAACCCTAATTGTATGCCGGGAAACCCTAATTTAAGAACCGAGAATCCTAAACCCTAATTAGAAAACCCTAATCCTAATTAACAAGCCTAATTAGAATATTAAACTTTAATATGATTAGGAAACTCTAACATAATTAGAAAATCCTAATTATATTTTTATCATCTTAATTTCCTATTTTCAAAACCCTAAATTGAAAATCTTGGAAACTAAAGTTGTAAAACCTAAGGGTTAGAACCTTAGGGTTAAACCCTAAGGGTTTGGATAATTGACGATAATGCCATTAAATTACAAAGAGAATGACTAAAGTACCTTTTTTGTATATTTTTATAACATAACATGTCAATCTTACCATATTAAGAGTTGGTGACCTAATGTTGACTTTGTATGACTTAAAAATCCAGCAAGATCAGATCATTCATTGCACCAATTTATTATATAACTTATAAGAGAGAGAAAGTAACTAAACTTGGTCAATTTCTTTTCAAAGCTCTCACCAACTCTCTCTCACACAAGACCTCCGAAATTCTTTAGTAGATCAGTCACATAAACACCTCTTAGATCACCCAAGAACAGATTGGAAAGTAAGAATCAAAGATTGAGCTAGAAAGGTATAAAAACCCTAACCTATTTTGATCTTACATGCTAAGAAAAATTTTGTGTTTAAGTGTTTAATCAGGTGTTATATGATGTTTTTAGATGATCTATGTTGATCCATCATGGATTCATAGCATCAAAGTGCCTTAAAATGATGATTTTTCAAAATTGATCTTGAGCTTGAAAAGTAGTCTGACAACGAAATGTCAGGGGCTTTAAATCTTTGTCTGTTAAAGATTTTTGTTGTTTTAAAGCTGTTATATGTAGTTTGTCATGTTGTCTTTGATGTGGAAGTGAAATTACAGACATTTGATGTCTATATTTCGAGATATAAACGGTCAAAACCTGTTGATCGGGCATGACCGAAGCTTTCTGGGTAACCCAGAAAGTGTAAGATCAGCGTCTGACAATGTTTTGTTAGCTCGAGATCTGTTAGGATTGGGCAAAGGTGCAAAAAAGCCCCTGATGTTTACACGGATGTCCCACTCCACCCTAAACTATTTTTTTTCCCAAAAGTACCCTTAATGTTTCAAAAAGCAGGTCACCCGTGCCCTTGCCGTTAACATAAGACAAACGGGGTTAAAATATGATGACGTGACAGGCTTAAATTAGGGCAAAGGTTCAAAAATGTCCCTGATGTTTATACTGACGTCCCACTTCTACCATAAACTAATTAGAATATTATCATATAAAATATATTCTAAATAAAATAATATATATCATTTAATCAAAACAAAAAATACAAAAATTCAAAATAAAGAAAGCATAACATATTTACATCATTTAATTAAAATAATAAAATTTAAATTATTTTGTTAACTAATCAAAACAACTAATTAAATAAAATAAGTTGTATAACATAGTTACATCATTTAATCAAAATACTAAAATTCGAACATAACATATTTACATCAAATACTAAATTAAAAAATACTAAAATACTAATTAAAAAATATTAAATACTAAAAAACTCAAATTAAAAAAAATACTACATTTAAATTATTTTGTTAATTAATCAAAACAACAAAATTCAAATTACATCATTAAAATAATCATAATACTCAGCTTTTAAAATCATAATACTAAATAATATTTTTAAATTACTAAAATATTAAAATTGATATGATTTTAAAAATCATAATACTCAGCTTTAAAATTGATATTACTAAAATATTTTTAAATTGATATGATTTTAAAAATTAATATTAAAATTTATAAAACAATCATAATACTCTAGTTTTGAATTTTAAAATAATCATAATACTCCTAATTTTATAAAATAAGGTTAAAATACTAATTGATATAAAATAACGTTAAAAATACTAATTGATATAAAATAACGTTAAAATACTAATTGATATAAAATACTAATTAGTATTAAATAACGTTAATATTTTTATATCTTTTAGTATTTTATATCAATTAGTATTTAGTATTATGATTTTAATATTTTAATGATGTAATTTGAATTTTATTATTTTAATTAAATGATGTAAATATGTTATGCTTTTTTTTTATTTTGAATTTTTGTATTTTTGTTTTGATTAAATGATATATATTATTTTATTTAGAATATGTTTGATATGATAATATTCTAATTAGTTTAGGGTGGAATCGGGACATCCGTATAAATATTAGAGACATTTTTGAACCTTTACCCTAATTTAAGCCTGCCACGTCATCACATTTTAACCCCGTTTGTCTTTTTGTTAACTAAGAAGTAGCACGACCTGACTTTTTTTGAAACGTTAAGGGTACGCTTGAAAAAAATAGTTTAGGTGGAAGTGGACATCCGTAAACATCGGGGCTTTTTTACCTTCGCTATCGATTTATATTGTTTGATGTTATTGTTATGTACATGTTGTAGCTGGTAATATAGACTTTTGAACCGTGCCTTTATATCTCTTAAACATCAAGCAGATCGGATGTAGTGGATGGTCAAAGTAGACCATCCGGTAACATTTCATGTTTTCTAGAATTTCCAGAAAATTTATGAACCATTTTTCTTACAGCATTTGACCAAGTTGAATTTGGAGATTATGATGTTTGTGGACTGAGATAATGGTATATAAATGTTGTATGGCATGAGTACTATAGGTTTAAACCTTTATAACACCAATACAATGACCAGAACTAAGCTAAAATCGAACCACAAAGTGGTACCTCGCGACTGTCTAGGTTTCTAGGTTACCCAGAAAACCCAGATGATGTCTGACAACTACTTTGAAGCTCTGGATCTTGCAAAATTATTGTTGTATGATCGAGATAATGCTTGATTGTTGTATTACTACATGTAAACTACATGATCGATGCACAAGGTAGCCCAGAACATGATCAGACTATGAATTAGAGCTGGTCAAACCATGACCCTTAAACACTGACTGTCAGTGTTCTTGAGCACCAAAAAAACCTACAACGACAGAAAGTGTCGCTATAGCCATTAACGACGGTTTATTTATTTTATATTTTCAGATTTTCCAAAAAATACTTAAAAATAGAAAATAAATTATAAAATTAACAAAAATGGTTTTAAAAATTATTTTAAATTATGAAAAATAATTTTTGAGTATTTGGGATATTTTTCATTAATAATTATAATTATTTGAATATTAATGGTATTTAATTTATTTAATTAGTTTATTAAATAAATTAGAGAAAATAATTTTAATATTATAAAAATCATTTTAAATAAGAATAAAGTATTTAAAATATTTTTTGAGTTATAAAAAGTAACTTTTAATATTTTTAGAGAATTTTCATTAATAATTTAATATTAATGATATTAGATTTATTTAATTATCATATTAAATAAATGAGTTAAAAATGGTTTTATTGAATTAAAATTATTTTAAATGAGAATAAAGTGTTAGAAAATATTTTGAATTATAAAGTATAATTTTCAATATTTTTGGAGAATTCTCATCAATAAATTAATATTAATGATATTAGGTTTATTTAATTATTAAATTAAATAAATGATGGTAACATGATTTTATTGATTTAAAAATGAGAAAATGATTTAAAAATATTTTAAGTTATATTTAATGACTTTTAATATTTTGATTAGAATTTTATTAATATTTAAATATTAATGGTTATGGTTTACAAATGATTTTAATTATTTTAAAAATTATTTAAGTAGAATATTGATGATTTAAAAATATTTTAAGTTATTAATGATAACTTTAATATTTTGACAAATATAACATTAATATTTTTATATTATTAAATATTAATGATGATAAGATTATTTGATAATTAAATCATTTAAAAATGATTTAAGTGTTTGAAAAATTATTATAAATTATAATAATTGTTTATAAATTATTAAAAGTTTCTGAAAAATATTATAAAGGATAATTGACTTATCTAATATAATATAGAGCTTAGAGACCAAGTTTAATTTATAATAAATATGTTAATTGTTGGATAGGGTGACCAGAACACCGAAAATAGACCGAAGTCCAACCAGACTGAACTAGTTTGACTTGATAAGTGTTTAAACACTGATGTGACTAGGTGGTAATGTGTCTAGGAGAAGTATTGACTGTAAATTACAGTATTATGTGTTGTAAATTATTGTGCTAATTGTGAGACCGATATTGTTAATTATAGGTCTTACGAACGCAGATAAGTTTATTTGAGTAGCAGTAATCAACGCGAAAGGCAAGTTTCCTTAACTCAACCTTGAGTTAATATTGTTTAATTATTTTGGTAGTTAATTTTAATTAGACCACGTCCAATGATTTATTATTGATTATTCACAGTTACTGCATGTTTATTAATTCAAATTAAATTATTGATTCTGAGAATATACTTGTAGAATAACTGTTGTTGGATATTCACATCCGTAGAAGCTATTATTGATTTCAAATAGTATAGTTAAATTATGTCTATTGTTTTATCGTATTGAAACATGTCTTAGCTAATTATTTTGGCTAGACGAACATTTGTTAGAACTTGGTAGGTTCGAGAAGAGAAGAGAAGAGAATTCAATTATAATTGATAGATCAATGCCAGTTGTTTCGGCTAGATCGAAAAAGAAAACTTGATAGGTTTGAGAAGAGAAGTGATTAGATCTTGATATCATAGTATTTCGTTGTTAAATCAACTTTTGATTCTGAGACTGAGAAAAATAACCTTTTATACAAATGGAACATTTTATTGGTCGTAAATTTGACCTTTGCGCACGTGTAAGTATTATGCATAATATAGGGTACAAGGAGTTGGCCGGGTCTAAGTACTTGCAGAGGGGTACGATTTAATCTTTATGGTTACCTGATACACCTGCGTATATATCAAAGTAAAACTTTGATATATACCCGAGAAGAGAAGTTCTAGATCCTTTGTGATCACTCAGTATAAATCTAGAAAACATTCCACTTTGTTATTGCGTAGAATTGATTCTTGATTATTCATTAGAATATCGTAGAAACTTTGAAAGCGTTGTACTCTTTAATTATTGAACTATCATATTGCATAGAATACGAAAAGAATTGTTAATTATTAAAGCTTTGTTCAGCTATTTCAAAGTTCCCCAAACTTTGGTTTTATTTTATCAAAATAGATAGTTTGTTGTTCTGATTCTTATACATTCTTTGTATGTCTTAACTTGCGGAGCAAATTTGTTGCTCACCCTTGCTAAATAAAACTTTTCAGCTAGGGACGAAGTGGCAAGAAGTGTTGCGAAGGACAAAGGCAAAGGCATTGTAATAAATTAGTTATGAATAATATTATTATTATGTTATGTTTGTAAACCCTTTTTGTATATCTAAAGGGTATGTGTGTAATGTTAAGGTTAGATGACCTGGGACTAATGTATTAACAATCTCTATTAATGACTTATGTATTACTATTTCTATATGAATGGGTAGTTAGAAGTTATTATATTGTGGATCGTGAACACAAAACTCGGGGGTCAGGTAACCCAGATTTGGTGGTGTCACAAAGTGCCCAAGGAATGCTACTTGCTCAAGCCAGAACTTGCATTTCTTTAACTTGGCATATATCTTGTTTTCACGAAGCTTTTAGAGTATTAGCCTAAAGTGTTGCTCATGATCTTCAAAGCTTTTGGAGTAAATGAGGATGTCATCAATAAAGACAACCACAAAATGATCCAAATATTCCTTGAATACTCGGTTCATCATATCCATGAAGGTATCAAGAGCATTAGACAATCCAAAAGACATGACTAGGAATTCGTAATGCTCGTACCGAGTTCTAAAAGTAGTTTTTAAAATGTCATCAGTTTTAATCTTTAACTGATGATATCTGGAATGAAGATCGATCTTTGAAAATAATTTAGCACCTTGTAACTGGTCAAATAGGTCGTCAATGCGAGGCAACGAGTACCTATTTTTGACGATGACATGATTTAACTCCCGATAATCAATACAAAGTCGCTTACTTCCATCTTTTTTCTTTACGAATAGAACAGGAGCACCCCAAGGGGATGTACTAGGATGAATGAAACCAATGTCTAAAAGTTCTTGCAGTTGGATTTTTAACTCCTGAAGTTCAATAGGAACCATTAGACACGGGGCTTTGGAAATGGGTTTTGTACCGGGTTCAAGGTCGATACAAAATTCAATTTCACGCTCTGGGGGTAGGCGAGTAAGTTCTTTAGAAAATACGTCAGGAAATTTATTAACAGTAGAAATATTATTCAAATCTAACGTATTTTTATTTAAATCCGTCACATGGGCTAAGAAAGTTTGTTATCCATTTTTCAATAAATGAATGAATTTATGGCTTGATATGACAATGATTGACTTTAGTGGTTTGGTTGCTTAAATTCGCATAATAGGTTGGTTAGGAATATGAAAGCTAAAACTCTTACAAAAATAATCAATTTAAGCATGATGAATAGTTAACCAATCAATCCTTAAAATTACATCAAATGCAAGTATTTTCAAAGATATAAGATCAACAGGTAATCTGCGGGTGCCGATTTTAATCAAACAAGATTTATAAACAGTTGATGTAATGAAGGTTTCTCCTAACAGAGTTTCAACAGATAAGTCAAAGTCTAATTTCTCCAGAGCTATATTTAAACGTTGAGCGCATGTAGGAGAAATAAAAGAATGGGTAGAACCGGTATCAAATAACGTATAGACTTCGTAAGAGTTTTTGATTAGGTTACCCATGATAACCTCGTTCGGGTTCCTCACTTTTTGGGAGGTCACGACAAAAGATATCCTTGAACTACCGACTTTAACTTGTCTGGGATGGCATTTGGTGTCTCTATCCCAGCTGGACTTGACTTCACTGCACGACAAAATCAGGCTAGGCAACATTCTGCTCTGCAATTGTAACACGCTTTGGGTTGCATTGTGCATTTTGGACTGATGTGTCCCTCCCATCTGTATTTGAAGCATACTATCGGTGGTCGTTCTCCTTCCTTGAAAATCAGTGTTGGTGCTGCTATCTTTCCATCAATATTGAACCTTCTTTTCTTGAAATTTCCACTTCTATTATCTTGGCCATGATTACCACCGAAGTGGTTACCATTTTTGTCATATTGATTTCCTCGACGTTTGTTGTCACCGCTTCAATGACTGCTGCCACTAGTATTATCATTTTACCGACTACTATCTCTTGGTTGGGTTGACTCATTATCGCGCTCCAATAACTGAGCCCTATTCATAACATCTGAATACAAGCAAAGTTTATGAGAAATGGGGGTATTAACGTATTTCGGGTTTCAAACCTCTCAGAAACATTCGCGTCATTCTCTCCTCATTATCAACCAAATGGGATGCAAACCGGGACAACTCGACAAACTTAGCCTCGTACTACGATACGGTCATATTATTTTACTCCAGCTTGATGAACTTCACCTCCTTCATGTGACAAATACTTTTGGTAAAGTACTTGTCGTTGAACAATTCTTGGAACTTCTCCCAAGATATATTGCGTGCGGCAGGCTGAGTACATTTTAAAGATTCCCACCAATAATCAGTTTATCCTGTGCTCCATTTCTTATCTCAACATTCTCGTATATCATTTTCAAACACTGCCACAAAACAATAGTTAATTGACATGCCACATATTATCCCTATATTCTGACCGACTGATTAAAAAATAAATAAGCTTAGGTAGGTCATACTAGCGAACGATTTACCCGTCTCTCCCCTCCTAGTTCTAGTCTCACATCTCAGCCTGGGATCATATCCCTAAGCTCTGATATCAACTGTGACGCCCCTAAAATAGGTATACAACACCCATTTTGAGTCGCCAAATACATGGTACAGAATTCAAATACAAACTTAATTTATACAATACGAAAAAAGCTTAGCTGAGAGTTTTAACACGAATATTGTCTCATAGATAATATCCAAACTCAAATAAAGTCCTCATTACATTTATTATCACACTATTTCATAGAATAGTGAGGACTACTACAGCCACTATCTCGGACCGTCACTCCATTCTCCGATTAGTCTGGGTTACGTTCTCATTTCTTGAAGAGAACAATGAAAGCAAAATGGTGAGCTCAACTAGCCTAGTAAAAAATATTATGACTAAGATAATGAAGAATAATTTATCGTTAGCCTTCAACAAGTTAAACTAATAGAATACAATAAACAACAAGTTTAACTACAGCGGAACAAGCAATCCATTAGAAGAGTCAAGTAAAGCATGATATCTACTATCTTCTATGATTTAATAAATGTTTATCATCAATTTTATCGCTAAGACTCAGCTTAATAAATAATCCACATCACTGAATTATCCATGCACTATGGGCCAAGAATATTCATTATTATCACATCATCGAAATATTCATGCACTACGGGCCAAGGATATTCGTTAGTATCACCAGTGGTCATGATAATGCCAACAACTGTCCATCAATGCACTATGGGCCAATGAGGACTATTACCACATCATTTGTAGCATTACAGGTCATGATTATACCAAATAATCCCTGGTCATAATCATACCAATCAACATTCCATCTATGCACTACAGGCCAAAGATGACTTTTATCACAATATAAGCATGAGGATGATAACAATGATATAAGAATTTGATTAAATGAGAGCAAGGATAAATTTTAAAGATTTATAATTCAATTTATCCAGAATTCAATAATGTCCAAATTGTCAACATGATACTGCTTTGTGGAGTAAAATTCAAGAATAATATTGTATCAAAAATAATTTGGACAAAAAAAAATCAATTTTTATCATGAATAGTACTCCGGGTGAATAGTACCCAAGTGAATAGTACCCCATGAATAGTACTTTGGGAATAGTACCCCGTGAATAGTACCCTGGCATGAAAAGATCAAAATTTATCAAGAATGTCCAGAAAAATATTTTAGTGGAACGATACTAGATGAAACGCAAATTTCAAGGATATTCCATTAATTTCAAGGAGTATAGAAGCAATACTTCAACAAAACGAGTGTAGAATTCGAAATCTAAAATGAAATAGTATTACTTACATACTACATAGTATGGAATAAAATATTATTTCTTAAGAATATTGAACAAAAATAATATCTCTTACCTTAAAAGGAGAGTATTTTTGACTGGTAGGGCAAGGATATTCTTGTCAAAAACTTATACTGTTTTCTACGCTCAAAGCTTCCTTAAACTCTAAAGAAATACGCTCAATATTATAGAAGAAGAATTCTCTGATTCTGGTGTGATTTATATTTCTAAACTAAGCATCCTATTTATATGAGAATGGAAGGATACTATTTAGAAACGGACGCATAGTAATAGTCATGGGAATCGGCTGAAATTTTTTGATTTTACTATGTAAACACTATACATAATAAAATATAATATATTTTATTTTATATATATATATATAACAAAAAACTGAGATAACTTTCTACCGGCAGTTTTGAAAAATTGGTAAGTGGGAGTCCATATAATAAGCAAAATTTACAACAAATACTTCATAAAAATCCCCTATATTTATCTCAATTCACTTGGCTTCACAAAACACATTTTTAATAACATTCATCATTAATATTATAACTCACAAGATTAACAACCAGATCATTCACAGGAAATAGGGGACTTTTCGATAAGGATTTCTCCTTATTGGAGTGTAATTTGGTGACCAAACCCCTTTTCTTGACAGAACTTTCTAGACATTGTCAATAATGCAAATAATAATATGAATAACTTTGTCATCTCAATTATTGATTTAATAATATAAAATATTGTGACAATAATTAAATTAATTGCGTGAGATACTATAAAGCAATTACTATAGCAATAATTAAGTATAATTGAGTGACTTCTCACGTAAGCTTTAATAATCAAAGATACTGTACAATACTGTGTGCTACTATGCAACCACGCGTATTACTGTACTTTTTATCACCGGGCATTTCAACAGTTAAAGGAAAAACTTTTTTTGTTATTTTTATAAAAAAGATATTTTTGTCATTTTCTAACTCTGGCAGAAATTCTGTTATGGGGTCCACCAATGATTGTGGCGTCGTACGAACATTCCCTGATAAAATGAATATTCCCCGACTAATCGAATATTTTATAACAACTTGCTTACTTTGCAAAATTTGTAAATATTAACCACAACTATAACATTATATCAAATCCACACCATAATATTAAAAAAGATATTTAGAGAAAAAATAATCTTTATTCATAAAAGTTGCGGTCTTACAATTATGAGTCACAAACCTACCATAATGATATGAGTACAAGACTAACGTCTATTCCTAACAATTACAACCTATCTCATAATAATATATATCTATTATTATCACACAATAATATATATTATTTTACTTCTTAAAACTCTATCTGAGTTCATCTCATTAATATATTCATTATTTCCTCGAGGTTATAGCCTAAGGTTCATCCCACCTAATGTTTATAACCTACAGCTTTGATACCAATTGTAACGCCCCACGAATACCGGTCTATCTTCAAACCCGAGTTTGGTGTGTCACGGTGCTACCCATCTAGTAAATTCTTAAGACATGAATGTAATTAATATATTATTACATAAAATCACTACTAAACCCAAGTTCTAAGACCTTTACATCTTCAAATTATAATATTAATGAATATTACTTCATAAAAATAATATAGTTACACAAACTATTAGAATACAAAATTGTAATCTTCTAAGCCTTCTTCTTTAACGAATTCTTTTCGCTTAATGTCACCCGACTAATCAAGTCCATTAGCTTTAGCTGCAAAAGTTTTAGGGTTTTGCAAGAGTGAACATTTAATTGCCCACCAAGTTATAGTAATTGAATAAACAACAAAATCAAGAACCAATTCAACATTCTTTGAAAACTTCATCAACGAAACAATAGTTGAGAAGCAGTTTGAATAAACAGGAATAACTTAAATTCCTATCATTCTTAAACATTATAATCTCCAATAACCAGTCCTACCAAATTTTACTTATTCTTTTCTTAAATCCTATGTTTTGACCTCAACTGAGTCTTCTTTAACATTATAACACAATATGTGTTTATTACCATATACATCGTATCATGTGTCCATCTAAAATAATTAGCATGGACTTAATCATAACACAATTCATGCATTAACAAAACTATAACAACTTAAACAGTTCAATAATATAACAATTCTTACACAAAAGCACATAAGTGCAGATATTGGCAACCAGCACAATTCATGGCTCAACAACTTGTACAAATAGAATACATTTGCACAAAAACATGAAACTTGCATTCAATTTAATAATTTGAAAGAAATTAGTAAACTGTTGGCTTGTTTGTATAAATGACAAATCAATACACACATGCAAGTGCACGTGGTCAACAAGTAATATAGAAGAAGTAAAGTATCGTTCCCACAGAGAATATTAATTTCATTTTAATCTAACATACACCAGCTTTATAACTATCTTGGTCTACTTAAACAGATGAGAAAATTGTGATTTATCTAAAATACTGAACATCAAAAGACAACTAACTAACAAGTAATTTTAATCAGATAAGGGAGATATGAAATTATAATTTCACTTAATGCGTCACTCAGATGTTACACATCCTGTTAAGCCCAATTGATTATTTCGGATTGCTAGTCGAGAACACGAAAGTAAAATTTGGCCATCTCTCGATGTATCATACCCATATTACATTAAATCAACAATTAATAGAATGAATGTGAACACCCAAATTAATTAACTCATTATATCTCTAAGTGGCCTAAAATTAAAAAGGGTTTAAGTGCAAGTTCTCAAATGACTATGAGTGGTGCTTCGGTATATCTCTATCCTTATAAAGAAATATGGACTCTAACACACAAAGCCGGGAGAATGGGTCTATGACCAGATCTTCAAGTCTTCAAATTCTATCTGGTGTGCTGTCTTGCGTAGTAATCACTTGAGATTTAAGCTATGGTTCTTGTGGGACACTTCTGTATAAAATGTGGGTTGAAATGATGTTGAGATGACGTGAATGTAGTATCGAGGTGGAAAATGATGATTTTACCCCTCACGGGGGTTATCTCTGGCTCTATGCTGATGTAGCATTCGTTACTCAGGGTTATCTCCAAGATTGAGCTACTATGAGTGCTGAATGTCCTCGGGATTATCTTTGAGGTGTCTTGACCTCCTGGGGTTATCTCTGGGGTTGGAACTGAGTATCTCGGGGTTGACTCCGAGGTTAAAACTAACTTCTCTGGGGTTATCTCCGGAACTGGAACTGCATCCCTCGGGGGTTATCTCCGAGGTTGGAACATAATCTCCTAGGGTTGCCTCCAGGATTGCAATTGAGTATCTCGAGTTGTCTCCTAGATTAAAAACTGAGTATCCCAGGGTTGTCTCCGAGATTGAGCTGATTTGACTTCCAAGGTTATCTCCGGAAGATGATTTTGCCCTCCTGCAGGGTTAGTTATAGGAATGCAAAATTTTGAGCTTCTATAGATGCCCCTCTTTATCATATTCATGCAGTGTGATGGCGTGGATAGGATAAAGACCACTAGATAATTAAAATGTGACAAGATAATCATGATGCAAATGTAATGCAGCATGATGTGAATGTTATGCTTAGTGCATGATGGAATGGAGGCTACTCCATGAATGAGACCAGAGGATTTTGACATTGGAGTTATCACCAAAGTTCTTAACCATCAGTGCAAACTTTCCACTATAGATGTCCTTCTCATGTACGAGAGATTCTTGGGGAATTATGTTTTGTCTGATGAAGACTTGTATAACAAATTCCATCATCGATCCTCCCTGATGAGGATGGTTTTCCCTTGTTTGTATTGCTAGGTCTTTCCAGCGCTTTGTTGGAGTTACTACCAACAGTTTGTGTTATCAAGGCTGCTTGACCTTCGTTAAAATGTCCTTCAATGGTTGAGATCATCAGACCACTTCCGATGCTTCACTGGATTTAATTGCCAACGGATGATAACGTCAGGGCTGCTTGACCTTCATTGAAATGTGCTTAAATGGCTAAATCATCATCGGACCACCTCACATGCTTCACTGAATTTACTTACCAATGGATGAAAATATCAAGGCTGCTTGACCTTTATTGAAATGTCCTTCAACGGATGAACAACATCAGACGATCTCTGATGCTTCGCTGGATTTAATTGCTAATGGTTAAAAATGTCAAGGCTATTTGACCTCCGTTAAAATATCCTTCAATGGCTAAACATGTATGAAATCCCGTTGGGGAGAGATGTTTTGACACAACTTATGGTTTTGATTGGGATTACAACCCTAAGTTGATGGCATTAGACCTTTGCGAGTATTGCCAATTGTAGCTTTCAAAAGTTGTGGTCATTGGCTTTGTGAACCCTGTGTTCAGGCAAATACTAATGATTGATATGTAGGCCAGCAGTTTGGTCTCTGAAAATCAAAATTTCAGGCTTTTTTACTTAATCGTGTAACATCTTTTTTTTCTAATTTGACTTTCCAGCTTTTGGGACCTCCTTTGCAACACAAATTGGATCAATCCAAAGGGGGTAGGGACCACCTGGGATAGCCATAGTTGGACCTACGGCAGCCGCAGGTAGACCCACGGCCTTCCATGGGTCTATTTTAGGCAGCCTTCCCTTTCACAAGTCATTTTTAATTGAAGCCACATAGAGAATCCTAGTGTTCTTCTTCAAATCTATTGAGTTCGGCTTGTTTTCTACGAAATTCGTCACCGTACAAGCGTTCTGAACTATCCCAATAATGTATGCATGTCTTCTTTTCCAGTTTTGATCGTTAGAAAGTGAGTTATCACATGAAATGCTTCTAAACACATGGTAGTGAATATGCATGCTCATATGACTTGATAAAAAATATTCAACATAGTAAATGCTAGTATTTAACCATGCTGAACATATTGATGTGAAAAAAATTTACTTTTGAAATAATCAATTTGGCACCTTTTTCTGCTATTTTTTCATCCTATTTGAGGACAAATGAGCAAAGGTTGTGAAGCAAAGTAATCCCGGTAATTAGATTACCCTTATAGATTATGACTTTGATATTTTCATGCATATAGGCTATTTATGACTGTGAAAGTGATGTGCTACTGAATGGCCACCTAGTCATGCCTATGCGCATGCGAACGAAGTAAAAGTTGTGTTTGATTTTCCTTTTTCCTATTGATGAGGAGCAAGGGTTCTAATGTTGATTTGCATTTGTGATGTAGGTTCTCGACTTTATGCAGCCTCGAGGGAACTTGTTCAGTATACACTCTCTGTACCAGACTCTTCATTAAAAGTACCGAGATATTATGCATGCTTGGGGTTTCGAGGCATTCTTTTCCATCGTTCCTCGCTATTGTCCATGGGGTTACCTTAGGGCATTGTCTTAGCACTGGTTTCACCAGACTCCGTCTCTCCATTTGCTGGATTCCAAGGTGATGATGACGTCGATCTATTGGTGGTTTATCACCAGTATATAGTTTTTTAGGGCGCCAATAACTTGTGCGGCTGTCATTTCCCCTACTTTTATCAAATCCTTACTAGGAGTCCAGGTTACTGCACTCAAAGGCAGGACAGTCCGCACTGGTCCTTTGAGTGTAGACGTCATGAGTGGGGCGTTGAGTGAGACATTATCCGATGATAGGAGAGTCATATATCACATTCTTTAGTGATTATTTCTGATTATCCTCCAGGGTTGTTTCCTGGCGGATAACTCTTCCATGGTGTCTTTCGCTTTAGTTAGCGCCACACAAGAGGTGGATTGTGTTGGAGAGTTTGACTAGGGCTCCTATACCTTTGCCTATTTCCTCAGGGGGAATGCATTTTTACTTCTTTATTTATATTTAGTCCTGCCTGGAGTTTACTTCGCAGCGATTGATCGTCTTTACTGCTTTATTTACATTTTTGATCCCCCGTGGAGGTGCTTCGTGGTGATTGATCATGTCAATATATATATATAAATATATTTACTACTTTTATATATTTACATTTCTGATCCCCCATGGAGGTGCTTCGTGGTGGTTGATCATGTCTGTATATATATATTTACAGCTTTTATATATATAACTGCTTACTGCTTTCATATAAATTATAGCATCATGTGAGCCTAGGAATCATATGATCACATATTCAGTCTACTGAATCTAGATTCGGTTCCCATGAGGGACATTTTCAGCTGTAAGCAGCTTGTAAATTAATCACGGTGTTTGAATTTCCTTAGATAGCTTTCATGCCCATGAGGAGTTCGACACTACTTTATATATTATTTTCTCAAAGATGTTTCGCATCTCAAAAATAAAAGCAATCAAGCCGAACATTTAATAAAATGGAAGTATCAAAGGTCTCAATTACTATTGAGCACAGGGTTTGAAAAACCTCTTTTACAAAACATCACTTCTATATCTTGTTTAAAACTGAATTTTTATATAAATTCAAACCCTTTGTATATAGGTGCGAACGAGGCATAACACTATTTCCAAATAATTTCACATTGATCCACACACACACACACACACATCCATATAATAGTTTAATTGAAAAGTTACGGTAATCGTGGTAACACGAATGTCATGGGGTGCCTAACACCTTCCCTCCGTATAAGTAAGTCCCCGGACCCTAAAGAATCTCGGTTTTACAGACTCGTTTAGCAGTGTCACATCATTGGGTCAATGTGCAATCCTTTTATCGGTTGTGTTGGTACAACTATTTAAAAAACCAACTAGCGACTCTTACAGTCAAATCGTCGACATATAAATGTCAGACCTTTTCACAACTTGTTTTTTCAAACAAATCTCACCTAACATGAGAACACAAAAAACAAGAACAGAAGTGGGACAATAAAAATCACGACGTGGACAGGTGGTGATTCTGTTGGGGATACCAGTAAGAGGACTTAAGCGGCTAATACAAACTTTTCAAAACTGTTATATGCTTGTGTGTAGATGTTGCATTTACATTTTGATGAATGTGTATAAATGCACTTTACTTACTGCACTACAATATATCTATCTGTGATATTAGTGCTTCGTACATGTCATCATTCCTATAACGGTGGGACACGTTGCATGTGAATATATGTTGTGTGGTTCCTCCACCAGGAGGCTATCCTGTTGGTGATTAATTACTGCACTCGTTGGGAGACTAATTCCAACGAGGCTCAGGAAAGGCACCACCCAGATTCTCTCTAGTTGAAAGACTGGATTAACTTCCCGTCAAGTAAATTACAATGATCTGGGAACCTTTATGCCGAAAAGCTGCGAGAGTAACCTAAGATAGGTCAGTCTCTGATAAACCAAATGCGGAGGAAAGACTCTTTATGCTTTTCATTTTTAATTATTTATAAAGATAATTACTTATAATTTTATTCCATGTTAATCTCTATGTAATGGAAAACATGAAGAATATGTGTACATGCATATTAAGGCTTGACATTCTATCAAATGACACCCATTTTACAGATTAATATTCCTAAAATGGACACATTATGATAGCATGTAAACATTTTATACATTCCCTATGACTAAACTACATAAGTTTTTGTAGGGAAACAATTGGGCCTGTTACCCATTCAAAGTCCAAAAAGGCCACGAGCCTACAGCCAATTATGTCTTAATCTAACCAGTCTAATCCTGCTCCTTTCTCTCAAGAAGAGTTTGACGGTTTAAGCAAACAAATTACATATTTGGTTATTCTACTTAAATAACTTCACCAGTTTACTCAGGGTTCGCGAATACCCATACATACAGAATCCTCTACACATGGAAGAGCACAAGGTTCGAATAAAATAATTCTAAAACTTTAGCTGGATACAACCAGCAAAATTCCTAAAAACACCCATCCCGAAGAAGATCTAGACATCGGTGGTATCAGGAAAAAGGTCCATCAAATGGAAGAGACAATTCGGTCTATAAAAGGGATTGACATACATGAGAGTGTTTGCTATGCTGATCCGAGTACTTGAAACTCGTACTTGGTTCTCCACGATAAGATTCATTCAACTACTTAATGTATTACTTAAACAAAATTATTATATCAAAGTTATCTAACTTCCCAGTTTTGAGAACCTTTAAGTCTTACATTACATGATAAATATTATATTATCCTACTACAAATAGTCATAATAACATAATGTAACCTATTCCTTCAGCTTCCCCTTCCCTTTGTCCTTGCCGGAACCTTCTGACCGTGCTAGCTTAGCTGAAAATAATTAAATTTAAAGCAAGAGTGATCATTTTAGTGCCCAGCAAGTAATAGCAATAGATAAAGATTATCTAAAAGATTTGAATATTTTCTTTGGACGACACTTCAACAACAAAGTAAATGTTGTGAAGTAAGCTGAGACAATACTAAACTACATATTAAGTTTATTTCATTTTTGAAACTATGTATTAACTATAAATGGAAAATAGTTTAACAAACTATATAAAATTTTATTTTTAATTTTTGAAAAGGTTAACAGAACTTCATCTAAAAACCGTCATGTCTTACGGACACAGAGGGTGATCGGCTCATTATGCCCTGTATTGATCAACACTACTTGTTTGAACGATAAGTCATTCAGTTGTTTCGCCTTTGGCGCATAAAAGTTTTTCCCTGTTCGGGATGTTGATAATTAATCTGGCATTCGAAATAAAATATTTCAATTTAATAATAATAATATTCTATCATGTTCTACAATATTCTTTCATTCTATGTCTAGCTGAGTTAAATAGCTTAGACAATTTTAAATAACATATACATACCTGAAAATCAGTAGGTATGTGTCGACATGAGATTAAATACAATCATTATCCAAGTGAGGGCACTTGAATAATCTAACTTAACTATCTATCCACAAGGTATACACTGATCATATATTACTACAGTACTGGTAAACAAATATAATTCTATAACTAGCATGAATACTAATATTGAAATACGTGACCGATACTAGTAGGGTATAATAACTTATATAATAGGAGTATATTTTGATAACTTACTTATACAGGAGTATTACATAAGTAAAAACAAAGAGTAAGGATACTCGCCTGATCCGCTGCTTACACAACTTAGATTTATCTTTTATACTGAAACCTATCATTCATAAGATTATTCTTTTTATCAGAGTAATATATCATAATACATAACACTGCTATTCACAGTCATCATATAGCTTAAACACATTGTCACATAGCAAAATTACTTATCAGGTCATTATATAAATATGGGTTAACTTCGGATTCATTTTGGTGTATCGACGGCTTTATCGATTAATAATCGAATTAATATTTTCTTAAACTCTATTCTGTAACTTCAATACTTTATTAGATAAGTTAAATATTAATCATATTATTTTTCAAGGTATTATAATAATTTTTAAATAATTATTATAATTTATCATGATTTTTCAAACATCAAATCATTTTTAATCGATTTAAATATAGAATAATTCCATTATTATTAATATTTAAATAAAAATATTAATAAAATACTTAACAAAATATCTAAGTTATTAATAATAACTCAAAATATTTTTAAAATATTTATTTTACCCTTAAATGATTTTTAAAACATTTAAAATCATTTATAAATAATCTCCATTAATATATAAATATTAATGTATTATTCATGAAAATATTAAAAGTTATTTATTATAACTTAAAATATTTTTAAATCCTTTATATCCTTTTTAAATGATTTTTAAATCATTAAAACCATTTTAAACTATTTATTTAATATAATTATTAAATAAACTTATTATCATTAATATTAAATTATTAATGAAAATTACCTTAAAATATTAAAAGTCATGATTTATAACTTAAAATATATTTATACCTCTTATTATCATTTAAAATAGTTTTTATAATGTAATAATCAATTTTAACCCATTTATTTAATACATTTATTAAATAAAATTAAAATCATTAATATTCAAATAAATAGTAATATTAATGAAAAATATGTCAATTTATCAAAAGTTAATTTTATAACTTAAAATAATTTTTAAAACTGATTTTATAATTATTAGGAATTTATTTCTATTTTTATTGTATTTTCGGAAATTATAAAATAAAAATAATTAAATCCGTAGCTAAAAAGGCTTTATGTGACGCCCCCAAAATAGGTATACATCACCTATTCTGAGTCGCAAAATACATGGTACAAAATACAAATACAATCTTAAATATACTGACATGAAATGAGTGAGTTTTAATATAAATATTGTCTTCTAGACAGTATTCAAACTCAAAATAAGTCTTCAATACATTTATTATCACACTATTTCATAGAATAGTGAGGACTACTAATGCTATCATCTGGACCGTCACTCCGTTCCCCGACTAGTCCCTACTACGTTCTCATTTCCTGAAGAGAACAATGAAAGTAAAAGGGTGAGCTCAACTAGCCCAGTAAGAAATATTATGACTAAGATAATGCAGAATAAATTATCGTTAGCCTTCAACAGTGTTAAACTGATACAATATAACAAACATCAAGTTTAACTGCAGCGGAACAAGCAATCCATTAAAAGAGTTAAGTAGAGAATAAAATCTACTATCTTTTATGATTTAAAAGGTTTTTCATCACTTTTATCGCTGGGACTCAACTTAATAAATAATCCACATCATCCCTGCACTACGACCAAGGATATTCATTAGTATCATAACCACAAATTATCCATACACTACAGGCCAAGGATATTCGTGTATTCATCAATGATCATGATCATGCCAACAACTGTCCATTAATGCACTACGGGCCAATGAGGACTTTTACCACATCATTTGTAACATTACGGTCATGATTATATAGATTAATCCCTGGTCATAATCATACCAAGTTCATCTATGCACTACAGGCCACAGATACTTTCAACATAATATAAACATGATGATGATGACAATGATATAAGAATTCAATAAAACCAGTTCAAGAATTAATTTATCCAGGAACCAATAACATCCAAGTTGTCAACATGATACTGCTTTTGTGGGGTAAAACCCAAGAATGCTCAGAAGAATATTTTCATGTAAAGATACTGGATGAAGCACAAATATCAAGGATATTCCACTAATTTCAGGAGTATAAAAGCCACAACTTTAACCAACAGAGTATAATAAAGAATGAATAACAAAAGAAATCACCAGGAATGCGATAGACCGCACAGACAGGTTATTCCAATAGAATAATAAATAACGGAACCAGGTCATGCATAAACACACAGACAGGATATTCCAATAGAATAATAAATAATGGAATTAGGTTATCAAGTAAATGCACGTATATGATATTCCAACGTAATAATAAATAATGAAACCAGTCATGCGTAAAACGCATGCATGCACGAGGGATGGATGTTCCAACGGGATAATAAAGAATGGAATAACGGATGAATTTCACCATGTATGCGGTACTTTGATGTAGACAAAAGTTATTCTAACATAATGATAAAGAATGGAATAATGAAGAATTTCACCAAGTATAGGGTAGCTTCAGCGTATCTGAGTTATTCCAATGAATAATAAAGAATGGAATAACAAGTTCTCTTTATGAATACGAAAATAATACCCTTACCTTAGAAGAAATTGGATATAGGAGTAGTGAAGTAGCGTAATACTTTTCTTCTTTCTCTCTATAGTTTCTCTCTCTAGAGTTTCGATGAATTAAGTATGAAATAATGAAGGAATAAGCTTTTATTTATAGGAGAATGGATTGAATAATAACTAATTCATGAACAGTCCCGATTGATTTACTTTTAAGCAGACGGTCCATATTGATTTATTATACAAGATTAATAAAATATTATAATAAAACAAAATCTTTTAAATAAAATATAATATATTCTATTTATAATCTAATAAAATTAATAACTTTATAAAAGTATTATGTTTTATATAAAAAGATTTTACTATGCAAATACTATCACTGCAAAACACTATGCATAATAAAATATTATATTTTCTATTTATAGTCTAATAAAACAATTAACTTTATAAAAGTATTATGTTTTATAAAAAAGATTTTACTATGCAAAATACTATGCATAATAGAATATAATATATTCTATTTATAGTCTAATAAAACAAATAACTTTCTAAAAGTATTCATTTTATATAAAAAGCTTTTCTGCTTTTATTACATTAATAATACTAATAAAATAGAATTTATATATATATATATATATATATATACTAAACTTATTGACTTCATAAAAAGACACCTCAATATATTTAACAACATTTATCATTATTATTATAATTCACAATATTAATCGACCAGGTCGTTCCCAGGAAATAGGGGGCTTTCCAATAAGGATTTCTCTCTATTGGCGTGCAATTAGGTGACCAAACCTCTCCTTGGCAAAACTTATAGACATCGTTAATATTGCAAATAATAATATTAATAACTTTGTTATCTCAATTATTGATTTAATAATATATAAAATATCAACAATAAATGAATCAAATAACGTGAGATACTTATGCAACAATTATCAGTAGTAATAATTGAACAAAACTGAGTGACTTCGCACGTAAGCATCAATAATCAATACTGTGTGCTACTATGCAACCACGCGTATTACTGTACTTTTAACACCGGGTGTTTTTAATAGTTAATGGTAAAACTTCCGCCGTTATTTTCATAAAAAATATTTTTGTCGTTTTCTCAATCCGATAATAATTCCGTTGTGGGGTCTACCAATGATTGTGACGTCGTATGAATATTCCCTGTTAAAACGAATATTCCCCGACCAATCGAATATTATATAACAACTTGCATACTTTTCAAAATTTCTAAATATTACCCACAACTATAACATTATATCAAATTTACTCCATAATCTAAATTTTTTTTTTGAGAAATTTAAATCTTTATTCATAAAATTTGGGGTCTCACAATCTCCCCTCATGAAATTTTGCCCTCGAAATTTACGTACGTACCTGGTATGCCGAAGAGATGAGGATACCTTGACTTCATTTTAGATTCTAACTTTTGAGGTATAACCTTTGAGTGTTGAATACGATCCTTCTTATCCAAGATTTTAACACGTATCTCCTCATACGTTAAATCTTCTGTTATCTCGTCTAGTTTTAATTCAATAATGTGGTTCGGGTCGTCCACATATTTACGTAACATCGATACGTGAAAAACGTTATGAACACGCGACATACTTCGTGGTAAAATTAGTCTATAGGCCACAGTTCCTACTCGATCAAGGATTTCAAATGGGCCAATAAAATCGAGGGTTGAGATTTCCTCTCTTCATCGACTCTTGCTTCTAGAATAACGTCTTCTTGAACCTTCTTCTTCACATTCATCAGCTTCGGGTGTGTAGCTTGAGCGACTTTTAATTTTATCGATTAAAGTCGATTCTACTCGTATATTCGTTATCTTCACGTGGGTCCCTAGAGTCTTTAACTCTATCTCCATCATTTGTAAGTTATACGAAATGGGTCTTTGTGTTAACAACATCACACTCATAAACGCATACGATCTTCTACTCAACGCGTCAGCTACCACGTTCGTTTTTTCCATGATGATATTTAATGGTACGGTCATAATCTTCAACAGCTCGAGCCAACGTCTTCGGCACATTACACGTTCGTTTTGGGTGAAGAAAATATTTGAGGGTTTTAGAAATGGGTTTTGTACTGGGGTCAATACAAAATTCAATTTCATGCTCTAGGGGTAGGCTAAGAAGTCTTCAAGAATACGTCACGAAATTTATTAACAATTGAAATATCATTCAAAACTGTGACTCTCATCCAAGACTTGGATAACACGTCACATTGATACCTATCAACTTGTCATCATCATTCGCGGCTTCCCCTACAGAAAGTCTGGCTTCGGTGCATTCCACACAAGGAAGTCAACAACGAAAGGATCGGGGCTCTTTACCTATGGCTTGATATAACAATGCTTAACTTTAGTGGTTTAGTTGCTTGAATTCGCATAATAGGTTGGTTAGGAATATGAAAGCTAACAACCTTACGAAAAGCTTGATGAGTAGTTAACCAATCGCTTCCTAAAATCACATCAAAGGCAAGTATTTTCAAAGAGATAAGATCGAAAAGTAACGTGCAAGTGTCGATTTGATTTAAATAAGATTTATAAACAGTGGAGGTAACAAAGGTTTCTCCTAACCGAGTTTCAACCGATAAATCAAAGTCTAATTTCTCCAGAGTCAAATTTAAACGTTGAGCGCAAGCAAGAGAGATAAAAGAATGGGTAGAACAGGTATCTAATAGGGCATAGACTTCGCAAAAATTTATAATTAACTAACCCGTGCTAACTTTGTTCGGGTCACTCGCTTTTTGAGAAGTCACGAAAAACGCTCTTCCTAAAACCACCGACTTTGTTTTGTCCGTATCCGCCGTTGGTGCCACCGTCCCAACTGGACTTAACTTTGGTGCACGAGAAAATCGGGCTAGGTGACCTTCTCTTCCACAATTATAACATGCTTTGGATGGCATCACGCAGTTTGGACTGATGTGTCCCTCCCCTCCGCATTTGAAGCATATGATAGGTGGTCGTTCTCCTTCCTTAACAACGGGTGCTGGTGCTGACGTCTTTCCATCATTGTTGAATCTCCTCTTCTTGAAATGTCCATTCTTATTATTTTGGCCATGATTACCATCGAAGTGGTTACCATTACTAGCATGCTGATTCCCTCCACGCTTATTGTCACCGCTTCGATGACTGCTCTCTTCTGGTTGGGTTGACTCATTATCGCGCTCCAATAATTGAGCCCTATTAACAACATCTGAATACAAACACAGTTTATGAGAGATAAGATATTGACGTATCTCAGGTTTCAAACCTCTTAGAAACATTCGTGTCGTTCTCTCCTCATTATCAACCAAATGGGACGCAAACCTGGACAACTCGGCGAACTTGGCTTCGTACTACGACACGGTCATGTTATTTTGCTCCAGCTTGATGAACTCTACCTCTTTCATGCGATGAATACTTTCGAGAAAGTACTTATCATTGAACAGCTCTAGGAACTTCTCCCAAGACATCTTCAGTGTGGCAGGTTGAGTATGCTTTACAGATTCCCACCAGTAATCTGCCTCTGCTCGCAACATGAAGGTGGTAAAGGGAACCTTTTGCTCCTCGGAGCATCCCAAGACATCAAATATCTTGCAGATCTGCTTTATCCATGTCTCCGCCTTAAGTGGTTTTGGCTCTCCAAAAAACTCCGGTGGTCCCAGTTCCTTGAACTGCTTAGCGGTGACCGTCCGAGAGTTTCCAGTGTTTCCACCTACATTTTGGACAGGAGCCGCTCTTGCCTGATGTTGCATGAATTGCATAAAGCCTCTGAACATTCCATCGTTCATCATCTGGTCAGTGTTGTTGTTTGTCTGAGGATTATTGCCTTCCTGATGCACATTATCCTGATTATTGATCTGTGGAGACTCAACGGTCTCCTGTGCTCCATTGCTATTCTCAACATTCTTGAATGCCATTTTCAAATACCGCCACAAAACAAAGGTTAATTGACATGCAATATATTATCCCTATACTCTGACCGACCAATTAAATGCCAAATAAACTTAGGTAGGTCATACTAGCCAAGGAATTCCCCATCTCTCCCCTCCTAGTTCTTGTCTCACATCTCAGCCAGGGATCATATCCCTAAGCTTTTATACCAACTGTGATGCCCCCAAAATAGGTATACATCACCTATTCTGAGTCACCAAATACATGATTTAGAATACAAATACAATCTTAAATATACAACATGAGCTTTGAGTTTTAATACAAATATTGTCTTCTAGACAGTATTCAAACTCAAAATAAGTCCTCAATACATTTATTATCACACTATTTCATAGAATAGTGAGGACTACTAATGCTATCATCTCGGACCATCACTCCGCTTTCCGACTAGTCCTCACTACATTCTCATTTCACAAGAAGAACAATGAAAGTAAAAGGTGAGCTCAACTAGCCCAATAAGAAATATTATGACTAAGATAATGCGAGAATAAATTATCGTTAGCCTTCAACAAAGGTTAAACCGATACAATATAACAAACATCAAGTTTAACTGCATGCCGGAACAAGCAATCCATTAAAAGAGTCAAGTAGAGAATAAAATCTACTATCTTTTATGATTTAAAAGGTTTTTTCATCACTTTTATCATTGGACTCAAACTTAATAAATAATCCACATCATCCCCTCAAGACTTTTCGGCCAAGGATATTCATTAGTATCATATCCATAAATTATCCATGCACTACGGGCCAAGGATATTCGTGTATTCATCAATGATCATGATCATGCCAATAACTGTCCCTCAATGCACTACGGGCCAATGAGGACTTTTAGCACATCATTTGTAACATTACGGTCCAATGATTATAACGATTAATCCTCGTCATAATCATACCAAGTCCATCTATTCACTACAGCCATGATGACTTTCAACATAATATAAACATGAGGGATGATGACAATGATATAAGAATTCAATAAAATAAGTTCAAGAATTAATTTATCCAGGAAACAATAACGTCCAAGTTGTCAACATGATACTTCTTTGTGGGGTAAAACTCAAGAATGCTCAGAAAAATATTTCCATCAAAAGATACTGGATGAAGCGCAAATATCAAGGATATTCCAGTAATTTCATGGAGTATAAAAGCCACAACTTTAACCAACTGAGTATAATAAAGAATGGAATAACAAAAGAAATCACCAGGCATGCGATAGACCGCATAGGCGAGTTATTCTAATGTAATAATAAATAATGGAACTAGGTCATGCATAAACGCATACGCATATAAATGCATGATATTTCCAATGTAAATAATAAATAATGGAACCAGTCATGCGATAAACGCACGACGATGGATATTCCAACAAAATAATAAATAATGGAACCAAGTCACGCGTAAGAACGCATGCATGGATATTTCAACATAATAATGAATAATAACGGAAATGAGTCATTGTGTAAACGCATGAGATACGATGTTTCAACGAAATAATAAAGAATGGAATAACGAAGAAGAATTTCACCATGTATGCGGTATCTTGATGTATGACAAGTTATTCAACATAATGATAAATAATGGAATAATGTAAGAATTTCACCAAGTATAGGGTAGCTCACAGATATAAAAGTTATTCCAAAAAATAATAAAGAATGGAATAATGTAAGTTCTCTTCATGAATACGAAAGAAATAATACCCTTACCTTAGAAGAAACTGGATATAGGAGTAGTGAAGTAGCGAGAATACTTTTCTTCTTTCTCTCTATAATTTCTCTCTCTAGAGTTTCAAAGAATTCGTAAGAAATAATGAAGGAATGAGCTTCTATTTATAGGAGAATGGACCTAATAAGTAACTAATTCATGAACGGTCCAGATTGATTTACTTTTAAACGGAGACGGTCCATATTGATTTACTATGCAAAGATTAATAAAATATTCTAATAAAACAAAATCTTTTAAATAAAATATAATATATTCTATTTATAATCTAATAAAACGAATAATTTTTTATAAAAGTATTACATTTTATATAAAATGATTTTACTATACACACTACACTATGCAAACACTATGCATAATAGAATATTATATATATTTTATTTATAGTATAATAAAATAAATAACTTTATAAAAGTATTCTTATTTTATATAAAAGATTTTATATGTAAAACACTATGCATAATAGAATATAATATATTCTATTTATAGTCTAATAAAATAAATAACTTTATAAAAGTATTACATTTTTATATAAAAAGCTTTTCTGCTTTTATTACATTAATAATATTAATAAAAAAATTTATATATATATATATATAAACTTCGTGACTTCATAAAAAAGACATGTCAATATATTTAAAACATTTATCATCATTATTATAATTCACAATATTAATCGACCAGTGTCGTTCCCGTGAAAGAGGGGCTTTCCATAAGGAGTTCTCCTATTATTAGCGCAATTAGGTAACCAAACCTCTCATTGGCAGAACTTCTAGACATCATTAATATTGCAAATAATAATATTAATAACTTTGTTATCTCAATTATTAATTTAATAATATATAAAATATCGACAATAATTGAATCAAATAATGTGAGATACTATGCAACAATTACTGTAGCAATAATTGAACAAAACTGAGTGACATCTCACGTAAGCATCAATAATCAATACCGTGTGCTACTATACAACCACGCGTATTACTGTACTTTTAACACCGGGTGTTTCAACAGTTAATGGTAAAACTTCCGCCGTTATTTTCATAAAAAATATTCTTGTCGTTTTCTCAATCCGACAATAATTCCATTGTGGGGTCCACCAATGATTGTGTCGTCGTACGAATATTCCCTGTTAAAACGAATATTCCCTGACCAATCGAATATTATATAACAACTTGCATACTTTTCAAAATTTCTAAATATTACCCACAACTATAACATTATATCAAATTTACTCCATAATATAAAAAAAATTCGAGAAATTTAAATCTTTATTCATAAAATTTGGGGTCTCACAATTTAGAGACAGTTTTTGTCGCAATAAGTGTTCTTGAGGCTCAAGAACACTGACAGTTAGTGTTCATGGTGCCTACTTTGACCGTTTCTAATTCTCAGTCTACACATGATTTGGACAATATTAAGCATTGATCATGTAGTATTTATGTAATACTACATGAATCAAGCATCATATCAGTCATACAAACACATAGCATGAAGATCTAGCCTTGCAAAGTCATTGTCAGAACTTTCTAGGTTTTCTAGAAACCCAGTCAGCTTCTAGCTCCATTTTGTGGCTTAAATTCCTATAGGTTTTGATCATTGTTAATGTGTTCTAATGGTTCAAGGTTGTAGTCCAGATGTCAAAGTACAATTATCAATCATCAGGTCAGTCAAACAACATCAAAATCACTAGCTAGCAACTGGTCAAACATTTTCAGAAATAACGGTTATACTGTTTCTGGGTTTTTCCCAGAAACTCCATCCGTGAGCAAGTGGCCTAGTTTGACCATAAATAACTTTCAATCTGTTTGTTATTTAAGTGATTTAGGATCATGAATATGTAGTACACATACAAGATTACAATCTTAAAACATTAACACCAACAAATTATCAAACACTTGCAAGATCTGAACCCATAAATATTTTGTCAGACGCTGAAATCCACATTCTGGGTTACCCAGAATTTGAAAGTCAATGCCGAGAGACCTACTTTGACCCTCCACTACTTACAATCTGTTAATTGTTTGATTGATTTAAAGGCATGGATCTAGAGTATAACTAACAGGCTACAAATTAAATACAACAACATCAATAAAACACTTAACACCTGACAGTTATAGGCTTGAGAAA
Source organism: Panax quinquefolius (assembly GCA_020205615.1). Taxonomy (NCBI): domain Eukaryota; kingdom Viridiplantae; phylum Streptophyta; class Magnoliopsida; order Apiales; family Araliaceae; genus Panax; species Panax quinquefolius. The sequence continues at coordinate 67,765,609 of CM035152.1, read as the reverse complement.
ATGTTGTCAGACATTGTTCTTGAGTTTCGGGTCGCCCGAAACTCTTGGTCATCTTTCGATTAATCGAGTTTGACCATGAATAACTTTTGTTCTGGACATGATCTAAGCCTGATTTCAAGTTCAGTGCACAGTCCTTATAGCAAACTACAATTCTAAAACATCAAACATATAAAACCATTAACAGGCTCAGATCTATGACCTCTGACATTCGGTTGTCACGCCATAAATTTAGGGTTCTTGGACAATTTTGAAAAGTTAATTTTTGAGCACTTTGATGCTATAGATCTATGATGTAACATCATAGATCATCATATAACATCTTCTAGCATGCATCTAAACACTTAAACACAAAATTTATACTAACATGTGAGATTAACTAGGGCTAGGGTTTTATACCTCTTTCTTGAAAATGCTTTGATCTTGCTCTACACAACTGATCTTAGTGAACTAGAGGGTTGTTTGGGGACTAGTTTACTTAGACATTTCATGGGTTTGATAGAGATAAGATTTGGTTGAGTGATAAGTAGCAAATGAACACTTTTTTTAGATTTTCTCTCTCTTTAAATCTTATAATTTGATTCAATGAATCCTAATCTTGCAAGGTGTCAATTGTGATAAGATTTGGCTGAGATTTCAAGCACATGGAAGATCTAATCTTGGCGAGTCATGCTTTTTAGAAAACCTTTTTGTTTACAAGTTAAGTAAAAGGGTAATTTAGTCATTTTACATACTAAAGGGTATTTTGGTCTTTTCCACTTAGATTTTAAGGGTAGTTTGGTAATTTCATATATTTTCCATAAATTTTTAATCTTAAGATTTGCTAAATACCATTAGGCTTGATAATCACCAATTAGGGTTTTGAAATTAGGGTTTAGGATTTCTCAGAAATTAAATTAGGGTTTCTAAATTATCGTTTAGGGTTTCCCCTAATTAGATTCATAATCACTAACATGTCTCATTGATTACACATACCTAATTAATAATCAGTCTTAATTTTATATTTAGGGTTTGAATTAGGGTTTAATGGTTTAAACTTAGGATTTTCTACTATTCTGCTAATTCTAGTCAACACTGAACCATACACACATATAGCACATACATATCATATTAAAATAAAATTATTATATCATAACATTCCCATTCCTTGTTCATAATCCAGGAAATAGGGTTCTGGACCATATCCGACTTATCTTTCATTATCAGTCAACTTAAAAATTTAAATTGACTATTCTGTTAAATCCTTATCACATATATTCAAAATATTATTTGTAAATAAATAAATAAATAAATTTATTTGAAAATTTCAAGGTCGTCACATTCTCCCCTCCTTATAAAAATTCCATCCCCGGAATCACCCTTACCTTACCCTTAATATTAATGTTTTATCTTTATATTGCCTTAGACTTTTGATTATGAAAAATTGAATTACTATATTCTCCCCTCCTTATAAGATTTGTATTACGAATCCGGAACTCAAATTCCTCCTTCAAAAATCTTTTTATTAGTGATTTATTATATTAAACTTATGATACTAGAATAGGTTAAATCTGAATTAGGTTTATATATTAATGCCATTAATCGTGTTCATACCTAGAACTCCATCTCCCACTGCGACCGTATCTTGAACTGTCATATTGAAGGTCCTTGCGGTCGATTTGGTTGGCATGCTTGGTGGAGTTGAACCAGTTATTGCTAGCATCCCACTACTTTTCCCCGTATTGACATTTCCCCCATCAGCTCTCCTTTTCAGACATTCCATCACCCTATGTTCTGTTGACCCATAAATAAAATAACCACTATTCATCCTAGGATTAGGATAGTTGGGAGAGATATGTCCCTCCTGTCCACACTTAAAACACACTGACTTTCCCTTCAAGCACTCTCCAGAATGGTTCTTTCCATAGTTTCCACATTGCACCACCTATTTCTTCACACCCTCCTGCTTAATTTGGAAATTTCCTAGATTGTCCCTTTTTTCTCTTTCCCATCTTACTCCCACTACTCCCTTCCATTTTCGTAGCTCCCTCAATCTTAGCCTTATTCTTCTTCTCCTTATTGTAACGAGTCATGGCTTCACTTCCCTCTTCGGCTATGATAGCCTTGTCCAACAGTGCTATAAAAGTACCTATCTATAATACTACCACGTTGTTGTAGAGCCAGGGTTTTAAGTCTAGCTCAAACCTTTGTGTCTTTCTCGCTTTCGTGTCCACTTGATGTGGAGTAAACCTAGCTAATTCATTAAATTTTGCCGCATACTCCGCGATTGACATGTCTCCTTGCTTCAATTCCAGAAATTTTACCTCCATCCTAGCCTGCATACTAGTCGAAAAGTAATTCTCGAAAAATAAAGTTTTAAATCTATCCCAAGTTATCACACCTTCTCCTTCCCTCGCTTGATTCACTTTCCACCAAAAGTTTGCCTCCCCCTTCATCATGTAAGTGGCAAAAGCTATCTTTTGCTCTTCAGATACCCTAACGATCACAAAAGTCTTTTCTATCTCCTTTATCTAAGTCTGAGCTTCTACAGGGTTAGTTGTCCCTCTAAACTCTGGCGGTCCTACTGCTTTGAAATCTTTAAAATTTGCCAACCTATTATCGGGCTGGTTTTCTCCTGCTGGTATCGCATTTCAAATAGCTTGAGCTATCATGTTAGCAAAATTCTGTATTGGGTCTGGTTGTTGTTGTCCTCTCGCATTGTTAACTGATTCTTCAACCCTTTGGTTTTAGTTTTCTCTTCTTGGCGGCATGATCTGATAAAATCATAAATTATCCTTTGTTGACTTATATTTTATATCTTATCACATATGTTTAACACATAACGCGTGATTTCAAACTCAAATAATCATATACTAAAAATGTTAAATTTTGAAAACTTGGTTTACTAGATTATCAAATTATCAAATAGAGACATAAAAACATATTTCATTAAACAAACATATATTCACATTCCTTCATAGTACTTTACATCAGATAACACATATTGTTATAAGCATCAGCTATCCCTTTATGACCACAAAAGTCAGGATTTACTATTACAACTTATACCAAAAGTTAGGAATATTACATTACACACATATTATATCATTAAACATACATATTCAAATACTAATCCTACTTATTCCCTACACATTCTCCTGATCTTGGACAATCTTTCGCTTGATGACCTTCCAACCCACACAAAACACATGCACCTTGCTTATAGTCAGGACAATAAAGAGACGTATGTCCCTTTATAGCCGCAAATGTAACATTTCTTTTTCCCTTTCTTGTACATGCCTTTATGTTTCCTTTTACAGTTTCTATTCTTTTCTATTTTCTTCAAGTTTTCAGAATTTTCTAACTCTCGGTCGTTCATCTTTCCTTTCCCCTTCTCTCTCGGAGTTGCACCTGATATTCTGGTTTTAGCACCTATCTGATCTATTTGGATCTTAAGCTTATCTTGTTCTTCCATTATTTCAATCAACGCCTTCTGCAATTGACTATTAAATAGCTTTTCTATTTCCAACAACTTTTCTAAAGAAGAAACCTAGTCCCGCAGATTCTGCACTTTGGTTGATGCTTGATCAGCTCTAACTTCGGTGTATGAATCACTATCTTTTAATTACACCATTTCTGGGTATGGTTCTATATTCTCCAAAATAATTACCTCATCAAGGTTATTTTCAACATGAGCCTCTACTTTAGCTATTGGCTTCAATATTAGCTCGGGGGTATTGTCTTGATCCTTCTTCATGTTATAAGAATACAATAATCCTTTTCCGACTGACATCTACACATAAATTATTTTGATTAGTATATATTGTATATTCACATAACAAGTAATAGTTTTATATAAGTTATCTTTTATTTTGTTTGACGATGAATTTATCCGATTCATCTCTTTTAAACTATATTTGAGTTATTTATATTTTTAACGTTTCCCTCTGTTCTAAGGTTTTAGCCTAAGGTCTATCCCACCTAAGGTTTTTAACCCTAAAGCTTTGATACCACCTTGTGACGCCCCCAAATCCGAGTGAGCTCCACAATATGAGTTCACCTTGGCCCTTCTCAATGTGGGGAATGGACGTGATCGAGCCCTAAGCTAGTAACATCCTCCTTCCCCAGGGTTACTAATGAAGTCATCATTGCTTTCATCAGAAACAATGTCATTTGTTGATATGGACAACCAGAGGTAATTGAGTCAGACAATGCTAAGAACCTCAATAACAAATTGATGGAAGAGTTATGCAGTAAATTCCATATCAAACACCTTAACTTCGTCATCTACCATCCAAAGATGAATGGTGCTGTTGAAGCATCTAATAAAAACATCAAGAAGATCGTGCAGAAGATGTCCGCCAATCACAAAGGATGGCCTGACCTCTTGCCTCTGACTCTATTAGCCTACAGAACTTCAATGCGTACTTCCACTGGGGAAACCCCCTACTCATTCACCTATGGGATGGAAGCAGTGCTCCCCATAGAAGTGGAAATGGAATCCCTTAGAGTGTTGATTGACTCTCAGCTGGATGAAGACCAATGGTTTTAAGACAGATATCACCAATTATCTCTAATAGACAAAAAGCGAAGTGATGTTATCTTCCATGGTCAGTTATACTAACAAAGGATCGCTAAGTCCTACAACAGGAAAGTCTGGCTATGGCAGTTTAAACAACATGACTTGGTTTTGAAGAAGATCATTGACAACCAAGATCAGTCAAAGGGAAAATTCGCTCCAAACAGAGAAGGCCCGTTTATTGTCAAGGAAGTATTGACAAGAGGTGCTCTCAGATTGCAAAAAATGGATAGCGACGAATTTCCACAGCTCATCAACTTAGACATCGTGAAACGGTACTATGTCTGAAGTAACCATCAAGCAAACATCCTGGTTTTGGATCACCAGATCACCAGTTATTTCAGGTTTTCTAACCCTTATTACACATAACCCTTTCTTCATACCCATTGGCCCTATCAGGGAAACACACTCTTCAAGCTAGCAGCCTGGTTTTCAGATCATCAGATCTTTCATTTCACACCATACAATTTTTGTTATCCCACCAGGGATTGAACCGTTCCCCTGCAGTTTGTCCTGAACATGGGATTAAACTTTTTCACACCCGTAGTTTATCCTGAACATGGGATCAAACTTTTCCCCACATTTTATCCTGAACATGGGATCTGATAAGTAGGTTTTATGCCTACTTATTGGATATCAATTCACGAGAACTATACCCATCTCAAGTACATTTTAGTATGTTTTAGTTGCATTTCGTGTTATTTTGCATTGCATGTACTGATAACTCCTCTGGTGTGAAAATGAAGGAAATGGCATAGCTCGACGATGGTAGGTGGCAATGAGGCTAATGGAGGCATAACACTGATGGACAAAGGAGCAAAAGTAGCATATCAAATGAACAAAAGCAGCATGACAAGGAAGCGGAGCAAAGAAACTTGAGGATTGAAGTCTGCGAAGCCATGCAGCGGCTACATTGTGCTAAAGAGCGCCAGCCGCTATCAACCGGACAGAGCTTATTGTTTATACACGCGCCCATGTCATGTTAACGAAGGGATTGTGCGTGACCACGCGCGTCGTTGACTGCTGATGTCTGACTTTATTTTAATTTTTAAAATTGAAGTGTTTGAGTTGATATAAACTATTCTAGTTGGTACTAGACGTATCTATCTATTGTTTTTACGTGTTTTTGATAATATAGACCTAGGGTTTTACGCTTTGAGCGATTTCCAACGTGGAGCCAAGCATATACTTAATATTTTCTACTTCTTCTTTGGAATTGAATCATTGTGGATGACTTACTTTTATGTTGCTGGAGATTATTGAGGATTAGAACATCACGTTTGGATTATAATTAGCAATTGGGTTTGATCAATTCTATCTTCTCTCTTTTAATTGATTATATATTTTCCATGTATTGCTTTGATCCCATAATGGCTTTCAGTTCAGCGATGAACTAAACTCCATTATGGGATTCTAATGGATTTTAATATGTAGTCTAATTGATGACTTGATTGCTGACCTATTTGTGTATCTTCAGGAATTTCTATTATGGTTGATTTGAATGTATGAATGATTAATCACCATTCATTTTATGTGCTTGTATGGAATTGAAAAATAACATGCAAGTATGGTTGTAATCATGATAGCATGCGTATATGGGGCTGATTTGCTTAGCTTTATATTTCGTGAACCAAATAGACATATATTGTATCACCGTATGAGTTATGTAAAGACTTGTGCTTAAATTCATTATGGCTGCAATTTCACATAGACATATAGTGAGGTTGGTTTTATTGATGATTACATGATGTCTAATGTATGTGGATGTTATGTAAGTAGGTCATAATACATTGAAAAATGGTTATGTCTACGTTTGAGCTCTTGGCTAAATTTCTGTGATACGTGAATAATCTTGCATGAAGGTGGTAATTAGATGAACTATTAAATGAAGTTAGGATCCCATTATTTCCAGATTTGATTTATTACATTATTATTCTTCTTTTAGTTATTATTTGAGTTTAGAGTAATTCACAATCATAAGCGTTCGTTTAAGCATATAAAAATAGTGATTTAGTTGATGCATCATAGTTTAATTTAGAAACCTTTCTCCGTGGATCGATACTCGACTTACTCTGTATTACTTGTTGACACATGTATGCTTGCATGAGTTAGAGTCCTTTTATTAGAAGTAAAAAGGAGGCAACATGATCAAACTTTTTTGCTTCAAATTGTCCTGAACATAGGGTAAACTATGTTGACCTGATCTCCCCAATACTTGGGAGTACATAGGCAACCATTTTATATGGCCCGGTCGCAATAAAGAAAAAAAACAACAAAAACATTTCTACACCCTACACCATTCAGCGTTGAACCTCTTACACCAAGGGCGAACTACGTCGACCTGATCTCCCCGATACTTGGGAGTACATAGGTAACAATTTTATATGGTTCGGTCGTAATAAAACAAAAACAACAAAAACATTTCTACACCCTTCTCTACAAAAACAAAAACAATAAAAACATTTCTACCCCTACACCATTCAGCGTTTAACCTCTTACACTAGGTTCGAACTACGCAGACCTGATCTCCTCTTCAATAGGAGTACGTAGGCAACCATTTATGGTTCAGTCTAACCCTCTACCAAAACACAAATACTTATCACACGGTACTGGGATCAAACTTCAATCTACCACATTTCATTGGCTTCAGACCAAAGGGATGAAACAACCTGGCCTCCCCATAAATGGGAGAGTTGGCGACCATCTAAGTTGTGGTTGATTCCTTGAAGAGCAACACCAATCCATAAGAGATGGAACTAACTAGGCTCCTCTCAAATAGGAGTACTGGCAACCATCTAGTGGTGCGATGAATCTTAGAGAGGAAAAGTCACACTCCTCTCCAAATTTCCATATATAAACAAGTCCCAAGACACCAAAGAGGGTAGGGATATACATAGATCAATGATCCATTATGAAAGATCCTGCGACAACTCAATGTCCACACATCAAGGATGAGTTCAGAATACATCAAGATCACATGCCCTGAAGGAACAAACAAATATCAAGGCACAACTAAAAGGGAAGTTAATCAAAATATATTTCCCTGCTAAGCTAGTATGTGCAGGAAAATACAAGTCTATCTACGAATCTGTATGTATGCGGACTATCAGATCTAACATAGCATCTCTCTTCGAAGAAGAGGGTAACGCTGCAAGCTCCTGCCCAAGGGTATCTACACGAGCTAGCAGTTCCGAGGCCAACTGCATGGTGGCATGATGCTCATCAATATATGCACTCATATCGGCAAGGATGTTAGTCGTAAGGGATCTCACTAAAGTACTATCTGTAACAGCCACATCTTAAGCAGATAGGGCAGTATCTCGCTCTACAATCAATGCATCTCTGGCTGATCTGGCCTCATCTCTCTCCAATAGAGTGGTGTCTCTCCCATCAAGAGCTGTCAATATTAAGGCCCTAACCTGATCTCTCTCAAAGGTCATCAGATGAAGACTCTGCTCCAAGTACTGTGTTGAATGCTGAATCACAGAAACACTCGTACTGGGAGAATCTACAAGAGTTGTTGGCAACCTAGTGAATAGCTCCTCCTCAGTGATAATATCAATGTCCTCTATGGGTTCCCCATCATCAGAATCAATCCCTGAAAATGTGGATACTACCGCAACCGATGTAGTTTTTGTCCCCATCCATGCGAAATACTCTGCAGAATAACTCAGATGGCTAACAGAAAATATAGCTAGCTCACGTTGATCCCAATAGGCATACACCCTGGATCTGTCCTCTGCTAACAAGTGGCGGGAAGCCAAACACTGACTCAATGCCCCCTCAAAAGGATGAAAGTCCTGGAACTGGTCAAACTAACACATCACAGTCAGTGGGTGGTAAGTAGTCATGCCCCTCAAACCAGCTAAAGGGAGATAATCCATGCCCGGAGCATAAGTGATGAAGTTGTAGGGTGAACAAAGCATTGTACATGGTAATACATCAAATAGATCTCCAATCCCTGCCAGGAAAAAGGACCAAGATAAAGGATCTATACACTCCGCAGGCTGAAAGGAGTACGACATGGCTATCTCATGGGTAAAACAATACGCGTGCCGTCAGAATGTGCCAATCGGTCTCAAGTGTGACATGAACCACACGTACAACATGACCGAACTACCTATGAATACCCCTGCAGGGTAAATACTGCAATATGTGGCCGACCTTAGTGTCTCTGCTACAATCATTGGTAAAATGGTGTGACCCTCCTTGAGACCTCTCATTGCCATAATGACACTAATATTCAACTCATCCATGTACCGTGGCATGTATACATATGACAATACGCACAGTAGCAGTACATCTACTTTGGCGAAATGCCAATGATCCTCCGGCATGGTAAAATCCCCAGAATGCCGTGTATAAATATCCTCTGAGCCAAATCTATCCATCAGAAAATGTTGGGATACAACGTGACCGGATGTGATCTCATCCCTCACAACTCTACGCCTCAGCCCAGTGGCAGCGTGCTCAAGGTCTGTCCAGTGGCAGCGCCATCAACTGTGCGTACTCCTCCAAAATAGGAGTCAACTCATGGATACCAAACCGTAAAACCTACCTCTCTGGTATCCAAGGCTCCAACATACCCTCTACAAAGCCTGCGGGAACCTGAAACATCAGAAGAGTCATAATATGCTCCAATATCTGATCTACAGTCACCGTGTCTAAAGGTGACATACTATCATACCACAATCTCAGACGGGATACGACAAAAATTGGTGGGGTATGATCAATACGGCTAACTGTCGAAGAAGACATCTATACCGGCCGTGGCATAAGACCATCCAGGAGTCAATGTTGAATATCTCTGGACATACATATGCATAACATAATACATGCATGATCAACAATAGATGGCAATATGATGTAGGGAATACCATTATATACATTCCTAAGTACATCAACATCTAATACATCTTTGTATAACTAAAAATATAAGGAAATGGGGCACAGACGCCCAGTTACTAACAGAGGCCTATCAAAAGATATAGCGAGAATGGGGCACAACCACCCAGTGTCTAACAGAGGCCTATCAAAAGATATAACGAGAATATACATCAGAAGAAGATAATGGTGTCAATGTCTACATCATCAATCATGTCAACTTGATGTAACTCCTCCTGAGTCACTGGATCTCCATCAAAGGGGATGTCAGGCCTATACAATGGAGGATCTGCACCGGCAAAGCCATATTGGTCATCTGAGGAGCCAACTTCTGAGCTGGAAGGATCAAATGTATCTTCCTCTGCTGGATCTCTGCCCAAGTGCCAGATAAAGAAATGTGACTGGTCCAACTGCTGGGTCAAACTATCAATCTGTGTCAAATGAGTCGGATCTATAACACAGGCCATCCAATCCATCATCATCATGGATCCAGGAACCATATCCCCCATAAACTGTGTGGTGCGGGTCTGGGCTCCTATGGTATGAGGGGACCACTAATGCTGGAACATAGCCTGGGTATGTGGACCCTCTAAAAGTGTAAAACTGTCAACACCCAACAATGGGATATCAATGACGGGTGACTATGAAACAGGCCAATAACGCCTAGCAGGAGGCAAGATCGGTATACGAATCTCTCATGTGGTGCTTCTAATAGCACGCTCTCTTAAATAGAGCTTCCATCCTCCATCTGTAAAGATAGGAATCCTAGACACCAGTCGGGTATCCATCCTCAAAACCGATGGCCAAGTGCTCCCCAGAATAGGGAATCCAAGTAATGGCATCATCTATTAATAACTCCAACTGTAGGCGACAATGAGTAAAACCCTCAACTATAGGGACCTCCACCAGTATGGAATGATGACATTTCCATACTAGTGGATAGGTCCCCAAGCCTAACACACTCACAGGACGCAAACATGGGAGCCTCTTATAGGCCCAGAACTGCCAACACAAAGGCAAACATCTGCTATCAGTCAACACTTTTAACCTGTACGTGGGAAATTATAAGAGAAATACTTACCAGAAAAAATGGGTAAAATCCTAGCCAAGCCTCCGTCAAACCCTGCGAACGCATGCGCATTCCCTTGAGGAAATAGGCGAAGGTGTAGGAACCCCAATCATACTCTCCGATACGGTCCACATGTCTTGTGGTGTTCACCAAAGCGAATGACACCGTAGAAGAGTTATCAGCTATGAAGCATCCCCTAATGATCATCAGGAACAATCGTCGAAGAATGCGATCCCTGACTCTCACATCATCGGGTATGGGCTCACTCAACAGCCCGCTTATAGTATCCACGCTCATGGAATGATACGAGCGGTCCTGCTCTTGAGCGCCTCAGTCGGAACTCCTAGTAAGGATCGAACAGTAGCCGGGGTAATATCCGCCGTACATGGCACGGGATCCCCTCCAAACTCCATACGAGTGATAAATCACCAATCCATCGGCATCATCATCACCTCACAGTCTAGCAAATAGAGAGACTGAGTCTAGTGAAACCAGCGATCAGACAATGCCCTGAGGTAACCCCAGGGACAACGAATGGGAAGGATGGAAAAGAAAGCTCCAAAGCCCCAGCCATGCGCAATAGCTCTATAATCAAGATGCAAATACTGGTACATTGAGTGAATGCTGAACCAGTTCCCTCTAGGCTGTGTAAAGTTGGGAACCTACATCACAAAGAAGATCAACATCAGAATCCTTTACTCCTCCTCAATAGGAAAAAAAGGGAAGATCAAAATCTAGCTTTTACCTCATTTGCGTGCAAGTAAATCGAGGGATGTCTACTCAGATCGCCTAACAGCTCTGGGATTATCACCTGGATACCTGGGAAATCCCTATGGGGAACATGTGCAACAGGAGCAGGATTCGCAACCAGAACATCCTCCTCCTCGTCCTCAACATCCGGCACATCAACCCGGACAGGACGTATCACCGCTTTATGAAACGATTTAGGATGTCTAATAGAAACGAGGTCGAGGTCGTAAGACCCAAACTTTTATGAATAAAGATGAATTTTCTATAATTATCATTTTAAATATTATGGAATGAATTTGATATAATGTTACGATTGTGGGTAATATTTAGAAATTTTGTAAAGTACGCAAGTTGTTTATAATATTCGATTGGTCTGGGAATATTCGCTTTTAACGAGGAATATTCGCATGACAAAGACAATCATTAGTGGACCCCACAACGGAATTATTGTCGAATTGAGAAAATGACAAAACAATATATATATATATATATATATATTATGAAAATAACGGAAGAAGTTTTACTGCTAATGCTTAAAACACCCAAAGTTAAAGTTAAAAGAATACGCTGTGGTTGCATAGTAGCACACCAGTATTGATTATTGATACTTACGTGAGAAGTCACTCGCTTTTGTTCAATTATTGCTTGATAATTACGATAATAGTATCTTCGTTATTTGATTCAATTATTGTCAATATTTTATATATTATTAAATCAATAATTGAGATAACAAAGTTGTTAATATTATTATTTGCATTATTAACGATGTCTGTAAGTTACGCCAGGAGAGGTTTGGTTACCTAATTGCATGGCGCCAATAGGGAGAATTCTTTATTGAAAGCCCCTCTTTCCTCGAACGACACAGTCGATTAATAGTGTGAATTATGATAATGATGATGAAGTTTTGTTTTATTAGTATTATTAATGTAATAAAATGTAAAAGCTTTTATATAAAATGAATACTTTTATAAAGTTATTCGTTTTATTAGGCTAATAGTAAAATCTTTTATATAAAACAAAATACTTTTATAAAGTTATCTATTTTATTAGACAATAATTAGAATATATTATATTTTATTATGCATAGTGTTTTGCATAGTGCTCGCGTAGTGTTTGCATAGTAAAATCTTTTTTATATAAAAATGTAATACTTTTATAAAGTTATTCGTTTTATTAGATTATAAATAGAATATATTATATTTTATTGTAAACCAATCCTGACCGTCCGTTTAGAAGTAAATCAATCTGGACCGTTCATGGATTGGTTACTATTTTGTCCATTCTTCTATAAATAGAAGCTCATTCCTTCATTATTTCTTACGAATTCACTGAAACTCTAGAGAGAGAAACTGTAGAGAGAATTCTTCTTCTATAATCTTGAGCGTATTTCTTTAGCGTTTAAGAAAGCTTGGAGCATAGTGCAAGTTTCTTCAAGTATATCCCCGCCCTACCGTCAGAGTACTCTTCTTTATAAGGTAAGGGGTATTATTTTATTTTCATATTCATGAAGAGAACTTCTGTTATTCCATTCTTTATTATTCTGTTGGAATAACCTGTATACGCGGGCTACCCTATACTTGGTGAAATTCTTCTGTTATTCCATTATTTATTATTCTACTAGAATAACTCGCCTGTCGCAAGTACCGCATACATGGTGAAATTTCATTGTTATTCCATTCTTTATTATTCTCATTGGAATATCCTCATTTGTGCATTTTACGGGACCGACCGTTCCGCTCTTTATTATCTGTTGGAATATCTTATGCATGCTTTTTACGCCGGACACTGGTTCCGTTATTTATTATTTTGTTGGAATAACTTTGTCTGTCGCCAAGTACCGCATGCATGGTAATTTTGTTGTTATTCCATTCTTTATTATTACATTGGAATATCCTCATCGATGAGTATTACGCTTTGACTGGTTCCGTTATTTATTATTACGCTGGAATAACTTTATCATCTGGCACCGCATGTATGGTGATTTCTTTTGTTATTCCATTCTTTATTATACTTAGTTAGTTAAAGTTTTGACTTCTATACTCCATGAAATTAGTGGAATATCCTTGATATTTGCGCTTCATCCAGTATCTTTTCATGGAAATATTCTTCTGAGCATTCTTAAATTTTACTCTACAAAGAAGTATCATGTTGACAATTTGGATGTTATTAGTTCCTGAATAAATTAATTCTTGAACTTGTTTGATTAAACTCTTATATCATTGTCATCATCCTCGTGTTTATATTTTTTTAAAAAGTCATCTGTGGCCTGTAGTGCATAGATGGACTTGGTATGATTATGACCAGGGATTATTCGGTGTAATCATGACCGTAATGTTACAAATGATGTGGTAAAAGTCCTTATTGGCCCGTAGTGCATTGATGGACAATTGTTGGCATGATCATGACCATTGATGAATACACGAATATCCTTGGCCCGTAGTGCATGGATAATTTGTGGTTGTGATACTAATGGAAATCCTTAGCCGTAGTGTAGGGATGATGTGGTTTATTTATTAAGCTGAGTCCCAGCGATAAAAGTGATGAAAAACCTTTTAAATCATAAAAGATAGTAGATTTTATTCTCTACTTGACTCTTTTAATGGATTGTATGTTCCGCTACAGTTAAACTTGATGTCTATTATATTTTATTAGTTTAACATTGTTGAAGAGTAATGATAATTTATTATGCATTATCTTAGTCATAATATTTCTTACTGGGCTTGTTGAGCTCACCCTTTCTTTCATTGTTCTCTTCAGGAAATGAGAACGTGGCAAGAGACTAGTGGGGAATGGAGTGACTATCCGGATGATAGTATTAGTAGTCCTCACTATTACATTAAATAGTGACAATAAATGTAATGAGGACTTATTCTGAGAGCGGATATTGTCTAGAAGACAATATTTGTATTAAAACTCACAGCTCTCTTGTTGTATATTAAAGATTGTATTTGTTTTCTGTACCATGTATTTGGCGACTCAGCATAGATGATGTATACCTATTTTGGGGGCGTCACAGAGGCACTTCAGAAGCCCTCCTCCGCACACCTAAAGTGGTCCAGCGGCTAAACTAGATCCATATATCTGGACAACAAATCTCCAAATCACCTCAGAAAGGGTGTGGTAAATTCTAACCTGGACCTTTTGAAAATGAAGTTTTATAACTACATGCATGCATGCATTATTTTAACATACGTCTACAATAGAGTTAAAAATGCATGACTACCCAATGCCTACATTTTGGAAATTTTTTGACATAGTCTCCTTTGTAAATAGGACTATCCACATGCACATAGGCATGACTAGGTGGCCATTCAGTAGCACACTTGCCCACAGTCATAAACATCCTACATGCATTAATACATCACATTAAAAATCTGTAAGGGTAGCTTAATAACCATAATTATTTTGCTTTTTCACCTTAGCTCATTTGTCCTCAAATAGGATAAGAAATAGCAGAAAAAGATGCCAATTTGACTGTTTCAAAAGTCAATTTTTTTTACATCATTATGTTTAGCATGGTTTAATACTAACATTTGCTACGTTGAATATTTTTTATCACATCATATGAGCATGCATATTCACTACTATGTGTTTAGATGCATTTCATATCATAAGTCATTTTCCAACGGATAAAAACTGGAAAAGAAAACATGCATACGTTACCAAGATAGTGTAAAACACTTGTACGGTGACAGAATTTGCAGAAAGACGCCTGAACTTAGCAAATCTGAAGAAGAGCTCTCAGATTTCCTTCACAGCGCAATATGAAAATGACTTATGAAAGCAACAAGCATCTTAAATCTACCCACGGCTGGCCATAGGTGTACCTGTGGCTGCCATAGGTGTACCTATGTCTCCCTTGGGTGGGGCCCACCCCTTCGGATCGGTCCAGTTTGAGTTGTAAAGGAGTTCTCACAAGCTAAAAAGGCCAAATCAGGAATAAAAATGCTACGCAATTGAGTAGAATAGCCTAAAATCCTGGTTTTCACGGGTCAAGTTGTGGCTTTACATATCATTTATTGGTATTCGCCCAAACACAGAATACATTATACCAATGATCTCAGCTGTTGAAAACTACATTCGACAATACCTCACGAAGGTCTGATGCCATCAATGCAGGGTCGTAACCCTAAAATCTTTTCCCCAGCGGGTTTTCATATAATCCATACCTTGATGAACATGTCAACGAAGGTCAATCAGCCTTGAAATTATCCTCAATATGGATCTCATCCGTTGATGCACATGTCAATAAAGGTCAGGCAACCCTGATAATAGTGACTGTTGATAGTAATTCCAACAGAGTAGCGGAAATACCTGGCAGTACAAATCAGGGAAGAACATCCTCATCATGGAGGACCGATGATGGAATATGTTATACACATCCTCAACAGACAAAGCTCTATCCCCACAAAATCTCTTGTACATGAGAGATGCATCTTCAATGTGAAGTCTGTATCAAGGATTAAGGACTTTGGTGATAACCCCAACGTCAACATCCTGGAAGCTCCTAAGAGCATTGGATTGCACGTCCAAGACAGTTCATCAGGGTTGTCAATAATAATTGTCAACACCGGTAGAAGTCAAGGGGAGCCGGCAATCATCCCACCATGTTGGAAAACAATCCTACAAAACCACATACATTAGCATCATGTTGTTGTACATGGCATCATGATCATTTTGTTGCATTTCAAGTGTCTAATATTCTTTATCCTATCCATGCCATTGCATTGCATGAATATGATAAAGAGGGGCATCTGTAGACACTCAAAATTTTTTGCATACCTGTTACTAACATTGCAAGAGGGCATAATTGTCTTTCAGAGATAACCCTGGAGGACAACTCAGCTCATTCCCAGAAATAACACCGGAAGTGTCAGTTTCAACCTCGGAGATAACCCCGAGGCATGCAGTTCCAATACCAAAAATCACACCAGAGAAGGCCATTTCATCTCAGAGATAACCCCAAGATACTCAGTCTTAGTCCCGGAAATAACACCAGGAAAGACAATGTCAACCTTGAAGATAACCTCAAGGAGTGCAGTTGCAGTTCCGGAGATAACCCCAGAAATGCTCGTTTCAACCTATGAAGTTAGCTTCAACCTCGGGACTCACATTGAGGCACTCAGCTCCAAACCTGAAGATAACCACGGGAGGTTAGCTACAGCTCAGAGACAACCTTGAGGACATCTAGTACTTGCAGTATCCCAATCTCAAAGATAACCCTGAGCAACGACTGCTTTATCAACCCAAATCAGAGATAACACCAGTGAGGGGTAAAATCATCATTTTGCCACCTCGATCCCACATTGCACCATCTCAACAACATCTCAACATATATTCTACACAGAAATGTCCCACAAGAGCCAATGAGTTCCAATCCCAAGTGACTACTACGCAAGGCAACGCACACTGGATAAAATTTGAAGCTTGAAGACCAAGGGCATGGTCTCATCTTCTTGACTTCAGACAACCTCTAATCCCATGTCATGGCGTAGTTCTCGATAATAGCACTTCGTAAAAGGTCTTATACACCTCAATCAGAGGCTCAGATTGAAGTTCTACAAGTTTGAGCAAACATCATGTTGTACGTACTTCAAGACGGCGGGACCCGCAGAGCCTGGGGCACCCCGGGCAGCTGCAGGTACATCTGCAGCTGTAACATTCCAGAGTTTTTAATTGTTACATTAAAAATTTGTTGAATTATATAAGTATTTAATAGATGTGTTTATGGTTAAATTTGTAATTGTTCAAATTGATTCGATTTAGTTAATTATTTATTAAATAAATAATTAAGGAAATTAATTATTATATGCTAATTTAATTTAATTATTAAGTTAGAGAGTTTTGATTAATTGAATTATTATTCTTTTTATTTTAATTTGTAATTAAAAGGATGTGTTAGTTGATTAAATAAATTTATAATTATATAAAAAATTATAATTTTTTGGTATTGATTTACGTGTTAAAGTAATTTAATAAATTGTTATTAGAATTAATTTAATTAAATAAAAGTGTGATAAATAACCTTTTATAAAGGAGTTATTAAAATAACTTAAATGAGTTTAATTCAGTTTTGCCAAACAAGGCTTAATGCCCTATTGAGTCCTTATTTTAATTGAGTTTTACCAAACAAGGCATAAGGATTAATTGATTATTTTTTTTAGTGGTTAGCCAAACAAGCCTTATGGCTTTTGATTTTCAAATAAAACATAACTGATGTCAGTTAAGTTAGAATTATATTATATATTTAATATCTATATTATTATTATACGTTATATTTCTAAGATGTAAGGTTAGAATAGAGAGGTAAGAGAGAAGAAGAGAGTTTATAGAGAGAAAAGAAGAGAGGAAGAAAGGCTAGGGAATTGGAGAAAAGAAGCTTGAGAATCAAAAAGGGTTAGCCATCATCTTCTTCAAACAAGGTATCATCTAAACTCTGTTATTGTTTTTCTTTTCAAAGTTATAGTTGTATTTTCTCTCCCAATTTTCTCCATAAAAGCTTTGTAGAAATTGAATTATTTGTTATGTATGTGGTTTTATATGATAATCTAGTGTTGTAAAACTATTTTCATAAGTTATATATGAGCATAGTCAATGAATTGATGTTATGTATGTGGTTTGTGCATAAAAACTATTTTACAGAGAGTTTATGTGAATGAGTATGGTTTAGTTTAAGGTAGAAATTAAGGGTTAATTAGTTGTTTAGTTGATAAATTGACTATTGAATTTGTTAGAGTATATATAAACATTGATAAAGTACTTTGAATTAACTGTTTTGGTTGAAAAATAAAATCACCGTGTTTATTTTTATTAAAAACATCAAAAAGTGAGTTTTTTTTTATCAAAAACAGTGAAATTGTATGTTTTAAATTCGTTGTTTATGTTGTTTTATGGGTAGAAACATGTTAGGAGTCTTTGAATTATGTTTATATGAGGCCTCTATATGAATTATGTGTTAATTAGACTGTTAGAAAAGAGCTTGTAGGCCAAAATTGGCTTTATTAATATGATTTCAGTAGTCGTCTGCAGAAGTTCGCAATTGAAGCAAGACCGTAGCGCTAGACTTAGCAATATAATTCTCGCGTCATTGTCGGCATACCTTGCTTATGTACCCTAGTAAATAGTATTCTAATTCTATTTCATCACATGTCATAAATGTATCATCATCAGCAGCCAATGACCCACAAGATAAAAGCGTGTGGCCATAAATATGAGTTAGCGAGAATGGTCTCAGCAAGGTGTTAATTTTGGACTCAAAGTCTAAAGGAATGGTTATGTGTTAATAATAGGACTGTTAAGTTATGATTTTAATATTTCTATATCTAGAATGAACATGTTATTAACGATTAACTTGTGTTATAACTTGATTATGTGATTAAATAATCAAACCTACATGATGAATGTACTTAGTTATGTTTGTAAAGTGGTAGTGACTAACTATGTCATGATGAAATATATATCTGTATATATATAGGGTATTGTGATTTGAATTGTTCGGTTTAGCCTACGAGCAAGGCAAGTTCTCTAATCTATTATCTTGTTGAACCAATTATCATTTTCAATTCGATTACCTTATAAATGATGCAAGCTTTCTAAACTTTGATTTTGATATTGAACAAGTTATTCTTGTATTTAACTTGTTGTTTAGCATGCACAATTATGTATACTAATGTTGAACAGATTTATCGTTCAAATTGCTACGCATGCTTAGTATTTGATTTTAAATAACCTTGGCTTAACATTGTTCAAGCAAGGTGTGTTATAGTTATTCAAGTTGTATGCTATTAGATTATTCCTAAAGCATGACTTTAATTTACCATGTTGATTCAATTACGATTATTCTATAGTATGATGTTATTGATTTTATTCAACTAATCCTTAGTTGATGTTTGTTGAATTCAAATTATCCTGAAATGTATCCAAACCAAACTCACTTTGGTGCGGACTTGTACTCTAAATACTGAGATGAACAACCCTATTATTAGGGGTAACTTACCCTTAGCGTTGAAATGTTTGTGCACAATACATTGTACGAAGGGCAGATCCCCCTAAGTACGAGGAGTCCCTATAGTCTTATGACTGTTAAAATTTAAGTTGAAAAATTACTTATAACTATGGACATAGTTCGTGGTCTTAGGACCCTCAGTTATATACTTTAGAATGTTGATAAATCATATTGTTTAATTCTTTTGAGCCTCTTATTTGACAGTTGTTGTAAAGATTTTCATTCCTTATTATTTCAAGTGAGCTTTATTTGCTCACACTACTACAAAATAGTAAATAGACAACGCGAAAAAAACATTATGGTTTCAGTCAAAAAAACGTCGTGATTAAGGGTGTTATCTATTTGACACCCTTACACAACGTTTTTAAAACGTTGTAGTTAAGCACAATACACAACGTTTTTTAAGAAAAAACGTTGTAGATTTATTTTTCAAAAATTAGCAGATG
Organism: Panax quinquefolius; assembly: GCA_020205615.1. Classification (NCBI taxonomy): domain Eukaryota; kingdom Viridiplantae; phylum Streptophyta; class Magnoliopsida; order Apiales; family Araliaceae; genus Panax; species Panax quinquefolius. Next base: position 67,745,900 of record CM035152.1, on the reverse strand, counting down.
CTTAAAAACGTTGTAGAAGGTATGATTCCACAACATTTTTCGGATAAAAAAGTTGTTGTTTAGTATATCAGACAACGTTTATGCACATTTACACAACGTTTTTAAATTGTTGTAGATTGACTTGAAAAAAAATAAAAAAAAATTGTGATTCACCTATATAACCAGTACACCTGCAATCTGCTAATGTCATGATATATAGGTAAAAGGTCTAAATTCTCATTTAAATTTAAAGCCAAAATGTATCAACCATTCAGAATACATCCCAATAATACCATTCGTTTATAGTTTCAAATTACTACATCCACAAAATAAATTCAAGGAATTAGAGACTGAGTTTAAGGCAGGTTGTTACAACATTAAAGCAGGTTGTTACAAAAAGCTTCGCAGCAGCTTGCCCACTTGTCGGACCAACATTCTCCTTGTCGTCCTGGCTCCCTTCTGCTCCAGCTGGATCAGTATAATAGCAGCAGATATAGTCACTGTTGTTCACATATAAATGAGGTTCCCATTTTTTCAGTCCACTACAAGTGTTTGTCCCCTCATTGCCACTTGCCTGAGTTTCACTGCTAGAAGGAAGCATTGATCTGAGCCTCTCCAAAACAAAACCAGCCTAAGTCGTGGTGGAAGCTCTTTCAAAATCCGAACCTCATCCCTCAAGGATGTTATAAAATGATCAACATCAAATATGTCCTTAAACTCACTGCCACATTGATAGACAATCTTAGGAAATATGAAGAGAGTAGCCACACAGAATCTATGGCAGTCAAGATGATATACGATTACAATTATGTCCACTTAATAGAACAAAACTACTGAACCCACCTTGGATCTGCCCAAAATGAAGTTTTGTCCAGTTCTGGCACAATAAGAGTGACATTCAGATATCTTGCAATAGCAACCATGTCACAAATCTGCAGAGCAAATAATCACATCAACAAAATTTCATTTGGACCCTAATTGCAGAAGCAAAATTCATGACAGTATTAATCGTGATAAAAGAAGCCAGTAACTCACTGACTGCTCGATTGTCAAGCTGCAGACAACATGGGGTTGAAGGTTCAGTTACTTGCCCAGGTGAAAAAAATATATGAGGACATTTGATGAAGGAGACGGTGAAAAAAATGACATTAAGCACACAAACATTCAATAGGAACCTTAAAAGTCTGAATACTAAAAGAGCAGAAAACTAGAAAAGTATAGATTGCACTTAAAGTTTCGGATGCTTAATAATGGAAGGTGCACATAACAGTGAAATTTTTAGAAAAAATACAGAATGGCACACAATTATGGTTTGCTGCGCTAGAGTAGAACATGCCTTGTTAAGTGGCTCAGGCTTGGGAATAAGTTTTATATGAAAATTGGAAAGCAGCAAAATCAAATTTTCCCTCTGGTTCCTGACATTGTCTCTCTGCTGACACCAATATACACGGAAGAAAAATAATTACATCACAAAAGTAATACAGCAACTATAGGCAAATAATTTCTCATTCTGTAGTCAAGAACACATGCCTGAAATCCAAACAACCAGATAAACAGTCAACCAACACTTGTGCCTCTGCAACTCGATTTTCACCACCTACAAGGCATCGTTGCTCCATGGAACCAAGATCAAGATATGAAAACCATTCGTGATTTACCCAATTTAAGCAGAAGAAACAACTTCTAATCATTTTCGAATTCCCCTGTGGAACACAAACGTCCATATCATAACAAACAATAGATCTATAGAGAAGCATTATCCCTCCATTGCATGAAATTATACCACAACACTACCTCTAAGAACCCAACTCAGCAATTAGCTCAGAAAGTAAAGTCATGATAACCTATTTACAATTTGGAAATCAAATAAAGATGAAACGATAGATGATATAAATTGTGCCTACTTATAAGGTTGAATATAATATAGACATACAAGTACCAATCAATGAAAAATCTCACACAATAAAATGATACATTTTTTTTCAAATGTGATAGATAACATCATGATTACTATTATATTTTTTCACATGACCAGAAACAGGCAAGCATAGCCTCTTCATTTCATCCCAAAACAAAGCAACTCGAAAGGTAAAAAGGAAAACAAATTTACTTTGAGGGAGCTGTTTCTCATAATGTTTTTCCCCTCTATAATGCACAGGTCTCGTATGTTGGTGGTCCCAAATGATTACCCAGATTTCATCACAGGGTCAGGGCAGGGGAATATCTTGGTTAATTGGTCCATTTCAAGTTAAACTTTGCTTATATGAGAAACACATAGAACACCCCTTTTGGTATAAAAATATAATTGTAACCAGGATAACAGTGAGTACCATTGACTAAAAAACAAGGCACAAAATAAAACTGAAGTATGAATTCCTCATAATGTTACTAATAGGATAAAAACACATCTAACAACTAAAAACTGAGATTTCTGAGCCTCTTTATACAGGAGATTTTACTAGTTACAGTACATTGTTACGTGCAACTAATCAAAAGTTTGATGATGTTGGAGCACATTTCTAATAGCCCTTGTCCAAGATTTTTAGTCCTCTCACCTCAATCCATGTGATCAGAAGTTTGCACCATTACCATAACTACCACATCAAAAAACACAGAGATATAAATATGTGACATAATGAGTTATAAATTAAGTGCTCTGTTTCTGCTAGTGCTAGGTTTGTGCTATGCACTGGTGGTTTCACTGAGGGGTTATGCAGATGAAGGAGGATCAGGAGATTAAAATCACCTTATCAAATGCACTGGAATAAAAAATATGCAGCATGAGATTAAAATTAGTAAATACAAAAAATTTCTGTCTAACCAAATTGATATATTAATTCCTAGTCAGTCGATGAAGATGCAACAGATAACCACCCTTGTTCAAATAATAGCCCAAAATATGGAAAACTGGAAAAGAATTTACAAACTAAGACACAAATATAGAATTGTTGACAGTACTTAAGTAGGATTGATGATAGTTTTCAGTAAATTTAGCAACAATTAACAAAATCAAGGCATAGAATACGATCAAACAGTTTATCTCCATCACATGAAAATCGTCGCTAGATTATATAGCGATGATTTTTACTGTCACTGTACGACAAAATATGATAATCAATTTCCATAATATAATATACACCGTTTCGGCAGAAAAAAACAAATCAAACAGCATATTACTCATTTTAACGGAATCAAACAGCCTATTACTCATTTTAACAGAACTATTCATCCGATCCAAACATAACATACACCTTTACTTAAATCACTTGAGGATAAAATATGTTTTATATAATATTTTGTATTTAAATTAAATTATATAGTCAAATATTTTTGAAGTCAAAATTGTTTTGCATTTCAATCATATTTTGAAGATAGTTCAAACAGAGAAATGAAAACCCCAAAAACCAAACTCATCAAGCATAGTTGGAAAAACAAAAAATAAAAACAAAAACAAAAACAAAAACAAAACAAGAACCACTGAACTAATTTAGACTTCAAAAACACATATCCTAGTCAAATTCCAGGAATATTGTCAAAATCTGCATATTTAACGAGAATTTCAGTTGGGTATCTCTAAAATCACATCAAAACACTTGCACATACCAAGAATTCTTTCAAAGATTCCACATTTATCAACAGTTTCATCTGGGTATCTCCAAAAAACGTATAAATTGAAAGAATAACTATAGCAAAAGAAGTCAAAGATACTTACAAATGGAGCTTCATGACATCAGTAGCAATAGTTTGGACCCTTGAATCCCAAAGAGGAGGAACCTTCACCTTCTGTTCTGAATATCCCCACAAAAACCAATAAATCAATTCATTAAAATGCCTATAACTGAACACAACTGCATCACTTTGTGACATGTGAGCATTAAAATTAGCAGAAACTAAAATGAAAAGCATATGCATGAATTAGAGGAATTAAAATTAGCAGAAACTACTAGTGAAGGAGCAAAAATAAAATTAAGAAAATTGAGAGAAATCCAAAAAAAATAAAAGGAAGTAATTCTTGCCTGGTTGTTGTTTACATCATCTGCAATCCGTTTCTTCACATCTGACAGTTTATTCGATAAATTTCAAAATTTATTGGAAAAAATGAAAAGCATATGCATGAATTAGAGGAAGAGGGAGGAATAAAAGTTACCAGGTTGAGAGGTAAGATCAGAGAAACGATTAAAAAGATGAAGTAACTGCCCCCTCGATAGCATCCCCGAACTCTGGTACTCCGATTGTGAGCTCGACATTTCTCTCAATATCATATACTTCATCTTTCTCTTTGATTCTCTTTCTCTTTTTCCCCTCAACAGCATTAGGGCTTTGAACTTTGCCATTTTCGTCGGTGGCCATGTCGAATTCAAGGGTTTGAATCGAAACCAAGGGGCGAGCAGCGGCGACGGCTGGTTGTGGAGGTAGGGAGTGAGAGAGAAGAGAGGCTAGCTAGGGTTTTTGGGTACAAGAGACTAATTCTATTCTTGCGTTAATAAGTGATAAACGCCTTTGTTTTGGCTCCGTGTTTTTTTACAAACATAATATTTTTTAAAAAAAATGTTATCTAATTAAAATCAAAAAATTACCCTTTTAAATAGATAACGTTTTTGCATATATATCTACAACGTTTTATTTAAAAACGTTGTGAAAAAAAACTGTGACGTTTTTATAAAAAAAGCGTTTTTTAAGCATTATTACATTTACTATTTTGTAGTAGTGTCACTCTTGCTTATATAACTATTACAGTTAAAGACGAGAAGGTTGATGTACCTAGCTCCAGTAAGGGAAAAGGAAAGATGAACAAGTATTGAAGACTTGTAATATGTTGATATTTGATTTTTAAATTTTATTTGAATGGTTGTAAAGAAGTTTATTAATTTTTCGCATTTGAATGATTGTATTTAAAGGTTAGACAACCTGGAAGATTTTTATTATGTAACCCTTTAATGGGAAAGGTTTTATTTATCCAGTTTTATTGTGATGGGTAGTTAGATATAAATGTTTGATTTAGTGAGCACCAAATTCTGTGGGAATGAAGTACCAGGTTTGGGGTGTCGATGAATACCATAAGTGTACTGCTGGGTTCCCCATCTATAAATAGAGGGCTTGGGGTGGCCATATTTCAAGAGAAAATGGCGAGGAAGCCCTGTCCAATTTGCTCTGTACACACCCTAAATTGAGTGCTTTCTCATTTTAAACACTTGTGAGCTTATATTCAGTCATATTTTTACCGACGAGAGCCGAGTGTTCATCTATTTAAAGATATAGAAATCTTCTTTGACAAATTCCAATCGTAAGCCTTCTTACACACTTTTAAAGCCTTTCTCTTCATCTTTGCACACTTTCTTCATATCGAGAGTTATGTTATGTGTGTATGCCCTGAGGACTTGATGCATGGCTTTTTATTTTCTTATATATATATATATATATATATATATATATATATATATATTATATTTACATTTTTTCAAGCTTCAAGTTTACTTAGGTGTTGCCTTTTCTTGCTTTATTTATATTTAGTCCTTTTTGAGTTTACTTCGTGGCGGTTGATCGTATTATTGCTTTATTTACATTTTTGATCCCCCATGGAGGTGCTTCGTGGTGGTTGATCATGTCTCTCTATATATATTTATCGCTTTTATATATTTATGTTACTGATCCCCCATGGAGGTGCTTCGTGGTGGTTAATCATGTTTGTATATATATATTTACTGCTTTTATATATATAACTGCTTACTACTTTTATATAAATTGCGGCATCATGTGAGCCTAAGAATCATGTGATCACAGATTAAGTCTACTGAATCTAGATTCGGTTCTCGTGATGGACATTTTTAGCTGTAAGCAACTTGTAAATTATTCACGGTGATTGAATTTCCTTAGATGGCTTTTGTAATAACCCAATATTTTCAATAAGAAATTTTGCGATTTAATTTTTATATATATATATATAAAGGTGGGAATATGTGCAAAGTAAAATGTATGTATCTATGTGATAAATAAAAATATTTATTAGATGTAAATAATTTCTTTTAGACTTATTGATCATTATAGATTATATTCTTATAATAAATTAATTTTGTAATAAAAATATTTATTATTTATTTTCCATGAAAATATGATTATGGTATACATGATATGATTATTAGGATTATTATGATGTGTATTTTATTATATTGGTTAGGTTAATTATTTTAACTTAATTAATGATGGTATGTATGAAGGTTATATTAGATATGAATTCAAAACCCTAAGTTTGGATTTTGAATAAGGAATGAGAATAATAATATAATATTATTTATATTTCAGTGATATAAATATGCCTGATATGTGTGTAATGTTAATTTATAGATTAGTTATAGTAAAACAGTACAAACCCTAGCATTACTGATAAACTGTGGTACAAAAGTTTGTTATGACTGTAAGATTTGTTAAGTTGTGTGTTATGTAATTAATGACCTTTATTATGTTTTATGTTAATTAGGTAAACCCTAATCTAGAAATCCTAATTACTAAATTAGAACCCTAATTGCTAAGTTATAAACCCTAAGTATTAATTTAGCAAGGTTAATGGTAATTAATAGCTAATTTACAAAACCTAAGTGATTAGGAAACCTAGTGTGATTAGGGAACCCTAATCAACATTTTTAGAAACTAAGATTTCCATTTTTGCCCTTAATACACAATTCTAGAAAATAAGCTTATGAAACCCTAGGGTTAAACCCTAAGGGTTAGAAATGAATTGACAACTTTGCCACAAAAAGTAAGCACCAAAATGACATAATTGCCCTTGTTATTATTTTAATGAGGTGAAGTGTAGATCTAACTCTAGTAAGGAGTTGGTGACCAACTCTAGCTAGCCATGTGGTCTAGAAGTATGCTTTAATCATTCAATCTCAACCATCTTGCATCACAAGTACACTAGATTCAAGTATTATATAGATTATGAGAGAGAATGTCATATTCAAGCCTCATTTGATCACAACACTCAACCAAAACCCTCTCAACTTCAAACATCCGAAATTTTCTTGCTAGACCAGTCATTAATAAACCCCCACTAACACTTGTAGCAGATCAGAAGCATTAGATCAAGATTTGGTTCATAGAAAGGTATAAAAACCTTAAACCAAGAAATCCTTATGATTCATGTTAATCTTTGTGTTTAGATGTTTAAAGTTGTGTAATAGGATGTTATTGAGTGATCTGGGTTGTTATAACTCAGATCCATAACACATAGATGCTCAAAATTGATGATTTTAGAAATCTGGAAAAAGTTTAAAATTGTGGTCTGACAATGAATGTCAGAGCCTTTAGATCGTTCTATGTTAAGTGATATGTGTGTTTTATGTTATGGATATGTTCTTTGTCATGTGGACTATGATCTGGAACTGGAAATAGTGCCAGATCATGTCTAGAACTCAAGATATGAGTGGTTAAAGTGAGTTGACCAATCAGGAAAAACTGAGTTTCTGGGCAACCCAGAAACCCAGAATTTCTGACAGCCACTTTTGAAGCTCTAAATTTTTCTGTTGTTTGTTAGTATGGCCAAGTTATTATTTTCATGTTGTAGTCTGACATGAGGACTACACCATCAAACCTTTAAATCACCTAGAAAGTACATAGAATCAAACTTATAAAGGGTCAAAGAAGCGTTGACCAACTGCCTAGAACGAAATATGGAAAACCCAGAAATCGTGAATAACAGGTGTCCTGACAAGGTTTGACCAGGCATTATGTGTCATATGTGATGTCGTTTGACTGATTTGGTGTTATGTAATTGTTCCTTGTCATTCGTACTACAAGTATGGATCAAGAAAACACTTAAGTGATGAACAGAACCTAGAAAAAATCGAGCGTTAAAGTGACACCATGAACTGCCTGGGTTTCTAGGTTACCTAGAAAACCCAGAACAGCTCTAACATGATTTTCAATGGCTTAGATCTCTTTGTTACTATGTTGTTTAACAATGTAACTTGATTTTAATTATAGTACTACACTTACACTACATTATTAATATCAATAGCTGCTCAGAAAACATTAGGATCATAGATTAAATTGCAGTCAAACTAGGTACCTTAGTGACTGGCCAAGAATGTTCTGACAGGCTCAAAAACATGAAGAACACCTATAGCGTCAGTTCTGACGTTATAGGCACTCTTTAGCGACAATTCATTTTTAAATTAATTATTTTATTTAAATAATTAGAAAAAATAGTTTTTAATTATTAAAAATACAAAATAAATTCCTAAAAATTATTTTAAAGTCTAAAAATAGGTTTTTAATTATTTTGAATATATTTCATTAATATTTATTATGTTGGAACATTAATGGTATTTAATTTATTTAATTATAATATTAAATAAATTACTTAAAATGATTTTAATACTTGAAAAAATCATTTAAAATTATATTATGTTATAAGAAAATATTTTAAGTTATTTTAATATTTTGTGATGAATTTCATTAATTAAACAATATTAATGATATTTAAGTTATTTAATAAATGTATTAAATAAATTATAAAAAATAGAATTAATGATTTAAAATTATATATTAATAATTTAAAGGTTATAAAAATATTTTAAGTTAGAAAATATAACTTTTAATATTTTGTTATGAAAAATATTAATTATTTAACATTAATTATATTAAATTTATTTAATAATTATATTAAATAAATAGTTTAAAATGGTTTTATTATTTAAAAATCATTTAAAAAGGATATAAATGAATTAAAAATATTTTAAGTTATAATTAACGACTTTTAATATTTGGATAAATAATACATTGATATTTTAATATTAATGGTAATTATTTAAAAATAATTTTAAATATTTTAAAAATCATTTAATTGTTATATTAGTACTTTAAAAATATTCTGAGTTATTATAACTAACTTTAATATTTTGGCAAGGGTTTCATTAATATCTTAATATTATTTAAATATTAATGATGATTGAATTATTTAATATTTAAATCATTTAATAATGATTTTGGTTTTTGAAAAATCATGAGAAATTATAATAATTGTTTAAACATTATTATAAGTCGTTTAAAAAATAATTTGACCGATGTTTAAGTTATTTAGAACTTGGTGGTAGAGTCTTAGACTAGCGTTAATTACCCGATAAGGTCCGCTTGCATACATCGATATATTTCGAAAATTGATCTGGGACTTAGATATTTTGATTGTATTAATGTTTGTTTGTGATTCAATTCTTCACAATATGTGTGATAATGTGAATAGGTTATGTCTTTAATTACGATAAAGCGGTCTTATGTGTTATAGTATGTTATTCTAATCTAACGAATGATCTTATTAATGATAGATTTCAGTATAAAAGATAAAACTAAGTTGCATTTTGTAAGCAGCAGACCAGGCAAGTATCCCACCTTTGCATTTCCTTTATGCAATGGACAGAAGTTAGAGAGTTTCAGAATTATATTATTATTGTACCAGATTATTAACCCTATTGTTATATATGTTATATCCAATCATTGATTATCAACATGGGACTATATGGTAATTCAGATATATATATTCTGTTCGTTAATTTCTAAATATGGTTATTCAAATGTCCCCACTTGGATGATCATTGTATTTAATCACATGTTGATATGATATATATATATATATATATATATATAATATATATATATATCATATATATATATATATATATATATATATTAAATCTATTTGATCGTTGAATTTAAAAATATCGTTGAATATGATAAAACCTTTTTGTATCCAATCAAATTATTTTGATTTGGATTCCCGACTATGTATGAACATCCCGAACATGGGAAAACTTTTATGCGCCCAAGGCGGAAAGAGTGAACAATAATATCGTTCTTGCATGTAGTATTGATCAATACAGGGCACATTGGGCAGATCACCCCCGTGTCCGTAAGTTATGACGGTTTGTGGATGAAGTTCTACTAAACCTTAGCTAAAATGAAAAACAATATTCATAGTATGTCACCTTAACTCTATTTATAGTCAGTACGTAGTTTTAAAAATTTGATAGAGAGTTGTTATGTTATTATTATCGGTCCAGATTACTTCACAACTTTTGATTTGTTGTAGAAGGGTAGTACGAAGAAAACATTTAATCCTTTTAGCTAATATTTATAATTTTTATTACTTGTTGGGCACTCAAATGCTCATCCTTGCTTAATTTAAATGTTTTCTGTTATGTATGATCAACCAGAGGGATCTGCCAAGAACAAAAGCAAAGGAAAGCTACCCGGATAAGTTTGTGTTATATTATGTAATAGCTAGACTTAAATAAGATGATTATATTTATTATCTATCATGTAATGAAATGTTTTAAGGTCGCGTACCTGGGATTTAGAAAACTATGATATGTAAATTAAGTTAGATATTTATGATAATATTATTATTTTCGCTCATAGAAATGGTATCGTAATGCACTGAGTTCGGGTTTCAAGTATCTAAATTTGGGGGCGTTACAATTTGGTATCAGAGCTTTAGGGTTAGAAACCTTAGGTGGGGGTAGACCTTAGGCTATAACCTTAGAGTAGAGGAAACGTTGAAAGTAAAAATAATTCACATAGAGTTTAAAAGGAGATGAATCGAATAAATTCATCGTCAAACAAAAATAAAAGATAACTTAAATAAAACTATTAATTGTTGTGTATATATTATATGCTAATCAGGATAATTTATGTGTAGATGTCAGATACAAAAGGATTAGGATACCCTCAGATCGTAAAGAAGGAGTCAACCTCTATAACCAAGCCAATGTCAAAGCTGATAGCTGAAATAGAGGCTTACATTGAAAGCAACCCTGATGAGGTGATTATACTTAAAAAATGTAGTATCTGACCCAACAACGATAGTATAACTGATAGGTAGAGTATAGTTAAAGAATATAAGGACAAGCTCTAGTTCTTAAACTCATATATCTATGGTGAGTTCTTAAACTCATAATGTGTGGTAAAGTTTAACGAACTAGGTATGGTTAGGTGTGAATGGATTATTGAGGATAATGGGAATATATAGAATACTAAGCAATTGATCCTTAGTGAAGGCGTAAGAAATAAGTAGTATTAGTTTTACTTGAATATGTATGATTATATGATGCGTATATGATAGGTATGTAGGTATAATGTAATATTCTTAACTTTTGTATGAGTTATGACAGCGAATCCTGACTTTTGAGTTACAAGGGGATAACGGATGTTTAGAGCAGTATGTGCTATGGTATGTCAAGCGCTATGAATATGAATCTATGTTGGATTAATGAAATAAGTTGTTATAAAGATAATAATTATTTATCTGAACAATGGTTAATATAGCAAACCAAGGGGTAAAAGAACCTGTCAACAAAGCTGGAGGACAACCAGACTCGATGCAAAATTTTGTGAATGTGGTCGCTCAAGATATACAGAATGGAATGCCAACCGTGGGAAATCAGCCAGACAATCGATTTGCGAATTTTAAAGATTTTAAGGCCATAAGACCGTCAGGATTTAGAGGATCAACTTAACCTATAGAAGTAGTTGTGATAGCTAGGGTAACGGAGGGGCAAAAGATAGCTTTGCCCTCTATACGATGAAAGGAGAGGCAAATTTTTGGTGGGAGTCAAATCAAGCTAGAGCCGAAGAAGGGAGTAGTGGTAGTAGGACTGGAAAAAGGAAAGGAGATAATTTCGGGAATACCAAAATTAGGCCAGGAGGGGGAAAGAATAAGGTTGTGCAGTGTGGAAATTGCGGAAGGAATCACTCGGGAGAGTGTCTTAAAGGTAAGTTAGTGTGTTATAAGTGTGGGCAGAAGGGACATATCTCTCCCAACTGCCCCAATCCTAGGATGAATAAAGGGTGTTTCAGGTGTGGATCAACGGAGCATAAGGTGAAGGACTGTCCGAAAAGAAGAAGGGATGCAAGAAGTGTGATTACGAAGAAAAGTAGCGGGACGCTGGCGACAACGGGACCAACTTCAACAAACAACCCAACAGAATTAACCGCAAGAGTCTTTAGCGTGACCGTTCAAGATACCGTGGTAGATGGGGATGTGACTCCAGGTATTATTCGAATCAAATTTTATTTTCTTATATATCATTTTCGTATATATTTAGTAAATTATTTTATAAAAAAAATTTGAAGGAGGAATTTGAGTTCTATTAGAAATCAAATTTCTGTTTAAGCAGATAGATAAACTTTATGCTGAATAGTTAAAGATCATTTCGATCAATTATGATCGAGATCTACTTGCAATGACCGTGTATGCTATTTTTCTTAGTGTCTATAGGTTTTAAAGCGGTGATTCCGGGGACGGAATCCTTATAAGGGAGGGTGAATGTAATAACCTAATATTTTTAATAAGAAATTTTGCTATTTAATTATATATATATATATATATATATATATATATATATAAAGGTGGGAATATGTGAAAAGTAAAGTGTATGTATCTATGAGATAAATAAAATATTTATTAGATGTAAATAATTTCTTTTAGACTTATTGATCATTATAGATTATATTCTTATAATAAATCAATTTTGTAATAAAAATATTTATTATTTATTTTTCATGAAAATATGATTATGGTATACATGATATGATTATTAGGATTATTATGACATGTATTTTATTATATTGGTTAGGTTAATTATTTTAACTTAATTAATGATGGTATATATGAAGGTTATGTCAGATATGAATTCAAAATCCTAAGTCTGGATTTTGAATAAGGAATGAGAATAATATAATATTATTTATATTTTAGGGATATAAATATGCCTGATATGTGTGTAATGTTAATTTATAGATCAGTTATAGTAAAATAGTACAAACCCTAGCATTACAGGTAAACTATGGTACAGAAGTCAGTTATGACTATAAGATTTGTTAAGTTGTGTGTTATATAATTAATGACGTTTATTATATTTTATTAATTAAGTAAACCCTAATTAATATCTAGAAACCCTAATTACTAAATTAGAAACGTAATTGCTAAGTTATAAACCCTAAGTATTAATTTGGCAAGGTTAATGGTAATTAATAGCTAATTTACAAAACCTAAGTGATTAGGAAACCTAGTGTGATTAAGGAACCCTAATCAACATTTTTAGAAACTAAGATTTCCATTTTTGCCCTTAATACACAATTCTAGAAAAATAAGCTTATGAAATCCTAGGGTTAAACCCTAAGGGTTAAACCCTAAGGGTTAGAAATGAATTGACAACTTTGCCACAAAAAGTAAGCACCAAAATGTAATAATTACCCTTGTTATTATTTTAATGAGGTGGAGTGTAGATCTAACCCTAGTAAGGAGTTGGTGATAAACTCTATCTAGCCATGTGGTCTAGAAGTAAGCTTTAATCATTCAATCTCAGCCATATTGCATCACAAGTACACTAGATTCAAGTATTATATATAGATTATGAGAGAGAGAATTTCATATTCAAGCCTCATTTGATCACAACACTCAACCAAAACCCTCTCAACTTCAAACATCCAAATTTTTCTTGCTAGACCAGTCACTAATCAAGCCCCACTAACACTTGTAGCAGATTAGAAGCATTAGATCAAGATTAGATTCACAGAAAGGTATAAAAACCCTAAACCTAGAAATCCTTATGATTTATGTTAATCTTTGTGTTTAGATGTGTAAAGTTGTGTAATAGGATGTTATTGAGTGATCTGGGTTGTTATAATTCAGATCCATAACACATAGATGCTCGAAATTGATGATTTTAGAAATCTAGAAAAAGTTTAAAATTGTGGTCTGACAATGAATGTCAGAGCCTCTAGATCGTTCTGTGTTAAGTGATATGTGTATTTTATGTTATGGATATGTTCTTTGTCATGTGGACTATGATCTGGAACTGGAAACAGGGCGAGATCATGTCTAGAACTCAAGATATGAGTGTTCAAAGTGAGTTGACCAATCAGGAAAAACTGAGTGTTCAAGTTGTTGTTTTCATGTTATAGTCTGACATGAGGACTACACCATCAAACCTTTAGATCACCTAGAAAGTACATAGAATCAAACTTATAAAGGGTCAAAGAAGCATTGACCAACTACCTAGAACGAAATCTGGAAAACCCAAAAATCGTGAAGAATAGGTGTCCTGACAAGGTTTGACCAGGCATTATGTGTCATATGTGATGTTGTTTGACTGATTTGGTGTTATGTAATTGTTCGTTGTCATTCGTACTACAAGTATGGATCAAGAAAACACTTAAGTGATGAATAGAACCTAGAGAAAATCGAGCGTTAAAGTGACAACATGAACTACCTGGGTTTCTGGGTTACCTAGAAAACCTAGAACAGCTCTGACATGATTTTTGCGACGCCCCCAAAATAAGTATACATCACCCATCTTGAGTTGCCAAATACATGGTACAAAATTCAAATACAATTTAATTATACAACGATGCGTGTAAAATACGACAAAACATATATGTCGTCGGTTTTAATACAAATATTGTCATCTTGAGATAATATCCACACTCAATGCGATCCTCATTACATTTATTATCACACTATTTAACGTAAAAGTGAGGACTACTAATGCTATCATCTGGACCGTCACTCCGTTCCCCGACTAGTCCCAGCTATATTCTCAATTCCTAAAGAGAACAATGAAAGAAAGGGTGAGCTAAACTAGTCCAGTAAGAAATATTATGATCAAGATAATGCAGAATAAATTATCATTAGTCTTCAACAATGTTAAACTGATAAAATACAATAGACATCAATTTTAACTGCAGCGGAAGAAGAAATCCATTAGAAGAGTCAAGTAGAGAATAAAATCTACTATCATCTATGATTTAAAAGGTTTTTCATCACTTTTATCACGAGACTCAAATTTCGATAAATAATCCACATTATCCACCTTTTCAAAAGCCAAGGACAATCGTGTTTTCATCAACTATTCCGATCATGCCATAAAATAATTCATCTTTGCACCCTTGGTCAAGAGAATCTATAGCCATAATCATACCAAAAAATCGGCCCATCAATGCACTACGGGCCAATGAGGACTTTTTCCACATCATTTGTAACATTACGGTCATGATTATACCGAATAATCCCTGGTCATAATCATACCAAGTCCATCTATGCACGTAAGCCAAAGATGACTTTAATCATAATATAAGCATGAGGATATTGACAATGACATAATAATTCAATAAAACAAGTTCAAGAATAAATTTTAAAGATTTATAAGTTAATTTATCCTGAACTCAAAAACATCCAAATTTTCAACATGATACTTCTTTGTAGAGTAAAATTCAAGAATGCTCAGAAGGTATAGACTAAGGTATAGACTTCGTATGAAATTTTGATTAACTTAACCGTGATAACTTCATTCGGGTTCCGCGACAAACGCTCTTATTTAAACTACCGCCTTTGACTTGTCTGGGACATCCTTTGGCATCACTATCCCAGCTGGACTTGACTTCACTACACGAAAAAATCGAGCTAGGTGACCTTCTCTTCCGTAATTGAAACACGCTTTAGATTGCTGTGTACAGTTTAGACGGATGTGTCCCTCATGTCCACATTTGAAACATACGACCGGTGATCGTTCTTCTTCCTTTGAAACGGGTGCTGATGCTGCTGTCTTTCCATCATTATCGAACCTCCTATTCTTGTAATTTCCACTTCTATTATCTTAACCATGATTACCACCGAAGTGGTTACCATTCTTGGCATGATAATTTCCCCCACGATGGTTATCATTATTTCGATGGTCATTGCCACTGGTACGATTATTATCGTGTTGTTAGTCGTTGCCTTTTAGTTGTGCTCACTCATTATCGCGCTCTAATAATTGAGCCCTATTCACAACATCTGAATACAAACACCGTTTATGAGAGATAAGGTATTGACGTATCTAGGGTTTTAAACCTCGTAGAAACATTCACGTCATTCGCTCCTCATTATCGACCAAATGAAATACAAACCGGGATAACTCCGCAAATTTAGCCTCGTATTGCGACACGGTCATATTATTTTGCTCCAACTTGATGAATTCCACCTCCTTCATGTGACGAATACTTTCAGGAAAGTACTTGTCGTTGAACAGCTCTTGGAACTTCTCCCAAGACATCTTTAGTGCTTCAGACTGGGTACGTTTCATAGATTCCCACCAGTAATCTGCCTTTTCACGCAACATAAAGGTGGCAAAGGGAACCTTTTGCTCCTCGGAGCATCCCAAGACATCAAATATCTTGGTGATCTTCTTTAACCACGTCTCCGCCTTAAGTGGTTTTGGCTTTCCCAAAAACTCCGGTTGTCCTAGCTCCTTGAACTGCTTAGCGGTGACCGACCGTGGGTTGCCATTATTTCCACCTATATTTTGAACAGGAGTCTGTCTTACCTGATGTTGCATGAATTGCATAAAGCCTCTGAACATCCCATCGTTCATCATTTGATCGATGTTGTTATTTACCTGAGGATTATTGTCTTCTTGTTGCACATTATCCTAGGTATTGATCGTTGGTGACTCAATGATCTAATGTGCTTCACTGTTGATCTCAACATTTTCAGATGCCATTTTCAAATACTGCCACAAAATAAGGGTTAATTAACATATCACATATTATCCTTATACTCTGACCGACCAATTAAATATCAAATAAACTTAGGTAGGTCATACTAGCGAAGGAATTCCCCGTCTCTCCCCTCCTAGTTCTTGTCTCACATCTCAGCCAGGGATCATATCCCTAAGCTTTGATACCAACTGTGACGCCCCCAAAATAGGTATACATCGCCCATCTTGAGTCGCCAAATACATGGTACAAAATTCAAATACAACTTAATTATACAACAGTCGTGTAAAATACGACAAAACATATGCTGTGAGTTTTAATACAAATATTATCATCTTAGACAATATTCTCACTCAATGGAGTCCAAATTACATTTATTATCACACTATTTAATAGAATAGTGAGGACTACTAATGTTATCATCTGGACCATCACTCCGTTCCCTGACTAGTCCCAGCTATATTCTCATTTCCTGAAGAGAACAGTGAAAGAAAAGGTGAGCTTAACTAGCCCAGTAAGAAATATTATGACCAAGATAATGCAAAATAAATTATCATTAGTCTTCAACAATGTTAAACTGATAAAATACAATAGACATCAAGTTTAACTGCAGCGGAACAAGCAATCTATTTAGAAGAGTCAAGTAGAGAATAAAATCTACTATCATATATGATTTAAAAGGTTTTTCATCACTTTTATCGCTAAGACTCAGCTCAATAAATAATCCACATCATCCTTGCACTACAGGCCAAGGACAATCGTGTTTTCATCAACGGTCCTGATCACGCCATAAAACAATTCATCTTACACCCTTGTCCGAAGAGAATCCATAGCCATAATCATACCAAACACTGTCCATCAATGCACTACGGGCCAATGAGGACTTTTTCCACATCATTTGTAACATTACGGTCATGATTATACCGAATAATCCCTGGTCATAATCATACCAAGTCCATCTATGCACATAAGCTAAAGATGACTTTAATCATAATATAAGCATGAGGATGATGACAATGACATAATAATTCAATAAAACAAGTTCAAGAATAAATTTTAAAGATTTATAAGTTAATTTATCTTGAACTCAAAAACGTCCAAATTGTCAACATGATACTTCTTTATAGAGTAAAATTCAAGAATGCTCAGAAGAATATTTTCATGAAAAGATACTGGATGAAGCGCAAATATCAAGGATATTCTGCTAATTTCATGGAGTATAGAAGCCAAAACTTTAACCAACTGAGTATAATAGAATATATGGAACTATGAAAGGATTTTCGCCGCCACGCAGAATCCACATGTATGATCATTTCCACAATTTAATAAGGAATGAATAAAAGGATCGTTCACCATGCATGTGGTAATCCACATGTATGTGTTATTCCAATGTAATAATAAAAATGAAATAATGTAAGAATTCACCATACATGCGATAGAATCGCATGCATGAAAGTTATTCCCATAAAATAATAAAGAATGGAACCAGTCATGCGTAATCCGCATGCATGTGATATTCCAAATGAAATAATAAAGAATGGAATAACAACAATTCACCATGTATGCGTGAATCCGCATGTATACGTTATTCCCAATGAATAATAAAGAATGGAACCAGGTCGTCATACAAAACGCATGCATACGATATTCGGCTTAATAATGGAATAACGTAAGAATTCGCCAAGCACGCGATAGATCCGCATGCATAAAAGTTATTCCAACGTAATAATAAATAATGGAACCAGTGTCATGCGAAATTACACAGACCAACAGGATATTCCAATAGAATAATAAAGAATGAAATAACAACAGAATTCACCATAAATGCGATAGGCCGCATGCATAAAGTTATTCCAATGATTAAATAAATAATGAAATAATAGAAGAATTTCACCATGTATGCGGTGATTGCGCATGTATAAAAGTTATTCCAACATAATAATAAAGAATGGAATAACATAAGAATTTCACCATGTATGCGTTACTTGATGTATGCAGTTATTCCAACATAATAATAAAGAATGGAATAACAGAAGAATTTCACCATGTATACGGCAGTCTGCGTATACAGATTATTCCAACAGAATAATAAAGAATAGAATAACAGAAGTTCTCTTCATGAATACGAAATAAATAATACCCCTTACCTTAGAAGAAACTAGATATAGGAGTAGTGAAGTAACATAATACTTTTCCTCTTTCTCTCTATAGTTTCTCTCTCTGTTTTTCAATTGAATTAAATAAGAAATAATGAAGGAATGAGCTTATTTTATAGGAGAATGGATGAATAGTAACTAATTCATGAACTATCTGATTGATTTACTATGCAAATTAATAAAATATTCTAATAAAATAAAATCTTTTAAATAAAATATAATATATTTTATTTATAATCTAATAAAACGAATAACTTTATAAAAGTATTCTGCTTTATATAAAAAAGATTTTACTATGCAAACACTATGCATAATAAAATACAATATATTCTATTTATAGTCTAATAAAACAAATAACTTTATAAAAGTATTCTATTTTATATAAAAAGATTTTACTATGCAAAATACTATGCATAATTGAATATAATATATTCTATTTATAGTCTAATAAAACAAATAACTTTATAAAAGTATTTTATTTTATATAAAAAGCTTTTCTGTTTTATTACATTAATAATACTAATAAAACAAAATTTATATGTATAATATATATATATATATATATATATATAAACATCCGTGAATTCATAAAAAGACACAATATATTTAACAATATTTATCATCATTATTATAATTCACAATATTAATCGACCAAGTCGTTTCCAGGAAAGAGGGGACTTTCCAATAAGGATTCCTCCCTATTGGCGCACAATTAGGTGACCAAACCTCTCCTTGACTAGACATCGTTAATATTGTAAATAATAATATTAATAACTTTGTCATCTCAATTATTGATTTAATAATATATAAAATATCGACAATAATTGAATCAAATAACGTAAGATACTATGCAGCAATTACTGTAGCAATAATTGAACAAAACTGAGTGACTTCTCACGTAAGCATCAATAATCAATACCGTGTGCTACTATGAAATTACACGTGTTCTTCGTACTTTTACTACCGAAAGTAGTTCAACAGCTTTTAATTCAGTAAAACTTCCGCCGTATTTTCATAAAAATATTTTTGTCGTTTTCTCAATCCGATAATAATTCATTTGTAGGGTCCACTAATGATTGTCTTGTCGTCATGACGATATTCCCCACAAAAGAATATTCCCCACCAATCGAATATTATACAACAACTTGCATACTTTTCAAAATTTATAAATATTACCCACAACTATAGCATTATATCAAATCCACACCATAATATTAAAAAAAAAAAATTCGAGAAATTTAAATCTTTATTCATAAAATTTGGGGTCTCATAATCTCCCCTCCTTAAGAAATTTTGCCCTCGAAATTTACGTACGTACCTGGTATGCCGAACAAATAAGGACACATCGTCAGATTCTAACTCTTGAGGTATAACCTTTAAGCATAGAATATATTCCAGGATTTTAACAGGTGCATCTTCATACTTTAAATCTTCAACTATCTCGTTCGGTTCTAAATCAATAATGTGGTTCGGATCGTCCATATATTTACTTAACATCGGTACGTGAAAAATGTTATGAACACGAGACATACTTGGCGGTAAAACGAGTCTATAGGCCACAGTTCCTACTCGATCAAGGATTTCAAATGGGCCAATAAAATAGAGAGTTGAGATTTC
Organism: Panax quinquefolius; assembly: GCA_020205615.1. Classification (NCBI taxonomy): domain Eukaryota; kingdom Viridiplantae; phylum Streptophyta; class Magnoliopsida; order Apiales; family Araliaceae; genus Panax; species Panax quinquefolius. Next base: position 67,725,621 of record CM035152.1, on the reverse strand, counting down.
CTCTCTTCATCGATTCTTGTTTCTAGAATAACGCCTTCTTGAACCTTCTTCTTCATATTCATCAGCTCCGGGTCTGTAGCTTGAGCAGCTTTAACTTTATCGATTAAAGTCGATTCTACTCGTATATTCATTATCTTCACGTGGGTCCCTAGAGTCTTTAACTCTATCTTCATTATTTGTAAGTTATACAAAATGGGTTTTTGTGTTATCAACGTCACACTCGTAACCGCATACGATTTTCTACTCAACGCGTCAGCTACCACGTTTGTTCCTCCACGATGATATTGAATGGTATGATCGTAATCTTCAACAGCTCGAGCCAACATCTTTGGCGCATTATACGTTCGTTTTGGGTAAAGAAAGATATTTGAGGATTTTAGAAATGGGTTTTGTACTGGGGTCAATACAAAATTCGATTTCACGCTCTAGGGGTAGGCTAAGAAGTCTTTAAGAATACGCCAGGAAATTTATTAACAATAGAAATATCATTCAAAACTGTGACTCTCATCCATGACTTGGATAATACGTCACTTTGATACCTATCAACTTGCCATTGTCATTCACGACGTCGCCTACAGAAAGTCTGGCTTCGGTGCATTCCACACAAGGAAGTCACCAGATAAAGGCTCGGGGCTCTTTACTTATGGCTTGATATGACAATGATTGACTTTAGTGGTTTGGTTGCTTAAATTCGCAAAATAGGTTGGTTAAGAATATGAAAGCTAATAACCTTACGAAAAGCATGATGAGTAGTTAACCAATCGATTCCTAAAATCGCATCAAAGGCCAGTATTTTCAAAGAGATAAGATCAACAGGTGACGTGAGGGTATCGATTTGAATCAAACAAGACTTATAAACAGTGGAGGTAATGAAGGTTTCTACTAACGAAGTTTCAACCAATAAGTCAAAGTCTAACTTCTCTGGGGTCAAATTTAAATGTTGAACGCAAGCAAGAGAGATAAAATAATGGGCGTAACCGATATCTGCCATTTCCACCCGTTTGGTGTTCATGAAACATCATCTATCTATCTACCCATAAATAAAATACAACCATATCTACCCATAGATAGAATAAATAATAACTCTCTCTCCCCTTATGGGGTTACATCAACTGCATAACTAAATAAATCCCAGGTTAATCTAACCTTAAAATATCTGTGCGGAAACATAACAATTAAGTCTTAAGTAACATCAATTCTAAATGTCATTACACAACCCCATAAACAAATAGTCTTCATTACTTGCTAATCTTGCCCTTGCCTTTACTAGTGGAAGGCTCATCTGTTCTCTCGTTCTTAACTGCAATGTTATTATTACGCAAGAGTGAGCACGATTGCCCACAAGTATAACAATATAATAAATGAATAATAATAACATGCGAATGAATTAATAACTTTGAATATAAAAGCTCAACTTTTGAATCAAGAATGAATAACAAGAATCAAAAGAAATTCTGAGGGTCACAAGACCTTGAACTATGTCCTAGGTTGTCAAGTGTTTATTCTTGAAACCTTTAACAGTCATAAGACTATGGACTCTTCTTCTCGTGCTTGGGGGATCGACCCTTAGTACCATCACATGCACAATATCTTAACGCTAAAGCGTAAATAATCCCCTATTAAAGGGTTGTTCATCTCAGTTTGACATCGGAGTCCGCACCAAAGGAAGTTTGGATTGGTAAGCTCAATAAAAGTTCTAGAATTTATAACGCTTATCAACTATGGACTAGTTGAATCAATAAGGGTTCACTAGTCTTACAAGGTTCAACAATAATTGATATTCAATTTGAATAATAAAATTCAAGATGTATACAATCGAAATAAGTATTGTATAATAGGAATTATGTTTTTAAGAATGGTAAGATCTAATATGAAATCTTGACTTGAACAATAATAAACAAGATAGAATAATGAATTTGCTTTATGTAAAGAATTAAGGTTTAGGAACTTGCCTCGTGTGTGAGGCTAAACGATTACTACTTAGTTCACCACAAGTCCTACACATATACCATATATATTCACGAAATTCATTAGTTACATTTTCTCTTAATTATTTAATATAAACTCTACTTTATTTAACAAATCATTACCCTTCTAATTTAATTACTTAATTAAATTAGAATATTTTCATTCTCTTACTATTATTACACTCGAATAAATTATTTCATAATAATTTCCATCGAATATTTATTTTATTCCATAAACATCTCAATTAAAATATTTACTTTATTTTATAAATATTTTAATAATAATTTTCATCGAATATTTATTTTATTCCATGAATATCTCAATTAAAATATTTAATTTATTTTATAAATATTTTAATAATAATTTTCATCAAATATTTATTTTATTCCATAATATCTCAATTAAAATATTTAATTTATTTTATAAATATTTTAATAATAATTTTCATCGAATATTTATTTTATTCCATAAATATCTCAATTAAAATATTTGATTTATTTTTTATAAATATTTTAATAATAATTTTCATCGAATATTTATTTATTTTTTTATTTTTTATTTTTTTTTTTTTTTGTTTTAGGAATGGTAATAATGTAGTTTAGTAATGCATGCCATTGGGGTTAGCGTTACCTACAGAGCTCATTTTTCATTTAGTAGCGATTCTGCGATTCATTGAACATAACAAGGCCAAATTAGGCCAAAATCGAATCACACGTAAAATTATACATGAATATGGCCATAACTTCCAATTTCCTTGTCCATATATTAGTTTAAGCATACCCAAATACTAGAATTTATACATAATCATTACCCAACATTTATAGAGTAATTTAAACCCATTAAAACACATAGTTACAGAATTAAAATATGTAAATTATACTTTGTTCTTGATGTTCTTGAAGGTTTTGAATAAAAACATAGAATTTACTACTATGGATTAGTTATAAGGTCAAATCCAACCACTCAAGTTTCATTTTGTTTGTTTTAGCATGTATAATCATATATAAGTGTAAAATTTAGGGATAATATATGATCAACACATTAAATTTGTGCGTAAAGGGCCATATATGCCATATCATATACTCTGTAAATTTTTTGGAATAACAAGCCAAAATCATACGTTATAATCTTATGAAACCAATGATATGGAAGCACAATATATATATATATATATATATATATATATATATATATATATATATATATATATATATATATATAACATGCCTTACAACTCAAATTATTACATATATTCACATAACACCATAATTTCCCAATTCTGAGAGAATCACGAAAAACTTAAGCCATATTCATGAAACTTAAAAGACGTAAATTATAAATTGGGTTGAAGAAAATTACCCAAGCGTATAGTGAAATAGTAGGAGATGAATTGAAACCCTTCCCAAACTCTTCAATCACTCAACTCACACTTTACTCAACAATTTCTCAACTCTCTTTCTCTTTTCCTCTCTGCTTAATGTCAGACTTAGGAAATTAATGAAGAAGGAAGACGTATTCAATAAATAAAAGCGACTGACGCTTTGTGGTCAGTTACCCAGTCATGGGTAACTGCCCTCAACTCCCACTAAGGCCACGTTTGGCTTAACAAAAATGGGTTTTAAAACCATTTAATTTAATAAAGCCTTATAATATAGTTTTAAATAATGTCACACCCATTATAAAATAAATCTAATATCTTATTTAATATAGTAAATTCTCATTAATTCACATAGTCACATAATTAAATTTCTCATTTAATAATAATATTAAATTATTAAATCTCTAATTAATAATTTAATTAATTGAAATAACATAAGCTTATTAAATATATTTCTTTTAATTCAATAAGCTCACATAATCACATACTTCGAATAATAAAAATTCTCCACATTAATTTAATAAATATAACACATATAATTAAATTAATCTATCACAACTTCATCAATTAATTAATTAATCTAATAATTAATTCATCGAAAAATATTTATTCAATCTAATAAATATTAAAATTAAATTACAAAATTACGGTTGTCACATCTTTCCCTCTTAAAAGGATTACATCCCCGAATCACAACTCAAAAAATTTGTCCGTTACATTCTCCCCCCTTACAAAGATTACATCCCCGAGAATCGCATATAACAATCTAAGTAAATAAATGAGGATAATTCTTCATCATATTCTCTTCGAGTTCCCACGTAGCTTCTTCAGCGTTGTGGTTCCTCCAAATTACCTTAACAGAAGGTATTACTTTATTTCTCAGAACTTGTTCTTTTGATTCGATAATTTGAACAGAATTTCTTACGTAAAACAAGTCTTTGTCGAAATGTAGGGGTTCATATTCAATCACATGCTTGTAATCGGATTTGTAGGGTCGTAAAATTGAGAGACATGGAAAACATTGTGGACATTCTCTAGAGATGGAGGTAAGGCTACCTCATAAGCAACTTCTCCGACCCTTCTCAGAACTTCAAAGGGTCCGATGAATCTTGGGCTCAATTTTCCCTTCTTTCCGAATCTGATCTTTCCTTTCCAAGGAGAGACCTTTAAGAACACATAACTACCTGGTTCGAACTCAACATTCTTACGGTGTGGATCGGCGTATTTCTTCTATCTATCTTGAAATTTCTTTGTCGATCTTGCTCGAATCACCTTGACTATGTCTGCTGTTTATTTACCAAATTCAGGCCTAGTAGTTGTCTTTCGCCAACTTCATCCCAATATAGTGGAGTTCTGCACTTTCTGCCGTATAACGCTTCATAGGGTGGCATTCCAATACTAGCGTGGTAACTGTTGTTGTAACCGAACTCTACTAATGGTAGGTGATCATCCCAATTTCCTTTAAAGTCCATCACACAGGCTCTTAGCATATCTTCTAATGTCTGAATCGTTCTCTCACTCTGTCCGTCTGTTTGAGGGTGGTAAGCTGTACTCATTCGCAATTGCGTACCCATGCATTCCTGAAGACGTTTCCAAAAATTTGATGTGAAGCGCGGATCCCTATCTGAAACAATTGATACCGGAACTCCGTGCCTCGAAACAATCTCTTTTATGTATAGCCTCGCCAACTGATCTAAGTTGAATCTTATTTTGATCGGAAGGAAGTGTGCGATTTAAATCGATCGGTTAACGATAACCCATCTTTGCGTCGTAGCCTTTCTGAGTCGTCGGAAGGCCAACCACGAAGTCCATTGTAATATGTTCCCATTTCCACTCTGGGATCTCTAACGGTTGTAGCAATCCACTCGGTCTCTGATGTTCCGCTTTCACTTTCGGCGAATTCGAGACACTTGGCAACACATTACGCAACATCACGCTTCAAATTCGGCCACGAAAATGTTGTCTAAGATCTTGGTACATCTTGGTACTACCGAGGTGAATCGAATATCGTGAACTATGAGCCTCGCTTAAAATATCTTCCTTAATCTCTTGAACTGGCGGTACCCAAATTCTATTATCAAATCTCTGTATTCCTTCCTTATCCATCTTAAATCTTGGTTCGGTTCCTTCAGATATCTTCTTTGTCACATTTTTACATTCTTAAATCCCAAGTTGAGCCTCCTTAACTTTATCCAAGTGAGGGTTATACAGTTGCATCTGAAATATTTTCTCATCAATCTCCATAGGATACTTCACTTCCAATTCCGACTTCTCCATTCTTTGAAATTAACTCCTCTGTCTGATTAACAACATCATCGTTCTCCCAACCCTTTCTACTTAAGGCGTCGGCCACCACATTTGCCTTACCGGATGGTATAGAATCTCACAATCGTAGTCCTTAATTAACTCCAACCACCTTCTTTGGCATATTCAAGTCTTTACGTGTAAAAAATATATTTGAGACTCTTGTGGTGCATATATATTTCACACTTCTCCCCATAGAGATAGTGCCTCCAGTTTTTCAAAGCAAAAACTCTGCGGCTAACTCCAAGTCATGGGTGGGATACCCTTCTCATAATCTTTCGGTTTGTCGTGGCCGCGTCTTGTGATGACTCTGCCATTTTGCATGATGAGCACACAACCAAGTCCTTTGTGCGGCGCATCACTATATACCACAAAAAATTCCTGTGTCATCTGGAAGAGATAACACAGAAATGAACTTAACCTCTTCTTTAATTCTTGAAAGCTTTCCTCACACTTCTCCGTCGAAACAAATTTCATCGATTTTCTAGTCGAGATTAAATCAATGAGGTTGCGATCTTGGAAAAATCTGAATGAATCTTACGTAATAACACGCCAATCCAAGAAAACTTCTTACTTAGGCGGCGTCTTGGTGATCCCGATTAATCACGGCTTGACTTTGGAGGATCCACCAAAATTCCGTCCCTATCGATCACATGTCCAAGAAATTGTACCCTTTCAATCCAGAATTCACATTTCGAAAATTTAGCGTACAACTTCTCTCTTCTCAACGTCTCTAATGTCACCCTCAAATGTTCTTCATGTTCTTCCTTGGTTTTCGAATATACCAAAATGTCATCTATAAATACCACTACGAATTTGTCCAAAAACGGCTTGAACACTCCATTCATTAAGCCCATAAATCTTTGCGGGAGCATTTGTTAGACCAAATGACATTACCGAAAAATTAAGTAGTGATCGTATCGGGTTCACGAATCTTTGTCTTGGTACATCTTCTAGTCTCACCTTGATTGATGATAACCACTCCTCAAATCTATCTTTGAAAAGTATCTCGCTCCTTTAACCGATCGAACAAGTCGTCGATTCGCGGTAATGGATATCTATTCTTGATCGTGACCTTATTCGATTCTCTATAGTCGATCTGAGCCGCATTGTCCCATCTTTTCTTCTTCTGAATAAAATCGGCGCTCCCCACGGTGATACGCTTGGTTGGATATACTTCTTGTCTAGTAATTCTTGTAGTTGAACCATCGGCTCTTTCATCTCTCCTAGTGCCATTCGGTATGGTGCCTTCGATATTGGAACCGTTCACGGAGCCAAATCGATCACGAATTCAACCGCTTCTATCTGGTGGAAGTCACGGCAAATCATCCGAAATCGTCTGCGAAATCCCTCACTCTTGGTATCTCCTCTATTTTTTTTTTCTTTACGAATATCGACTATGTAAGCTAGATATCCTACACAACCTTGTCTTAACAACTTCGCTGCTGCATCATCGTCGAGACAACTTCGCTTGTCTAGGCGACTTACTACCATAAAACACAACCTTTGGCGGTCATAAGGTTATCACACTTTACGGCAATCAATTACCGCCCCATAATTGGATAACCGGTCCATACCCAAGATAATATCGAATTCTCCAAGTCGAATAGGGATAAGATCTACGTTCATAATGTTACCCTTAATATCCACTCTCTGGGTTCTTGTGCACGTATTTAACAGGAATAATTTCTCTATTAGCAATTTCTATGTTCATGGGGTATTCTAACTCATCCTTAGGCAATTCTAAGTTCTTGGCAAAGTCATCGGATATAAATGAACAAGTAGCACCGAATCAAATAATACATAAGCATTAACTTTATTGATCGGAATGATACGACACCACATCGCGAGACTGCTGCATCTGATCCTGAATCGTCATGTTGAATGTTACGGCGGTCGGTCGGTTGGTTGCGATTAGTCTGTGATAGTCGAGTGCTTCCACCGTTGTTTCCTCTATTCCTCCTGATCCTGTTCCTCCGATCCCCTTCTTAGGACAATCCCTTGCAAGATGATCCTTTGAGCCACAAGTGAAGCGAGCACCCTTCTTTGGTTTAGAAACGATTAGGTGCTATGTGGCCTTCGACCACAATTATAGCATACTCGTTTTCCCTTCATGCAAACTCCCGGATGAGCTTTTTCCGCGAGTTGAGCACGCTTCAATCTTCTTCTTTTGCCCTCCTTGTTGACTTCCAAATGTGACGAGTTATCGGACCACTTTCTCTTGATTATTATTACCTCCGTACTACTTCCACCAGTCTTGTTAATTCCTTCATTTCACTCTTTTCTTCTTCTCGATCCTCGATTATATTTAGATACCTCATCGCTTCCACCTTCAAATGAGTATGGCCTTCTCTAACACTCCGGCAAAAAGTGTTCAATTGGAACATTGACACCTTGCTATATACAACGAGGGCTTGATCCACACTTTCAAAACGTCTTGCCTTTCTCTCGTCAGTATGCACTTGATATGTGGCGAACCTAGCCAATTCGTTGAACCTTGCCGCATAATCTGCTACGGACATATTCCCCTGTTTCAACTCCAAAAACTGAACTTCCATTTGGTTTTGCGAACTAGTCGGAAAATACATCTCGAAAAACATCTCCTTAAATCTCTCCCAGGTTATTACATCTTCTCCTCCCCGTACTTTGTTTGCTGCCGCCACCAATAGGCGGCTTGACTTGACATGAATGTTGCATATCACGGTCTTCTTGGTCTTCCCTTACTCTGGCGACGTCAAACACCTTCTCCATCTCCATAACCCATGTTTGAGCTTGATTGGGTTCATAGAACCTTTAAACTCTGGCGGTCCCACCGCCTTTGAAATCCTTGAGCGTGGTGTTTGGTGGGGCTTGTGGTTGATTGTTAATTGCTCCGGCCGATAAATTCACCAACTGCTGAGCAGAATTCGACATTGGTGGTGTTGTTGTTGTTGTTATTCGTTGACCCTTCACGGAAATTTGATCGACGATTTGGTAAATCTTCTTGGCGGCATTTTTCTGTTAAATAAACGCTTTATTAGAACTTTATTTATTTCTCTAAATAGTTAAGGCATTACTCAACAATTTAACATATCACTTAACACATCATCTCAAACAACTTGATATATTTGCATTCAAATCAAAGTTTTAACATTAAGCGATAGCATAAGCTGCTATTTTACATCAACTATCACGGAATAAAGAATCCACGAGTTTAAAACATTCAAATATTCTTTCGTTCATAAACACGTCAGAATTTACATATAAAAACTAATTAAGTCTTTCACATAATTAAACAAATTCTATCACTGTTTGTCAAGGCGCTGGATAGCCTTTCTACGTTCCTCCTCCATGATGCGGCACATCGTTCTACGATCTAGCATATATGATGGTAGATCCTCAAACTGGATTGGATACTTCCTAACTCGATCTTGGACCACATTCATTGCATTTTGTAGTGTAGAGTATGTCTCCTCAAGTTTAGCCTTCTTCGCATGGCGATCATCTTCTGCACGATCAGCACGGCGTGACTCTCGTACCCAGCCCTCCTCTGCTATGGCAAGCCTCTCTGAGGTCTCCTTCAGATCCTTCTTTAACTTCTCTATTTCTGTGGACTTATCCTCGGTTACGACCCTTCTCGTGAACGGATCCCACTCCACGTTTCCTAAATGTGTGTGAAGAAAATCACAATCTCTCTATCATCATACGCTTTCAATAGTAATCTGGCGACTAACACTTTGCTTTCGGTCGAATCCCGAACAGTATCCTGCAACTCTACGTTACGATCATAGAGTGCGTCATACATCTCTGCATCAATGGAGTTCGGTGGGAACTCCTCTTCTTCCTCTTCTTCTTCCTCTTCCTCAGGATCCTCCTCTGGATCAGTCTCCGGCTCATGCTCCTGACCAACGACAGTGATCATCGGAGATGACTCTCTCTGTACAAGTTGTTCCCTGACGACATGAATGTCTCGGGGCTCCTCCTCTATAGGTAATCGGGGTTCCTCCTCCCCAGCTCGACTAGCTCCTCCAATATCCGACATCCTGACAACAAAATTTTAAGTTTTAGTTACTAATCCGTGCTAGCGAACACATAGATTAACACATAAGCACATAAAGTCTTTTATTATCTTTAATGAATTTAGAAATTCATTTCTTAGAACTCGATAAGAGTTTACCACTACTATGTTCTCGATCTCCTACAAGGCTACTACCTAAGGTTGTTCCCCCACCTAAGGTTCATAACCTTACAGCTTTGATACCAACTCATGACACCCCCCAAATCCGGTACTTCCATTTCCACGAGAGTTTGGTGTTCATTATCTGAAAACATCATCTATCTATCTACCCATAAATAAAATACAACCATACAATAGATAGAATAAATAATAACTCTCTCCCCTTATGGGGTTACATCAACTGCATAACTAAATAAATCCCAGGTTAATCTAACCTTAAAATATCTGTGCTCGGAAACATAACAATTAAGTCTTAAGTAACATCAATTCTAAATGTCATTACACAACCCCATAAACAAATAGTCTTCATTACTTGCTAATCTTGCCCTTGCCTTTACTAGTGGAAGGCTCAAATACATTCTCTCGTTCTTAACTGCAATGTTATTATTACGCAAGAGTGAGCACGATTGCCCACAAGTATAACAATATAATAAATGAATAATAATAACATGCGAATGAATTAATAACTTTGAATATAAAAGCTCAACTTTTGAATCAAGAATGAATAACAAGAATCAAAAGAAATTACGAGGGTCACAAGACCTTGAACTATGTCCTAGGTTGTCAAGTGTTTATTCTTGAAACCTTTAACGATCATAAGACTATGGACTCTTCTTCTCGTCGTTTAGGGGATCGACCCTTAGTACCATCTTGTGCACAATATCTTAACGCTAAAGCGTAAATAATCCCCTATTAAAGGGTTGTTCATCTCGATTTGACATCGAGTCCGCACTTGAAAGGAAGTTTGGATTGGTAGCTCAATAAAAGTTCTAGAATTTATAACGCTTATCAACTATGGACTAGTTGAATCAATAAGGGTTCACTAGTCTTACAAGGTTCAACAATAATTGATATTCAATTTGAATAATAAAATTCAAGATGTATACTGATCGAATAAGTATTGTATAATAGGAATTATGTTTTTAAAGAATGGTAAGATCTAATATGAAATCTTGACTTGAACAATAATAAACAAGATAGAATAATGAATTTGCTTTATGTAAAGAATTAAAGGTTTAGGAACTTGCCTCGTGTGTAGGCTAAACGATTACTACTTAGTTCACCACAAGTCCTACACATATACCATATATATTCACAAAATTCATTAGTTACATTTTCTCTTAATTATTTAATATAAACTCTACTTTATTTAACAAATCATTACCCTTCTAATTTAATTACTTAATTAAATTAGAATATTTTCATTCTCTTACTATTATTACACTCGAATAAATTATTTCATAATAATTTCCATCGAATATTTATTTTATTCCATAAACATCTCAATTAAAATATTTACTTTATTTTATAAATATTTTAATAATAATTTTCATCGAATATTTATTTTATTCCATGAATATCTCAATTAAAATATTTAATTTATTTTATAAATATTTTAATAATAATTTTCATCAAATATTTATTTTATTCCATAATATCTCAATTAAAATATTTAATTTATTTTATAAATATTTTAATAATAATTTTCATCGAATATTTATTTTATTCCATAAATATCTCAATTAAAATATTTGATTTATTTTTTATAAATATTTTAATAATAATTTTCATCGAATATTTATTTATTTATTTATTTTTATTTTTTTTGGTAAATAATAATTTGGTAATAGTTTAGTAGCATGCGTTCACGGGGCGAGGTTACCAGTGCTCATTTTCTGCGATTTACTTCATACTTATTCTGTTCATGAACATAACAAGGCCAAATTAGGCCAAAAATCAATCACACGTAAAATTATACATGAATATGGCCATAACTTCCAATTTCATTGTCCATATATTAGTTTAAGCATACCCAAATACTAGAATTTATACATAATCATTACCCAACATTTATAGAGTAATTTAAACCCATTAAAACACATAGTTCTGAAATTAAAATATGTAAATTATAATTATTTCTTGATGTTCTTGAAGGTTTTGAATAAAAACATAGAATTTACTACTATGGATTCGTTATAAGGTCAAATCCAACCACTCAAGTTTCATTTTGTTTGTTTTAGCATGTATAATCATATATAAGTGTAAAATTTAGGGATAATATATGATCAACACATTAAATTTGTGCGTAAGGGCCATATAGCCATATCATGTACTCTGTAAATTTTTGGAATAACAAGCCAAAATCATACGTTATAATCTTATGAAACCAATGATATGGAAGCACAATATATATATATATATATATATATATATATATATATATATATAATATGCCTTACTTTACTCAAATTTATTACATATATTCACATAACACCATAATTTCCCAATTACAGAGAATCACAGAAAACTTAAGCCATATTCATGAAACTTAAAAGACGTAAATTATAAATTGGGTTGAAGAAAATTACCCAAGCGTATAGTGAAATAGTAGGAGATGAATTGAAACCCTTCCCAAACTCTTCAATCACTCAACTCACACTTTACTCAACAATTTCTCAACTCTCTTTCTCTTTTCCCTCTCTGCTTAATGTCAGACTTAGGAAATTAATGAAGAAGGAAGATGTATTCAATAAATAAAAGCGACTGACGCTTGTGTGGTGATTACCCGATCATGGGTAACGCCCTCAACTCCACTAAGGCCACGTTTGGCTTAACAAAAATGGTTTTAAAACTATTTAATTTAATAAAGCCTTATAATATAGTTTTAAATAATGTCACACCCATTATAAAATAAATCTAATATCTTATTTAATATAGTAAATTCTCATTAATTCACATAGTCACATAATTAAATTTCTCATTTAATAATAATATTAAATTATTAAATCTCTAATTAATAATTTAATTAATTGAAATAACATAGGCTTATTAAATATATTTCTTTTAATTCAATAAGCTCACATAATCACATACTTGAATAATAAAAATTCTCCACATTAATTTAATAAATATAACATATAATTAAATTAATCTATCACAACTTCATCAATTAATTAATTAATCTAATAATTAATTCATCAAAAATATTTATTCAATCTAATAAATATTAAAATTAAATTACAAAATTACGGTTGTCACACGGTTGTGCTTAGCGGTGACCGATCGTGGGTTGCCATTATTTCCAACTATATTTTGAACAGGAGTCTCTCTTACCTGATGTTGCATGAATTGCATAAATCCTCTGAACATCCCATCGTTCATCATTTGATCGGTGTTGTTATTTACCTGAGGATTATTGTCTTCTTGTTGCACATTATCCTGGGTATTGATCGTTGGTGACTCAACGGTCTCATGTGCTTCACCGCTGATCTCAACATTTTCAGATGCTATTTTCAAATACTGCCACAAAATAAGGGTTAATTAACATATCACATATTATCCCTATACTCGATGAATTAAATTAAATACCAAATAAACTTAGGTAGAGGTCATACTAGCGAAGGAATTCCCGCCTCTCCCTCCTAGTTCTTGTCTCACATCTCAACTAGGGATCATATCCCTAAGCTTTGATACCAACTGTGATGCCCCCAAAATAGGTATACATCGCCCATCTTGAGTCGCCAAATACATGGTACAAAATTCAAATACAACTTAATTATACAACATACGTGTAAAATACGACAAAACATATACTGTGAGTTTTAATACAAATATTATCATCTTAGACAATATCCACACTCAATGGAGTCCTCATTACATTTATTATCACACTATTTAACAAAATAGTGAGGACTACTAATGCTATCATCTGGACCATCACTTACGTTCCCCGACTAGTCCCAAATATATATTTCTCATTTCACAAGAGAACAATGAAAGAAAGGGTGAGCTCAACTAGCCTAAAGAAGAAATATTATGACGAAGATAATGCGAATAAATTATCATTAGTCTTCAACAATGTTAAGCTGATAAAATACAATAGACATCAAGTTTAACTGCAGCGAAATAAGCAATCCATTAGAAGAGTCAAGTAGAGAATAAAATCTACTATCATCTATGATTTAAAAGGTTTTTCATCACTTTTATCGCTGAGACTCAGCTCAATAAATAATCCACATCATCCCTGCACTACAGGCCAACAACAATCGTGTTTTCATCAATGGTCCTGATCGTGCCATAAAACAATTCATCTTTGCACCCTTGGCCGAAGAGAATCCATAGCCATAATCATACCAAAAACTGTCCATCAATGCACTACGGGCAAATGAAGACTTTTTTCACATCATTTGTAACATTACGGTCATGATTATATCGAATAATCCCTGGTCATAATCATGCCAAGTCCATCTCTGCACGTAACCCAAAGATGACTTTAATCATAATATAAACATGAGGATGATGACAATGACATAATAATTAAATAAAACAAGTTCAAGGAAAATTTTTAATGATTTATAAGTTAATTTATCCTGAACTCAAAAACGTCCTAATTGTCAACATGATACTTGTTTGTAGAGTAAAATTCAAGAATGCTCAGAAGAATATTTCCATTAAAAGATATCTTTGATTAGAAGCGCTTGAATATCAAGGATATTCCACTAATTTCATGGAGTATAAAAGCCAAAACTTTAACCAACAGAGTATAATAGAATATATGAAGCTCGCAATAGATTTTCGCCACATGCGATAATCCACGTAGACATCATTTCCACAATTTAATAAGGAATGAATATGAAGGATCATTCACCATGCTTGTGGTAATCCACATGTACATGTATTCCAATGTAATAATAAAGAATGAAATAATGTAAGAATTCACCACGATGTATGCGATAAATCGCATTGCATGTGTTATTTCCAATGTAATAATAAAGAATGGAACCAGTCACGCGTAATTACGCATGCATGTGATATTCCAAATGTAATAATAAAGAATGGAATAACAACAAAATTCACCATGTATGCTGAGAGATCGCATGCATGAGTTATTCCCAATGTAATAATAAAGAATGGAACTGTGTCACGTAAACGCATGCGTATACGATATTCTACGTAATAATAAATAATGGAATAACGTAAGAATTCACCAAGCACGCGATAGATCAAATGCATAAATTTATTCCAACGTAATAATAAATAATGGAACCCGGTCGTAAATTGCACCAACAGGATATTCCAATGTAATAATAAAGAATGAAATAACAACAGAATTCACCATGCATGCGATAGATAGCATTGCAGACGGTTATATTCCAATGATTAATAAACAATGGAATAATGAAGAATTTCACCACGTATGCGATGACTTGCATGTAGACAAAGTTATTCCAACATAATAATAAAGAATGGAATAACATAAGAATTTCACCATGTATGGGGTACTTTCAGATGCAGTGTTATTCCAACATAATAATAAGGAATGAAATAATGTAAGAATTTCACCACGTATACTAGTGATCCACAGTATACAAATTATTCTAATGTAATAATAAAGAATGGAATAATGTAAGTTCTATTCATGAATACGAAACAAATAATACCCTTACCTTAGAAGAAACCTGGATATAGGAGTAGTGAAGTAGCGAGAATACTTTTCTTTTTCTCTCTATAGTTTTCTCTGAGTTTCAGCTTAATTCGTAAGAAATAATAAAGGAATGAACTTCTATTTATAGGAGAATGACCTAATAAGAACTAATTCATTTAACGATCCAGATTGATTTACTATGCAAAGATTAATAAAATATTCTAATAAAACAAAATCTTTTAAATAAAATATAATATATTCTATTTATAATCTAATAAAACGAATAACTTTATAAAAGTATTCTTTTTTATATAAAAAATTTTACTACTATGCAAATACTATGCGAGTACTATGCAAACACTATGCATAATAAAATATAATATATTTTATTTATAGTATAATAAAATAAATAACTTTATAAAAGTATTCTGCTTTTATATAAAAAAAATTTACTATGCAAAATACTACGCATAATAGAATATAATATATTACTATTTATACTAATAAAATAAATAACTTTATAAAAGTATTATGTTTTATATAAAAAAATTTCTGTTTTATTACATTAATAATACTAATAAAATAAAATTTATATATATATATATAGAGAGAGAGAGAGTTTTGATCTAGTTAGGAGTCGCTGACTTTACTTAAAATTCGAACTCTATATCTCAGCCATAAGATCCCATCCAACGGAGTAGAAAGAATTTGCTTGAAAAAATGAAATTTCGCGGATCTTCTTTTGGGTTAACCCAAAACTGATCGGGTCAACAAATTAGAAGGTCTCCTCCCCAAAAATCAGTCGCGCCTCTCTCTTCTATCCAGAGCAACTGTCCCTTCTACGATCGTCGCCGGACGAAGTATCAGGTCTGCAAAATCTGAACAATGGTCGCGGCTCTCTCTCCGGCCAGAGCCTCCGTCATCTCTGTCTCTGTTGAACATCTATTGAAAAAGAACGGGTAAGGATTTAGGTTTTTGTACTTAATTTCTTCCTTGAATCTTACAGTCATTGGCTTCTAATTTTCTGTTATAATTTTCTATTCTGTTTCATTCTCCTTGCGATTAGGTCTTGATTCCCAATATCTAAAACACTTGGACAAGTGGAAGAGCAATCTTAAGTGCCAAGTATGTCACATGCCTATATAATCTATCCTATTGTTATTTTCTCCTTTTCGAATCTGCTGGTTCCTTAGTGTTGATCCTATTGGTTTTTCAGGAAAACATTCTGGTTCTGCTGTGCCAGCCTCTTCCTCAGCTGATGTTGAAACTCGTGTTTCAAAATTGGATGTGCTAGTTAACGTGGCTGAAGGTCTTAGTGCCGAGGTCCCGAGGAGAAGACTGAGAATTGCTCTACTAGGTCCCGAGGAGAAACTGAGAAAATCAAACATTGGATTAGCTGATTAGTTTAGTTATGGTTTTGTTCTGTGATGGTTACTCTATTGTAACTTTTGTTTTGTTAAGCTCACTCATTTTGGGGAATTGTTCTGTTTTCTACTACAGTTAGTGTGTACCCCCTTGAAATTGAAAAGTGTAATTTTGAACTATATAAAAGTTATTTTTTTTCTCAATTTATATGAGTTTATTTTCTGATTTCAAGAAGTTTCTGATTTCAAGAAGTTTCTGGTGCTTAGTACTTGTGAATATTGTTATGATTTGTTAAATGAAAAGCAGACATACCCCTAATTTTATTTAGGAGATAATGTGAAAGTTGTGGAACTTCTACAGTGGTAGTAGCTTGATGTGTATTCCATTTACAATTTCTTTGAGTCTTCAACTTGCATTTATTTTCTGTTGCACGGATTAGAGAATGATTGACATGTATGCATGCAGAACAAGTTTTATTTCCTGGTTGCTTCATAATGCTGATGCATTTTATATTCACCATATAAAATTTTGAGCAGGGCATTTTATACGGATCATTTCGAGCAAAAAATAAATTAGTGGAATTGATCTATTAGAGCTCCATATAATTGATAAAGATCATTTAGTTGTTGTTTGGTGGTGGTTTCACTGTTAGTAAATGAGATACATTAGGGGAGTGCAGTGGCTGAACGCCTTAGTATCCGAACAATATGGCAAAAAATTGTCATGGTGATCTTTTATTCCAAAGTTGAGTAAACAGAGACTAAACAGAGAAAAAGCTTTAATAACACCATTAGTGTCAAGCTGCTTGGCATCAAATTTATCTCATTCCTATGTTTTACAAAGATAACAAAGCATAATAAACTGTAGGATTGCAAGTCAGGATAATAAACTGAGAGAAACAGAGACTATAACAAAGCATAATAAACTAAGAGAAGCAGAGACTATATAAATCAGGATTGCAAGTCATTGCTGTCTAGTAATTCATGAAAATAGACATGAATACTCCAACATAAGCAGAATAAACTGTAGGATTTCTTTACTCAGATTCTGAAAATAGAGAAGTAATAACATCTCCATATTACATTTCACATTTAAGTTTGACATCATCACACAACATAAGACATGAAACTAATTAAAATACAGAAAAAATACAAATTCCTAAACAAGCATCAAAGAAACTAATGAAAGCATCCCCTACCACAAAGACTCCCATCCCGAAACACGAAAATGTCATCAATGTCAACTACAAGATAGAGACAAAATTGCAATAAGGAAAACGATCAAACAAAGACTTACAATCATCGTTAATGTCAACATCCTCCTCATCGTACACTCCAACAAGTTTTGGACAATTTCTTTTGTCATGCGACACTCCAACAATACCACAACCATTGCATTTCCTAGCCTTCTTGATAGTCTTCTCTTTTCCTCCCTTAAGTCATTTACCACAACCCTTTGTCCTTACCGAAGATGCTTCTTTGAGACTTAGTTGTTGGCTATCAAGAGAATTGGGCATGTTGATACTCCCTTCCACATCCATGTTACCATGATTCATGGCGGCAAACCTCCTTTGAGTTGATAACAACAATTCTTTCAACTCTTTTGTGTTATCTTCGCTTAATGTAGCTTCATCAATAACATTAGACACAATTTGGAAGAGACTACTACGCCTCAGTAACACAGAAGTATCACATATTTCACTCACACTCCCACCCAAGTCATCCATAACTCTGCCACATTTTGCAGATTTTGTCCACCTTCGCAAGATGTATTGATTAGGTAATTCCATAACCTATTTTTTTGTGAAATATGCCAACATATGCCTACATGGAATTCCATCACTCTCAAACATCTGACAACTACATTTAACAAAGTTTGATGACTTGTCAAACGAAAGCTTACGGGATCTAGAATCACCCTCCTTTACACTCTGAAAAATGTACATACAATTGTTGTCATCTTTAAATGTACGTGTTACCACATACTTGCCACTTTCAAGCAGTTGCTCTTGAAACTTGTAAAAAATAGTTCGTGTGTACAACTCACTCATCTGGTATTCCATGACCCTCCCAGTTATTGTTTGTAGCTTTTCATTGACATCCTTATGATCAAAATCTGGTTCATTATGTCGCATTTTTGCAAGGCCCCTATTAAACCACGTCACAAAATCCAACATTGAGTTTTGAGGAGACACATTCTTCTTGAAAAAGGCATGAGCCCCTTCAACTCTTTGGTTACTAGTCATGTGGACAGAAAAAATATGTCTCGAAAATGCCGGAACCCATCGCTCCCGGATTTCGTACATCTCCTGTAACCAATCATTTGTGTCAAGTGTAGCTTTCCCTACAACCTCCGCTCATCTACTTTCAAACTCGTCCGGGCTCTCAGATTTCCATATACATTAACTCAACTTGCCATAATGTTCTTTGTAGGGAATTGGACCTAATTTTTCAGAAAACTTTTTCAAAATGTGCGAAATGCAATACCTATAAAAAGTATTTGGAAGCATAACATGAATTGAATTTTGCATGGCCGGATCTTGATCAGTTATGATCATTTTGGGCGGGCTACCCGACATCGCTTTCAACCATTCTTTGAAAAACCAATCAAAAGCATCAATCTTTTCACCACTTAATAATGCACACCCTAAAAGCGTTGTCTGTCCATGGTGATTAACCCCTACTATAGGTGCGAAAATCAAATTGTAGCGGTTTGTATTGTAAGTTGTATCAAACACAACAACATCCCCAAAACTTTTGTATGACTTTCTACATGTTGCATCCGCCCAAAAACAATGAATCATGACACCCTCCTCTTGCTCGAATGTAAAAGTAAAACAGGGATTCTTTTTTTTCTCATCCTTAAAATACTCAAACAACAGATTAGCATCATGTCCCTTTAAAGCACTCCTCCTATCTCTTTCAGCATTATAAAGATCTCGTGGTGTACATCCAACGTTTTCAAGACCTCCAGCTTCTATCTCTAAAATACTCATTTGTTACCATATTGAGACATTTGCTTTTGATAGTTGTTCTGTTAAATTTCTTTTGGCAAGTGTCACTACACGATGAGAGTGAAACAAATGTACTTTTCTTGGGGTCGTAAGAGGATGGTTATGACCCTCAACAAATTGTCTAATAATAAACCCTCTGCATCGGTTCGATCTTTCACAACTACCACTTTCGCACCACAATCAGCTCTAGTTAGGCCCCGTTTTTGTATAATCTGTTGAGTTTTGTTGGGCACAATTCTCTTCAACCCTTCTTTATAGCCAACAAATTCCTTTCTAATTATTTCACCGTTAGGACTCTTCTTACTAGAATTTATCCGCGTACCAAATCCACCTTCTCTACCATAGTTGTTATAAAAGTCGCAAACATCGCCTAAGTTTTGAAAATGTTGTCCAATTTTCGGAATCAACTCGTTTTTAACTTGCGGAATGTAAAGTTGTTGAGAAGAATTACCAAATGATACCATTTTTGTCTCTTCTACACAATGCTTCATTCTGCAAACCCAACAAGTATACAACTCAGAATCAAAATCAAGCATATATCAGAAATACATATACATATATGATTTTAAAAAAAAATACACACAATTGAACACTAGCCTCTGCCTAAGCAATTTGTACAAAAAGTAAATGAAATGTAACCATATTAATTAGTGAAGACCACCCCCAATTACAAATCTCAAATCACAAATCAAATATATTTCATTTCCATACCTACAAACTGACAAACAATATATACTGACAAACCTACTACTCACACTTGAACACCTGCATATATATTTACATTCTGCTGAATGAAATTTGCTCCTTAAACTGAATTTGTTATCTTAGACTTGTAGATGTAATGATAAACTTAAATTTTTTCTTGCCTGATTTGATCTAGGTCAGTGCATCATTTTTATAGGGCCTAATGGTTATGCCATTCTCTATGTTACTCTGTATGACAAGTTCACTTAGGATATCCGAAGTACATAACACCTCCCATGACCATGCCTTTCTGTGGGCAACATTCATTTTTTGCCTGAATCACCTCCCCTTTTGAGCCCACACCTGGCTCTACAAAAATAATTGTCTTACCTCTAGTCTCTTTCTTTGCAATTGCATTGTGTTATTTCCCTCTAGAGAGAATTTGAAAGTTTATAATGACCAGTCTCACAATCCTACTCACTCAAAATCCTAGGCCACGAGCGGCACTGCAATATTGTAGCTTAAATTTAGACTTGACTAGGCAGAGTTTGATGGTACAAAATTATCAAAATGGCTACAAGATTCCAGGAAGAAAGTACAAAAAGCTAAACCCTTACCCGTTCGTGCTCAACAAAGTTAGAGACCACGGAGAGAGAGCCGAGCTTTATTTTGCAGACCAGAGTTTCGAGAAACTTAGGCGACGATCATAGAAGGGAGAGTTCAGAAGAGAGAGGCGCGACTGATTTTTGGGGGAGGAGACCTTCTAATTTGTTGACCCGATCAATTTTGGGTTAACCCAAAAGAAGATCTGCGAGTTTTCTTTTTTTCAAGAAAATTCTTTCTGCTCCGTTGGATGGGATCCTATGGCTTAGATATAGAGTTTGAATTTTAAGTAAAGTCAGGGAGTCCTGACTAGATCAAAACTCTCTCTCTCTCTCTCTCTATATATATATATATATATATATATATATATATAAACATCCGTGAATTCATAAAAAGACACCTCAATATATTTAAAAATATTTATCATCATTATTATAATTCACAATATTAATCGACCAGGTCGTTCCCAAGAAAGAAGGGGCTTTCCAATAAGGATTCCTCCCTATTGCAAGCGAATTTGGTGACCAAACCTCTCCTCGCGTAAACTTCTGACATCGTTAATATTGCAAATAATAATATTAATAACTCTGTCATCTCAATTATTGATTTAATAATATATAAAATATCGACAATAATTGAATCAAATAACGTGAGATACTATGCTGCAATTACTATAGCAATAATTGAACAAAATTGAGTGACTTCTCACGTTGTTAGTTCCCGGAGGCACAATAGTTATCTAGAAGGGGGGGTGAATAGATATTAAAAACTCTTCTTTGTTTAAATACTGTTTTGATAAAGCTTTTAAGCACAGCGGAATTATTGTTTCTTTGAAATCCCTTTTAAATAGTAAATTAAAGAGAGAAAGACAGTTATAGCAGTTATAGCAATTATAAGTAGACACAATTGTTTTTAAGTGGTTCAGAGCACTCAAAACTCCTAGTCCACTCTTCTACTCCTTGAGTAGGAAATCCACTAAGGATGTCTTTTACACTTTCTGAATCTCACAGATTCCTTCTAGACTAGCAGTCTAGGCACTACTAAGTTCACTCTTGAACTCTTCAAGTCCAGCAGACTTGGCTCTTCACAGTTCACTTAGAACTCTTCAAGTCCTTCTGACTTGGAACTTCTTACTTCAGTAGATTGATAGTTGCTGAGTTATGATTAAGGCTATTCAGTTGTAGTTAAGCACTTGTTCGAAAGAACTGAGTAGCTGAGCAAGCTTCCACTTTTTCTCAGATCGTAGAGTTCAGCGTTGAGTGTTCTTGTGCGTTTTGTTCAGTACTTGGTTACTTCTCTCATATGTCTGTATTCCGTATATATGTAATCTTTGAAATCTATCCGTTGAAGTCATCTGATGAAGCATTAAATGCGTTTGACATTTCTGAGCTTTGATGAGACATTTCTGCATATCTTCTGAATTGCATTCTGGCCCACTGACACGACAGGATGCTTTCTCACTTAACACCTGAAAAGGTGTTTTCCTCTGCCCAATGGTCCTTTTCTTATCTTCTTGAACACGTTCCTTTTGATGAATACTAAGGATATCTTTTGTACCATTGGGACTGGTGAGCGCTTCAACGTTTGAAACTCATTCCTCATTTG
This sequence comes from Panax quinquefolius, assembly GCA_020205615.1. Lineage (NCBI taxonomy): Eukaryota > Viridiplantae > Streptophyta > Magnoliopsida > Apiales > Araliaceae > Panax > Panax quinquefolius. The sequence continues at coordinate 67,703,060 of CM035152.1, read as the reverse complement.
TTTGAATTTATCTCCAAACAGAAGATATAGCTCGATGCTTCTGACACAAGAGAGATGAGACTCTATGATCCATGTCGTGGTGTCTTGTCATATTTGTGCTTGGTCTGAACACTACGATTCCTTTCAAGAATTTGCACACTACGATCTTTGAATACTACATACTTTGCTTGCTCGTCTTGCCGACTCTACGTTTTTGAAAGCATACTACGATCTTCGAGTTGGCTTCGGCAAACGTCTGGACCACTCTACGATTTCTGGAGAGGCCCTTTAAGGCAGATACACTATGATCATCTCAGTACTATGATCCTGCCTTAACTTCTGCATTCATTTGATCAGCCAGATAGACTACGATTCTCTTCAAGGCATATCTATCTCTTTCTAGCCATAGATCAACCTAACATATTTGATCTCTTTATCTATACAAGTGAACATTAAAGATGAAGATCGACCTAACAATTTTGATCTATCACTAAGTCCTTGTACATATATTCCTCGAAGGACTTTACACATAATCATGAGCATTTTCATTAAATATCAAATCATAATAAGCATTCTTCCAACAATCTAACCCTATTTGATGTTGACATAACCAAGGAGATTTGTTGTCATGATTATTAAATTTTATATGCAGTTGCAGTAAAGTAAACATGACTTAGTATTTTAGTGAGTAGCTAAAATTTCTAGAGAATAAGCATGAATTTATTGATGTTGTGGAGACATATATTACATTTAAGATCAATACAACTTAAAATTCAACTTATCTCTATTTCTTTAGCCTTTTGCTTCTTAGAGGATTTGCCTATTCCTCAGCTCTCCTTTTCCTGCTTGCTTCGTCTCTCCTGGCTAGATCTTCCAGTTCACTTGGGCTTAGCCTTGGATTGTGATCATGCCTATTCATGAATGCAGGATCTCCAATTGGCATTCTTAGGCCTGTTGTTGTCACTGTATGAGAGCTGGTGGCTTGTCCTAGACTCCTTAGAGGTTGAGCCATTAAAACTTCCTGCTGATCAGATCGTTGAGTCTGCTGGTGGATTTGCCTTGCAGGAGGATTCCTTGAGGATTGAGGTTGGAATTGATCTCTGCCTTTGCCTTTGCCTCCCTGATCTCCTCCTTTACCTTTATTCTCCCCCTTTATGTCAGCATCAAGGGTTCGAATGTCATCTGAAAGACGATTCACTCCTTGAACAAGCTCATTGAGCCGAATCTTGGTCTGAGCAATGTCCTCTCTATTTTCTTCGATCAGAGCTTCAGACCTAGCTTTCTGTTGCTGAAGAATGGATAGAATATTGTCTGTTTACTAGCCATTGCTGACATAGAATTGTTAAAATTCTTTGACAGCAGTCTGTAGATTGAGGAACCTTTCAATCATGTGTTGATTTTGAGTCTCTTGGTTAGCCTGTAGGATTAGGATAGCTTCTTTGTGGTTCTTGGCTGTCTGAAAGTGAATATCATCCTTGTCTTTTATGCTCTGAAGCATTTCTTTGAGGATCTCTTTGAGTGTTTTAGAGAGCTCAGAGCTTAGAGAGCTTGGGAAATTGTTTACAGCATTGATCATGGATGCTAATCTCAGCTAAATGAGTGCAGTGTGATCCTCAAGACTTTCATCAAGTTCCTTGACCACTTTCTGAGATATTTCTGATAAATCAATTTTGGTGGGCAGCTCTGACAGAATTTCGTCCAATGTGGAAAATTTTGAGAAGGGAGGAGGTTTGCTTTTGAATTTATCTTGCAATGAGGAGAGGACAAGATCAAGATTAAAACATTCATTTCTAGAGGAAGAGGGAATATCTGATGGAGGGGCCTGGGTTTGGATGTTGAAGCTTGGTGACTCTACCATTTGAGGTGGATACTATACTGAGGGGCTAGAGTCAGTGATCGTAGAGATGGTAGGCTATGGGAGCATTAGGGAGTCGATCTTATTTGGTTCCTCAGTTACAGAATTTTGGGATTCTGCAACTGGAAATTGATTTAAGGGATGAAGAATCACTTCCAACCATTGTGAGAATTCATAAAATTGATTAAATGAGGATGATGACAAGTGATTAACTCTAAAGAGAGTTGGGATAGATAGTACCTCAAGTTTGTTCTTTGAGGAAGAATTGTTGGTGAGAAGTTTTTTGGCAAAATTGAATCTCCCTGGGAATCCATTAGCTAGTACTGAGATAGCCGGATACTCTTTGAAACTCTAGAACATGTGATCCCAAGAGTTCAGAATTTGAGCTCGGTGGAAAGGCATCATAGGAAGATATGCAAATAATTGCTCATAGGTGGCTCTTCTGTGCCCATCAATGCCCACGGCTATGATCTCGACCTCATCTTCTTCCTCCACTTCTCTATTCTCGTTTAAGGATTCCATTATATCAATGGCCTCATGATGTTCTTGTACTGGTTCTCCTTCTTTGTCTGCAGAAACCTCTTCTTATGTCATGGGGATATTATGAGCCTCCCCCTCAATGTGATCATCCACTTGGTCGATTAGCAGCTCCCCCTCAGTTGGAGCACTTTCTATCATCTCCCCCTCAATAGGTGTATCTTCTATCATCAGATCCTCATGTATCTCCCCCTCAGTTTGAGCTTTGACTGTTTGGCTTTCATTTGCTGGTTCCTTTTCAGCAGGCAATTCCTTTTCTTCCTTCTTTAGTGCTTTCTCATTGACAAGAATATATTTCTTGACAAGTTTTCTTCTTGGCTTTTTAGGCTGAGCCACAGCCTCAGGACTTTCTTCAGTTTTATACTTCTGATCAGCCAAAATGTTTGTTGCAGCTACTTCCTTATTTGGTCTGGTTTCTACGATCGGCAGAGACTCTACAATTAAAGAGATTGATGGCCTTTTGGTCTTGTGGCTGATTTTATTCTTTTTCAGTAGCTGAGATATGGTTGCTCTATCTTCTTCTGCCTTAGCCTGCTTTTTCTTCCTTCTTAGGATTGGTAGAGTCTCAATGTCTGAGGACTCTATGGGCTTATTGGTAGTGGATCCTTGAGGTTCTTCTATAGTTCTGGTTTTCAGCTTCCTTTTCCCTTTTCTTTTTCTAATTAAAGCAATGGGTTCTTCCTGGTTAGCTTCTTCTTCTTCTTCTTCTTCTTCTTCTTCTTCTTCTTCTTCTTTCGCTTTCACACCGACGTGTTCCCCACACTCTCGATTCCTTTATTTCAACAGTTCTTCCACTGAATTCAGACATCATTTTCACATTTTCAGCTGGATTCCTTTTCTAGTTTTCAAATAATTGCTGGGTTATTCGTCGATTTGGATTGATGGCTTCTCCTTCATCATCCTCAATTAAGTCACCAAGAGCAGCCTGTAGGATAATGCTTATAAATCGTCCGTAGAGCATCTTCTGTGAGCTCTTTTGTAAGACCCCGAATTTTTTTTTAAAATAAAAAGGAATTTCCTTTATTTATTATTTTGAAATAGTAAGGGTTGATTTGATTAATGTGGATAGTTAGGGGTAAAATACGCAAATATTTCAAAATAAGCAAGTGGTTATAAAATATTCATTGTTGTTTGGGAATATTCGTTTGGTCGTGGAATATTCGTCTTTCAGAATAATATTAAATGCGACTACAAATGACCATGTGTGGGCCCCATAACTTGAAGCGATTGGATGAGGAAAATGACAAATATAAGTTGTTTAAAAATAATCAGCGTAATTGTTACCAATTAATCTTTGTTGGAATACCCGGTGGTTAAAACACACTAATACGCGTTGTTGAACAAGAAGACACTAGTATTGCATCAATTATTGATCCTTACGTAAGAAGGCACTACTCAATAATTGTTACGATAATTATTGCTCAAGATTTTATTTTATTGATTCAATAATTCTTTGCGTTGGTATTTTATATTATTCTTTGTTTCAATAATTGTCACCGCACAAAGATTTCCCATTATCGGATCAATAATTCATATTATTTGAATAATATTATTAGATAACATTATTGGCAATGTCTAGAAAGTTACATCTAAGGAGAGGTTTGGTCACCTAATTGCATTACCAAATGAGGAGAGATCCTTATTGGAAAGCCCCTCTTTCTTGGGAACCGCTCGGTTATCATAATTGTGATTCTCGTAATATTATTTGGGAATAATTAATTATTGATTTATATGATAAGAAAATATTTATTTGATATGGATATAAATGATGGATTTATTTATTATATGTGGTTATAATTGAAGGATTTAATGCTGAGATGTTTTATTTGTATTTTGCCGGATTGGAGGTATTAAAAATCAAATCAGTATTTTTACGATATATTGCGTGAGTTATAATTTTTAATCTGACCGTTGGATCGTTGCGATTTTTGGATATGTTATACATATATAAGTTGAGTATATGTCTACAAATTTTGAACCGTTAAAAATGAATGAATGATTTGTTATAAATTTTAAGAGGTGTTTGATTCGGAAAGTAGGGTTATAATTGATTTTGGTGGAAAATTCTAGAATTGAGTGGGCCCCACTTGTGGTTGGTGAAAAAATGTGTGAATTTTATTTCAAATGTGGTGGGCGGCAATATAGTAGCGGTAAAGCCATCGTGTAGCAGTCAAGTCCCTTTGGCGGGGCTAACATTTTCCTATAAATAGAGGGCTAAGTTAGAATTGAAAATCACACCGAAAACAAAGTTTTCTCTCTTTCTCTCTATATATTGAGCGTATTTTGTGAGTATTTAGATACTTTGAGAGTTGCTGTTCAGTACAAGTTTCATTCAAACATCACTTGACCTTTCCTTCCGGTCTTGATTCTTTGAGGTAAGGGATGTTATTTTCTTCATATATGATATTATTTCGCAATATCATTATCTTTGAAATGTTGATCTGAAGTTTTTATCAAATTTGGAACTTTTTCATGCTCGGGGTTACTATTCATGAGTTACTATTCACGAGTTACTATTCATGAGTTACTATTCACGAGTTACTATTCACGAGTACTATTCATGTAAGCGTGAAGATGTTTTTGTGGAATTTCTATCTTTTGGTGTGAGTTACTATTCACGTGTCTTGGCACTATTCACGATACTATTCTATTCACGTATACGGCACTATTCAATTTAAAAATAAAATTTCTTCTTTTCGTCCAAAATATCTATTCGGATACTAGCTTTGATTGTATCCATGTTTTGATTATTCTTGAATTTTACACCACTATGATTATTTTTGAGGTATTGTTGGACATGGATAAAACAAAGTACAATCCTTAATCCTTAATCCTTAATCCTTGTCATTTTGTTTCACCGGATTCGTTTTTAAAAATATTTTCATCATCCTCGAATCTTAAATGATGATATTATTGAATATCTTTGGCTTTGTAGTGCAAAGATGAATGATTTCTGAAGAATATCTTTGGCAGAGTAGTGCAAAGATGAACAGTGTTTAAATGAACATGACCGATCGATGAATATCTTTGGCCTTTAGTGCAAAGATGAACAGTGTTGAGATGAACATGACCGATTGATGAATATCTTTGGCTTTGTAGTGCAAAGATGAATATTTGATTTGAGATGAATATTGATTGATGTTACGAGGATAAAATATTGATGATGGATTTATTAAATTTATAGATTATAGTAGATTTCATTCTCTACGTAACTCTTCTATGAATTATTATTTCCGCTGCGAATATTGATATGAAATTTGTTGTCTATTGTATTCTATTAGATTTTTCCCTGTTGAAGACTAACGATAATTTGTTGTATATTATCTTAGTCATAATATTCTTTACTGGGCTAGTTGAGCTCACCCTTTTCCTTGTTATTCCATTTTTCTTCTCAGGAGGCGAGAATGTAGCGAGTACTAGTCGGGGTATGGAATGAAGGTTCTAGAGAGAGTTGTTTAGTAGTCCTCACCATTTTGTAAAATAATGTATCAATAATTATGATGGGGATTTATTTATGCGTGTGGATATTGTCTAGAAGACAATATTTGTATTTAAACTCACGTTTTACTGTTGTAATATTAAAGTTGTAGTTGCTTCTTGTACCATGTATTTGGCGACTCAGAATGGGTGTTGTGTATACCTATTTTGGGGGTGTCACAGGTTGGTATCGAGCTTAGGGATATGATCTCTGGCGGAGATCGGGAATAGAACTAGGAGGGAGAGACGGTAAATCCTTCGCTAGTGTGTCCTACCTAAGCTTATTTGTTGGTTGGTCATAATATAGGGGTATTATGTGATTTGTTAATTTATTTAATTAACCCTTGTTTTATGATAGTTTTTAAGAATGGGCTCACTTTGAGAACGTTAACAATGGAGTGAATGAGATCGTGGTGACACCTCTAATCGCCAACCGTGATAATGTGATGTCGGTGAAGAAGAAGGAATTAGAGATATCCATGTGGTGAGTGAAGAATTGATAGTTTACTTTGAGATAATCGCAGATGTAACAAATGAGAGTGAGGAAGAAGAGGAAGAAGAGGTACTCAAGAGAGTTTATTAGAGGTATTTTATGATCAAAATATAGAATTGCAAAATCGTATTCATGAGTTAGAAGAGCAGTCAAGAATTGCAGCGATCGTGGAGCAAAAGGATGCAACGATTTAAGCTTGTGTTTACCCGACACGTGATGCTTGAATGAAGCACTCTTTGGCGAGAGTATAAGATGATAAAGTGGAATCGAGCTAAAAGAAGAAATAACCGAACGAGTGAGAATGAGTGATGCATGAGTAAAAAGCCGCATGACGACACGTTGATATTATGGAAAGAGATGTCCAATCTAAAAAGAGAAGATTTAACGATGACGGAAAGACGTCGGCGGAAGACATCGACACCATCAACAAATTCTAGGGAAGAGAACGATCACCGCTTAGATGCTACAAATGTGGAGAGGAGGGACATATAAGGTTAAACTGTTCAAAGCCTTCCAAGGTATGCTATAATTGTGGAAAAAGAAGGACATATCGCGAGATTATACGATATCGAAACCAACCCGAATGGTGACTCAAAAGGATGTCCTGAAAAAGTCAAAGTCAATTCTTGGAAGAGCGTTTGTCGTGACCGGTCAAAAAATACTGAGGAACCCGAACGAAGTTAGCACGGGTTAGTTAATTATAAATTCTTGCGAAGTTTATACCTTACTAGAATCTGGGTTCTACCCATTCTTTTATCTCTCTTGCTTTGCGCCAACGTTTGAACTTGACTACGGAGAAATTAGACTTTGACCTATTTATGGAGACTCAGTTAGAGAAACTTTCATTACATCCGTTGTTTAAAAAATCTTGCTTGATTCAGTTGACACTATCACATTACCTCGTAACCTTATTTCTATAGAGATAATTGCTTTTGATGTGATTTTAAGGTTAACTACTCATCATGCCAAAATTGATTGTTTTTCGTAAGGTTGTTAGTTTTCATATTCCTAAGCAACTTTGTTATTCAATTCAAGCAATCAAACCATTGTAATCAAACATTTTCATATCAAGCCATGAAGTCATTCGTTTATTACGGATGTCAAGTTTTCTTAGTCCATGTTATGGATTTGAATAAAGACACGTCGATTTGAATAATATTCTTGTTGTTATTGATTTTTCCGACGTATTTTCGAAGAATTTCTTGGCTTACTCCCAAAGCTCGATATTAAATTTTGTATCGACTTTGAACCCGGTACAAAACTCTCATTTCTAAAATCTCATATCGAATGGCTCTATATGAACTTCGAGAGTTAAAATTCAACTATAGAATTTGGTACCGAGCCTTTATCTGGTGACTTCCTTTGTGGAATTTACCTGCCGGACTCTCTATAGGGGCGTCATATTCGTGCGATAGTAAAGCGATAGGTGTCATTGTGATGTGCTATCCAAGATTGGGATATGAGTCACGATTGAGAGCAACCTAAGTCAGTAATCGAAATACGTAGCTTTCTAGGCTTAGTTGGTTATTATCGGAGATTCGTTGAAGGATATTCTCGAATCGCTATTCCATTATCGCAGCTGACTCGTAGAGATACAAAATTCGAATGGAGCAAGGAATGTGGGAAGAGCTTCGAAGAACTCAAGAGGAGACTCATTTCAGCACATGTTCTGACCATGCCATCCTAGAAAAGCGAACGTGGTAGCTGACGTGTTGAGTAGAAGATCGATATATAATACGAAAGTACGATATTGTCAAAGACTAATTTCAGATAATTTACAAATAATAGAGATGGAGATGAAAACTCTAGGTACCCACGTGATGATATACGAGTATAATCGACTTTAATCGATAAAGTTAAAGTCGCTTTCAAGCCACCCTTGAGGATGATGCGTCGTATGAAGAAGAAAGTCTGAAGGAGCTATTCCTAAGCGAGAATTGATGAAGAAGGAATACTTGAGTCCACTCTAGACTTTGTGTTCCTAACGACTACGATTTGAAGTACAAGATTATGATGGAGGCACACAATACACCATTTGCAATCCATCCTGGAAGTACTAAAATGTATCGTGATCTTCGACATACATTTTGGTGGAACAATATGAAGAGAGAGATTGCAAAGTTTATCTCAATGTGTTTAACTTGTCAACGTGTAAAGGCGGAGCATCTAGTACCTAAGGGTCCGTTGCAACCACTTGAGATTCCTAATGGAAGTGGGAACACATTACCATGGATTTCGTTCACGGGTCTTCCCTACGGTTTCTCAAGGCATCAATGCTATTTGGGTTATTGTTGATAGATTAACCAAATCTGCTCATTTCTTGCCGATACGGGAGACTTATTCCCTTGAACGTCTTGCTCGTATGTACGTAAATGAGATTGTGAGATTGCATGGCATGCCAGATCCATAGTTTCGGATCGTGACCCAAGATTCACTTCAAGATTTTGGGTTAGCTTGTAAAAAGCTATGGGCACGGATTTGCGATTTAGTTCGAGATACCATCCCCAAACGGACGGACAATCGAAAAGGACTATTCAAACTCTTGAAGATTTATTAAGACTCGTGTCCTAGACTTCAAGGCGGTTTGAGATAAGTATTTACCATTGGTGGAATTCTCCTACAACAACAGTTATCAGGCAAGTATAGGTGTGGCTCCATTCGAAGCATTATATGGATGAAAATGTCGTTCTCCAATATGTTGGGATGAGGTGGGTGAAGCAACATTGTTGGGACCCGAGTTAGTACGTATGACTACCTAAAAGATCCAAATGATTCGACAACGTATACAAACGGCACAAGATCGACAAAAGAGTTATGCGGATCTTCATCGAAAGGACGTGGAATTTAGTGTAGGGGATCATGTATTATTGCGAGTTGCTCCATGGAAGGGAGTTACAAGATTTGGGAAGAGAGGAAAGCTCAATCCACGATTTATTGGTCCATTTCAAATTCTTGACCGAGTAGGAAATGTAGCCTATAGACTTGCGTTACCTCCAAGTATGTCTCGTGTTCATAATGTGTTTCACATATCTGTACTTCGTAAATATGTGAAAGACCCGAACCACGTTATAGAGTTAGAAACCAGGACGAGATAGCCAAGACTTAACGATGAGGAGGTACCACAAGATTTTGGATAGGAAGGAGCATGTCCCCTACGCTAAGAAAGGTCATACCACAAGTTAAAGTTTTGTGGAGGAATCAATGCTATAGAGGAAATGACACGGAATTGGAAACGGAAATGAAAGCGAGGTATCCTCACCTTTTCGAAACACCAGGTACGTACGTCAATTTCGAGGACGAAATTTCATAAGGAGGGGAGGTTGTAAGACCCCGAAATTTTTTTTAAATAAAAAGGAATTTCCTTTATTTATTATTTTGAAATAGTAAGGGTTGATTTGATTAATGTGGATAGTTAGGGGTAAAATACGCAAATATTTCAAAATAAGCAAGTGGTTATAAAATATTCATTGTTGTCGGAGAATATTCGTTTGGTCGTGGAATATTAAATCATTGTCGAGAATATTCGTGCAATACGCACAGCCCATGTGTGGGCCCCATAACTTGAAAGCGATTGGATGAGGAAAATGACAAATATAAGTTGTTTAAAAATAACTGGCGTAATTGTTACCAATTATCTTGTTGGAATACCCGGTGGTTAAAACACACTAATACGCGTTGTTGAGCAAGAAGCACACGGTATTGCATCAATTATTGATCCTTACGTGAAGGCACTACTCAATAATTATTACAGTGAATTACTTGCTCAATATTTTATTTTATTGATTCAATAATTGTCATATTGGTATTTTATATTATTCATTGTTTCAATAATTGTCAACTTTTACAATATTTCCCATTATCGGATCAATAATTCATATTATTTGAATAATATTATTAGATAACATTATTGGCAATGTCTAGAAAGTTTTGTCTAAGGAGAGGTTTGGTCACCTAATTGCGGCGCCAAGATGAGAGAGATCCTTATTGAAAGCCCCTCTTTCTGGGACCGCTGGGTTGTCATAATTGTGATTACGTAATATTATTTGGGAATAATTAATTATTGATTTATATGATAAGAAAATATTTATTTGATATGGATATAAATGATGGATTTATTTATTATATGTGGTTATAATTGAAGGATTTAATGTTTGAGATGTTTTATTTGTATTTTGTTTTGGATTGGAGGTATTAAAATCAAATCAAGATTTTTACGATATATTAATGTGAGTTATAATTTTTAATCGACCGCTGGATCGTTATGCGATTTTTGGATATGTTATACATATATAAGTTGAGTATATGTCTACAAATTTTGAACCGTTAAAATGAATGAATGATTTGTTATAAATTTTAAGAGGTGTTTGATTCTGAAAGTAGGGTTATAATTAATTTTGGTGGAAAATTCTAGAATTGAGTGGGCCCCACTTGTGGTTGGTGAAAAAATGTGCTGAATTTTATTTCAAATGTGGTGGGTGGCAATAGTAGCGGTAAAGCCATCGTGTAGCAGTCAAGTCCGCTTGGTACGGCTAACATTTTCCTATAAATAGAGGGCTAAGTTAGAATTGAAAATCACACGAAACAAAGTTTTCTCTCTTTCTCTCTATATTATTGAGCGTATTTTGTGAGTATTTAGATACTTTGAGAGTTCTTTGTTCGATACAAGTTTCATTCAAAGATCACTTCCGACCTTTCCTTCCGGCAATCGATTCTTTGAGGTAAGGGATGTTATTTTCTTCATATATGATATTATTTCTCGCAATATCATTATCTTTGAAATGTTGATCCGAAGTTTTATCAAATTTGGAACTTTTTCATGTCGGTTACTATTCATGAGTTACTATTCATGAGTTACTATTCATGAGTTACTATTCACGAGTTCTTACTATTCACGAGTACTATTCATGAAGCGTGAAGATGTTTTTTGTGAATTTTATCTTTTTGGTGTCTGAGTTACTATTCACGATATCGGCATTATTCACGATATCTGACTATTCACGATATCTCGACACTATTCAATCGAAAAATAAAATTTCTTCTTTTCGTCCAAAATATCTATTCGGATACTAGCTTTGATTGTATCCATGTTTTGATTATTCTTGAATTTTACACCACTATGATTATTTTTGAGGTATTGTTGGACATGGATAAAACAAAGTACGAATCCTTAATCCTTAATCCTTGTCATTTTGTTTCCTGGATTCGTTTTTAAAAATATTTTTCATCATCCTCAATCTTAAATGATGATATTATTGAATATCTTTGGCCCAGTAGTGCAAAGATGAATGATTTCTGAAGAATATCTTTGCCTCAGTAGTGCAAAGATGAACAGTGTTTAAATGAACATGACCGATCGATGAATATCTTTGGCCTTTAGTGCAAAGATGAACAGTGTTGAGATGAACATGAATAGATTGATGAATATCTTTGGCTGTGAAGTGCAAAGATGAATATTTGATTTGAGATGAATATTGATTGATGTTACAGGGATAAAATATTGATGATGGACCGTTAAATTCATAGATTATAGTAGATTTCATTCTCTACGTAACTCTTCTATGAATTATTATTTCTGCTGCGAATATTGATCTGAAATTTGTTGTCTATTGTATTCTATTAGATTTTTCCCCGTTGAAGACTAACGATAATTTATTGTATATTATCTTAGTCATAATATTCTTTACTGGGCTAGTTGAGCTCACCCTTTTCCTTGTTATTCCATTTTTCTTCTCAGGAGGCAAGAATGTAGCGAGTACTAGTCAGGGTATGGAATGAAGGTTCTAGAGAGAGTTGTTTAGTAGTCCTCACCATTTTTGTAAAATAATGTATCAATAATTATGATGGGGATTTATTTGCGTATGGATATTGTCTAGAAGACATTATTTGTATTTAAACTCACAGTTTTACTGTTGTAATATTAAAGTTGTAGTTTCTTCTTGTACCATGTATTTGGCGACTCAGAATGGGTGTTGTGTATACCTATTTTGGGGGTGTCACATCTTTGTTTTCTTTGGGCTGAACAACCACTTCCCAATCCATTCAAGTAACAGAGCCTCGTAATTAAGTTGTATTTTATAACATATGGCAGTCATGAGTTTGAGTTGTACCTCATTCATAGAGTCATGACCTGAGCTCTTACAACATATACATTTTCTAACAATATCAGCTAGAAACTCATACCTCTGTGGAAACTCCTTCTTTTTGTATCCTTTGACACATGGTGATTTCTTGTGATGCATCTTCTTGAGACCTTTATGGAAGTCTATGCCATCTAAGGACGGATACCCTTCAGATTTGAGGCCTAGGGCTAAATTGATGTCCTCAGCCTTTAGTCTGATTTGGACGTTCCTGACTTTCGCAGTGATGGTGTTGTTTTCAAATACTCCGTTATTATAGAATTCTTTTACCAGCTTCGGGTAGATCAATGTGTCCGTACCCAGGGCTTCTTCAAGGCCTTCCTTCTTTAGTAACGACAACGTCTTGTGAAACTGAGGTTCAACTGATTTAAACTCGTCAAAATAGAGTCTGTAGCCGGAGATAACACTGGAAGCTGCCATTGATTTCTTTACAGGAAGTGAGACTGACTGAGCTTGCTACTGATTTAGGGTTTCTGCTTGAGAGAAGAAGAGAGGGATGATCTTTTGAATTTCAGATTTCAAAAAGACGATTTTAATTTGTACTTGTAATTTCCCTCACTCTATTTTGCTTAGTGGGACATGTGTCGAATTTTGCTTGGCTCTACGAATTTTGAAAGAGAAGGATTGTACTGAATTGCCCTTACTCCTTTTGAGCTAATGTATTCTTCGGTGGGACTACGATCGTTGAGATGGTCCTTGGAATCGTCGAGTCTGTTCTACCATCATCGAGTCTGTGTAGCATTCGTCGTGTCTGAGCTATAAACGTAGAGTCTGAACTGCGATCATTGAGTCTGACTAACAATCGTAGAGTCCGATTAAGTCTTTGTGATGAACCTTTTTGACTTAGCATTCTTCCTAGATTAAGATAGCTCAGGAATGGCCAACCTCATTGATTGGATCAAGGGTTAGGTTTGTCCCTGAGATACTTATCAGAGAGATTACTTTGATTTATGCTTGATCATCATAGGGTGTTCCTTTGGTTTTGTTGATGTAGCTCTGCTATCGTTGAGTCTGTACAGCGTTCGTTGAGTTTTATGACACTTTGGCTCTAAGACCGTGGACTTCCTTTTATCATATCTTTGATTTTGAACATAGCCCTTAAATCTGTATGGTTAGCACAAACTTGAACACAATATTTCATGTTTGCAAGTTAAACATGCCTAGCTCACTTATCAATTTGTTGAATCTGGATTCATCTAGAGGTTTTGTAAAAACATCAACAAGTTGATATTCAGTAGGGATATATTGTAATGATATATTTCCATTTTGTACATGATCCCTAATGAAGTGATACCTTATTTCTATATGCTTAGTCCTAGAATGCATGACAGGATTATGAGTTATAGCAATTGCACTTGTTTTATCACAATGAATAGGTATGGATTTGAATTCAAACCCATAATCTACTAGCTGATTTTTCACCCATAGGATCTCGAAAGCACAAAGAATCGCCAAAGAAGAATGTATTCAAATTCTACGGTTGAGGTAGATAATTGAGTTTTGCTTTTTGCTAAACCAGACACAAGTCTCATACTACTAGTAGTTGATAAGTGCCACCGTACTTTTCTATCTATTTTGCGACCTACAAAATTAGCATCTGTATATCCTGTTAGCTCAAATGAGGATTCCTTGGGATACCAAAGCCCCAAGTGGGTATACCTTGAGGTACCGAAAATTCTTTTACAAAGAAGCTTAAATGAGATTCTTTAGACAAGCACGAAATCTAGCACAAATACATGTTGCAAAACATTATATCCGTCTCCATCGGCGAAGATATAAAAGAGAGCTTATCATACCTCTGTATTGAGTTATATCAATACTTTTACCTTTTTTATCTTTGTCAAGCTTGGTTGCAGGAGCAATTGGGGTTTTCATGGGAGAGGCTGATTCCATGCCATACTTTTTGAGTAAGTCTTTGATGTACTTGGCTTGGTTTATTAAAATTCCTTCATCAGTCTGCTTTACTTGCAGTCCAAGAAAGAAGTTTAGCTCACCCATCATGCTCATTTCGAATTTGCTCTGCATAAGCTTGGAGAATCTCTTGCATAACTTTTCATCAGTAGAACCAAAGATAATATCATCAACATAGATTTGAACTAATAGGACCTTATCTTTATGCTTTCTAAGAAATCGTGTGGTATCTACTCTACCTCTAGTGAATCCATTTTCAATAAGAAAGTTAGTGAGTGTTTCATACCATGCTCTAGGTGCTTGTTTAAGACCATATAAGGCTTTGTCTAATCTAAAGACATAATTAGAAAGAGATGGATTGATGAAACCTAGAGGCTGCTCTACATAGACTTCTTCTTGAAGTTCACCATTCAAGAATGCACTCTTGACATCCATCTGAAAGACCTTGAACTTCATGTGAGCAGCAAAGGCAAGAAATATTCTGATGGCTTCCAGTCTGGCAACATGTGCAAATATCTCATCGTAGTCAATGTCTTCTTCCTGAGAATAGCCATTGGCCACTAGTCTAGCCTTATTCCTGGTTATCACCCCATCTTCATCCATCTTGTTTCTGAAGACCCACTTGGTTCCAATTACAGGATGATTCTTTGGTCTTGGAACCAATCTCCATACTTTGCTTCTCTCGAACTGATTAACTTCTTCCTGCATGGCCACTATCCAGCTGGAGTCTTCCATAGCATCCTCTATCTTCTTTGGTTCTATTTGAGATAGGAAACTTAAATAGAAGCATTCATTTTGAGTAGCCGCTCTTGTTTTGACTCTTGTATTCGGATCTCCAATGATTAGATATTGAGTGTGATCTCTTGCCCATCTGTTTCCTGTTGGAACATCAGTTCTTATGCCTTCTTGTTTTAGATCTTCAAGATCTATTTCTTCTTCTTGATGTGGGGGTTCGTTGTATGGTATAGGCTTCTCTGCGATCTCATTTCTTGCTTAACGATTTCACTGTCTGGTACTGCGATCGTAGTTTTGAGCTCGACGACCTCGTTCGTAGTGTCTGAATTATTAGTCGCAGTATCTTGAGACATTGTTTTGTCCATGTTTGTTTCATCAAAGATGATGTGAATCAAGACTTCTACACTCAGTGTCTTCTTGTTAAACACTCTGTAGGCCTTGCTGTCTGTGGCATACCCAAGAAAGATTCCTTCGTCTGATTTTGGTTGAAACTTTGTCAAGTACTACTTTCCATTGTTGAGTATAAAGCATACACAGCTGAACACATAAAAGTAGCTGACACTTGGCTTTATTCCTTTCTAAAGTTCATAAGGAGTCTTCTTAATTGTAGAGTGTATGAGTGATCTGTTCTGAGTATAGCATGCAATGTTGACCGCTTTTGCCCAGAAGTACTCCGGTAGATGAGCTGCAGCTAGTAGAGTCCTTTCAGCCTCTATTAATGTCCTGTTCTGTCTTTCAACAACTTCATTTTGATGGGGAGTTCGTGGAGCTGAGAAGTTATGACTAATCCCATTTTCTATGCAGAACTGATCCATTTCTGAGAAATCAAATTCTCTGCCATGATCACTTCTTATGGCCTTGATTTTCTCTCCTTTCTCGTTCATTACCAGCTTGAACATCTTGATCAGTTGGGAGCTTGTTTCATCTTTTAAGGTAAGAAAGAATACCCATGTAAATCTGGTGTAGTCGTCGACTACGACCAGTGAGTATCTCTTTCCCCCAAGGCTCGTCGTTGAAATTGGTCCAAAAAGATCCATATGTAGTAATTACAGAGGCTTGTCAATTGAGTTGATGGTTTTGCTCTTGAATGAGCTTCTGGTCTGTTTCCCAAGTTGACAGGCATTGCAGGGCCTTTCTTTAACGAAGTTGAATTTGGGTAGGCCTGCAACTAGATCTTTTGAAGTTAATTTGGACATTCTCTTGAAGTTGAGATGAGATAATCTTAAGTGCCATAGCCAGCTCATTTCTTCAGATGCTTTAGCCAAAAAACATATTGTCTCATCTGAGCTTAGTTTTCCAAGATTTACTGTGTAGACATTTCCTTCTCTTGTTCGAGTTAGCTTTATTGCAGATGTCTTCAGGTCTCGAACTTGACATTGATTATTGAGGAATGTTACTTGATGACCCTTGCCGCAGAGTTGGCTAATGCTTAGGAGGTTGTGTTGTAGTCCTTCCACATAGGCCACTTTGCTAAAGGATTCTGCACCATTTCCAGCTGAGCCATAGCCTCTTGTCTTTCCAGAGCCATTATCTCCAAAGATGATCGAGGGACCCTCATTCTCTATGTAGTTAGATAGAAGGGCTTTTTTCCCAGTCATGTGTCTTGAACATCCACTATCCAGATACTAGGTTGAGTTCGTGGAGCTCTTTTCCCGAGGCAACATTAAACTTTCATTTTGGTACCCATACTTGCATGGGTCCTACTATGTTAGTACCCTTGGGGACCCAAATCTGCTTGATTTTGGATCTCATATGCATGGAATTATTATAATAACACTTTGTAGCCTTGTGGCCAACTCTGTAGCATACAAAAAATTTTATATGAAGCATGTGTGTGTGTGTGTGTGTGTGAAAGTTCTTCCTCCATTTAGACTTTTGTGGGTTATTGGTCATCCTCCTGGTAGGCTGATATTCCCTTTTCCATGTGTTCTCTTGTTTCATTATTTGTGAGGAGTGTATCTTACTTTTACTGTATCTTCCTGGTTGGTTCATAGAGTTGATTTTATTGGACTCTACGATCCTTCGAGGTTGATGAGTAGTAGCTAGATTACTCTTCTCTTTTCTGAAACCTAGACCAACATGAGATCCCTTACTTCTGGGAATATGAATTGAATCAGCTGGGCAAGGTTTGACAGGCTCATCCTTCTGTGAGGATTTCACAAATATAATGCCTCTACTGAAACCTGAAGCATTACCAATGCTAGTTTTCTTCGTTTTTTCCACACATGACTCTGAGGTAGATTCCCCAAAGCCTAACCCTGTTCTATCAGAGACATTTCTCTGGTTAGAGATTAAGGAGTCCATGGATAAAGAGGATTTATTCCATGTAGAGATAGTCTTTTCTAGATCCTCAATTTTAGAGGTTAGATTGGAATCTCGTTGTGTACGGAGCTCATTTGCCTGTCTCAAGAGCTTATTCTCAGCTTCAAACTTGGAGAGAGAGTCAAGATCTTGAGAAGGGTCAAGCTTCAGCCTCCTCTTGAACTTTTTCTTTCTCCTTTGAAGAAGTGAATAGTCTTTAGACGTAACTCTAAACCACTTCATGTATTGATGCGCGATCGGATGTTATCTTGCCGTAATGCAGTTCTAAGGTCATCAATATCTACATCAAGAGAGTTGAAGTCAAATACCTCATCGATACTTACTTCATGTATGTTGGAGTTCTGTTTGTCCCTTGCATTTTTGGCCATCAGGCAAAGATTAGCCATTTAAGGATCTTCATCGTCTCCAGATTCTGGAGTTGAGTCATTTTTAGAGTCACTCCACGATCCTCCAGCTACAAGGCCTTTGTCTTTCTTCTGTGTCCTTTTGTTGCCTTTGTATTCCTTCTTTGCATGTGATTTCTTCTTGAGTTCTTCTCTGAGAGGTTTGCTGCAGTTGGCGATGAAGTGACCAGGTTTCTTGCAGTTGTAGCATAGTTCATTCATTTGCTCTGGGTCGTCAGTGAGTTGCTAACTTTCTTTGGCTTGCTGGTTTTGCCTTGTCGCATGAATCTTCGTAGTCTTTTAACCAACATTGCAAAGTCCTCATCATCATCTTCATCATAGTCAGAATCAACTTCAGTGTTGACTTTGGAGATGTTTTCGGTTACTTTGAGAGCAACACCTTTATCCTTCTTTCTTCCTTCGCATAACGTTTACGCTTTCGTTGTGTCGCCCAGATTCAGATGTGAGGAGGTTGCCATATAGTTGTTGAACAGTCATTTCATGTAGATTCTTTGATTCTCTAATAGCAGTGGTTTTGGTATCCCACTTGCTTAGTAGGGCTCTCATGAACTTTATGATCAGATCTTTGTTTGGATAGATCTTTCCATAGGCTCGTAGAGAGTTGAGCAGAATATTGAATCTCTCGTATGTGGCAGTGACGTTCTCTCCTTGAATATGAGCAAATCATCTCGTATTGCTGAGTTAAGAGAGATTGTTTGTTTTCTCTGACTTCTTCTGTTCCTTCATGCATAATGAGGAGTGCTTCCCAAACCTCCTTTGTTGTTTTGCAGTTGACCACGTTTTCAAATAGATCATCTTCCAGTAATTGGAATAAGATGTTTTTTGCCTTTTTGTCAAGCTGGACAGCTCTCTTCTCGTTCTCTGTCCATTCTCCTTTGACCTTGATCTGAACTCTGTTTGGGTTATTTGTAGTTGGTGCAAGCTTTGTAGGAACGTAGGGCCCATTTTGAACAGTGTCAAATAGATCTTCATCTATTGAATCCATGTAGGCTTGCATCCTAACCTTCCAGTTAGCGAATTTATCTTTGTTGCACATGGACGGCTTGCTGCCTCCTCCAGTCTTTGATTCGCTTGGTAAGTGTGCCATTTGATCTACTCAAGCTTTGTAGGCTATGTAATAGAACCTGCTCTGATACCAATTGTTAGTTCCCGGAGGCACAATAGTTATCTAGAAGGGGGGGGGGGGGGTTGAATAGATATTAAAAACTTTTCTTTGTTTAAATACTGTTTTGATAAAGCTTTTAAGCACATCGGAATTATTGTTTCTTTGAAATCCCTTTTAGATAACAAATTAAAGAGAGAAAGACAGTTATAGCAGTTATAACAGTTATAAGTAGACACAGTTATTTTTAAGTGGTTCGTTGCACTCAAAGCTCCTAGTCCACTCTTCTACTCCTTGAGTAGGAAATCCACTAAGGATGTCTTTTACACTTTCTGAATCTCACAGATTCCTTTTAGACCAGCAATCTAGGCACTACTAAGTTCACTCTTGAACTCTTCAAGTCTAGCAGACTTGGCTCTTCACAGTTCACTTAGAACTCCTTAAGTCCTTCTGACTTGGAACTTCTTACTTCAGTAGATTGATAGTTGTTGAGTTGTGATTGAGGCTACTCAGTTGCAGTTAAGCACTTGTTCGAAAGAACTGAGTAGCTGAGAAAGCTTCCTCTTTTTCTCAGATCGTAGAGTTCAGCGTTGAGTGTTCTTGTGCGTTTTGTTCAGTACTTGCTTTGTGACGCCCCCAAAATAGGTATACATCACTTATTCTAAGTCACCAAATACATGGTACAGAATATAAATACAATCTTAATTATACAACAAGAGAGCTGTAAGTTTAAATACAAATATTATCTTCTAGACATTATCCATTCTCAGAATAAGTCCTCATTACATTTATTGTCACACTATTTAACAGAATAGTGAGGACTACTAGCTAATACTATCATCCGGACCATCACTCCGCTCCCCGACTCATCCCCAACTACGTTCTCATTTCAAAGATAACAAATGAAAAAGAAAGGGTGAGCTCAACTAGCCCAAGAAGAAATATTATGACTAAGATAATGCGTAATAAATTATCATTAGTCTTCAACAATGTTAAACTCATAAAATACAATAGACATCAAGTTTAACTGCGGCTGAACAAGCAATCCATTAAAAGAGTCAAGTAGAGAATAAAATCTACTATCTTTTATGATTTAAAAGGTTTTTCATCACTTTTATCATTGGGACTCGACAATAAATAATCCACATCATCGAATCACCCACACTTTTCTGGCCAAGGATATTCTTTAGTATCACGACCAGGTCATGATCATGCCAACAACTGTCCATCAATGCACTACGGGCCAATAAAGACATTTACCACATCATTTGTAACATTACTACTCATGATTACACCAAATAATCCTCGGTCATAATCATACCAAGTCCATCTACGTCTACGAAGCCACGATGACTTTCAACATAATATAAACATGAGGATGATGACACTGATATAAGAATTCAATAAAACAAGTTCACAAATTAATTTGTCTAGGAACCAATAACGTCCAAATTGTCAACATGATCTCGCTTTGTAGAGTAAAATTCAAGAATGCTCGTAAGAATATTTCCATAAAAAAATATCGGATGAAGCGCAAATATCAAGGATATTCCACTAATTTCATGGAGTATAGAAGTCAAAACTTTAACCAAAATGAGTATATTAAAGAATGGAATAACAAAAGAAATCACCATGCATGCGGTACTTAGCATAGGCATAATGTTATTCCAACGTAAAAATAAGTAATCTAACCAGTCAAGCGAAATTAAGCACCAATGAGGATGTTCCAATGTAATAATAAAGAATGGAATAACAACAAAATCACCATGTATGCGATTGCAGATGTATTGCGAGTTATTCCAATGAATAATAAATAACGGATCAGTCCCAAAGAAAAACGCGTAGACGTGATATTCCAATGAGAATAATAAAGATTTTAACCGTGTCCCACGTAAAAACGCATGCATGACGGGATATTCCAAATGTAATAATAAAGAATAACCGGTCCGTAAAGCAAATGTAAATCACCAAGTATAGGTAGAGTATAGGGTGAAGCGTATGTTATTCCAAAGAGAATAATAAAGAATGGAATAACATAAGTTCTCTTCATGAATACAAAAGAAATAATACCCCTTACCGTAAAAGAAACTGGATAAGAGTAGGGAAGTAGCATAATACTTTTCTTCTTTCTCTCTATAATTTTCTCTCTCTAGAGTTTCAGTGAATTCGTAAGAAATAATGAAGGAATGAGCTTTTCTTTATAGGAGAATGGAAAGGCACTATGTAATTCACTGGCTAAAATTATACGCTAGATTTTCAAAATCAAATTTTTGTAATATATATATATATATATATATATATATATAATACAACACATGCTATATTAGACAATTTCTACCACCCATGCATCATTTGTCAAGGTTTTGGCCAATGAATGTCTAGGTTTGAAAAACATCCCACAATCTGCCAAACAAAGCTAGTAATTGTCAATCCCCCAACCAATAAGAATAAAGGAAAAAAATATAAAACATATCTATATATATAATCCACACATGTTGTAAACCTAAATATATATATAATAATAATAATTGTACTCCCTCCCGTAAAAATCAAATCTCCCCCCCACCCACTTTCACAACATGACAACTTTATTCACCACTACCACCCACTCACCCATATTCATACACACACCAACACTAGATTATACATATATATTCACACACTCTACCACATGCCACTAACAATATATATATATATATATATATATATATATATATATATAATCACATGCCACTAACAGTATATATATACGAAAAATCGATATTACTTTCTCCCGACTATTTTGAAAAATGGGCAAAATGGTGGTCCATAAAATAAGCAAAACTGAGTGACTTCTCACGTAAGCATCAATAATCAATACCGTGTGCTATTATGGAACCACGTGTATTACTGTACTTTTACTACTGAGTAGTTCAACAGTATTAACGGTAAAACTTCCGCCGTTATTTTCATAAAATATTTTTGTCATTTTCTCAATCCGACAATAATTCTGTTGTGGGGTCCACCAATGATTGTACCGTGTATTACGGATATTCCCTTACCAAAAGAATATTTCCCGACCAATCGAATATAATATGACAACTTGCATACTTTGCAAAATATGTAAATATTACCCACAACTATAACATTATATTAAATTCATTCCATAATATTCAAAAATGATAATTATAGAAAAATCATCTTTATTTATAAAAACTGGGGTCTTACATGCTTACTTCTCTCATATGTCTGTATTCCGTATATATGTGATCTTTGAAATCTGTCCGTTGAAGTCATCTGATGAAGCATTAAATGCGTTTGACATTTCTGAGCTTTGATGGAGACATTTCGATATCTTCCGAATCAGTATTCGCCCACCGACACTGCGTGATCGCTTTCTCACCTAACACCTGAAAAGGTGTTTTCCTCTGCCCAATGGTCCTTTTCTTATCTTCTTGAACACGTTCCTTTTGATGAATACTAAGTATATCTTTTGTACCATTGGGATTGGTGAGCACTTCAACGTTTGAAACTCATTCCTCATTTGTTTGAATTTATTTCCAAACAGAAGATAGAGCTCGATGCTTCTGACACAAGAGAGATGAGACTCTACGATCCATGTCGTGGTGTCTTGTCATATTTGTGCTTGGTCTGAACACTACGATTCCTTTCAAGAATTTGCACACTATGATCTTTGAATACTACGTTCTTTGCTTGCTCGTCTTGCCGACTCTATGTTTCTGAAAGCACACTACGATCTTTGAGTTGGCTTCGACAAACGTCTGGACCACTCTAAGATTTCTAGAGAGGCCCTTCAAGGCAGATACACTACGATCATCTCAGTACTATGATCCTACCTTAACTTCTGCATTCATTTGATCACCAAGATAGACTACGATTCTCTTCAAGGCTTATCTATCTCTTTCTAGCCATAGATCAACCTAATATATTTGATCACTTTATCTATACAAGTGAACATTAAGGACGAAGATTGACCTAACAATTTCGATCTATCACTAAGTCCTTGTACATATATTCCTTGAAGGACTTTACACATAATCATGATCATTTTCATTAAACATCAAATCATAATAAGCATTCTTCCATCACACGTAAGCATCAATAATCAATCTGTAGTGCTACTACGCAACTACGCCAGACATCAGCATTTCTTTTACTATCGAGTAGTTCAACAGCTTTAACAACGAAAACATCCGCCAGATTTTCATAAAAATATTTTTGTCGCTTTCTCAATCCGACAATAATTCCGTTAATGTGGTCCACTAATGATTGTACTGTCGCATCGGATATTCCCCGACAAAAAGAATATTCCCCACCAATCAAATATTATACAACAACTTGAATACTTTTCAAAATTTATAAATATTACCCACAACTATAACATTATATCAAATCCACACCATAATATTAAAAAAAAATATTTCGAGAAATTTAAATCTTTATTCATAAAATTTGGGGTCTCACAATTTTCAATGGCTTAGATCACCTTGTTGCTACGTCTAACCATGTAACTTGATATTAATTATAGTACAACACTTATACTACATTATTGATATCATTAGCTGCTCAGAAAACATTAGGATCATAGATTAAATTGCGGTCAAACTAGGTACCTTAATGACTGGCCAAAAATGTTCTGACAGGCTCAAGAACATGAAGAACACATATAGCGATAGTTCTGACGCTATAGGCACTCTTTAGCGACAGTTCCTTTATAAAATTAATTATTTTATTTAAATAATTATAAAAAATAGTTTTAAATATTAAAAATACAAAATAAATTCCTAAAAATGATTTTAAAGTCTAAAAATAGGTTTTTAATTATTTTGAATATATTTCATTAATATTTATTATTTTTGGAATTTTAATGGTATTTAATTTATTTAATTATAATATTAAATAAATTACTTAAAAAATATTTTATACTTGAAAAAATTATTTAAAATTATATTATGTTATAAGAAAATATTTTAAGTTATTTTTAATATTTTGTGATGAATTTCATTAATTAAACAATATTAATGATATTTAAGTTATTTAATAAATGTATTAAATAAATTATGAAAAATAGAATTAATGATTTAAAATTATATATTAATAATTTAAAGGTTATAAAAATATTTTAAATTACAAAATATAACTTTTAATATTTTGTTATAAAAATATTAATTATTTAACATTAATGATATTAAATTTATTTAATAATTATATTAAATAAATAGTTTTAAAATGATTTTATTATTTAAAAATCATTTAAAAGGATATAAATGAAATAAAAATATTTTAAGTTATAATTAATGACTTTTAATATTTGGATAAATAATACATTGATATTTTAATATTAATGGTAATTATTTAAAAATGATTTTAAATGTTTTAAAAATCATTTAAGGGTAATATTAGTACTTTTAAAATATTTTGAGTTATTATAACTAAATTTAATATTTTGGCAAGGGTTTCATTAATATCTTAATATTATTTAAATATTAATGATGATAGAATTATTTAATATTTAAATCATTTAATAATGATTCCAGTGTTTGAAAAATTATGAGAAATTATAATAATTGTTTAAACATTATTATAAGTCGTTTAAAAAATAATTTGACCGATGTTTAAGTTATTTAGAACTTCAGGGTAGAGTCTTAGACTCGTTAATTACCCGATAAGGCCGTTAGTACACCGACATGTTTCAGAAATTGATCTAGACTTAGATATTTTGATTGTATTAATGTTTGTTTGTGATTCAATGTGTAAGACCCCAACTTATTATTAATGAAATTTAATTTTCTCTATTTATTATTTTGAAATAGTAAGAGTTGATTTGATTAATGTGGATAGTTAGGGGTAAAATACGCAAATATTTCAAAATAAGCAAGTGGTTATAAAATATTCATTGTTGTCGGGGAATATTCGTTTGGTAGTGGAATATTCGTGATCGTTTCGAAAATATTCGCATGCGACTGCACAAGCCTTGACCATGTGTGAGCCCCATAACTGAAAGCGATTGGATGAAGAAAACGACAAATATAAGTGGTTTAAAAATAAAGGCGTAGTTATTACCAATTATATCTTTATTAAAATACTCGTTGGTTAAAACACGAGAATATTTCAAGATTTGCACCAATTATTGATTCTTACGTAAGAAGGCACTACTCAATAATGGTTACGATAATTCTTATCGCTCAATATTTTATTTTATTGATTCAATAATTGTCTTGCGTTGATATTTTATATTCATTGTTGTTTCAATAATTGTCATTACACAATATTTTTCATTATCGAAGCAATAATTCATATTATCCTAATAATATTATTAGATAACGTTATTGGCAATGTCTAGAAGTTACATTCGAGAGGTTTGGTCACCTAATTGCGGCTACCAAGAAGGAGAAATTCTTATTGAAAGCCCTCTTTCTAGAACCGCCTCGATTGTCAATATTGTGATTCTGTAATATTATTTGTGAATAATTAATTATTGATTCATATGATGAGGAAAATATTGATTTTATGTGGATATAGATTGAGAAAATTTTAATGTGACAATTGTTGAAAATTGAAATTTTATCTTTTTCTCGATAAAATAATTCATTTAAATATATTATTATATTTTAATAATATAATAATGGTGATATTTTTTCAACGAATGTGGGATATATGAGTATACGAGGAGGAAGAGTATTTTTGTTGCAATAAATATTTAAAACATGTTAAACATGTCGGTGGACCCCATTTATTGACTAAAATTTGATTATGTTAGGTTTTGTGAAAATCAGAGTAGCAATCAAATTGCAAAATATAGCGGAAGCGAGATAAAATCAGATTTTAAAATTTTTCACAAATCAATTATTCAGATCATCCTTTATGCATATTATTAATTAAACGAAGAATAAGAAATTATGAAATCATACCCTTGTAGAAACGAGCTTCCTCAGTGCGAGTTCACCTCCTACTTCTCCGCGATCTCCTTGAATCTCCTGGTAGATTCCTTCCTTTGATCAATGTAAGCCACCCAAGTGTGTGGCCTCTATAGTGATCCACCAAGGAAGAGGAATTTTTCAAGAAGAAGGATTCGCTCAAACCCCTAGTTTTTCCTATCCTAATAAGAAAAGGGTGTACTCTCCAAAACTAGAATTACGTATATATCATATCTAATATAAGACTCCTCTTATAAAGATATTATATAACCCTATTTTAATTAAAATAAGGTATTATTTATTTAATTAAACTCTTTTAATTAAATGGGCTCCTAATCCTATTAGGGATAATTAGTTAAACTCCTTTAACTAATTTTCTTTCCTAATCCAATTAGAAATAAATGAGAGTACTAATATTAAATTAATTCCTAAACCTTTTAGAAATTAAAATAATAATAATTATAATAATATTAATAAGACTCCTCTTATTAATTTATATTTAATATTTCTAAAATATTAAATAATAAATATTAAGCTATTTAATTTATTCTATCACCATAGATTAAATTAAATATACTTAACATATTATTACAATTATGCCATTAACTTCTTAAATAATTATTCTTCCTTTTATGGTGTGACCTTTAGGTTCTCCATATTAAACCTATTGTGAATAAATCAATTAGAACAATTCTAATCTCATTTAAATAAATAAATTAAACAAATAATTTATTTAAATAAATAATATTTATTCTACAATAGGATAAGCCTCCCTAGCGATCAACGACTTTCCGTATAATATAGATTTCAACATTAATCATAAAAGAACCTTTGAGTAAATAGTTACTGTATAATTCAATCCTTCCACCATACAATGTCCCAATTAAATATAAGACATGGAATTATCACAAGTCTTATTTTATTTAATTATATGTATTTCGATTCCAAAATGAATAACTCCTAATGAATGCAAATTAGAAACTACTTTCTAATTTCATTTCACCTCGCCAAGGATTCTGGGTTGTCATTTATCGAATCACATAGACATCTCTCCTTTTTACTAGAAGTGGTAGATTCTTTATTGATCATTCATTATCTTCATATATAACTTATTACACCCAAGCATACCCTTTGATATACTCTAAGAGTCTTAAGGAATAAGTCAAAGTGTAATTCATTATATATAAGATACTATGATGATCTCAAGTCTAAGGATCATTTGTACTTACTATCATTACAGAATTCCTATTGACAGTAAGTAAAACTCCATTAGGTATTCCTTAGCGAGTCAATGCTCAAAGAACTTATTCTCTAATAAGCACCTACATACTTGCTTTTAGTGTCTCCACACAAATGATCATGAGATCAATCATCCTCATCCAATGAGCAAGCAACGTATGTACCAATCTATCCTGATTCACTAATCCCCAATTTAGTAATCCAATGATTGGGAACTATTTTAGTTTTAAGCTTTCTAAGAATTTAGATCTCATTAGAATGATCATCATCATTATTCTAAAAGCGCTTGCTTAAAACTATGGGTTTATCACATATTATTAAAACAAAGACCATGTAGATAATAAATGCCTTTAATAAATAATTCTTTTATTAATAAATAAATAAGATTGATTACACAAGATATGCTTTATCATCATACATGATTGGCTTGTATGCATAATACTTTCAATCTCCCACTTGCACTAAAGCCAATCGCCACGGTATCTCATACCCATCTTCTCTAAGTGACGATTAAACCGCTTTGTTGTGTTAACGCTTTAGTAAATGGATCTCGCAATATTATCTTGAGAGTCCACACGCCTCGGGGACGCTCTCTTTCAATGATCTCTCTCGATCAAATGAAATCGCCATGAACACGTGTTTGGATTTCCACGATGAGACTGGGTTCCTTAGTCATGCAATAAATGCTCCAAAGTGTTGTCACGTATCAAAGGCACCGGTCCTTTAAAGCTAGGAACCACACCAAGTTCGGTAATGAACTTCTTCATCCAAATGACTTCCTTTGCGGCTTCACTTGCGCCTATGTACTCTTCTATCATCGAATCAAGAATCGCTTGTCGCTTGGAACTTTTCCAACTCATCGCACCACCGCTTAAGGTAAACACATACCTCAAACGGATTTATCATCATCTTGGTCTGCTTTGAAAACTTGAGTCAGCGAAGCTCTCTAGTTTTAATTCGCACCCACCGTAGACAAGAAATACATCCTTAGTTCTTCTTAAGTACTTTAGGATATTTTTCACCGCCTTCCAAAGTTCTTCTCTCCGGATTCGACCGATATCTTCTTGTTACACTAAGTGCATGAGCGACATCCGGTCTAGTACATATTATATCATACATGATAGATCCTATTGTCAAGCATAAGGAATCTTACTCATGCGTTTTCTCTCGTCAGTGTCTTTGGGGCTTGTTTCTTGAGAGATGTATTCCATGGCTCATCGGCATGAGACCTCTTTTGGAATCTTCCATGCTAAACCTTTTAGCATCATGTCAATGTATCGCCTTGGGATAAGCCAAGCATCCTATTAGATCTATCTCTATAGATCTTTATCCCCAAAATATAGGATGCTTCTCCCAAGTCCTTCATGGAGAAGTGTTTAGATAACTGATTTTAATTGTTTTATAAGATAGGAATATCATTCCCTATCGGTAATATATCATCAACATATAATACAAGGAATGAAACAAATATGCCTCCCCACTAACCTTCTTGTACACACATGGTTCATCCTCATTTTTGATAAAATCAAACTTTTGATTGTCTCATCAAAACGGATGTTCCACCCACGAGAAGCTTGCTTTAATCCATAAATGGATCGTTGTAGAAGCTACGTGACTTGATTTGTTCCAACCTTTGAAACAAATCCCTCCGTTTGTGTCATATACACATCCTCCTCAAGTTTCCCATTGAGGAAAGCCGCTTTCACGTCCATCCGCCAGATTTCGTAGTCACGGTAAGTCGCAATCGCAAGCAAAAATCCGAATGGACTTGAGCATTGCTATTAGTGAGAAGGTTTCGTCATAGTCAACTCCTTGTCTTTGTTTGAAACCTTTTGCAACCAAATGGGCCTTATAGGTCTCTACCTTGCCGCTCGCTCCAGCCTTTCTTTTAAAGACCCATTTACACCCAATAGGCTTAATGCCTTGGTGGGTGAGACCAAAGTCCATACTTGGTTCTCATACATGGAGTCCATCTCGATTTTCATGGCTTCTTGCCATTTCTCCGAGTCTTTACTACTCATAGCCTGCTCAGAATTCAATGGATCATCATCATCTATGATGCGTACCTCATCATCATCTTCTATGACAAGTCCATACCGTCTGCCATCTTTGGTACTCTTCCAGATTTACGAATAGGGGTGTGGTATGTATGAATCTCTACTTGGTTAGGTACCTCACTTTGATCTCAGAGTATTTTTGTGGTTCTTGAACTTCTTCAAGATATATCTTACTCCCAATCGACCCCTTCAAGGATAAACTCCTTTTCCAAGAAGGCGGCATGTTTCGCAACAAACACCTTTTGATCACTTGGATGATAGAAATAATACCCGATGTTTCTTTAGGGTATCCCACAAATCTACATTTGTCGATCTAGTCTGCAGCTTTATCGCTTTTCAAACTTTTTGACATAAGTCGGACAACCCCAAGTCTTAACATGCTTAAGATTTGGTTTCCTCCCCGTCCATAACTCATATGGGGTCTTGGGGACGGATTTTGTAGGTACCTTGTTAAGTAGGTATGCAAATGATTCTAGGCATATCCCCGTATGAAACCGGAAGGTCAGAAAAGCTCATCATAGATCGAACCATGTCCAACAATGTTCGATTTCTCCTTTAGATACACCATTCATCCGTGGCGCCCTCGTGGAGTCCATTGTGAGATTATACCATTTTCTTTAAGACAATTGAGAAACTCACCACTTAAGTATTCTCCTCCCTCGATCGATCAAGAATCTTAATACTCTTACCGCTTTGCTTCTCAACTTCACTTCAACTCTTTGAACTTTTCAAATGATTCAGATTTGTATTTCATTAAATACACATATCCAAATCTTGAGTGGTCGTCGGTGAATGTAATAAAATAAGAATACCTCCCTCGTGAGCGGTCATTGTCATAGGTCCACATACATCCGTGTGTACCAACCCTAACAACTCAGAACTCTTTCTCCTTTTCCACTAAAAGGAGATTTAGTCATTTTACCCATGAGACAAGATTCACAAGTTGGATATGATTCATAATCGATAACTCTAGAGCCCATCTTTATGCAACTTGGATAATCTTGTTTCATTAATACGACCAAGTCTACAAAGTACACATGAAGGTATAATTAACATCATCTCTTTTCCTTTTATTAGTTTGTTCAATTTGAAGTATATTTTCATGCAAGTCAAGTATATAAAGTCCATTTCAGAAATTACCAACACCATATAAAACATTATCATTATAAATGGAACAACTGTTGTTCTTTATTATAATATTAAAACCATCCATATCCAATATAGAGATAGAAATAATGTTTCTAATGATATTTGGAACAAAATTACAATTATTTAAATTAATGAACTTGCCTGTAGGCAAAGTGCTAAACAATAAGTCCCTACAATTAATGCAAAGAACCTTTACTCCATTTCCCACTCGTAGATCGACCTCATCCTTGCTCACCTTTCTACTTCCTCACTACCCCCTGATATTATTACATATGTGAGAACCACATCCCAGATCCAATACCCAAGTAGAAGATCGACTTTCGTAAAATTAATTTCAATCATAAACAAACCTTGATTAGGATTCAAGCTTCTCCAAGCTTCTTCGCTTTTGTTCTCGCAAGATAATCCTTGCGCTTCTCTTCCAAAGACCCTTGCGGCTTTATCGCAATGGAAGCAAATTCCTTTGCTAATTGGATCAGTTTCTTTTGATCCTTCACTTTCGCCTTTCCTTAGCCTTCTTGGATTTCTTCCTTTCGAAGATACCTTGGGCCTCTTCCTTTTCTTGGAAGAATCATCCACCAAGAAGACATGGTTCTTCTTGGATGGAAGTGACCTTCAAATAGCTTTCAACATGTTAAGTAATTCAGCAAGCTCGACATCCAACTTATTCATGTGAAAATTCACAACAAATTGTGAGAAGGTGTCCGGGAGTGATCGCAAGACTAAATCTTGACTCAACTCCCCATCCATGATTTAAATCCAAGTCGCCCAAGACGCTCAATCGATTGATCATTTTAGGACATGAGTCTCAACCTAAGCGGTGCTCTCGGTCATCCGAGATCGGAAGAGCTCCTTAGATATTTCATATCTAGCAGTCCTACTTTGCTCACCATACAACTCTCCAAGGTGCAAGAAGCATAGTAGGAGCATCCATGTTTTCATGTCGACGCTAAAGCTCACATTACTCATGGATGCGAGCATGATGCATCGAGCCACGATGCATCATCTTGCCACCGCTTAAAAGTAGCAATCTCTTCCTCAGAGGTCGCCTCTCAACTTTTTGGTGTATGGCTAATTTAGGACATAAGAAATCTTTTCAGAAGTGAGAACAATTCTCAGATTCCTTAACCATCCGGTGTAGTTCTTCGGCCCCGGCCACTTTGTTAGCATCAAGTATGCTTCGCAAAGAAAATTAGTGAATGTGACATTTTCAAAATTTCTGCATGTAAAAAGACAATATTTTAGCAAACATTCATTTATTAATTACCAAAATAAATTAGGTCTTATTTTATATTGGTATCTCTCACTATTTTCTTCAAACTATATTACCTCATTTATATAGTTCTAAGAAAATCTAATTAAAGTTTTTGCTAGTGAGAATAAGGATCCCATTTCAAATATATATAGCCTTGTGGTGACACAACAAACTATATATAAATAAATAGGTAGACAACTCCTCACAAATTACATCAACATGTAACTCCTTATGTTTTGCCTCTTGGATTATTTTGATCAAGTGGTGGCACATCCAAATCAAAATTATCTAAGTTAAGTCCAACCTAGCACTTCCATATATTCAAAAAGAAAATATCGCCTTGTGGTGACACAACAAAACAATATTGTTCAATTTTCTTTATAAGCATCAAATGTGATAAATTAACATCTTAAATACTTAATACTTGCCTTGTGGTGACACAACAAACTCATATTAAATATTTAATACTCTATTAATTTTATCATGCTAGAAGGCTTATGCGTTCGATATTCTAAATATCTTTTGAACGCTTAAGACTTAATAAAAACTTTTTGAGGGATTTGTTATTATTTGTCTCATCTTGTTTAGCTGCATGCAAATATATATATAAAATACGCGTCGTATTATTAAACATGCGAAGCATGTTTGCATAATATATAATATATATAATACTAGCATGCACATATAGAATACTATATTCTACCCGGATTGATTATGGACATTTATTCTAGTTTGGTTCACTAGAGCCACCAAGTGAACCAAAAGGTCAAACCCTAGGGTGCATAGAATAAACATTTAAATATAACTATTACATTTAAACCCCTGCTCCATTACAAATCGGGTCTTCAAGCGCCTTGATCTTGGTCTTCGGTTCTTCTAAAAATTTTAACTAATCCTATTACATTAAACTATTTAATTTAAATAGAAACCTTGATCGTGAAATCAAGGGAAGTACATAGAGAGAGATAGAATTTACATCAAGAAGAAAAACCGTAAAAGACGAGGTACGCAGAATTCCCATTTAATAAAATCCATTCATTCAAACATCCAACTAAAATAAATCCAATCATATTGGTCAAATTGTCCATAATCAATCCCATTTATTATCATACATATCATCATATGTATCAATAAATTAAATCATTCCATATATATATGAGTATCATTTAATGGGCAATTTTATGTTGTATGAAATCCAATTTCAATATTAAAATAAACTCTTTTATTTTAATTATAAAATTATTAAAATTAATATATATATATATATAACAATTATATATATATATATAATAAAAATCCTAAGCAAAAAGTGGCCGGACCTGTTAGCTTGATTTCGGCCAACAAAAAAAAAAATTTCCGGACCTTACTTACATGTTGCTTTTCACGTGGCAGCCTTCACGGAAGAGATTATAATTCTGCAACAACTTTTGTCAAATTATAATTATAACCATGAATATATATATTATTTATATATACATATACCCGTCCAGCAGATGGCAATAAATTCTAACGCCACGTCCTTTTTTTTTTTTTTTTTTTTTATTTTTATATAACAGCCACGGATCCCACTCTTGATTCATTCCAAATTTTTTTTTTTTTTTTATCCTTGTAATATGCATACTGCCACGTTAATAATATATATAATATGCATACTGCCACGTTAATATGTAATATGCATACTGCCACGTTAATAATATATATATATAACCTAACATCACCAAAATAAAGTAAGAAAAAAAAAAAAAACTATAGCTTTTTTTTTTTTTTTTATTTAATAATTTTATGCAACAAATTATGCCCAATAAATTATTCTAAATACATACCCAAACATATATGGAATCAAAATAATTAATAATTAGCATAAAGTTTGGCTTTGATACCACTGTTAGGTTTTGTGAAAATCAGAGTAGCAATCAAATTGCAAAATATAGCGGAAGCGAGATAAAATCAGATTTTAAAATTTTTCACAAACCAATTACCCTTGATCATCCTTTATGCATATTATTAATTAAACGAAGAATAAGAAATTATGAAATCATACCCTTGTAGAAACGAAGCTTCCTCAGTACGCGTTCACCTCCTACTTCTCCTCATGATCTCCTTGAATCTCCGAGTAGATTCCTTCCTTTGATCAATGTAAGCCACCCAAGTGTGTGGCCTCTATAGTGATCCACCAAGGAAGAGGAATTTTTCAAGAAGAAGGATTGGCTCAAACCCTAGTTTTCCTATCTCCTAATAAGAAAAGGGTGTACTCTCCAAAACTAGAATTACGATATATCATATCTAATATAAGACTCTCTTATAAAGATATTATATAACCCTATTTTAATTAAAATAAGGTATTATTTATTTAATTAAACTCTTTTAATTAAATGGGCTCCCTAATCCTATCGGGATAATTAGTTAAACTCCTTTAACTAATTTTCTTTCCTAATCCAATTAGAAATAAATGAGAGTACTAATATTAAATTAATTTCTAAACCTTTTAGAAATTAAAATAATAATAATTATAATAATATTAATAAGAGTCCTCTTATTAATTTATATTTAATATTTCTAAAATATTAAATAATAATATTAAGCTATTTAATTTATTCTATCACCATAGATTAAATTAAATATACTTAACATATTATTACAATTATGCCATTAACTTCTTAAATAATTATTCTTCCTTTTATGGTGTGACCTTTAGGTTCTCCCATATTAAACCTATTGTGAATAAATCAATTAGAACAATTCTAATCTCATTTAAATAAATAAATTAAACAAATAATTTATTTAAATAAATAATATTTATTCTACAATAGGGATAAGCCTCCCTAATGATCAACGACTTTCCGATAATATAGATTTCAACATTAATCATAAAAGAACCTTTGAGTAAATAGTTACCGTATAATTCAATCCTTCCACCATACAATGTCCCAATTAAATATAAGACATGGAATTACCACAAGTCTTATTTTATTTAATTATATGTATTTCGATTCCAAAATGAATAACTCCTAATGAATGCAAATTAGAAACTACTTTCTAATTTCATTCCACATTAGCCAAGGATTCCCTGGGTTGTCATTTATCGAATCACATAGACATCTCTCCTTTTTACTAGAAGTGGTAGATTCTTTATCGATCATTCATTATCTTCATATATAACTTATTACACCCAAGCATACCCTTTGATATACTCTAAGAGTCTTAAGGAATAAGTCAAAGTGTAATTCATTATATATAAGATACTATGATGATCTCAAGTCTAAGGATCATTTGTACTACTATCACTACAGAATTCCTATCGACAGTGTAAGTAAAACTCCATTAGGTATTCCTTAGCGAGTCACGCTCAAAGGAACTTATTCTCTAATAAGCACCTACATACTTGCTTTAGTGTCTCCACACAAATGATCATGAGATCAATCATCCTCATCCAATGAGCAAGCAACGATGTACCAATCTATCCGGATTCACTAATCCCCAATTTAGTAATCCATTGATTGGAAACTATTTTAGTTTTAAGCTTTCTAAGAATTTAGATCTCATTAGAATGATCATCATCATTATTCTAAAAGCTGCTACTTAAAACTACGGGTTTATCACATATTATTAAAACAAAGACCATGTAGATAATAAATGCCTTTAATAAATAATTCTTTTATTAATAAATAAATAAGATTGATTACACAGTATATGCTTTATCATCATACATGATTGGCTTGTATGCATAATACTTTCAGATTATAGCCTATAAAATCGCCCGTTTGTGGATTTCGGTCAATTTTTGTTTGGAATTCGGAAAAACTTTCTTCTGCAAAGTTGTAGAGAATTGAATTTCCTATAAAAACTCGCGAGATTTGAATTTTCTGATAAAAGGGCTATTTATTAAGAATTATTGAAGTTCAAGTTCCGAAATAATTAATTTTTTTGGAGTTTTAGTTAATTATTTTGAGAAAACGTTTTTTGCAACTAAGTTGGCCTCACATGTGATTCAAATGGGCTGAGATCAGTTGTTCAGGTGGGCTAAAGAAAATGTGAAAATATATTAATATTATATTCAATTTTCTACTTTGGTGTTCTAAGCATTTTCCTATAAATAGGTGCTTAGGTTAGAATTGAAAAACACACCAGAAACTGAAGTTTCTCTCTATTTCTCTCTCGATATATTGAGCGTATTCTTGTGAGTATACTTTGAGTATTGTTAGACGGTGCAAGTTCCCTTCATCACTATACCCGGTATTCCAGCTAGAAGTACTAATCTTTCGAGGTAAGGGATGTTATTTTATTCTCAAATGATATTATTTCTTCAATATCATTATGCTGAAATATTGGTTGAAACTTTTTATCAAATTTGGAACTTTTCCATGTCGGGCTTACTATTCATGAGTTACTATTCATGAGTTACTATTCACGAGTTACTATTCATGAGTTACTATTCACGAGTTACTATTCACGAGTACTATTCATGAAGCGTGAAGATGTTTTTTTGGGAAATTTCTATCTTTTGGTGTCGAGTTACTATTCACGATACTAAGACTATTCACGATACTATTCACTATTCAAAAAATAAAATTTCTTCTTTTTTGTCCAAAATATCTATTCGGATACTAGCTTTGATTGTATCCATGTTTTGATCATTCTTGAATTTTACACCACTATGATTATTTTTGAGGTATTTTTGAACATGGATAAAACAAAGTACGAATCTTTAATCCTTAATCCTTGTTATTTTGTTTCACCGGATTCGCTTTCTTTAAAAATATTTTTCATCATCCTCGCCTTAAATGATGATATTATTGAATATCTTTGGCCTCAGAGTGCAAAGATGAATGATTTCAAGAATATCTTTAGTCAGTAGTGAAAAGATGAACAGTGTTTAGATGAACATAACTAATCGATGAATATCTTTGGCCCAGTAGTGCAAAAGATGAATATTTGATTCCGTATGTATATTGATTGATGTTACAGGATAAAAGATGACGATGAACTTTTAAATTCATACATAGAAGATAGTAGTTTGCATTCTCTACTTAACTCTTCTAATGAATTATTATTTCCAACATGAATATTGATTTAAAATTTGTTATCTATTGTATTCTATTAGATTTTTCCTCGTTGAAGACTAACGGTAATTTGTTGTATATTATCTTAGTCATAATATTCTTTTATCGGGCTAGTTGAGCTCACCCTTTTCCTTTTTGTTCCATTTTTCTTCTCGTGAGGCGAGAATATAGCGAGTACGAGCCTGGGTATGGAATGAAGGTTTTAGAAAGAATTGTTTAGTAGTCCTCACCATTTTGTAAAATAATGTATCAATAAATGTGATGAGGATTTATTTGAGTATAGATATTGTCTAGAAGATAATATTTGTATTCAAACTCACAGTTTTACTGTTGTAATAATAAAGTTGTAGTTGTTTCTGTACCATGTATTGACATTTCAGAATGGGTGATGTATACCTATTTTGGGGGCGTCACACAATGACTGTTGAAAATGTGTGTTAATGTGAATAGGTTATGTGCTGACTGCAATAAGTAGTGCTATGTGTTATAGTATGTTATTCTAATCGAATGAATGATCTTATTAATGATAGGTTTTGGTATAAAAGATAAAACTTAGTTGCATTTTGTAAGCAGTAGACCAGGCAAGTATCCTACCTTTGCATTTCCTTTATGCAATGGACAGAAGTAAGAGAGTTTCAGAATTATATTATTATTGCACCAGATTATTAATCCTATTGTTATATATGTTATATCCGATCATTGATTATCAACATGGTACTATATGGTAATTCAGATATATATATATTCTGTTCGTTAATTTATAAATATGGTTATTCAAGTCTCCCCATTTAGATGATCATTGTATTTAATCACATTTTGATATATATATATATATATATATATATATATATATATATATATATATATATATATATACCTCTAAGCTATTTGTTCAAATTTAGACATAGATTTAGAAATATCGTTGAATATGATAAAACCTTTTTGTATCCAATCAAATTGTTTTGATTTGGATTCCCGACTATGTATGAACATCCCGAACATTGAAAAACTTTTATGCGCCCAAGGCGGAAAGGGTGAACGATAATATCGTTCTTGCATGTAGTATTGATCAATACAGGGCACATTGGGCAAATCACCCTCGTGTCCGTAAGTTATGACATAAATTCATGGATGAAGTTCGCTAAACCTTAGCGAAAATAAAAAATAATGTTCATAGATGTCACCTTAACCCTATTTATAGTCAAGACGTAGTTTCAAAAATTTGATAGAGAGTTGTTATGTTATTATTATCGGTCCAGATTACTTCATAACTTTTGATTTGTTGTAGAAGGGTAGTACGAAGAAAACATTTAATCCTTTCAGCTAATATTTATAATTGTTATTACTTGCTGGGCACTCAAATGCTCATCCTTGCTTGATTTAAATGTTTTTAGTTAAGTATGATCGGCCAGAGGGCTCTGCCAAGAACAAAAGGAAAGGAAAGCTACCCGAATAAGTTTGTGCTATATTATGTAATAGCTAAACTTAAATAAGATGATTATATTTATTATCTATCATGTAATGAAATGTTTTAAGGTCGCGTACCTGGGATTTAGAAAACTCTGATATGTTAATTAAGTTAGATATTTATGATAATATTATTATTTCCGCTCATAGAAATGGTATCGTAATGCACTGAGTTCGGGTTTCAAGTATCTGAATTTGGGGGCGTTAAAATTTGGTATCAGAGCTTTAGGGTTAGAAACCTTAGGTGGGGGTAGACCTTAGGCTATAACCTTAGAGCAGAGGAAAAAATTAAAAGTTCAAATAACTCACATAGAGTTTAAAAGGAGATGAATTGAAAAAATTCATCGCCAAACAAAAATAAAAGATAACTTAAATAAAACTATTAATTGTTGTGTATATATATTATATGCTAATCAGGATAATTTATGTGTAGATACAGATAGAAAAGGATTAGGATACCCTCATATCGTAAAGAAGGAGTCAACCTCCATAACCAAGCCAATATCAAAGCTGATAGCTGAAATAGAGGCTTTCATTGAAAGCAACTCTGATGAGGTGATTATATTGGAAAAATGTAGTATCTGACCCAACAATGATAGTATAACTGATAGGTAGAGTATAGTTAAAGAATATAAGGACAAGCTCGAGTTCTTAAACTCATATATTTGTGGTGAGTTCTTAAACTCATAATGTGTGGTAAAGTTTGACGAACTAGGTATAGTTAGGTGTGAATGGATTATTGAGGATAATGGGAATATATAGAATACTAAGCAATTGATCCTTAGTGAAGGCGTAAGAAATAAGTAGTATTAGTTTTTGTAACACCCCCTTTCCAAAATAGAAAGAGAGGTTACTCAAAACATAACAAAACTGATGAATTTAATAGCAAGGCTCAAAGCCACAAAAGAATAGTCTTAATATCTAATTAAATGTCTTAAAACAAACCATAATAAATGGCAAAATAACTAAAATCATTATTACAACTCCAAACAAACTATTGGATCACAACTAAAACAAAATATCTAAACCATTTGGATAAAAGGAAGCTCTCGCCACACTTGCCCTTGATCCCCCTGATTACCTACCGGAAGAAAAATATAGCATAAGCCAAATTCCCAGTACGGATATAGAATTCAAATAATGAACCAAAATAACTAACTCAATTAAATGAAATGAAACGAAACGAACAAAACTAACACAACGAAATGATAGGCTGAATCAAATGGTTGGGGGTTATTTCATACCAAGCTCAGAACAAAACAAAATATACCTTGCCACACAGGCAAGTCAAATAATGCCACACAGGCAAATCACACACGTTGGACCGCGAATCCAATGCATGTAAAATCAGAATGCATGTTTGGCACAAACATCACCAATCCGCAGAACATAACAGAAAACTAGGGTAGACCCATACGCCTCCCACAACAAAACACCAAATGGCCAACTCGCAATGGATCATAAAAGCGGAGCGTCGTGGGTGATCACGCAGCCACGGAAGGTGTCATGCCTCGGTGCCAAGATGACATGCCTGTGGTACCCCCACAGGTGGTTATAGCTCAGGTATACCCTACGATATTCTAACAAAAACATCATGTCACAACACATGCGACACAATATTAACACAAAGGGTTCTAATATGTACATGTTAAATTGAACCGAATCAAAAACACAAAATCTCCAAAATATATATTAACATGTACATCACTACAAATATCAAAATGAAATTTAGACATAATACACTAGTTTAAAGAGTAAAATGTGAGTTTTAATACTATGCCAAAACTAAAACTATCACAATAAATTGACAAGGAATAATCATGAGAGGCAATACTAAATTTCAAAATGAATAACGAAACAAACAAATCAAAAATAAATGAGTCTCGCTGAAAAAGTACGGAATCCGTACTTGGATTAAGCAATGTAATACCCAAAATTTAAATAAGATTATGCTAATCTCCTTCAATCCGATCTAATAAAATAAAATAAAATTTATTACAAATTTACCCATTAACAACATGATATTGTTAAATTTTGGGTATTACATTGCTTAATCCAGGTACGGATTCCGTACTTTTTCAGAAGACTCATTTATTTTTGATTTGTTCATTTCATTATTCGCTTCAAATTTAGTATCGCTTCTCATGATTATTCCTTGTCAATTTATCAGATAGTTTTATTTTGCATAGTATTAAAACTCACATCAGTACTTTTAAACTAGTGTATTATGTCTAAATTTCATTTTGATATTTGTAGTGATGTACATGTTAATATATATTTTGAGATTTTGTGTTTTTGATTCATTTCAATTTAACATGTACATATTAGAACCCTGTGTTAATATTGTGTCACATGTGTTGTGACCTGATGTTTTTGTTAGAATACCGTAGGGAATACCTGAGCTATAACCACCTGTGGGGGTACCACATGCATGTCCTCTTGGCACCGAGGCACCACACCTTCCGTGGCGGCAGGATCACCCACCACCTCCGCTTTGTGCTCATTGAGTCGGCCATTTGGTGTTTTCTTGTGGAGGCGATGGGTCGAATTTAGTTTTCTGCTCGCTCGCTCGCTGGATTGGTAATGTTTGTGCCAAACACGCCTTCCGATTTTACACGATTAGATTCGCCATCCAACGCAGTATGATTTGCCTGCGGTGGCATTATTTGATTTGCCTCGTGTGGCAAGGTATATTTTGTTTTGTTCTCGAGCTTCAGATGAAATAACCCCCAACCATTCGATTCAAATTTCTATCATTTCGCTGTGGTTAGTTTTGTTCGCTTCGCTTCACCATTTTGTTTCATTTCATTTAATTGAGTTAGTTATTTCGGTTCATTATTTGTATTTTATATCCGTACTGGGCATTTGGCTCATGCTGTGTTTTTCTTCCGACAGGTAATCAGGGGGATCAAGGGCAAGTGTGACAAGAGCTTCCTTTTATCCAAATGGTTTAGATATTTTATTTAAGTTGTGATCCAATAGTTTCTTTGAAGTTGTAATAATGATTTTAGTCATTTTGTCATTTATTATGGTTTGTTCTAAGACATTTAATCAGATATTAAGACTATTCTTTTGTGGCTTTGAGCCTTACTATTAAAATCATCAGTTTTGTTATGTTTTGAGTAACCTCTCTTTCTATTTTAGAAAGTGGGTGTTACAGAGTATGGTATCAGAGCCGACTCTCGAAAGCTCGGGTCGGGTCATCCGATCGAGTTGCCGGAGGTGGGGACACGAAGGCTGGTGGTATTATCCCACAATGGAGAGATGGAGGTCCGGAGGTGGGGACACAAAGCCAACCGATATTATCCCACAATGGGTAGAGAGGCAAAGATCTTTGGGCCTGTGTGTGTGATCGGTTCTGACGAGGACGTCATATAAGGAAATAAGTTACTACCTTTGGGCCTGTGTGTGTGATCTGTTCTGACGGGGACGTCATATAAGGAAATATGTTACTACCAATAGTACCTTCAAGTCATGACCTTTTGGGTGAGCCTGTGGTGGGCTTAGTTGATCGACGAAGATACTATCGGGCCAGTAGTTTGAAGCCTTATTTTGATGGATTTAATTCGATTCGGACTTGGGATTTGACCCAAGATTTGTTTCGGACTCGGGATTTGACCCGGGTTGTTATAGTTTTACTTGAATATGTATGATTATATGATGCGTATATGATAGGTATGTGGGTATAATGTAATATTCTTAACTTTTGTATGAGTTATGGCAGCGAATTCTGACTTTTGAGTCACAAGGGGATAACGGATGTTTAGAGCAGTATGTGCTATGGTATGTCAAGCGCTATGAATATGAATCTATGTTGGATTAATGAAATAAGTTGGTATAAAGATAGTAGTTATTTATCTGAACAATGGTTAATATAGCAAACCAAGTTTTCAAAATATAATATTTTGAATATATGATTATTTGAGTAGAAAATTTCGTGTTATAGAAGGTAAATCGATAAAAGATCAATTATGATCAGATAATGCCGCCAAGACGCAAATGAAACCAAAGGGTAGAAGAACCTGTCAACAAAGCTGGAGGATAACCAGACCCGATGCAGAATTTTGCGAATATGGTCGCTCAAGATATGTAGAATGGAATGCCAGCCGCGGGAAATCAGCCAGACAATTGATTTGTGAACTTTAAAGATTTTAAGGCCGTAGGACCGTCAGGATTTAGAGGGTCAACTGACCCTGTAGAAGTAGTTGTGATAGGTAGGGTAATGGAGGGGCAAAAGATAGGTTTTGCCACCTATACGATGAAAGGAGAGGCGAATTTTTGGTGGGAGTCAAATCAAGCTAGAGCTAGAGAAGGGAGTAGGATTAGAAAAAGGAAAGGAGATAATTCCAGGAATACCGAAATTAGGTCAGGAGGGGAAAGAATAAGGTTGTGCAGTGTGGAAATTGCGGAAGGAATCACTCGGGAGAGTGTCTTAAAGGTAAGTTAGTGTGTTATAAGTGTGGGCAGAAGGGACATATCTCTCCCAACTGCCCCAATCGTAGGATGAATAGAGGGTGTTTCAGGTGTGGATCAACGGAGCATAAGGTGAAGGACTGTCCGAAAAGAAGAAGGGATGCAGGAAGTGTGATTACGAAGAAAAGTAGCGGGACGCTGGCGACAACGGGACCAACTTCAACAAATAACCTAACAGAATCAACTGCAAGAGTCTTTAGCATGATCGTTCAAGATACCGTGGCAGATGGGGATGCGACTCCAGGTATTATTCGAATCAAATTTTATTTTCT
This sequence comes from Panax quinquefolius, assembly GCA_020205615.1. NCBI lineage: Eukaryota > Viridiplantae > Streptophyta > Magnoliopsida > Apiales > Araliaceae > Panax > Panax quinquefolius. The sequence continues at coordinate 67,660,219 of CM035152.1, read as the reverse complement.
TATATATTTTTTCGTATATATATAGTAAATTATTTTATAAAGAAATTTTGAAGGAGGAATTTGAGTTCTATTAGAAATCAAATTTCTGTTTAAGCAGATAGATAAACTTTATACTGAATAGTTAAAGATCAGTTCGATCAATTATGATCGAGATCTACTTGCAATGTCTGTGTATGCTATTTTCCTTAGTGTCTATAGGTTTTAAAGCGGTGATTCCGGGGACGGAATCCTTATAAGGGAGGGTGAATGTAATAACCCAATATTTTTAATAAGAAATTTTGCGATTTAATTTTTTTTCCTATATATATAAAGGTGGGAATATGTGCAAAGTAAAGTGTATGTATCTATGTGATAAATAAAAATATTTATTAGATGTAAATAAATTCTTTTAGACTTATTGATCATTATAGATTATATTCTTATAATAAATTAATTTTGTAATAAAATATTTATTATTTATTTTCCATGAAAATATAATTATTGTATACATGATATGATTATTAGGATTATTATGATATGTATTTTATTATATTGGTTATGTTAATTATTGTAACTTAATTAATGATGGTATGTATGAAGGTTATGTCAGATATGAATTCAAAACCCTAAGTCTGGATTTTGAATAAGGAATGAGAATAATAATATAATATTATTTATATTTCAGTGATATAAATATGCCTGATATGTGAGTAATGTTAATTTATAGATCAGTTATAGTAAAACAACACAAACCCTAGCATTATTGATAAACTATGGTACAGAAGTCTGTAATGACTGTAAGATTTGTTAAGTTGTGTGTTATGTAATTAATGACCTTTATTATGTTTTATGTTAATTAGGTAAACCCTAATGAATATCTAGAAATCCTAATTACTAAATTAGAACCCTCATTGCTAAGTTATAAACCCTAAGTATTAATTTAACAAGGTTAATGGTAATTAATTGCTAATTTACAAAACCTAAGTGATTAGGAAACCTAGTGTGATTAGGGAACCCTAATCAACATTTTTAGAAACTAAGATTTCCATTTTTGCCCTTAATACACAATTCTAGAAAATAAGCTTATAAAACCCAGGGGTTAAACCCTAAGGGTCAAACCCTAAGGGTTAGAAATGAATTGATAACTTTGCCACAAAAAGTAAGCACCAAAATGACGTAATTGCCCTTGTTATTATTTTAATGAGGTGGAGTGTAGATCTAACTCTAGTAAGGAGTTGGTGACCAACTCTAACTAGCCATGCGGTCTAGAAGTAAGCTTTAATCATTCAATCTCAACCATCTTGCATCACAAGTACACTAGATTCAAGTATTATATAAAGATTATGAGAGAGAGAAAGAATGTCATATTCAAGCCTCATTTGATCACAACACTCAACCAAAACCCTCTCAACTTTAAACATCCGAATTTTCTTGCTAGACCAGTCACTAATCAAGCCCCATTAACACTTGTAGCAGATCAGAAGCATTAGATCAAGATTTAGTTCATAGAAAGGTATAAAAACCCTAAACCTAGAAATCCTTATGATTCATAATAATCTTTGTGTTTATATGTTTAAAGTTGTGTAATAGGATCTTATTGAGTGATCTGGGTTGTTATAACTTAGATCCATAACACACCAGGTACGTACGTCAATTTCGAGGACGAAATTTCATAAGGAGGGGAGGTTGTAAGATCCCAAATTATTAATAAATGAAATTTATTTTCCTCTATTTATTATTTTGAAATAGTAAGGGTTGATTTGATTAATGTGGATAGTTATGGGTAAAATACGCAAATATTTGAATAAGCAAGTGGTTATAAAATATTCATTATTGTTTGGGAATATTCGTTTGGTCGTGGAATATTCGCATCTGTAGGGGAATATTTGTGCACGACTTGCGCATCTTTTGTGGGCCCCATAATGGAAAGCGATTGGATGAAGAAAACGACAAATATAAGTTGTTTATAAATAACTGCGTAGTTATTATCAAGTATTATCTTGTTGGAATACCCGTGGTTAAAATACACTAATACGGCGTTGTTGAACAAAGAAGACACTTCAGATTACACCAATTATTGATTCTTACGTAAGAAAGCACTACTCAATAATTATTACAATGAATTACTATTCAAGATTTTATTTTATTGATTTAATAATTCTTTGCGTTGATATTTTATATTGTCATTGTTTCAATAATTGTCATTACACAAAGATTTTCCATTATCGAGCAATAATTCATATTATCTGAATAATATTATTGGATAACATTATTGGCAATGTCTAGAAAGTTCCGTCTAAGGAGAGGTTTGGTCACCTAATCAAGGCGCCAAGAAGAGAGAGATCATTATTGAAAGCCCCTCTTTCCGGGAACTACCGGTTGTCAAGATCTTGTGATTCTCGTAATATGATTTGTGAATAATTAATTATTGATTTATATGATGAGGAAAATATTGATTTTATGTGGATATAGATGGAGAAAATTTTTAATGTGACAATTGTTGAAAATTAATATTTTATTTTTTTCTGATAAAATAATTCATTTAAATATATTATTTTAATAATATATTAACGGTGATATTTTTATAATGAATGTGGGATATATGAGTATATGAGGAGGAAGAGTATTTTTTGTGGCATTAAATGTTTAACACATATTTTGTGTGTTGGTGGACACAATTATTGACCGAAATTTGATTATAGCCTGTAAAATCGCCCGTTTATGGATTTCGGTCAATTTCTGTTTGGAATTTGGAAACACTTTCTTCTGCAAAGTTGTAGAGAATTGAATTTCCTATAAAAACTCATGAGATTCGAATTTTCTGGTAAAAGGCTATTTATTATGAATTATTGAAGTTCAAGTCTCAAAATAATTGATTTTGGAAGTTTAAAATATTTAAAATAGGAAAAACGTTTTTGGAATGTTTAGGTGGCCTCATTTAACATGTGTAGGAGCTGAATTCAGATGGCAAGTATGCGTATGAGGTTTTGGAAAATATATATTAATATTATATTAAATTTTCTACTTTGTGTTCTAAGCATTTTCCTATAAATAGGTGCTTAGGTTAGAATTGAAAATCACACCGTAAAAGCTGAAGTTTTCTCTCTATATTATCGAGCGTATTCTTGTGAGTATTTTGAGTATACTTTGAGTATTGCTATATGGTGCAAGTTCAAGTCATAGCCTATATCCTGTGTTTATTTAGAAATCTTGCCTTTTCGAGGTAAGGATGTTATTTTATTCGAAAATGATATTATTTCTTCAATATCATTATGCCGAAATATTGGTTTGGAAAATTTTATCAAATTTGAAACTTTTTCATGCTCGGGGTTACTATTCATAAGTTACTATTCATGAGTTACTATTCACGAAGTTACTATTCATGAGTTACTATTCACGAAGTTACTATTCATTTAGTACTATTCACGAAGCGTGAAGATGTTTTTTTGTAAAATTTCTATCTTTTGGTGTCTGAGTTACTATTCACGATACTACGACACTATTAACGATATCTGACACTATTCACGAATACGCAAGACTATTCAAGAAAAATGAAATTTCTTCTTTTTGTCCAAAATATCTATTATGGATACTAGCTTTGATTGTATCCATGTTTTGATCATTCTTGAATTTTACTCCACTCGATTACTTATGAAGTATTTTTGAACTTGGATTGTTTAAAATACTGAATCCTTAATATTTGTTCTTTTGTTTCACCGGATTCGCTTTCCTTTAAAATATTTTTTCATCATCCTCACCCTAAATGATGATATTCTTGAATATCTTTGCCCAGATAGTGCAAAAGATGAATGATTTCTTGATGAATATCTTTGGCCGTAGTGCAAAGATGAACAGTGTTTTAGATGAACATGATCGATTAATGAATATCTTTGGCTCAGTAGTGCAAAGATGAATATTTGATTCCAGATATATATTGATTGATGTTACAGGGATAAAATATCGACGATGAACTTTTAAATTATTATATAAAAGATAGTAGTTTGCATTCTCTACTTAACTCTTCTAATGAATTGTTGTTTCTGCTGCAGTTGTTGATTTAAAACTGGTTGTCTATTGTATTCTATTAGATTTTTCCCTGTTGGAGACTAACGATAATTTGTTGTATATTATCTTAGTCATAATATTCTTTACTGGGCTAGTTGAGCTCACCCTTTTCCTTTTTGTTCCATTTTTCTTCTTAGGAGACGAGAATGTAGCGAGTACTAGTCGGGTTATGGAATGAAGGTTCTAGAGAGAGTTGTTTAGTAGTCCTCACCATTTTTGTAAAATTAATGTATCAATAATTATGATGGGGATTTATTTGGGTATGTATATTGTCTAGAAGACAATAATTGTATTTAAACTCACAGTATATATGTTGTCATATTTTGCACGACAAATGTATTAATAAAGTTGTAGTTATTTCTGTACCATGTATTTGGCGACCCAGAATGGGTTGGATGGAATGGACCTATTTTGAGGGCGTCACAATTATTATACATATCGAGTTGTGGGAGTTATTAAAACTTTGTTTTCAGAATGACTGATGAAGGACTATATAGATTAGGAGCCCTGATAAGTTTGTATAGTCTAAGTATGGTTGGTATTGGGAAATCCATACCCGTTGATTTCTGTTGTAGAACTTGGGGGTATGATCTTGATTTTGATCGTGAAGATGAATTTGAGAAGGTTAAGATGAAGTATGAATAAGAGGAATTAGGAAAGCCATAGAGTGCTAAGCCACGCTAGCGCTAAAAAAAAGATGTCGCACCGCAAGACCTTACCGTACGACTGGGAGGTGTAGAGAAGAGATTATCTCAGTTAAAGTATTAAAGAGGATAGTTATTAACAAGATTGGATAGGAATGACTTGGGAAAGGAGTAAGCAAAGTGGGCGAGAGTTGAAGATGTATGGGTGAAGGCTTCTAAATGCATAGATCGTGTTGAGGACAAGTTGAAGAAGGCCAAGCAATGGATAGGGCACGTGATTTAGTCTTCCACTTTCCTATTCAGGTTGAGGATTATCTTTGGTATACAATGGATCGTAGGACAATGATTCGTATCATAGAGCAAGAACGCAATGAAGTTATACAATGTGGAATGTTATTGTAGATTGCGGGGAAAAAACATTAAGATTATATATAAATCATGATGAAAATTAATAAGATATAAATCCTGACTTTTGAAATAAATAGTGGGATATGATGAAGTAATCCTGGAATTTTATTATTGCAGAATAAATGATATAAATAGTAGTGAGGCAATTTTTTTTATGTTTTAGAGTAATAAATGAATAACAATAGCATTGTTTCTTAAGATATATTATGTGTTATCTAAAAGTGGTTGAGATAAGCTTAAATGTTTTGATACATGAATGAATGATGATCTAATAATGCAAATTTTAAATCGTAAGATGCCACCTAGAAGAAGACAACATCGTCAACAGACCCCCGAGGAATATACATACAATAATGAAACTGACGCCAACTCGGTGCCGCAGTTAGTGAACTTGTTGGCCGAAGCACTTGCAAATCAACTGAATTCCTGGTTGTATAGTCAAATCTCAATGTTTCAACCGAATTTGTTTAGAACAGAGCTAAAGAGGATGATTGTCGTTGATGGGGAAAGTAATATGCTGACATACAATTAAGAGAAGAGGGAAAAGAAAGGTGAAAATCGAGATAAGGCAGGAGGTAGCAGTAGGGGTAATGTTCAGAAAAGAAAGTGGAACAAAAATGTCACCACTGGAAATCAATAAGGGAATGAGAAGAAGAAAGTGGTGGCGTGTAGCAACTGTGGAAAGAGACACGTGGGTGTTTGTTTGAAAGGAAAGAGAGTGTGCTTTAATTGTGGCTTAAAGGGCCACATTGCACCAAAATGTCAAAGTCCGAGGAAGGGAGCCTGCTTCATGTGTGGATCGAAGGAGCACTTGGCTCAAGGTTTCCCAAAGAAAGCGACAGGAAAAGCAAGTGGATGCAAGGGGGGCAGTGGCAAGCTGGTTATTGTAGAATCACTTCTGCCGAGTCGACCAACTGAATAATCATCAAACATGACGATGCAGGAAGCAATGCAAGGTATGGTTCCGATCAGTTATCTATTTGAATGCATGTTATTTAATTTAAGTGCCACTTGTTAATTTATGCCTGATGAATTTGCTTAGAAATTAGGTATGCTTTGTGAAGAGTTAGACTATTCCCTAAATATAGAAAGTGTGAATAGTTATTCCTTTTAAGTTGATGTGTAGAATTGCTATATGGGTATTAAAGGCCACGTAATGTCAATAGATTTATTTCCAATTTGATTTGGGAAACTCTGAGGTTGTTAAACCATGTGGTGATAAGTGATTGTTATAGAAAGTGAGTAAACCTTGTGACTCCGAGGAAGTCATAGGTAGTATTTTATTTTTTTAACTTTTTTTAGTTGCAGATCACCTGTACGGTAGAGTTATTTATCGATGTTGTAAGTGGAGAAGTTGTTAAGGAAATTGTGTGTGGGATACGCGAAGTTCAAGATAGCCACTTCATTATCTAACTTGACGAGGAAATCAGTGGAATTTATATGGGCAGGAAATTATGAAGCGAATTTTCAAGAATTGAAGAAAAGTTAAGTATGTGCCATGTTGTCTTTACTAGATAATACAGGAAAATTTGTGTTGTATAGCGACACATCGTATAATGTATTAGGCTGTGTGTTTATGCAGGACGACAGGGTCATTTCATACGCATCGCGTTAATTAAATTTTTTTGAGAAAGGGCATCCGACTCGCGATCCAGAGTTAGAGGTAGTAGTGATTGCCTTGAGGATTTAGAGGTGTTATTTTTGGGAAATAGTGTGAGATATAAACAGACCATAAGTATCTAAAGTATATCCTCTCATAGAGATATTTAAACATGCGTCAGAAGTTATAGTTGAAATTGATCAAGAATTATGACTGCAAAATCCTAAACGAATGTGGTTGCCGACGTCTTAAGAGAAAGGTAGTAGTTATTTTTGTTATCTTTGCAAGATGTGTTCATAATAGAAATGGTTAAGTGGTGGTAGGAAGTAAGATATCCAAAATATTCAAAGGAGAAGCTGTTCAGATGGAAAACCATACAATTTTGCTGGACAGAGTAAAGAAATAGTAACTCCAAAATGAAGGTGTCAATTCAAGATTGATATTAAAGGGAGGCTGAATGTTGAAAGAATAAACTAGGTTTCGTCAGTATCAAGAATTGAAGAGGAAGCATGAATATATATTGTGTCTTTGATAATACTTTTGGTGGCAAGATATGGTGAAAGATTTCATGATATGTCAAAGTTAGCATATTACCTATCGATCAGTGTTCGAAGTTATATGTTAATGAAATTGTTTACAGATACGGTGTTTCTGTATCAATCGTGTCGAACCGAGATTCACGATTCCCATCGAATTTTCAGAAAAGTTTGCAAGAACGCGTGGAACGCAGTTAGAAATAAGTATGTCATATCGTCTGCAAATCAATTGGCAAACTAAAAGGAAATCCAGACATCGAAAGGTATGCTAAGCGCACGAGGAGTTATAAATAATGTGATATGAGGAGCTCGTATTGAGCATGTTAAGGGAAAGTTAAGAATAAGTTAAGTGTAAAGCAATGTTAGGTGGGATTTCAATTGAGGACTCATATGGTGACTAAATCGTATAAACCTTTGTATGGGCAGAGGTTTTGTGCATGTACTTGGTCTATCACATTGATAATCATTGGAATATCAGTGTCGCGCTATCAATGTATATATGGTGGAAAGGTGATTCTTTTCTCATGTATATATTTGATAGTTAGAGGCTTTTTAGATTAGTTTCGGTTCTTAAAACTAAAGCATATGGTAAGTTCTTGACTCATAATCATATGGTATATTTTGAACCACTCAACGAATGGACGCCTATGGTCTGACTAGGATAAGTTCCTAAACACATATGATTATGGTAAGTTCTTGGATTTCCAAAGTGTGGTAAGTTTGATGAACTATATTGGGTATAAAACGGTTATAGTATAGGGAGCATTGATGAAGTTGAGAAGAGATAGCCTTACCTCTACAGTTAGAGCGTATTCCCAATGTTTTTCATGTTTCGATGATATGATCGAACAAGCCCGATAGCAATCATGTGATCAAGTACGAATCGTTATAGTTTGATAAAGGTGCAAGTTAACAGAAAAGAACAAGTTCTCAAGAAAAAAGTGATACATTTTGTAAGGTAATGTGAAAGGACCACAATGCTGAAGAAGCTACGAGGGAACTCAAAAATAAGATGATGAAAAGTTATCCTGAATCATTTGTGTAATTTGTGTCTTCGATTCTGGGGACAGAATCTTTTTAAAGGAGAATAATGTGACGAATAAATTGTTTGAGTTGTGATTCTAGGGACAGAATCCTTGTAAGGAGGGAAGGATATAACAATCCAAGAATTTATTTGTAATTTAAAATATTTATTAAATTAAATAAATATATTATTGATGTGATTGCTATTAGTAAATAATTGTCAATTAAATTTATTAGATAATACTGTAATTTAATTTAATAGTTAGAGAGTTGTTAAAGACAACATGAAGTGTTTTATTGCTATTTTTATTTAATAATTTAAAGTGTTATGTGAATTTATTAAATAAAATTATAATGAGAGATTATAATTTTGTGACATTTGGACTAAGTTGGAAATTTATTTAGTATGTTGTAATTAGTTTATTTAACTAAGAATGGATAAGAAAATCCAACGAAATAATATGGGACTATAAGCTATAGTATAAATTGTTTATTAAAATAAATTAATGTAGTTTTAAATGGAATTACCCAAACGAGGCTTAAATATATTAAGTCTTTATTTTTAAAAGTATTTACAAAATAAAGCCTTATGGCTTTTGAATTTTAATTTAATTTTAAAAAAAAGTAATAAAAAATATAATTAATATTTTTATAACTGATATACGTTTAAGCTTTATAACTATTTTTTTTAATATGCATATTATGGCTATCAGTTTATTATCTTTACGCATAAGAGTTAGTGGGTTTTACGTGAAAAGAGAATTGCCTTATACTGAGAAAGAAAGAAGAAAGTTATAGAGAAATTTGAGAGAGTTTGAGTGAGGGTTGAGAGAGCATTCCAGAGATTTTCAAGCAAATTTCTATGTTTTAGCAAGGATTACCAAGAAATTAAAGGTATACTTCCAAAACCTTAATATTATATATATAAATATTTTATGTTCATGAGTTTTACATTTTCTGTGAATTCAAGTTGGATGAATTATAGTTGTACATACTGAATTGTTGAATTGTGTGTAATTGTGATGTTAGAATTAGCATTTAGACAAGGAATTAGTGTGCTAATTACGTTAAAAAGGAAGAAACTAATTACAGTGACTATATGTATATATATGGCTTATGAAAGTTCCAAAGTTAATAGTTAATTTGTAAACTAATTTGTAAATTGAGTCTTGAATATGTTAATTCAGTAAGAAATGAAGAAAACGTAGTTTGAATGAGTTAATTTGGTGTAGAATTGTGATCTCAGTGTTAATTTTTGTCAAGGATGTTAAAAATGGAGATTTTAGTATAAAATATGGAATTTGAGGTATTAAATTAATTGAAGTTGTTGTTTAATTGTTATAAATTAGAATATAAATTAGGACCCATGTTTATATAAGTTTTATATCATTTGGGTGAGTTTAAATTGCTATTTTGTGGATGAAATTCGTGATAGTTAGGCTAAATAGAGTCTTTGGAAAAAGGCTGCGAAGTTTACGTACTCATACACCAACATAGCGATTCTTGCGTTAGTGTCAAGGCCGAAAATCTGGTGCTAATTCTTGCCATTCCCCTAGGCTTAAGTATGACGCAATTGCCACACCCCGATCGTAGGAAGCGATGATACATGTTACTTATGCAGACCTTAAAGACCCATGACAACTTAGTCTAATGGTATATTAATGTGTTGAACATGTAATTAAGAGACAAACACAGAATTGTATCATGTAATTAGTAATTCCAAAGTTGTAAAAAGATTAGTAAGTTATGAAAGCGATACGTTATGATCTAAGGTACACAATGAATAGTGAATAAGTGTTGTGAAGTTAACACTTGTGATTTTTGAAATGCATATGGTGTAAAGTAAAATTTGTACTACACTAACAAGTTCAACTAAAAGTGAGTTCTATTTTGGAAAGTGGATGTTTGTATATCTAATAGATGTTATGATTCTAATAATATGTTTACGTGAACGTGAGTTTTAATTTAATATCTTACACACGAGGCAAGTTCCATAACCTATGCTACTTTATTATTCAATAAGGTCTACTTTTCGCTGTGATGTTATACTTACGCAAGTTCTCTATCTCTAATCTCTTATTGAGCAAATAAGTTATTATTGTTACGCAAGTTTCCTAACCATACTTTAACGTTATGCAAGTTTCTTGAATCTATTATTTAATTGAACAAGTTCTCTAACCCTAACTTTTCATTTTTCAAGTTCCTATCCGTAACTTGTTATTGTTATGCATATTCTTTAATTTTGAATTATTGTTGAGTATGCTTTTCTTTGAGCTAGTTAATTAATCTTTACTCCTTCATTTCAAGCGAGGTGATTATTTTAGAGTTACACAATAGTGTTAAAATGTTTTCACAATACATAGTACAAAGGGATGATCACCTGGAATACGAGATGATGGTCCACATAGCCGTTTAGACTGTTAAAGGTTACAGTAGAAACACCTGTTAACCTAGGACATATAAGATGATTATGCTCAGTTGGACTGTTAAAGGTTAAAGTAGCAATACTTGACAACCTATAATATAGTTCGTGGTCTTGTGACCCTCAGTGTACTTTTTTGATGATTGATATATGTTGTTAACTTAAAATTCATTATTCCTTTGAACTTATAGCTTTTGAATTAGAGTTTATTGTTCCGGTAAGAGTACTTTATCGTTGAAAGCTCAGTTAATTGTTATTATTAGAATTTTATTGTATAATATCCTTCTTGTGGGCAATTATTTGCTCACTCTTGCACAAAACAATGCAGATGAAGTTAAAAAGTTTGAAGAGCTTTCTACAAGCAAGGTCAAGGTCAAAGTGCTTAATTAGATGATGTTTAATTTACCTTATATTTATGAAGTTTATGTAATAGATTTTATTATGATTATATTTTAATATTCTGCTGATGATTGTAATATTAAAGGTTAGATAGCCTGGGATTTATTTGAGATTATGTAACCCTATAATGGGAGATTTATTATTTAAATTATGGGTAGTTAGTTATGATTTAATTGGACAGTGAACACCAAATCTGTGGGATTGAAGTATCCAAATTTGGGGGTGTCACATTATGACCCTTATAGGTTTGAGATGCAGAGTTGCCCTGGATGAGATCTCCTCTGGGCATGTAGTCTCCACGCATTTTCTGATTGACAGATTTGGGTCCTTGGACAGTTATGTGTAGTACTTCGGGGATTTCACCACTTCGGAGAACAATTGGCTTACTGCCAGAGTAGATGTACTCTTGATGCTCCTGGTGGCTTATCTGTATATGTCATTGTATATGGACCATTTAGACATCGGCGTGATTATGGCAATGCGGCCTCTCCAGGAGGGACATACCATTATACCAATGATTCTGGCAGACCTTGAGGTCGGCCACGTGTAGACACTTGAAATTTTCTGCACACCTATTACTAACATTGCAGGAGGGAAGATTCGTCTTTCGAAGATAACCCTGGAAGACAGCTAACATCAATTTCGGATACTACTAGAAGTTCAGTCTCAACCCCGGAACACACACTGGGAACATCAATTCCAACCTCGGAGATAACCTCGAGGTTCGTCCTTAGAGATAACCCCAAGGAATGCCATTGCAGTTTCGGCGATAACCCCAAAATGCTTATTTCAAATGCGATCAGCTTCAATCTCAGACCTCCTGCTGAGGCACTCATACCAAAGACCCAGAGCTAACACCGGAAAGACAGGTACACTTATAGATGACCTTGCGGAATTTAAACACTTGCAGTAGTCTAATCTCAGATGTAACCCTGAGCAACGTCAGCTATCAGCCTAAACTGGAGATAACCCCGATGAGGAGAAAAATTGTCATCCTACCACCTCAACCCATGCGCGTCATCTCAACACTTCATACATACATATATACAACAATGTCCCACAAGAGCCAAGGAGTTCCAATCCCAAGTGACTATTACGCGTGGCAGCACACTGGATAGAATTTGAAGCTTGAAGACCATGGGCATGGTCCCCTCTTCCTGACTTCGTACAACCTCTAATCCCATGTCATTGCATAACTCTCGATAAAAGCAGTCCGAAGATGGTCTTATACACCTCGTTCGGATGCTCAGATTGAAGTTCTGCAAATTTGAGCGAACATCACAATGCACGTACTTCGAGACGACGGGACTCATGAAGTTGAGTAGCTCGGGCAACAGTGCATCTGCGCTGCTGACGCCGCAGATTACCCTTACGGCCACCAGCTCTATAAATATAGAGCTTGGGGTGGCCATTTTGAAAAAAGAAAAGGCGAGGAAGCCCTGTCAATTTTGCTCTATACACACCCCATATTGAGTGCTTTCTCATTTTAAACACATGTTATCTCACATATAGCTATATTTTTATCGGCGGGAGCTGAGTGTTTATCCATCTAGAGTCATAGAAGCCTGCATTAGTAGCCCACTGTAAGCCTTCTCACACTTTATAAAGCCTTTCTCTTCATCTTTGCACACACTATTCTACACATTGAGAGTCGTGTTGTGTGTGTATGCCTTTACTTCTATCAAGTGGTTTTCATTTATGTCTGTATATATATACTTATATATAAATATATTTATATATGGACTAACATTATCGAGTTATGCCTTGATAGAGCCTAGACCTATGTCTGGAGCGTTTACTTTCTTATATATATATATATATTTATATATATATATATACTTATATATATATATATAAATCGTTGTCGACTCATCTAATGAGCCTGGATTTTACATCCGGAGCATTTACTGCTATATATATATATATATATATATATATGACCTGTTGTCGAACTCTGTTCGATGAGTCTGAATTTTATATTTGGTGCGTTTACTGCTTATATATATATTTATAACGATAAATCGCCAAAATGATAAACCGAGCCGGGATTAAGAAACATCCTGTGCGTTTACCTCTTATATATATATATATTTACATTTCTGTCAGGCTTGGAGTTTACTTCGAGGCCTTTTACTTCTTTATTTACATTTAATCCCGCCTGGAGTTTACTTCGTGGCGGTTGATCGCCTTTACTACTTTATTTACATTTAGTCATGCCTGGAGTTTACTTCGTGGCGGTTGATTGCATTTACTGCTATATTTACATTTCTGATCCCTTATGGAGTTGCTTCATGGTGGTTGGTCATGTCTGTATATATATTTATTTACATCTTTTATATATATAATCGCCATCGCTTTTATATAAATCATGGCATCATGTGAGCCTAGAATCATGTGATCACAGATTCACCATCAATCTAGATTCGCTTCTTGGATGGACATTTTTAGTCAGAAGCGACTTGTACATTATTTACTGGTGTCTAAATTTCCTTAGATGGTCATTCATGCCCATGAGGAGTTCGACGCTGCTGTGTATTATTTTCTCGAAGATGCCTCGCATCTCGAAAATAAAAGCAAACAAGCCGAGCATTTAATAATAAAATGGAAGTATGAAAAGGTCTTAATTACTATTGAGCATGTGGTTTAAAAACCTCTTTACAAAAACTTCATGCATATATCATGTTTAAAACTGAATTTTTCTATAAATTCAAACCCTTTATATATAGGTGCGAACGAGGTCTCTCACTACTTCCAAATAAATATCACATTTATCTACACACACACAAATTCATATAACAGTTTCTTGAAAAGTGGCGGTCACCGTGGCAACACGGATGTCGGGGGGTGCCTAACACCTTCCCTCCGTATAATCAAGCCCCCGAACCCAAATGAATCTTGGTTTCACAGACCCGTTTAGCAGTTTCACATCACTAGGTCAATGTGCAAACCTTTTCTCGGTTGCGTTGGTGCAACCAGTTAAAAACACCAACTGGCGACTCTTAAAGTCAAATCATCGACATTATACATGTCGGACCTTTTTCACTTGTTTTTTCAAACAAATCTCACATAACATGAGAACACCAAAGAATAAGTAACGAAAAGGTACAAATAAAAATCCCGACGTCGATAAGTGGCGACTCTGCTGGGGATTCCAGTAAGAGGGCATAAGCCGCTATTACAAGCTTTTCAAAACTGTTATATGCTTGTGTGTAAATGTTGCATTTACATTTATGATGAATGTGTAAGAATGCATTTACTTACTGCACTGCAAAATATCTATCTGTGATATTAGTGCTTCACACATGTCATTATTTTCATAAATGGCGAGACACGTTTTATGTGAATATATGTTGTGTGGTTCCTCCACCAGGAGGCTATCCTGTCGGTGTTTGATTACCGGACTCATAGGGAGACTAATTCCAACGAGGCTCAGGAAAGGAACCACTTAGATTCGCTCTAGTTGAAAGACTGGATTAACTTCCCGTCAAGTAGATTGCGATGATCTGGGGACCCTAATGCCAAAAAGCCGCGAAAGTAGCCCTAAGATAGGTCAACCTCTGATAAACCAAATGTGGAGGAAAGTCTCTTCATGCTTTCCATTTTCAATTACTTGTAAAAGCATTTACTTGTAATTTTATTCCATGTTCATCTTTATGTAATGGAAAATATGAAAAATATTTGTGCATACATAACATGTTATCAAATAACGCCCGTTTTTGCAGGATGATATTCCTAAAATGGACACATAATGATAGCATTTTTATTATCCCTAAGACTAAACTACATAAGTCTTTTGTACAAAAACAATTGGGCATGTTACCTGCTCAAAATCCAAAAAGGCCACGAGCCTACAACCAATCATGTCTTCTTCTGACATGTCTAATGCCGTTTCTCGAGAAGAATTTGACGAATTAAGTAAAAAAATTACAAATTTGACTGTTCTGCTGAAACAATTGCATCAGTCTACTCAGGGTACAAAGATGCCTACACATATAGAATCCTCTGCACAAGGAGGAGCTCAAGGTTTGGATAAAATAAATCCAGAACCTTAGTTGGATACGACCAACAAAGACCCTGAAAACACCCATCTCAAAGGAGATCCAGACACCGGTGATATCAGGAAGAAGGTCCTCCAAATGGAGGAAAGTATTCGTGCTCTCAAAGGGATTGGAACACATGGAAGTGTTTCATATGCTGACCTTTGCATACCCTGGTGTTCATTATCTAGAGAAATTCAAATCCCCTGACTTTGAAAATTATGATGGATTAGGGGATCCTTACACACATTTGAAGGTGTTCATTATAGAACTTGGATATTATGCGGAAAATGAGAAGCTCGAAATGCAACTATTCCAGAAGAGTCTAACTGGAAAAGCCCGTTCATGGTATACCAGATTAGACAACTTAAAGATCCATAACTAGGAAGAACTAGCTCACGCCTTCCTCACACAATATAGTTTTCAATCTCAGATGGCTCCTGACCGGTACCAGATTACCAAGGTCAAGAAACAGTCTAATGAGTCTTTCAAAGAGTTTACTCAAAGGTGGAGGCGCCTTGCTGCTCAAGTTATTCCCTCCATGGCGGAGTCAGAAATGGTCATGACTTTCATAGATATACAGGAAGCTCTTTCTATGAGAGAGTCTTAACTGGTATTGGCAAACCATTTTCTGAAATTATCAAGCATGGAGAGATGGCTAAGATGGGATTGAAGTCAGATAAGATTCAAGACCTAGCCGCTCTTAAAGTAGTTGCCGAGCACATCCAGTCCGGATCTTTTGGAAACAACCCCAGGAGGGTCCATAAAAAGAAAGAGGAGGATGTTTCCTTGATTCTACAAGGTCAAAAAGGCAGTCATAATATGCCTATACAGAGGAGAAACTACTCCCCTTTCTAAGCACAATCTTCATACCCTCCATTGCCTAAATGTGGAGAAGCAAAGCTCCCTCGAATGTTCACACCCTTAGGGGACTCGCTCGAGAATATTCTTGCGCTTCTGACTACTCAGAAGAAAATCACACGTCTTCTTCCACTAGCCAACCCTAATGGTAGCGGTTTCAATGCTACTTGGAAGTGTGCTTATCATGCCGGGGCACCTGGACATGATACTCAAGATTGTTGGGCCTTGAAACACAAGATCCAAGATTTGATAGACAACGGTGAGATCGTGGTCACCAAACCAGATCAACCTCATGTGCAAGACAACCCTCTTCCTCAACACAAAGAAGAAGAGGTCAACATGATTAGTTGGAGCACTAGACAAAGTTCCAATTTTAATGGTGAATCATCCCAGACCATCAAAGACGGTGTTGACAAATGGGATTATGCAAAGTTCCAATTTGTTATGGAACAAAAGATGAAATCTCTTTGCAAGAAAATTGAGCAATTGGCAGAACTAGTGACCCATCAGCATCAAGTCACGCGCCAGTTAGTCAGTCAGGAGCATGCCTATCTCCTTCCTTTTGTTATGAATGCTCCACCATCACCTTCAGAAAGCGAAGCTATGGAGGATATGGTTGCAAAGAGAGCAAATGCTAAAGCCCGTCGGGATTTTGCCAATCAAAAGGAATTTATAATCTATAGAGGAAATATTTCCGATGTTAATCAACGAAAGAAGAATTACCTCCCTTCTACCTCCAATTAATCCCCATTCAAGACGGTTCAACTCTAATGGAGAATGTCAATATCATTCACATTCTCGCGGTCACAGCACAGAAGAATAATGGGCACTTTGCCACCTTATTCAGAATTTAATTGATAGCGGTGTCCTGCAGTTAGCAGACGACGACACTGTTCAACTCGAGAGTGGGAATACCTGTCCTACCAAATGGAAGGGATCAGTAGCAGTTATATCCGCTGAGGCTGATGAGACTGTCAAATCATTTTTCATACAAGCAATTCAACTCAAAGGAGCTGACATTCCTTTGAAAGTGGTCGCACCAGAGCCAATTTCTTTACCCTTTAGACCACAGTATCATGTTGTCAGCTTACACAAAGTTGCATGGAATTATGGAGAACCTGAAGGATCCACATCTCATACTACTACTATAGTGTCGAAGGAAAATCCACTGTATCTTCCTCAGAGGGTGATGAAGCCCGCCATCAAAGCAAAGGGGAAGATTCCAATGGAGAAGATTTAGAAATTTCTCTGCACTATGGGCCATAATGAAGCCAAGGTGGTTTTAAGCTTAAGAGAAGCTCCACATCAGATATCAATACTGGACTTGGTTTTCTCTTTCGAGGATCACAGGAAGATCCTACTCAAGGTTTTAGAAGAAGCCTACTTACCAAAATCAGTGGATGTGGAAAAATTTCTACATATGGTTAACCACATTTTTAACAACAATGTGATATCCTTCACTGATGATGACATATCGCCCGAAGGGACCGGTCATTGCTAGCCATTGCACATCGCAGTTTTGTCCTCCGGTTATATGCTAGGTGGAGTTTTGATAGATGGAGGTTCATCTGTGAATATCTATCCTTATGCCACCTTGGTAAAGATGAACATCAATCTCAAATGGATCCGAGCAGCCATACGGTTATCAAAGCTTTCGATGGATCCGCATTTAAATTCGCCGAAAGATTGAGTACGCAATTGAGATTGGTCCAAATACATTCAATGTATCCTTCCACGTCCTCAAGATAGATTTAGGATATAACCTGCTATTGGGGAGACCATGGATCCACATGGTTGGAGTCGTTCGTTCTACACTACATCAACAACTCAAATACATTGTCAAAAATAGCCTAGTCACTGTCAACGCCGAGCCAGAATGTCCTGAACAAGGAGATCTACCAATCATCAGCTTTAATTAAGAAGTTAAGCCGGCCAGTTTTCATACTTTGGAAGTGAGTAACACGCAATACCATCCTATTGGAGCACCACTTCCCATACACAAGATTTCTGCCGAGGTTATGTCGGCCACTCAAGAAATGATGTCATTGGGTCATCAGCTTGGACAAAGGCTTGGTAAAAATCAACAGTGTGACGCCTCCAAAATTGGTATACATCACCCATCTTGAGTCACCAAATACATGGTACAAAATTTAAATACAACTTAATAATACAGCTATCGTGTAAAATATAACAAAACATAAACTGAGAGTTTTAATAAGAATATTGTCATCTAGACAATATCCGCACTCAAAGGAGTTCCTCATTACATTTATTGTCACACTATTTAACAGAATAGTGAGGACTACTAATACTATCATCTGGACCGTCACTCTATTCCCCGACTAGTCCCGGCTACGTTCTCATTTCACAAGAGAATAAAGTGAAAGAAAGGTGAGCTCAACTAGCCCAAGAAGAAATATTATGACTAAGATAATGCGAATAAATTATCATTAGTCTTCAACAATGTTAAACTGATAAAACACAATAGACATCAAGTTTAACTACAGTGGAATAAGCAATCCATTAGAAGAGTCAAGTAGAGCATGATATCTACTATCTTCTATGATGTAAAATGTTTTCATCAATTTTATCACGAGACTCGAATTTTAATAAATAAATCACATCATCAAGTCATCCCTGCTCTACGGGCCAAGGATATTCATTAAATTATCAATGGTCATGACTATACCGAATAATCCCTGGTCACAATCATACCAAAAACTGTCCATTAATACACTACAGGCCACTGAGGATTTTTACCACATCATTTATCACATTGCAGGTCATGATTATATCGAATAATCCCTGGTCATAATCATACCAAGTCCATCTATGCACGTAAGCCAAAGATGACTTTCATCACAATATAAGCATGAAGATGATGACAATGACATAATAATTCAATAAAACAAGTTTAAGAATAAATTTTAAAGATTTATAAGTTAATTTATCTTGAAATCAATTACGTCCAAATTTTCAACATGATACTGCTTTGTAGAGTAAAATTTAAGAATGCTCAGAAGAATATTTCCATGAAAAGATACTGGATGAAGCGCAAATATCTAGGATATTCTACTAATTTCATGGAGTATAGAAGTCAAAAATTTAATGAACTGAGTATACTAAAATATATGAAACTGCAAATGGATTTTCACCCACTATGCGGTAATCCGCATAGACAAATCATTTCCACAATTTAATAAGGAATGAATACAAAGGATCATTCACCGTGAATGTCGTAATCCATATAGACAGGTTATTCCAACAGAATAATAAAGAATGGAATAACAAAAGGATTCACCATGCGTGCGATAGACTGCACAAACAGGTTATTCCCAACAGAATAATAAAGAATGGAACCAGGTCATACGTAAACGCATAATAGGATATTCTGACAAAATAATAAATAATGGAATAACAGAAGAATTCACCAAGCATGAGATAGACTGCACAGACATGTTATTCCAATAGAATAATAAATAATGGAACCAGGTCATGCCTAAACGCACAGACAGGATATTTCGACAGAATAATAAATAATGGAATAATAGAAGAATTCACCAAGCATGCGATAGACCGCACAGACAGGTTATTGCAACAAAATAATAAATAATGGAACCAGGTCATGCGTAAACAAACAGACATGATATTCTGACGGAATAATAAAGAATGAAATAATAAAAAAAATTCACCATATATGCGGTACTCTGCATAGACAGGTTATTCCAACATAATAATAAAGAATGGAATAACAGAAGAATTTCACCATGTATACGGTAGTCCGTGTATACAGGTTATTCCAACAAAATAATAAGGAATGGAATAACAATAGCTCTTTTCATGAATACGAAAGAAATAATACCCTTTATGAGTACAACAAATAATATCCCTTACGAGTATTGAAAGAAAATAATTCTCTTCATGAATATGAAAGAAATAATACCCCTTACCTTAGAAAAACTGGATATTGGAAAAGTCAGGTAGCAGACTTCTCTTCTTCTTTCTCACTATAGTTTCTCTCTCTAGAGTTTCAGTGAATTTATAAGAAATAGTGAAGGAATAAGCTTCTATTTATAGGAGAATGGACTGAATAGTAACTAATTCATGAACGGTCCAGATTGCTTTACTTTTAAATGGATGGTCCATATTAATTTACTATTAAAACTTAAAGCAACGGTCCATACTTATTCACTATTAAAACTTTATATTGATTTACTATTAAAACTTTAAACCAACGATCCATATTGATTTACTATTAAAACTTAAAGCAATGGTCCATACTAATTCACTATTAAAACTTTAAACCAGCGATCTATATTGATTTACTATTAAAACTTTAAACCAACGATCCATATTGATTTACTATTATAATTTATACCAACGGTCTGAAAAATTAGCACATCTTCTCATGGAATAATATTGTACCCAAAAATGATTTGGACCGAAAAGAAATATATTTTTCAGCTGAATAGTACCCCGTGAATAGTACTTCAAGAATAGTATCCCGTGAATAGTACCTTGACACGAAAAGTATCCCAAATATCCGAGTGAACAATACTAGAGTGAATAGTAACCCATGAATAGTAACTCGTGAATAGTACTCTGACATAAAAAGTGTCCCGAATACCCGATTGAACAATATAACCTCTAGACATCAATTATTATCGAAATAAATGTCGATTTCCACTAACACAAATAATTTTAACACAGTGGAACTATCAATTTCATCTTTAATCAACACGAAATTATTCATCATTAATATTATAATTCACAATATTTAACAACCGTGTCGCTCCTGAGAGCAGGGGCTTTCCAATAAGGATTTCTCCATATTGGCGCGCAATTAGGTGACCAAACCTCTCCTTGACAGAATTTCTAGACATTATAAATATTGTAATATAATAATATGAATAACTTTGTCATCTCAATTATTGATTTAATAATATAACATATTATGCAGATGATACTGTGACAATAATCGAATCAATAATATGAGAGATATGATGCAACAATTACTATAACAATAATTGAGTATAACTGAGTGACTTCTCACGTAAGCATCAATAACCAATACCGTGTGCTACTATGCAACCACTCGTATTCCTGTACTTTTAACACCGGGTGTTTCAACAGTTAACGATAAAACTTCTGCCGTTATTTTCATAAAAATATTTTTGTCGTTTTCTCAATCCGATAATAATTCCATTGTGGGGTCCACCAATGATTGTTCCGTCGTACGGATATTCCCCAAAAAGAATATTCCCCAACCAATCAAATATTATACAACAACTTGCATACTTTGCATAATTTATAAATATTATCCACAACTATAACATTATATCAAATTCATTCCATAATATTAAAAAAAAATATTTCGAGAAATTTAAATCTTCATTCATAAAATTTGGGGTCTCACAATGAATGGTTTTGTTGAAGCGGCTAATAAAAATATCAAGAAGATCATGCAAAAAATGTCCGCCAATCACAAAGAATGGCCTGACCTCTTGCCTCTGACTTTATTAGCCTACAGAACTTCCATGCGTACTTCCACTGGGCAACACCCTAGTCATTAGCCTATGGGATGTAAGCAGTGCTCCCCATAGAAGTGGAAATAGAATCCCTCAGAGTGTTGATGGACGATCAGCTGGATGAAGACCAATGGGTATAAGATAGGTATCACCAATTGTCTCTAATAGACGAAAGGAGAATTGCGGCTATCTTCCATGGTCAGTTATATCAGCAAAGGATTGCCAGATCCTACAACAGGAAAATCTGGATACGACATTTCAAACAACATGACTTGGTTTTAAAGAAGATCATTAACAACCATGATCAATCTAAGGGAAAATTTGTTCCTAACTGTGAAGGTCCATTTGTTGTCAAGGAGGTATTGACAGGAGGCACTCTTAGACTACAGGAAATGGATGGCAATGAATTTCCACAGCTTATCAACTCAGACACCGTGAAACGATACTATGTCTGAGGTTTACATCAAGCAAACATCCTAGTTTGGATCATCAAATCACCAGTCATTCCAGTTTTCTAACCCTATTTTTACAAACTCTTCTGCCCCTCAGGGAAACATACACTTTAAACCAGCAGTCTGGTTTCACCTCATTTCAAACTTTTCACATAATTTCGGTTATCCTGAAGACGGGATTAAACCTTTCACACCTGCAGTTTATCCTGAAGATGGGATTAAACTTTTCTACACTTGCAGTTTATCCTGAAGATGAGATCAAACTTCTTCCACACCTGCAGTTTGTCCCAATCATGGGATCAAACTTTCTTCTCCCCGCAGTATAGCCTGCACATGGGATTCACACTTCTCTTTGGCTGCAATTCATCCTGATGGGCGAACTACGTCAACCTGATCTCCATGATACCCGGGAGTACGTAGGCAACCATATTCTATATGGCCCGATCACAATAAACAAAAAATAACAAAAATATTTCTGGCCTTCTTCTACAAAAACAAAAACTACAAAAATATTTATACACCCTTCTTCATCAATAAAGTTTCTACACCCATCTGCCTTTCACATTCAGCGTTGAACCTATTACACCAGGTCCGAACTACGCAGACTTGATCTCCTCTTCAATAGGAGTACGTAGGTAGCCATTTATGGTTCGATCTAATCCCCTACCAAAATACAAATACTTGTCACACGGTACGGGGATCAAACTTCAATCCACCACATTTCATCGGCTTTATACCAAAGGGATGGAATTACCCAACCTCTCCTCACCAATATGAGATTCGGTGACCATCTAAGCTGCGATTGTGCCTCAAAGAGAAATACCAATCCATAAGAGATGGAATTAACTAGGCTTCTCACAAATAGGATTACTGGCGACCATATGTGGTACGGTCAATCTTAGAGAGGAAAAGCCACACTTCTTTATACATTTCCATACAAAAACCAGTCACAAGACACCAAAGATGGTAGGAATACACACAGATCAATGATATGTTCTGAGAGATCCTATGACGTTTCAATGTCCACACATCAAGGATGAATTCAGAATGCATCAAGATCACAAGCCCTGAATAAACAGGCAAATATCAAGCAAGTATCAAGGCGCAACTAAAAGGGAAGTAAATCAAAATATATTTCTCTGTCATATATAATATTGTTTGATATTTACATATGTGTTATACATGACAAAATAGCTAAGCTAGTCTGTGCAGGAAAAATACAAAGCTATCTATAGATCTGTATGTATACGAACTATCAGATCTAACATAGCATCCCTCTCCGAAGAAGGAGGTATTGCTGCAAGCTCCTGCCCAATGTTATCTACTCGAGCTAGCAGATCAGAGGCTAAATGCATGGTGGTATGATGCTCATTGATGTATGCACTCATATCGGCAAGGATGCCAGTCGTATGGGATCTCACTGAAGTACTATCTGTGATGGCCACATCCCGGGAAGATAGGGCAGCATCCCGCTTTACAATCACTACATCTCTGTCTGATCTAGCCTCATCTCTCTCTAATAGAGTTGCGTCTCTCTCAGCAAGAGTTATCAAATCATGGTCTTAGCTTAATCTCTCCCAAAGTTCATCAGATGTAGACTCTACTCTAGATACAGTGCTGAATGCTGAATGACAGTAACACTCATAGTGGGAGACTCCATCACAAATGCTGGCAACCCAGTAGTCAAGTCCTCCTCGATGGGAGTATCACTCTCCTCCACAGGGTCCTCATCATCGAAATCAATCCCATGCACTATGGATACTACCACAGTCGATGCAGTCTCTGTCTCCATCCATGCGGAATACTCTGCAGAACGACCTGAATGATTGACAAAAAACTCAGCTAACTCTCGTTGATCCCAACAGGCATACAGCCTGGATCTGTCCTCCGCGGATAAACGGTGTGAAGCAAAGCGCTGACTCGATGCCCCCTCAAATGGATGCAAATCCTGAAACTGGTCAAACTGACACATCACGGTCAGTGGGTGGTAGGTAATCATGCCTCTCAAACCAGCCAGAGGAAGATAATCCATGCCCGGAGCATGAATAATGAAGCTGTAGGGTGAACTAAGCCCTGTACACGGAAATATAGTGAATGGATCTCCAATCCTTGCCAGGAAACCTGACCAAGACGCAACATCTATACACTCTGCAAGCTGGAAGGCGTATGACATGGCTACATCATGGGTGAAACAATACTCATGCCATCTAAAAGTGCCAATCGGTCTAAAGTGTGACGTAAACCACACGTATAGCATGACCGAGCTGCCTGTGAACACTCATATCGGATAATTGTAACAATATGTGGCCGACCTCAGAGTCTCTGCCATAATCATCGGTATAATGGTGTGACCCTCCCTGAGAGCTCTCACTGCTATAATGACCCTTATGTCCAACTCATCCATATACCGTGGCATGTAGACATATGACAGTACACATAACAGCAGTACATCCACTCTAGCTGAACGCCAATGATCCTCTGGTGTGGTAAAATCCCCGAAATATCGTGCATACCTATCCTCAGAACCAAATCTGTCAAACAGAAAATACTGGGATATAACGTGGCCAGATATGATCTCATCCTGCACCACCCTACGCCTCAAGCCAGTGAGGGTCATGAACTGCCTACTAATATCTTCGATCACCATGTGCACACAAGGTCTGTTCAACGGCAGCATCGTCAAACGTTCATACTCCTCAAGAGTAGGAGTCAACTCCTGGGTCTCGAATAAGAAAACCTGCCTCTCCGATACCCAGTGCTCTAGCATACCCTCTATGAATCCTCAGGAACTCAAAACATCAATGTAGGTCATAATATGTCAGAACAAACCATCTACAGATACGCTGTCTGATGGTGACATGCTATCATACCACGATCACATACCTGATGCCACCAAAAATGGTGGGGTATGATCAATACGGCTAACTGTCAAAGAAGACGTCTATACGGGCCGTGTTATAAGACCATCCAGGGTTAATGCTGAATATCTCTGAACATACATACATATGCATAACATAATAACATGCACGATACAATAGATGATAATATGATATAAGGAATGGAAAATTGTACATACATTCCTAAGTATATCATCATCTAATACGTCTCTGTACAGCTAAAATACAGGGAAATGGGGCAAAACTACCCTACATCTAATAGAGGCCTATCAAAAGATATAGCCAGAATGGGGCGAAGCTACCTAACACCTAAAAGAGGCCTATCAAAAGAAATAATGAGAATATACATCAGAATAATTCAATGATATCGATGTCTACATCGTCAATCCTGTCCACCTGATGTAACTCCTCCTGAGTCACTGAATCTCTATCTACAGGGATGTCAGGCCTATACAAGGGAGGATCTACACCGGCAAAGCCATATGGGTCACCTAAAGGGCCAGCACCAGAGCTGGAAGGATCAAAAGTATCTTCCTCTAAAGGATCTCTACCCAAATACTGGATAAAGAAATGTGCCTGGTCCAACTTCCGGGCCAAAACTGTCAATCTGTGTCACATGAGTCGAATCTCAGACACATGCTAGCCAATCCGTCATCATCACGGATCCTGGAACCATATCCGCCATGAACTGAGTGGCGCGGGTCTGGGCTCCAATGGTACGAGGGAACCACCAATCTTTGGAACATCTCCGAGTCAGGGGACCCTCGATAGTGTGAAACCGCTAATCCACTTCCCCAACAATGGGATATCAATGACGGGTGACTGCAAAACAGGCCAATAACGCCTGTCATGATGGGATGACCCGGGTATAGGTGTGGTTATAAGAAATTCTGAGGATAGAATTTTTATAAGGGAGGAAGAATGTGACAACCCGGAAAATTGGATTGTCCAGAATTTTAGAGTTAAAGAATTAGTTATTAATAAAATGAATTTTTATTAATACTATTATGTGCTATGTGTTTATTAATCGTTCTAGAACCTAGGATGATTATTAATCGGGAGGATTCTGGCTACGAGCTAGACTGAACGATTAAGAATTTTTAAGACGAAAATGAAATTTTTCCGGGAACAAAATATTTCTAGGAAAAAAGACGAAATAGGCACTATTCACCCGACAAAACCCTAAGGGTTAGGGTTTGAATAACCTAAGCCTTTTTGAGAGTTCGGTATGTCAAAATTACATTCCGTCAAAAGATTTGACGATAATATATCGTGAAATGTTAATTAAGCCGATAAAAGTTTTCTCAAAAAAATGTGCAGAAATCGGATAAAATAAAAATGACGAAAAGTACAGTTATGTACTTTTCACTCATTTAACTACGTTAGGGGAAAACGTGAAGGAAAGCACTTGACACCAAAAAGTGTTTTTCAGTTTTTCAGAAATCCGAAGAATACGTAAAAGTTAATCGGTAAAGGAAAGACGAAATATCCAAAAATATTTGGATTCCGAGAATCGCAGTTTTCAAACTGTCGGACGAATTCCGCAAGACGGAAGCACGAAGCTTCCAAGGGAAGCTTCATGAATAATAAGGAGGTCTATTGAGGAGGTTTGAATAGTAAGGAGGTTAAGGGGGGCGAAATGACTAAAATACCTCTAGCCTTGGTTTTCTATATAAACAAGCCTTAAGCTCATTTGTTTGGTTTGAAATTTCAACCAACACTTGAGAGAGAGAGAGAGAGAGAGTTCGGATGAAAAGGGAGAGGAAGAGGAAAAGCTTGCTCGAGTGCTCGCTTTGTCCGACGAAAGGAGATTAAAGAAGGAAGGTAATCCAAACTTAGTCTTCTATAAATTTTCTTTAAGCTTTATATGTTAAAAACATAGCTTAACGAGAATAGGAAGTAAAAGATGTTAGAAATAATTTCATATGGTTGAAATCGTAAGAAAATGAAGAAATAAGAATTATAAATTTAGTTTATAAATTTCTTAATGAAGTGTAAGATTCGTAAGGATTTTGAGCAATCCGAATGAATCTTATGAATGAGTAGGTTAAATAAGTAAGGAATGATGTTCTATAACATCAAATTCCAAGAAAAAGTAAAATAGTAATCCAAAATATCGATTAAAAAATGAAGAACACGCGAAGAACGCGAAGAACACGCGAAGAACGTTGTTGATGGACAAATTTAAAACCATCGTAGGATAATTGTTGTTGATGGACAAGTTTAAAACCATCGCGTATAAGTTATTTACTTATTGCTTGGTTAGGAACGTTAGAAACGTTCAGAAAGAACGGATTAAAATTGAGATATAACGAAGTGATGGCAAAAATTTCATAAAAGAAGAACGAGAATTAGAAAGTTAGTAAATGAACCCGAACGTGTGGGGTTTTATAAGAATGTAAGAGAACATATAAAACGTGAGTCGTAAACTCAAGAACGAATGAGTTTTGAGTTTGGATGACCGGATTACGGACGAACGAACGAAGAACGTTAATAACGTAAAATGGACGAAGAACGAAGATTAAGCCAAGAAAATTGCACATTAACGGATTCAGAACAAAGTTCTGTCCAAGGGTAATCAAAGTACATAAGATAAGGAAGAAAATGGCTTTGGAAGGATCTCGTTCCGAGTTATAACAAAGAAGTTATGAGATTTCGAAATCAACGTCTCAAGCTTGTAAAAGACATAGAAAATTTTTTTAGGTTTCATGCTTGGCGCCGCAGCGCGAGTCGTGACTTGGGGGCCGGCGCCGCAGCGCGAGCCTGGGCCATTAACTACTGCTAAGTGGCTCCACGGCGTGACAATTTGTCAAGAGAGTACACCGCGGCCTTGACCTCGGCGATTTGACATCTGAGAGTTAAGCTGCAAATGCGAGGTAAACGAAAGGACATGGCGACGCAACGTCGGTGCAGGGAAATGGCCAGAAATGAGATTTTTATTGCTCAATTTCTGGGGGATGTGCAAGAAAAAAAATATGAACATATAGTTCAACTAATGTAACACTTAATCAAGTGTATTAAACCTTTAATGAAGGTTGAATGAAAAGATTAATCGAGATTAAAAGACTATAGATGCGGGTTACAGAACCGATATCTTGGGGCCATAGTCACAATGAATCAAACGTGAGGGATTGCTATGATTGACGATGGTAATGTATAACATTTCGATGTTATGACATGGTAATGAGAGATGAATGTAAAGCGTATAGACGTTGTGAATGCAACGTTGTTGCGATAAACGATCGGTCTTAGCATACAACGAACTGTATGGCTTTGACATTAAGAAAAAAATATTGAACACGAGGTTCAGATGATAGTAATGAGTGAAAGCGATTAAAACCTTGGATGAAGGTTGAATAGAATTAAGAGACAAGTAACGTAAATGTTGAATACATAAACAATCCTCGTGAATCGTATTCACGTCGGGCGAACGTTCTAAGTATACATTGGTTGTATGACTTAGACGTTGACGAAGGTAGTTTGTAAGATATGAATTATTAAGAAAGCTGTAGTGATCAGTAAGAATATTAACGAAAGCCGAATGTGAGTCGGATGAGAATGTTAGATTGAAATGTAAGTGTTGAACACTTGAACCGACGTGAAGGTTAAGTGTACGCGAATATTAAATGTGTAGAACCTACACCCCGTGTATGGTTTGACCGTAAGGTAATGAAGATCAATGATTAAACCTGTGAACGATGAAGAAGTTGAATTAAAGACAAGTACGTATAACGCAAAAGAAGCCGAGTTATTGTTTATAACTTGGATGACGTTCCGAATCGAATGAACCGGACGTTGTAAGATAAGAATAACGTAATGTAAAATGGTTAACGCTATAAATGTGTAGAATGAATATTGAATGATTGTTCTGAGTATACAAAAGACTGTATGACTTAGACGATGATGAATGAATCCTAAGGTATGGCATTTAGTTGCCAGAAAGCCATAAGGAATAAGAAATTGACTTAACGAACATTATAGTTTAATAGTTCGAATAAGTTAAGATGAATTTAGGTTGTAGTACAATTGTAACCTTTGATGGTTGACATATGGGAGCTGGGAAAAACAATTCCTTCAGAGAGCTAAGGTATATACAAAACTGGCAACCGATCTAACTCACTGTTATGGGCAGTGTAGATGAGACGGGAACTTGTTTGTTGGTTGTTTGTGGAAAACCACTCAGAGTACCATATGGACTACTAGCAGAGAGACGATGTGTGCTAAGTCCTAGGAGAGTTATAAGAAGAAGATAAGAATGTAAATTATCAAAGATGATGAACGTATTAAGTAAGACATCTCTGTATATCATGAAGCCGTAAATTGGTAAAGGAAGTTGGCTGCGTAAACTTAGTTTATAAGAACGTGAACCCTAAGAAGTGAAGTTAATTAAACCAATGCGTAAGTCAAGTATATGACTAATTGGTGTATGTGTTATTTCCTTATGTGCTATATAGGAATTAGAATGAGCAGTTTAGCGTAAACTATAAGTTGTAGCTGTGCATAAGGCAAGTTTCCTAACTCCATTCATATTTTAAATGAATGTTAGTTTCTAAAACTTCTCAGATGTTGAACTTGAGAAGTTCTGTTGATGTGCAAATGTGTGATATTTGTATAAGGTGTTAGAATATATGAGGCCTTGTGCCACAATGTGAACACTTTGGTGTTTTTATGAGATGAACTGTTATGTGATTTAACTCTTTAATAATAGAATGTTCTGTTTATACATGAACCGTTATTGTTAAGTCATCTATATTGATTCTAGCCGCAGATGAATGTGTTTGAAAGAAAGTAGAGAATAAAAGTATTTCAAAGTGAATGTGATTAATGTTTTAAAATGATAGAAATCGAGATTATTCCTATTATTCAAGCTGGTTCATAACCTTTGTTCGGTTATTGAAGTTTTAAAAGAATGTTTGAATTCTTAAAGTTGTTTGTTCAACTGTTATAACTTGCTGGCCAATTGAATGCTCACACTTGCTTTAAATAAAAACATTTTCAGCGAACGATGTTAGTAGAACTTAAGGATCCCATAAAGATCAAGTTGATCGGTATCCAGCTGAAGTTCCATTCATTAGATGAATGAGCGTGAAGATCAAGCGAAGACTTGTAATATATAATGATAGAATCAAACTATAGAATAGTTTAATAAACGATTATGTATCCTTGGTGGCGGATGAAAGTCACTCTTGTAAGAGATAAGTAATGAAAGAGGTTTTAAGGTTTTAGAACCTGGGATTTAAGGATGTATGTTGTTATATTTAGCAATATAATGATGTATGTTTGGAAGAAGATGGGATCGTGATGTACAGAATTTGGATATAAAAATAGATTGGATTTCGGGGCGTTACAGGTTGGTATCAGAGCTGATAGGTTATAAATCTTAGGTATGAGTACCTGAGACTATAATCATAGAGAGAAGGATAAGAAGATCACCCCGTGATCATAGTAAATCGTAGTAACAGATGAGCTATTAAACGATGAATGATTTATATCTAATGCTATAAATGAATGGTACTACGAAGTAGTACAGGAAGAACAACTCAGATTGAGTTGTAAAGGATAGCATATGAATTAAAGAAAATTCGTATTAAGTAAAGAGAAAGTTAGAAGTTGTAAGATTTCAATTGAGGACTCATGTGATAGCTGAGTTGTATGAATCTTTGTATGGGCAGAGATTGTGCTTGGTGTAACAACCACTCGGTTTATTACAGTGATAATCATTGAAATCGGTCGCGCTATCAAGATGTATATGACGAGAAGGTGAATCTTTTCTCATGTATATACTTGATAGGTAGAGAACGATAAGGTAGGTACGAGTTCTTGAAACTCATACTTATGGTACGTTTGTGACTCATAATGATATGGTATGTTTTTGAATTTCTCAGCGAATGGACGCTTATGGTTTGTTTGGGATAGTTCTTAAACTCATATTATTATGGAAAGTTCCTGAACTCATAATGTGTGGTAAGTTGATGGACTGTACTAAGGTATAGAGATGTATGAACTGAAAATGAGTTATTTTCAGTAGACTTAGCATTAAAGGTGCTAGAGAAGATTAAGTATTGTCACAAGTAAGAAAATGAAGGAAGATGGAGAATAGGATATTCCAAGTCATCTAGTTATGCTAGATTTTGAAGTTTATTAAAATGGTGCTTATGTGTGCGCATTTTAAAAATGAAAGATTTGGTTCAATTTTTGGAACCAATGGATTTTAAAAGAACTATTCTTGATATGTCTATGCTAGTTGATTCGGCTAGACAGAAATTGATTTGAAATATCAAAATGAATGTTATATCATCAGTGCATTTGATGCAAAGATGGTAAAAGGATGAAGTTATTAATGCAATTGAACCTAGTGTTGGAAGTGATCTTAGGATCAACAACCTGCTATGGTATGATGTATAATGACGAAGTCATAAATAGACGAAGTCCTCAACGTACTGTGAAAAGTGTGGTATCATGACGTCATAAAACGTATTGATGTATTGTAAAAGAATTTAAAGAAGTAGTCGATGTCAAGCGAGTTGACTAGATGAATGTTTCAAGCTGATGTCCAATTTATTGGTATGGTCTAAGTTACTTGATTTGGCTAAGACGAATGGTATGTCGTGATTATAAGAAAATTAAGCATTCTTTGAGAACTTGTGCCAAACCAAATTATTTTGGTACGGAATCTAATGATTAAGTCTGAGGTGAACATACCCTGAAATGGGGTTATACTATAGGTTGATCACCTACGTATGGAAGAAGTAGTTACATTCTTTGTGATTGTAAACTTACCGTGTAAGAAGGGTTTACGGTGAAATACTGTTAAACCTAGTAAGAGTTCATGGTCGATTTGACCCCTCAGCAAAAGTATAAAATATTTTAAAGGAATCCTTATATTCCTATTTATTCCATTCACTTCATGATTCTTGATAAGTTATGAAGGGTAGGGAATGTGTGAAAGATAAGAACATCTTTAAAGAGAAGTTGAGAAGATGAATAAGAAAAAATTTCGAGGACGAAATTTTGTGAAGAACCCGGAAAATCTGATTGTCCAGAATTTAAGAGTTAAAGAATTAGTTATTAATAAAATGAATTTTTATTAATACTATTTTGTGCTATGTGTTTAGTAATCGTTCTAGATCCTAGGATGATTATTAATCGGGAGGATTTTGGCTATGAGCTTATAAGAATCGAGAAATTTATAATTTAATTTAAATATTTATAGAATTAAATAAATATTTAAAATAATTTATTTATTGAGGAAAATAAATATTTGATGAATTGTCATGAATTAATTTAGTAGCTAAATTAATTAATGTTAATTGAATCGAGTAATGATAATTTTATTTGTTAGATTTAATTTAAAGAAATAATTAAATTAAATCAATTGCTTAATATGTAAGAAATTAGTTAAATTAAATGAATTATTTAATTTAATGGAAATAAATAAATTAAATAAAGTGATGTTTCTAATTAAATTAGATATATATAATTAATTATTAATTTTAAGTATAATGATAATGGGATTTTTATTTTTATTATATAAGTTATTTAAATTAACTAAACCAAGTTATTTAAATTAATTAATCAACTAAAAGTGTGACGAGTAAAAACTATATAATATAAGTATTATGAAAATAAATTGAGAGATGAGAGTTTGTGTTCAGCCAAACATGGCATTGTGGCCTTTGGCTTGTTTCTAACTGACGCTACCTGTTGGGTTTGTACATGATGAACGTGGGAGTTATAATACGCGTATTTCTTTTCCTAAGCATAACTAAGAGCAGAGGGTTTGAAGAAAATAAGATAGAAAATAACAGAGAAACATGTATGTGTTAGTTTTATATCAATTGGTTATGCTAATTTCACTGTTTTGATGGTGAAATTTGTGTTAGTTTGGTTAAAAACGAAACTCATTCTTTGCGTTTACATTTACATGCGGTGTGTGGTATGTATTGTAATTGTCTACCACCACAAATGAAATGACGTAATACTTATTCTTTGGGTTTCTGATTTGAGCACCAAAGATAAATTGGCCGGGTGCCAAGGCCAAAAATGGCGCAGCTGTGCCGATCCCAAGCTTAAGTATGGCGCAGCTGCGCCATACCCTGGTCTGAGACAGTGAGGTTTGCTTGTTTGCAGGTCAGGCATATCGGACTTATGTTAGTTTAGCGTGTATGTTAATGATGTTAAAACATGATATAAACTATAATATCAGATGTCAGTGTGTTGAAATGCAAAGTGTAAAGATTTGAAATAATTATTTAAATAAGTTATAAAATGAAACTAAATGAGATGTTTTCGAAAGATAGAGTTGAACGATTAAGTTTTGTTGATTAATGTGTAATTTCAGAAGCGTTAAGTATATTAACCTATGTGGTTAGGTGCTAGGTTAGGATTATGACCTAAATGATGGTTTAAACCCTAAAAGCTAATATTCATACAACTAATTGTGGCTGCGATTTCAATGATGTATGTAGGGTAATTGGAGATTATTTTTCATTTGTGTAGCTTACAATCAAGGCAAGTTTCTAAACCTTATCTCATTACGATTGAGCAAGTTTTCTAAACTCTACCTTGTTATTATTGAGCAAGTTCTTAAATCTTATCTCTTTACATTGAGCAAAGCTTTCTAACTTCATTCTTTTCGTATTGAATGCAAGTCTCCATTTCTATAATATTATTGTGCAAGTTCTTAAAATTGAGCAAGCCTAATCTATCTTGAATATGTTTGTATAAGCTCTTGTGACCTGTTTCATTACCTTGAATGAGTTTCACATTTCTGTTTCTCATTATTCAGAATTTGTAATGCTTTAATTCATTGCTTCAAATGAGATTGTTCTAACTCATTTGATTGTAGCTTTTGCATGAATTCCATGTTTACCTAAATATATCTTGTTGTTATTAATCTTTGATCTAAATAGTCTTGTTCAGGTTATAAACTCTTGTATCAAACCTTTATTGATGTAAATCGAATAGTGTTCTAAAATTCTTAAAACACTGATAAGCTAGTTCCAAACTAAACTTTCTTTAGTGCGGAAATTCTAAATTCAAACTGAGACGATTTTGTACGTGTAACGTTTAGATGTTTGTGCACAATACATGGTACAAAGGGCTGATCCCCCTAAGTACGTTAAGAAGGGTCCGTATAGTCTAAATAAATATTAAGGTTGGGTAATAATACCTAAGTACCGGGGACATAGTTCGTGGTCTTAAGACCCTCAGATAATTAAAGTTCGAACTTGTTTTCTAGTTTCATTTGTAGAACAAGTTCCTTATTGTTCAGCTTTCGTTGTTCACTCTCATGTTATTATTATTGATACTTTCTATATTAATGAGCATTTGTTTGCTCACTCTTGCAATTAACACTGTAGCTAAAGTGGAGAAAGTTGATGAGCCGTCGACTAGCGAAGGCAAGGCCAAGATGTCTAAATGATGAAGACTTTTGAGAATTTTATTTTAATAAATTATGTTAAAGATTTGTTTTAATATGTGATGTATTCTACAAATTTATGTAATAATTTTAAGGTTAGATTAGCTGGGATTTAATTTGAGATGATGATGTAACCCTTTAATGGGAGAGGATATTGTTTAAGTTATTTAAATTATGTCTTTATCTTTTATTGATGGGTAGTTAGATGTAATAGTTTTGATAAGTGAACACCAAATCCCATGGGAATGAAGTACCTGGATTTTGGGGTGTCAAAGGTTGGTATCAAAACTTTAGGTTATGAACCTTAGATGGGGAAACCTTAGGAAGTAACCTTTAAGGAAATAGAAAATATAGGGGTGTTTAACTCTTACCGAGTTTTAAGGAATGGATTAAGGTATCCATTGAAGCTAAATAACAAAAGACATTATGTGCTATGTGTTAATAACTTATGTGCTCGCGAGTATTGAAAAATGTTAAGTAAAACTTAAAATATTTTATTGTCAAGATGTCTAACGAAGGAGGATCCAGTCCAGCTAGAAAGGTGATACCTCAGATACCTATAGATGATGAACCCCGGGATTTTCATGTGGTGCGGGAGAAGTTGATCCAAGAGGATGAGCCTGTAATCGATCCCGAGGAGAATAGTTCTGAGGAAATAGAAGAGGATGATGAGGAGGAGGATCCTGAGGAGTTTCCACCAAAATCCATATCGGCTGAGATGTATGATGTTTTGTATGACCGTAATGTAGAATTATTGGATGAGGTCGAGGAGCTGAAGGAAATGGTTGAGATGCATCACGCTTCGATGGAGCAGAAGGATGCAAAGATTCAGGAACTTGATTCGAAACTTGGAAACATGGAGTGGGATCTGGTTCATACAAAGGGTCAGCATGAAGACCTGTTGGCAGTGCATGAGAAGATGAAGACTGACATGGAGAAATTGAAAGATGATTTCAAGGAGGAATCAGCTAAGGGTGCAAGAGCAGAGGATGCGTGGATGAAGGCGACTCAACGTGCAGATCGTGCTGAGACTAAGGTTCAAGTGAAGAAAGCCAAAATGAAAGAGATGGATTATGCTTTTAATTCGGCGATTGATAGGGCCCAGATCGAGTCTACTATTATCCACCTCGGTTTGAGAATTAATTAAGTGGTTCATGATAGATCGCAGAACGGCGTATCGTATCATGGAGGAGGAACATCGAGAAGTCTTACGACGCCTTAATATTCCTAGATAGAATAGGATAGATAATAATATGCGGTTAAATCATGTGAATAAATAAAATTGTGAATCCCTTTTTTGGAGATAAATAAAGGGATAGTATGAGTATGTAATCCTGAAACGTGTTTAGTTCAGGAAAGTGGATGTTATAGCGATTATGCTATCTTTATCATATGTTAAAACGTTTTGAATAAATAAAATATCAAAGTTTGTTTGAAATGTTATGTGTTAAAGCTTTAATCTTGGAATGTTTAAGTTAAACTTTAAATACCCAAGAAGTTGAGTAATGAGATAATAAGCGTATATCTTAACAGAAAATGCCTCCTAGAAGAAGATAACCACGTCAGCAAGCACCTCCTGAGGGGTCTACTAATAATAACAACGAGACCAACGCTAATCCGGTTCAGCAGTTGGTAGCTCTGTTGATGGGTGCACTTATGAATCAACCGCAAGCTCAAGTCACGACCTTTAAAGAGTTCAAAGCGGTTGGACCGCCAGAATTTCAAGGGACTATGAATCCAGTGGAAGCCCAAACCTGGATCATGGAAATGGAGAAGGTGGTCGACGTTGCTAGTGTGAGACCCCAGATTTTATAAATAAAGATTTAAATTTCTCGAAATATTTTTTTTAATATTAAGGTGTGGATTTGAGATAATGTTATAGTTGGGGGTAGTATTTGAAAATTTTGGAAAGTATGCAAGTTGTTATATAATATTCGATTGGTCGGGAAATATTCTTTTTTCAGGGAATATTCGTATTTATGCGACGACACAATCATTAGTGGACCCACAAATGGAAGAACTATCATAGTTAGAAAAGCGACAAAAATATTTTATGAAAATAACGGCGGAGGTTTTACTGTTGATCTTTGTTGAACTACCCTTAGTAAAAAAATACGATGTCTGGCGTGGTTGCATAAGAGCACACGGTATTAATTATTAATGCTTACGTAAGAAGTCACTCGGTTATCTTTGCATTATTGCTACAAGAATTACGCATCATATCTCTCTCATATTATTGATTCAATTATTGTCACAAATTCATGTGCATAATATGTTATTTTATTAAATCAATAATTGAGACGACAAAGTTATTCACATTATTAAATTGTAATATTTACAATGTCTAGAAATTACATCAAGGAGAGGTTTGGTCACCTAATTTACGCCATGAGGAGAAATCCTTATTGAAAGCCCTTCTTTCCTCGGGAATAACTCGGTTGTTAAATATTGTGAGTTATGATATTAATGATGGATAAGTTCATGTTGATTAAAGATGAATTTGATAGTTCCATTGTGTTGAAATTATTTATTTTAAACATTTATTTCGATGGAATTGATGTCTGGAGGTTATATTGTTCAATCGAATTATTCGGGCGCTTTTATCTAATTACTATTCACGAGTTACTATTCACGAGTTTACTATTCACTTTGAAATTACTATTCACTCTAGTATTGTTCACTCGAGTATTTGGGACACTTTTTGTGTCGGAATTACTATTCACGAGTTACTATTCACGGGTTACTATTCACCGAAATTACTACTCACTCTAGTATTGTTCACTCGAGTATTTGGGACACTTTTTGTGTCAGAGTTACTATTCATGAGTTACTATTCACGAGTTACTATTCATGAGTTACTATTCACGAGTTACTATTCACGAGCTACTATTCATTTTTAATTTTTCATCAGTTGGATGAAATTATAATAGTAAAATCAATAAGGATCGTTGATTTAAGATTTTAATAAGAACTTGTCCTTCGGTATTACCAAGAGTTACCCTTCACAAATAGTAGTTGTCTCTTCGATATTACCAAGAGTCATTTTGACCCTTCATTAAGACCAAGAGCCACTTTCGCTTTTCTATAAATAAAGCTCATTCTTCTTTATTTCTCACCAATTCACCAAAGCTTTAGAGCCATTATTATAGAGAGAAATTATAGAGAGAAGCTATAGAGAGAAAATATATAGAGAAAAGAGAAGAAGAAGCCTTCCCTACTACTCCTATATCCAGTTTCTTTCAAAGGTAAGGGATATTTTTGTTGTTGTAAAAGGGTGTTTGTGGCCCCCAAAATAGGTATACATCACCTATTACGAGTTGTCAATACATGGTACGTAAACAACTACAACTTTATTATTACAACAGTAAAACTGTGAGTTTGAATACAAATATTATCTTCTAGACAATATCTATACCCAAATAAATCCTCATCACATTTATTGATACATTATTTTACAAAAATGGTGAGGACTACTAAACAATCCTTTCTAAAACCTTCATTCCATACCCCACTAAATGCTCGCTATATTCTTGCCTCCACGAGAAAAATGGAACAAAAAGGAAAAGGGTGAGCTCAACTAGCTCAGTAAAGAATATTATGACTAAGATAATATACAACAAATTACCGTTAGTCTTCAACAGGGAAAAATTTAATAGAATACAATAGACAACAAATTTTAAATCAATATTCGCAATGAAGTAATAATTCATTAGAAGAGTTAAGTAGAGAATGCAAACTACTATCTTCTATGTATGAATTTAAAAGTTCATCGCTCATCTTTTATCCTGTAACATCAATCAATATACATCTGAATCAAATATTCATCTTTGCACTACAAAGCCAAAGATATTCATCGATTAGTCATGTTCATTTAAACACTGCTCATCATCTGCACTACTACGAAAGATATTCTTCGAAATCATTCATCTTTACACTACGGGCCAAAGATATTCAATAATATCATCATTTAAGACCGAGGATGACGAAAAATATTTTTAAAGAAATGAATCCGGTGAAACAAAATGACAAGGATTAGGGATTAAGGATTCAGACTTTGTTTTATCCATGTTCAAAAATACCCCAAAAATAATCTTAGTGGTGTAAAATTCAAGAATGATCAAAACATGGATACAATCAAAGCTAGTATCCGAATAGATGTTTTGGACAAAAGAAGAAATTTTATTTTTCTATGAATAGTGCCGATGATACGTGAATAGTCAGAATCGTGAATAGTCTTAGTATACATGAATAGTAAATCCGACACCAAAAGATAGAAATTCCACAAAAACATCTTCACGCTTCATGAATAGTACTCGTGAATAGTAACTCGTGAATAGTAACTCATGAATAGTAACTTGTGAATAGTAACTCATGAATAGTAACCCAGAAGCATGAAAAAGTTCCAAATTTGATAAAAAGTTCCAACCAATATTTCAAAGATAATGATATTGAAGAAATAATATCATTTGAGAAGAAAATAACATCCCTTACCTCAAAGAATCAGTACTTCGGAATGAAAGGTCAGAAGTGATCTTTGAATGAAACTTGTCTTGACCAATGAAGAACTCTCAAAATATCTAAATACTCACAAAATACGCTCAATAATATAGAGAGAAAAGATAGAAAGCTTATGTTTACGGTGTGATTTTCAATTCTAACTTAGTCCTCTATTTATAGGAAAATGTTAGCTCACCAAGCGAGACTTGACTGCTACACGATGGCTTTACTCTTACTATTGCCACCACCACATTTGAAATAAAATTCAGCACATTTCTTCACCAACCACAAGTGGGGCCCACTCAATTCTAGAATTTTCCACCAAAATCAATTATAAACCTAATTTCCTAATCATCACCTCTTAAAATTCATAACAAATCATTCGTTCATTTTAACGGTTCAAAATTTGTGGACATATACTCAACTTATGTATGTATAACATATCCAAAAATTACAACGATCCAACGGTCGGATTAAAAATTATAACTCACGCATAATATATCGTAAAAATAATGATTTGATTTTTAATACCTCCATTCCAACAAAATTACCGATAAAACACCTCAACATTAAATCATTCAATTATAACCACATAAAATAAATAAATCAAAGTCATTTATATCCACATCAAATAAATATTTTCTTATCATATAAATCAATAATTAATTATTCACAAATAATATTACGAAATCACAATTATGACAACCGTGTCGCTCCGGAAAGAGGGGGCTTTAGATAAGGATTTCTCCTTCTTCGCGCCGAATTAGGTGACCAAACCTCTCCTTGTAACTTTCTAGACATTGCCAATAATGCTATCTAATAATATTATTTAAATAATATGAATTATTGATCTTATAATGGAGATAATGTGTAGTGACAATTATTGAACAACAATAATATAAAATATCAACGCAAAGAATTATTGAATCAATAAAATAAAATATTGAATAGTAAACTCTCGTGAAAATTATTGAGTAGTGCCTTCTTACGTAAGGATCAATAATTCAACAATCTTGCAATACCGTAAAGTGCTCTTTGTGCAACCACGCCAGACATCGTATTTTAACCACCGGGTATTCCAACAGTCTTAACAGTAATAACTACGCCAGTTATTTTTAACCAACTTATATTTGTCGTTTTCTTCATCCAATCGCTTTTTAGTTATGGGGCCCACACATGGTCATACTGGTCGCATTGCGAATATTCTGACAATCTTAATATTCCACGACCAAACGAATATTCCCCGACAACAATGAATATTTTATAACTACTTGCTTATTTTGAAATATTTGCGTATTTAACCCTAACTATCCACATTAATGAAATCAACCCTTACTATTTCAAAATAATAAATAGAAAATTAAATTTCATTAATAATAAGTTGGGGTCTTACAGTGTTTTTTCTTTCTTATTCATGAAGAGAACTTCATTATTCCATTCTTTATTATTTTGTTGGAATAACTCAGATCGCCAGGCATACCCTATACTTGGTGAAATTCTCTGTTATTCCATTCTTTATTATTCTCGTTGGAATAACTCAGATATCGTGGCATACCCTATACATAATCAGATAATGTGGTTTACCCTATACTTGGTGACATTCTTCATTATTCTCGCTGGAACATCCTCTCTGCATGTGTTTTACACCCGACCGTTCCGCCTTTATTAATATTCTGTTGGAACATCCTGTCATGTGTTTTACACCGGACTGGTTCCGCTTTTTATCATTCTGTTGGAATATCCTATCTGAGTGTTTTACACCCGGATCTGGTTCCATCTTTATTATTCTCATTGGAACATCCCGCTTGTGTGAATTTCACCGACACAGTTCCGTTATTATTACTCTGTTGGAATAACCTGTCTATGCGAAGTACCGCATGCATGGTGATTTCCTTTGTTATTCCATTCTTTATTATACCCAGTTGGTTAAAATTTTGACTTCTATACTCCATGAAATTAGTAGAATATTCTTGATATTTGTGCTTCATCCAGTATCTTTTCATGGAAATATTCTTCTGAGCATTCTTGAATTTTTACTCTACAAAGCAGTATCATGTTGACAGTTTGGATGTTATTGGTTCCTGAATAAATTAATTTGTGAACTTGTTTTATTGAATTATTATGTCATTGTCATCATCCTCATGTTATATTATGTTATCTTTGGCTTACGTGCATAGATGCACTTAGTATGATTATGACCAGGGATCATTCGGTATAATCATGGCTTGTTATAAATGATGTGACAAAAAAAGTCCTCGATGGCACAGAATGCAAAGTTGATGGATAGTTTTTGGTATGATTATGACCAGGGGTGATTCGGTATAGTCATGACCATTTATAATTGATGAAAATCCTTGACCGTGGTACAGGGATGATTAGATATTGTGGTTTATTCATTAAACTGAGTCTTAGTGATAAAAATTGATGAAAACCTTTTAAAACCTAAAAGATAGTAGACTTTATTTTCTACTTGACTCTTTTAATGGATTGCATATTCCGCTGCAGTTAAACTGGTTGTCTATTGTATTTTATCGGTTTAACATGTTGAAGAACTATTGATAATTTATTCGCATTATCTTAGTTATAATATTTCTTCTTGAGCTAGTTGAGATCACCCTTTCTTTCAATTATTCTCTTGAGAAATGAGAATATAGGTTTGGGACGAGTCGGGAAAAGAGTGATGGTCCCAAGATAGCATTAGTAGTCCTCACTATTCTGTTAAATAGTGTGACAATAAATGTAATGAGGACTCCTTGAGTATGGATATTGTCTAAATGACAATATTCCTATTAGAACTCTCAGTTTATGTATTGTCGTATGTTACACTAATACGATGTATAATTAAGTTTGTATTTGAATTTATGTACCATGTAAGTGGCGACCCAAGATGGGTGACGATATACCTAATTTTGGGGCGTCACGGTTGGTATCGAGCTTAGGGATATGATCCCTGGCTGAGATGTGAGATAAGAACTAGGAGGGGAGAGACGGGGAATTCCTTCGCTAGTATGACCTACCTAAATTTATTTGGTATTTAATTGGTCGGTTAGAGTATAGGGATAATATGTGATATGTTAATTAACCCTTGCTTTGTGACAGTGTTTGAGAATGGCATCTGAAAATGCTGAGATAAGCAATGAAACACATGAGAGTGTTGATTCAGCTCAAACAAAAGGTAACGACCAACAATACGATAATAATCATACTGTTGGCAACGACTATCAGAATAATGATAACCATCGTGGGGGAAATTATCATGCCAAGAATGGTAACCACTTCGGTGGTAATCATGGAAAAGATAATAGAAGTGGAAATTGCAAGAAGAGAATGTCATTTAGCCCAATTTTATTGTGCACCAAAGTCAAGTCTAGGTGGACTACGGTGGCACCAAAGGTGGATGTGGACAAAACAAAGTCGTTGGTTTTAGGAAGTGCATTTTTATGACTTCTCAAAAGTGAGTAAACCGAACGAAGTTAGCACGGGTTAGTTAATTATAAATTGTGAAGTCTATACCTTATAAGATACCGGTTCTACCCATTATTTTATCTCTCTTGCTTGCGTTCAACGTTTAAATTTGACTCCGGAGAAGTTAGACTTTGACTTATTGGTTGAAATTTCGTTAGTAGGAGCCTTTGTTACCTCTACTATTTTTAAATCTTGTTTGATTCAAATAAACACTTTCACGTTACTTGTCGATCTTATTTTTTTAAAATACTGACCTTTGATGTGATTTTAGGAATCAATTGGTTAACTAATCATCATGCTTTTCGTAAGGTTGTTAGCATTTATATTCATAACCAACCTGTTGTGTGAATTCAAGTAACCAAAGCATTAAAGTCAATCATTGTCATATCAAGCCATAAGTAAAGATCCCTGAACCTTTCGTTGTTGACTTCCTTGTGTGGAATGCACCGAGGCCAGACTTTCTCTAGCGACATCATGAAAGAAGATGGCGAGTTGATAGGCATCATTATGAGGTGCTATCTAGGGTTAAAGGATAGAACTCACAGTTGGTATCAATGTGACGTATTATCCAAGTTTTGGATGAGAGTCACAGCTTTTGAATGATATTTCTATCATTAATAAATTTCTTGACGTATTCTTAAAGACTTTCTAGCCTACCCTAGAGGCGTGAAATCGAATTTTGTATTGACCCAATCAAAAACCCATTTCTTAAACCTCAAATATTTCTTCAACTAAAAGGATCTGCATACTGGATTATGATGAAAGTCATAATAAAAGCATTGGACTATTGAAAATCATGGGTATACGTGGTATTAGTAAGTGTTATAATGAGTTATGTTGGTTATTATGAGAAAACATGAAATTTTCTTAGAAATCACAAAGAGTTGAAAATCGATTTTGTGAAAAAACGTAACATGAAATTCAATTGACCATATCTCCTAATATATTTTGAATTTTTCAGGTGTGGTCAAGTTCTAGAGTTAGATCTATGAGTTTTGTAGCATCTCCAAGTGGAATCAATGGAAAGGTGTTGTAGATTTACGTGTGGACTGATTTTAATAAAGAATGAAAAAAATTTGGAAATTTAAAAAAGCTCTTGATTTTATTTTTAAAAGGGCATTTTCGACAACTTAAATTATGAGAAAAATTCTAGCCTTTTGGGAAATGAAAGTATATGGTATAAGGTAACTCCTGTCCAATAATGAGCTTATTCTGACTTAAAATGAGCAAGTTATGACCATTTCAATATTTTGGTTTTTCCGACAAAAATGATATAACCGGAGTTCTACAACTCAGATGACCATGAAATTTAAATCGGAGGCTCACATTAACATGTGTAAGGTCCTGCCAAGATTTGGGAATTTATGGAGTTAACCTTGAGGTAGCTAATTTCTTAAGGAATCAATTAGAAATTGATTTTTGAAAAATAGTAAATGAATTTTAAAATTCGAGAAAATGTATGTTCATTATGGGACTATATTATGCTAAATCCCAGAAAAGAAATATATTTGGGACTGATTTGGTATTTTCTATGAAAATAGTTTGAATTACTGAATATGAGAGTTAAATATGTTATGTGAAATAACAAAGTTGAAAATAGGATTTTATGGCTAGAGAATCCTATATAGAGTATATGCATATTTTTTTTTTTGATGAGGATTTGATCATTGGTGATGATATCTTATGAGTATGACATTTTGAATGATTAAATGCATTATATGGTAAAGCGTAAACAATTGAAATAAATTGTTTATAAATTTAAGAAGTGATTAAAATATTGTTATAATATTAATGCTATTAGATTATGAGATTATTAAGTGATTGATAACATGGGGATATTCTTGAATCCTCGGATAAATTATATTATAAATGTTTAATATTTATCCTTTATCTCATTTGATTGATTCTTTATATCATTATCCTCATGCTTATATTGTGTTGAAAGTCATCTACGTGGCTTACGTGCATAGATGGACTTGGTATGATTATGACCGAGGATTGTTCGGTATAATCATAACCGTAATTGAAAACACGATTATCTTTGTACGTAGTGCATGGATAATTTGGTGGTCGTGATACTAATGAATACACGATTATCTTTGGTAGTAGTCATGGATAATTTGTGGTTGTGATACTTAATGAATACACAATTATCTTTGGCCGTAGTGCATGGATAATTTGTGGTCGTGATACTAATGAATACACGATTATCTTTGGCCGTAGTGCATGGATAATTTGTGGTCGTGATACTAATGAATACACGATTATCTTTGTCCGTAGTGCATTGATAATTTGTGGTTGTGATACTAATGAATACACGATTATCTTTGACCGTAGTGC
The DNA here is from genome assembly GCA_020205615.1 of Panax quinquefolius. NCBI lineage: Eukaryota > Viridiplantae > Streptophyta > Magnoliopsida > Apiales > Araliaceae > Panax > Panax quinquefolius. The sequence goes on along the minus strand of CM035152.1, from coordinate 67,615,645 downwards.
ATGGATAATTTGTGGTCGTGATAATAATGAATACACGATTATCTTTGGCCATAGTGCATGGATAATTTGTGGTCATGATACTAATGAATACACGATTATCTTTGGCACGTAGTGCATGGATAATTCGTGGTCGTGATAATAAAGAATATCCTTGGCCTGTAGTGCAGGGATGATTCGATGATGTGGATTAAATATTGAGCTGAGTCTCAGCAATGAAATATTAATTCATGGATGTGGTAAAAGTCATCTTTGGCCGTAGTGCATTGATGGACTTGGTATGATTATGACCAGGGATTATTCGGTATAATCATGGTAGTAGATTGAAAACACGAATATCCTTGGCGATGAGTGCATGTATAATTCGTGGTTGTGATACTATTAAGCTGAGTCTCAATATTATTGGTTTTACAGTTATATATCTTTGGCCTGTAGTGCAAAGATGAATTGTTAATGAATATCTTTGGCCGGATTGCAAAGATGAATTTAATGTTTTCAACGATAAAGGTATTCAAGGTATCCTCACCTCTTTAACATACCAGGTACGTACGTAAATTTTGAGGGCAAAATTCCATAAGAAGGGGAGACTGTGAGACCCCAGATTTTATAAATAAAGATTTAAATTTCTCAAAATATTTATTTTAATATTAAGGTGTGGATTTGAGATAATGTTATAGTTGGGGGTAGTATTTGAAAATTTTGCAAAGTATGCAAGTTGTTATATAATATTCGATTGGTGGGGGGATATTCGTTTTTGATGGGACGACATAAATCATTGGTGGACCCACAACGGAAGAACGTAAGTGAGTTAGAAAAATCAACAAAAATATTTTATGAAAATAACGGCGGAGGTTTTACCGTTGATACTATTGAACTACCCTAGTAAAAGTATGCGATGTCTGGCGTGGTTGCATAGTAGCACGCAGGTTATTGATTATTGATGCTTACGTAAGAAGTCACTTTCGGTTATCTTGCATTATTACTACGATAATTCTTTGCATCATATCTCTCTATATTATTGATTCAATTATTGTCACGATGATCATGTGCATAATATGTTATTTTATTAAATCAATAATTGAGACGACAAAGTTATTCACATTATTAAATTACAATATTTACAATGTCTAGAAGTTCTGTCAAGGAGAGGTTTGGTCACCTAATTGCGCGCCAATAGGGAGAAATCCTTATTGGAAAGCCCCCTCTTTCCTGGGAATGACCTGGTTGTTAAATATTGTGAGTTATGATATTAATGATGGATAAGTTCGTGTTGATTAAAGATGAATTTGATAGTTCCATTGTGTTGAAATTATTTGTGTTAAACATTTATTTCGATGGTAATTGATGTCTGGAGGTTATATTGTTCAATCGGGTATTCGGGGCAGTTTTTGTCGGAATTACTATTCACGAGTTACTATTCACGGGTTACTATTCACCAAAATTACTATTCACTCTAGTATTGTTCACTCGAGTATTTGGGACACTTTTTGTGTCGGAATTACTATTCACGAGTTACTATTCACGGGTTACTATTCACTCAAAATTACTATTCACTCTAGTATTGTTCACTCGAGTATTTGGGACACTTTTTGTGTCGGAGTTACTATTCATGAGTTACTATTCACGAGTTACTATTCATGAGTTACTATTCACGAGCTACTATTCATGTGCTAATTTTTCAGTCCGTTGGATGAAATTATAATAGTAAAATCAATAAGGATCGTTGATTTAAGATTTTAATAGTAACTTGTCCCTTCAGTATTACCAAGAGTTACCCTTCACAAATAGTAGTTGTCTCTTGATATTACCAAGAGTCATTTTGACCCTTCATTAAGACCAAGAGCCACTTTCGGTTTTCTATAAATAGAAGCTCATTCATCTTCATTTCTCACCAATTCACCAAAGCTTTAGAGCCATTATTATAGAGAGAAATTATAGAGAAAGCTATAGAGAAAATCTATAGAGAAAAGAAGAAGAGAAGTCCGCTTCCCTACTACTCCTATATCCGGTTTCTTTCAAAGGTAAGGGATATTTATTTGTTGTACCAGTAAAGGGTGTTATTCTTTCTTATTCATGAAGAGAACTTTTGTTATTCCATTCTTTATTATTCATTGGAATAACTTTGTATCTGTGGCGTACCCTATACTTGGTGAAATCCTCTGTTATTCCATTCTTTATTATTACATTGGAATAACTCAGATATCTGTGGCATACCCTATACATAATCTGTATACGTGGTTTACCCTATACTTGGTGACATTCTTCTATTATTACATTGGAACATCTTGTGCATGTGTTTTACAGGACTTCGGTTCCGCCTTTATTAATATTCGGTTGGAACATCCTGCTCACATGCGTGTTTTACAGGACATGGTTCCGCTCTTTATCATTCTCATTGGAATATCCTATCCGAAAGTGTTTTACACCGGATGCGGTTCCATCTTTATTATTCTGTTGGAACATCCCGCTGGTGTAAATTTCACACGACTTTGGTTCCGTTATTATTATTCTATTGGAATAACTCATCTGCGAAATCACCGCATGCATGGTGATTTCTTTGTTATTCCATTCTTTATTATACTCGGTTGGTTAAAACTTTGACTTCTACACTCCATGAAATTAGTAGAATATTCTTGATATTCAAGCTTCATCCAAAGATCTTTTCATGGAAATATTCTTCCGAGCATTCTTGAATTTTTACTCTACAAAGCGATGATCATGTTGACAGTTTGGATGTTATTGGTTCTGAATAAATTAATTCGTGAACTTGTTTTATTGAATTATTATGTCATTGTCATCATCCTCATGTTATATTATGTTATCTTTGGCTTACGTGCATAGATGAACTTAGTATGATTATGACCGGGGATCATTAAGGTATAATCATGGCTTGTTATAAATGATGTGACAAAAGTCCTCGATGGCACAGAATGCGATGATGGATAGTTTTTGGTATGATTATGACCGGGGGTGATTCGGTATAGTCATGACCATTGATAATTGATGAAAATCCTTGACCGTAGTGCGGGGATGATTAGATATTGTGGTTTATTCATTAAAGCGAGTCTTAGTGATAAAAATTGATGAAAACCTTTTAAAACCTAAAAGATAGTAGACTTTATTTTCTACTTGACTCTTTTAATGGATTGCATATTCCATTGCATTAAACCGGTTGTCTATTGTATTTTATCGGTTTAACATTGTTGAAGACTATTGATAATTTATTACGCATTATCTTAGTTATAATATTTCTTCTTGGGCTAGTTGAGCTCACCCTTTCTTTCACCGTTTCTCTTGAAAATGAGAATATAAATTTGGGGCGAGTCGGGGAAAAGAGTGATGGTCCCGAAGATAGCATTAGTAGTCCTCACTATTACATTAAATAGTGTGACAATAAATGTAATGAGGACTCCTTGAGTATGGATATTGTCTAAATGACAATATTTAGAACTCTCTATTATGAACTCTCATGTTTTAATGGATGTATATTGTATGTATTTGTCGTGTGTTACCACACGCAAATAAATCTCCATCATAATTATTGATTCATTATTTTACAAAAATGGTGAGGACTACTAAACAACTCTAGCTACGATGTATAATTAAGTTTGTATTTGAATTTATGTACTACAAAGATGTATAGTGGCGACCCAAGATGGGTGATAGCGTATACCTAATTTTGAAGAAATAATATCATTACAAAAAAAAATGTAGTGTCAAAAGGGAACTGAGAATATTAACGAAGATCGTAAGATCAATTGCGTCTTAGTTCAATGAGTTTGAAGGTTTGCCAAGCATATCAAGACATCAATTTGAATGAGCCTCTTTGAACAATCAAGCAAAGAAAATAAGGTTCGTGGAGGACAAGGAGTGATAGCGTGGGATAGATTCAAAGAAATGTTTTCAAAATGTATTTTCATCCAAATGAAGTTCTCGAAATTAATGGAAGTACAATTCTGAGTTGAAGCAAGGAACGATGGCCACTCTTAGGAATATCTTAAAATTTAATGAGTTGGCAAGGTTTGCCACATATCAAGTCAATACTGATGAACGTAAAGCAAGAAGATTTGAACAAGGATTGAAGCCCTGGCTTTACAGCAAGGTTTCAATGTTCCAACTGAACACATTTGCGGCTGTGCTGGAGAAGACAATTATCGCGGAAGGTGGAAGCGATGCTTTGACCAAGTACAACCAAGAACAAAAGAAGAGGAAGAGTGACAATGAGAATAAGGCGGGTGGAAGTAACGTTGGAAGTAATAATTAGAAGAGGAAATGGAGTGAGAATTCAACTACGGGAGGACAACAAGGGAATCAGCAGAAGAAAAAGTTTGAGGCTTGTGCAACGTGCGGGAAGAACCATACTGGGGTATGTTTGAAGGGAAAGCGGGTGTGTTTCAACTGTGGTCAGGAGGGACACATTGCACCGAACTGTTTTAGTCCAAAGAAAGGAGCATGTTTTACCTGCGGTTCAAAAGATCACATGGCTCGTGATTGCCCTAAGAAGCCAGCGGGAAGTGCATGTGGTGGAAAAGGAAACAACAATGGTGGTGGTGCATTGACTATCACTGGACCAGCTCAATCAAGCCGACCTACTGCGAGGACTTTCAATATGACCGTGCAAGATGTTGTATAGTCTAAGGATGTGGTGTCAGGTATCATTCCGATTAATGGTATTAATGCTTATGTACTATTGGATTCGGGTGCTAATTGTTCATTTATATCCGATGAATTTGCTTAGAACTTAGATTTGCCTTAGGAAGAATTAGAATTTCCCTTAAGTATAGAGATTGCGAATAGGGAAGTGATTCCTGTTAGATTTATATATAAGAATTGTAGAGTGGATATGAAAGGTCACGAGATGATGGTAGATTTGATACCAATTATACTTGGTGAATTTGATGTTATATTGGGAATGGATTGGTTATTCAATTACGGAGCAGTAATTGATTGCCAAAGGAAGTGTGTTAACCTTATGACTCTGTCAAAGGTTGTGTTTTATGGTAGAAAGTCACCTCGACAAGCAAGTTGTCTGACGGTGATGCAAGCTAAGAAGTTGTTGAGACAAGGATGTGTAGGATACTTAGCCTACATCGTCGATACGCAGAAGAAGAGTGCGAGGTTGGAAGGGATACCAATCATAAGAGATTTTGCAGACGTATTTCCAGATAATTTGTCGGGTCTTCCACCGGATCGACAAATTGAATTCGTGATTGACTTACTACCAGGAACGGCCCCGATATCTAAAGCACCGTACAGAATGGCCCCGGTAGAAATGAAAGAGTTGATGGTGCAATTACAAGAATTGCTTGACAAAAAGTATATTCAGCCAAGTGTTTCACCATGGGGAGCACCGGTGTTGTTCGTTAAGAAGAAAGAAGGATCGATGCGGCTCTGCATTGATTACAGAGAGTTGAATAAGGTCACGATTAAAAATAAGTATCCATTAACTAGGATCGATGACCTGTTTGATCAGTTGAAGGGAGCGAGATATTTCTCTAAAATAGACTTGGGAAGTGGTTATCATCAGTTGAAGGTGAGGCCGGTGGATGTACCAAAAATAGCGTTCAGAACTTGGTATGGTCATTATGAGTTTCTAGTTATGTCTTTTGGTTTAACTAATGCACCTGCAGCGTTCATGGACTTGATGAACAAAGTGTTTAAACCATTCTTAGACAAATTTGTGGTGGTGTTTATTGATGACATATTGGTATATTCCAAAACCAAAGAGGAACATGTGGAACACTTGAGATTGATGTTGGAGACGTTGAGAAAAGAGAAGTTGTACGCTAAGTTCTCAAAATGTGAATTTTGGTTGGAACGTGTACAGTTTCTCGGACAGGTTATTGACAAGGATGGAATTTCGGTAGATCCATCAAAGGTTGAAGCGGTAATAAACTGTGATCAGCCGAAGACACCGTCAAAAGTGAGGAGTTTCTTAGGATTGGTAGGATACTATAGGCATTTTATTCAAGACTTTTCCAAGATAGCGACTCCGTTGACGAATTTAACTAGGAAAGCGGTTAAGTTTGTTTGGACAGAGAAGTGTGAGGAAAGTTTTCGAGAATTGAAGAAGAGGCTGAGCTCTGCACCTGTGTTGTCATTACCTGATGATACAAGAAATTTTATGGTATATAGTGACACATCGCATAAAGGACTAGGCTGTGTCCTTATGCAAAACGGCAGAGTTATTGTGTATGCATCACCACAGTTAAAAGATTACAAGAAGGGGTATCCGACCCATGACTTAGAGTTGGCAGCAGTGGTGTTTGCCCTGAAAATTTGGAGACATTATCTTTATGGAGAGAGGTGTGAGATATATACTGATCATAAAAGTCTGAAGTATATCTTTACACAAAAAGATTTGAACATGCGATAAAGAAGATGGTTGGAGCTAATCAAAGATTATGATTGCGAGATTTTCTATCATCCCGAAAAGGCGAATGTTGTTGCTGATGCCTTAAGTAGGAAGGAACGAGAGAAGTTGATAATGTTAACTGCTCAAGAGAAACTAGTGTCGGAAATGGCTAAGATGGAGTTAGAAATTAAATATCTGACAGAATCCGATAAAAAGTTATTCTAGATGGGAAACAATTCAACGTTGGTGGATAAAGTGAGAAATGCGCAACTTCGGGATAAAGACTGCGAAAAGATAAAACAGAAGATATCTGGGGTGAGGAAAACAAATTCAAAATTAATTCAGAAGGGTTACTTAGATTCGAAGGGAGAATTTGGGTTCCGCTAGTACCAGAAGTTAAAGAAGAAATTTTGAATGAAGCTCATAACTCTCGATATTCAATTCACCCTGGGAGTACAAAGATGTACCAAGATCTTAAGCATCATTTTTGGTGGATGAATATGAAGAGGGATGTGGCTGAGTGTGTGGCGAAATGCTTAACGTGTCTGAAAGTTAAAGCTGAACATCAAACGCCAAGCGGATTGTTACAACCGTTGGAGATACCAGAATGGAAATGGGAGCATATCACAATGGATTTTGTGGTAGGTCTTCCAATGACTCAACAAGGTTACGATGCCATTTGGGTGATTGTCGATCGACTGATGAAGTCGGCACACTTTTTGCCAATTAAGATTCAGTTTACACTAGATCGGTTAGTAAAGCTGTACATGAAGGAAATTGTGTCAAGACACGGTGTACCTGTGTCCATTGTATCAGACAGAGATCCACGTTTCACATCTAATTTTTGGAAACGATTACAAGAATGTTTGGGGACACAGCTGAGAATGAGCACAGCGTACCATCCTCAAACCGATGGACAAAGTAAGAGAACTATCTAAATACTAGAAGATATGCTCAGAGCATGTATCATGGATTTCAAGGGAAATTGGGATGACCATCTGCCATTGGTGGAATTTGCTTATAATAATAGTTATCACGCGAGTATTGGCATCTTGCTATACGAAGCGTTATACTACGAGAAATCTGAAGTCCATTATGTTGGGACGAGGTTGGTGAACGTCAGCTATTGGGTCCAGAATTGGTATAACAAACTGTCGAGATCATCAAAGTAATTCGAGCAAAGTTGATAGCAGCACAAGATAGAAAGAAGAAATATGCTGATCAGCATCGATAAAATAGAGAATTCGATGTCGGTAGTTAGGTTTTCTTGAAAGTGTCTCCCTTGAAGGGGAAAATTCGATTTGGCAAGAAAGGAAAATTGAGCCCTAGATTTATAGGACCTTTCGAAGTGCTTCGACGAGTTAGCGAAGTGGCGTACGAGGTAGCTTTACCTCCGGAGTTAGAGTATATTCATAATGTTTTCCATGTTTTGGTATTGAGACCATATAAACCTGACTATAATCATGTTATAGAAAATGAACCCTTACAGTTTGAGAAAGATTTGTCCTATGAAGAAGTCCATGTTCAAATTGTTGACAAAAAAGAGCAAAGTACTGAGGAATAAGGTGATACCTTCTGTTAAGGTAATCTGGAGGAACCACAATGCTGAAGAAGCTACGTGGGAACTTGAAAGCATTATGATGAAGAATTATCCTCAGTTGTTTCCTTGATCTTGTATAGCGATTATGGGGACAGAATCTTGATAAGGAGGGAAGAATGTAACGAATAAATTTTTCGAGTTGTGATTCTGGGGACAGAATCCTTTTAAGGACGGAAGGATGTAACGATCGAGAAATTTGTAATTTAATTTAAATATTTATGGAATTAAATAAATATTTAAAATAATTTATTTATTGAGGAAAATAAATATTTGATGAATTGTCATGAATTAATTTAGTAGCTAAATTAATTAATGTTAATTGAATCGAGTAATGATAATTTTATTTGTTAGATTTAATTTAAGGAAATAATTAAATTAAATCAATTGCTTAATATGTAAGAAATTAGTTAAATTAAATGAATTGTTTAATTTAATGGAAATAAATAAATTAAATAAAGTAATATTTCTAATTAAATTAGATATATAATTATTTATTAATTTTAAGTATAATGATAATGGAATTATTATTATTATTATATAAGTTATTTAAATTAACTAAACCAAGTTATTTAAATTAATTAATCAACTACAAGTGTGACAAGTAAAAACTATATAATATAAGTATTATGAAAATAAATTAAGAGATGAGAGTTTGTGTTCAGCCAAACATGGCCTTGTGGCCATTGGCTTGTTTCTAACTGACGCTACCTGTTGGGTTTGTACCTGACGAACGTGGGAGTTATAATACGCGTATTTCTTTTCCTAAGCATAACTAAGAGCAGAGGGTTTGAAGAAAATAAGATAGAAAATCACAGAGAAATTAGGGAAAACTTGGGTTGGAAGAGAATAACAGAGAGAAAGAGAAGGAATTGCTAGTTGTTTTGATAATCAAGGTATAAACTAGCCCTATTCTAACTTTTTTAGTCGTGGTATATATATATATATATATATATATATATATATATATATATATATATATATATATATATATTCTATGTGATTGTAATCACGTGAATTGTGGTATATAAATATGTTCATATAGTTTTCCAAATCATAATCCTCATATATGGTTGATGCTTATTGTTAAATACATGAAATTTGGGTTTGTAGTGATAAAAATATATCATAGTGTTTAAGTTTATATAATATGGCCATAGAAAGTACCAAATTTCTTGTTCAATATATGATGTAATCTATAATTTGTTGATGGATTATGAAGATATATTGAGAAACGAAAACAACGAAGTTTAAATATGTCAATTGAGTGAGAAACGAATTCGTGATGATCAAATTCGCTAAAGGTGTCAAAAAATGGAGTTTTCATGAGAAAACATGAAATTTAAGGAATTAAAATAGTTTAATTTGATGTTTAGTTGTTCTACATTGATGAATATGTGAAGAAACATTTATATGTTAGTTTTATATCAATTGGTTGTGCTAATTTCACTGTTTTGATGGTGAAATTTGTGTTAGTTGGGTTAAAAACAGAACTCTATTCTTTGCATTTACATTTACATCGGTGTGTGTGCGCAATTCTTATTGTCACCACAAATCGAAAACTTGGCAATCGAAATTTCTTTGGTTTACAGAGTTAAGCACCAAAGTGATTCTTGCTGGTGCCAAACAAAAAAATGCACACAAATAGGTCCCAAGCTTAAGTATGGCTCAGCTGCGCCATACCCTGGTCTGAGACAGTGAGGTCTGCTTGTTTACAGGCAGACATATCGGACTTATGTTAGTTTAGCGTGTATGTTAATGATGTTAAAACATGATATAAACTATAATATCAGATATCAGTGTGTTGAAATGCAAAGTGTAAAGATTTGAAATAATTATTTAAATAAGTTATAAAATGAAACCAAATGAGATGTTTTCGAAGGATAGAGTTTAACGATTAAGTTTTGTTGATCAATGTGTAATTTCAGAAGCGTTAAGTATATTAACCTACGGGGTTAGGTGCTAGGTTAGGGTTATGACCTAAATGATGGTTTAAACCCTAAAAGCTAATATTTATACAACTAATTGTGGCTGCGATTTCAATGATGTATGTAGGTTAATTGGAGATTATTTTTCATTTGTGTAGCTTACAATCAAGGCAAGTTTCTAAACCTTATCTCCTTACGATTGAGCAAGTTTTCTAAACTCTACCTTGTTATTATTGAGCAAGTTCTTAAATCTTAACTCTTTACATTGAGCAAAGCTTTCTAACTTCATTCTTTTTGTTTTGAATGCAAGTCTCCATTTCTATAATATTATTGTGCAAGTTCTTAAAATTGAGCAAGCCTAATCTATCTTGAATATGTTTGTATAAGCTCTTATGACCTGTTTCGTTACCTCGAATGAGTTTCACATTTCTGTTTCTCATTATTCAGAATTTGTAATGCTTTAATTCATTGCTTCAAATGAGATTGTTCTAACTCATTTGAATGTAGCACTTTGCATGAATTCCATATTTACCTAAATATATATTGTTGTTATTAATCTTTCATCTAAATAGTCTTGTTTAGTTATATACTCTTATATCAAACCTTTACTGATGTAAATCGAATAGTGTTCTAAAATTCTAAAAACACTGATAAGCTAGTTCCAAACTAAATTTTCTTTAGTGCGGAAATTCTAAATTCAAACTGAGACGAACAACCCTAGCACAGGGGATTTTGTACGTGTAACGTTTAGATGTTTGTGCACAATACATGGTACAAAGGGATGATCCCCCTAAGTACGTTAAGAAGGGTCCGTATAGTCTAAATAATTGTTAAGGTTGGGTAATAATACCTAAGTACCGGGGACATAGTTCGTGGTCTTAAGACCCTCAGATAATTAAAGTTCAAACTTGTTTTCTATTTTGATTTGTAGAACAAGTTCCTTATTGTTCAGCTTTCGTTGTTCACTCTCATGTTATTATCATTGCTACGTTCTATATTAGTGAGCATTTGTTTGCTCACTCTTGCAATTAACTTTTTCTGACTAAAGTGGAGAAAGTTGATGAGCCATCGATTAGCAAAAGGCAAGGCAAGATGTCCAAATGATGAAGACTTTTGAGAATTTTATTTTAATAAATTATGTTAAAGACTTGTTTTAATATGTGATGTATTCTGCAAATTTATGTAATAATTTTAAGGTTAGATTAGCTGGGATTTAATTTCAGATGATGATGTAACCCTTTAATGGGAGAGGATATTGTTTAAGTTATTTAAATTATGTCTTTATCCTTTATTGATGGGTAGTTAGATGTAATAGTTTTGATAAGTGAACACCAAATCCTGTGGGAATGAAGTACCTTGATTTGGGGGTGTCACAGAGCTAGACTGAACGATTAAGAATTTTCAAGACGAAAATGAAATTTTTCTGGGAAAAAAATATTTCCTGGGAAAAAGACGAAATAAACATTATTCACCTGACGAAACCCTAAGGGTTAGGGTTTGAATAACCTAAGCCTTTCCGAGAGTTCGGTATGTCAAAATGACATTCTGTCGAAAGATTTGACGATAATATATCGTGAAATGTTAATTAAGCCGATAAAAGTTTTTCTCAAAAAACGTGCAGAAATCGGATAAAATAAAAATGACGAAAAGTACTGTTATGTACTTTTCACTCGTTTAACTACGTTAGGGGAAAACGTGAAGGAAAACGCTTGCCACCAAAAAGTGTTTTTCAGTTTTTCGAAAATCCAAAGAATACGTAAAAGTTAATCGATAAAGGAAAGACGAAATATCCAAAAATATTTGGATTCCGAGAATCACAATTTTTGAACTGTCGGACGAATTCCTAAGACGAAAGGACGAAGCTTCCAAGGGAAGCTTCGTGAATAGTAAGGAGGTCTATTGAGGAGGTTTGAATAGTAAGAAGGTTAAGGGGGCCGAAATGACTAAAATACCCCTAGCCTTGGTTTTCTATATAAACAAGCCTTAAGCTCATTTGTTTAGTTTGAAATTTGAACCAACACTTGAGAGAGAGAGAGAGAGAGAGAGAGAGTTTGGATGAAGAGGGAGAGGAAGAGGAAAAGCTTGCCCGAGTGCTTGTTTTGTCCAACAGAAGGAGATTAAAGAAGGAAGGTAATCCGAAACCTAGTCTTCTATAAATTTTCTTTATGCTTTATATGTTAAAAATATAGCTTAACGAGAATAGGAAGTAAAAGATGTTAGAAATGATTTCATATGGTTGAAATAGTAAGAAAATGAAGAAATAAGAATTAGAAATTTAGTTTATAAATTTTTTAAGGAAGTGTAAGATTCGTAAGGATTTTGAGCTATCCGAATTAATCTTATGAATGAGTAAGTTAAATAAGTAAGGAATGATGTTCTATAACATCAAATTCCAAGAAAAAGTAAAATCGTAATCCAAAATATTGATTAAAATATGAAGAACACGTGAAGAACGTTGTTGATGGACAAATTTAAAACCACCGTAGGATAATTGTTATTGATGGACAATTTTAAAACCATCGCATATAAGTTAGTTGCTTATTGCTTGGTTAGGAACGTTAGAAAAGTTCATGAAGAACAGATTAAAATTGAGTTATAACGAAGTGATGGCAAAAATTTTGTAAAAGAAGAATGAGAATTATAAAGTTATTAAATGAACCCGAATGTGTAGGGTTTCATAAGAATGTAAGAGAATGTATAAAACGTGAGTCGTAGACTCAAGAAGGAACGAGTTCCGAGTTCGGATGACCGAATTACGGACGAACGAACGAAGAACGTTAATAACGTAAAATAGACAAAGAGTGAAGATTAAGCTAAGCGAATGGCACATTATTGGATTCAAAACAAAGTTCTGTCTGAGGGTAATCAACGTACATAAGATAAGGAAGAAAATGGCTTTGGAACTATCTCGTTCGAGTTATAACGAAGAAGTTATGAGATTTCGAAATCAGCGTCTCAAGCTTGTAAAACACTTAGAAAATTTTTCTAGGTTTCATGCTTGGCGCCACAGCGTGAGTCGTGCCTTGGGGACCGACACTGCAGCACGAGCCCGGGCCATTAGCTACGGATAAGTGGCACTGTGGCGTGAGAATTTGTGAAGAGAGTGGCGCCGCAGCGCTAGCCTCGGCAGTTTGACACTGCAGAGTGGCGTTACTGTAGTGAGGTAAACGAAGGACACACGATCTTGCATGGCCAGCACGGTAGAGCAATGCCCAGAAATGAGATTTTTACTGCTCAATTTCTTGGGGAATGTGTAGGAAAAAAAAAATGAACATATAGTTCAACTAATATAACACTTAATCAAGTGTATTAAACCTGTAATGAAGGTTGAACGAAAAGATTAATCGAGATTAAAAGACTGTAGATGCGGGTTATGGAACCGATATCCGGGGGCCATAGTCGCAATGAATTGAATGTGAGGGATTGCTATGATGGTGATTCCTTAGACGTTGATTGACGATGGTAATGTATAACATTTTGATGTTATGACATGGAAATGAGAGATGAATGTAAAGCGTATAGACGCTATGAACGTAGCGTTGTTGCGATGAACGATCGGTCTTAGCATACAACAAACCGTATGGCTTTGACATTAAGAAAAAAATATTGAACATGGGGTTCAGATGATAGTAATGAGTGAAAGCGATTAAAACCTTGGATGAAGGTTGAATAGAATTAAGAGACAAGTAACGTAAACGTTGAATATGTAAACAATCCTCGTGAATCATATTCACGTCGGGCGAACATTCTAAGTATACATTGGTTGTATGACTTAGACGTTGACGAAGGTAGTACGTAAGATATGAATTATCAAGAAAGCCGTAGCGATCGGTAAGAATATTAACGAAAGCCGAATGTGAGTCGGATGAGAATGTTAGAATGAAATGTAAGCGTTGAACACTTGAACCGACGTGAAGGTTAAGTGTACGCGAATATTAAACGTGTAGAACCTATACCCCATGTATGGTTTTACCATAAGTTAATGAAGATGAATGATTAAACATGTGAAAGGTGAAGAAGCTGAATTAAAGACAAGTACGTATAACGTAAAAGAAGCAGAGTTATTGTTTATAACTTGGATGACGTTCCGAATCGAATGAACCGGACGTTGTAAGAAAAGAATAACGTAACATAAAATGGTTAACGCTATAAATGCGTAGAATGAATATTGAATGATCGTTCTGAGTATACAAAAGATTGTATGACTTAGACGATGATGAATGAATCCTGAGGTATGGCATTTAGTTGCCAGAAAGCCATAAGGAATAAGAAATTGACTTAACGAACATTATAGTTTAATAGTTCGAATAAGTTAAGATGAATTTAGGTTGTAGTACAATTGTAACCTTTGATGGTTGACATATGGGAGCTGGGAAAAACAATTCCTTCAGAGAGCTAAGGTATATACAAAACTGGCAACCGATCTAACTCACTGTTATGGGCAGTGTAGATGAGACGGGAACTTGTTTGTTGATTGTTTGTGGGAAACCACTCAGAGTACCATATGGACTACTAGCAGAGAGACGATGTGTGCTAAGTCCTAGGAGAGTTATAAGAAGAAGATAAGAATGTAAATCATCAAAGATGATGAACGTATTAAGTAAGACATCTCTGTATATCATGAAGCCGTAAATTGGTAAAGGAAGTTGGCCGCGTAAACTTAGTTTATAAGAACGTGAACCCTAAGAAGTGAAGTTAATTAAACCAATGCGTAAGTCAAGTATATGACTAATTGGTGTATGTGTTATTTCCTTATGTGCTATATAGGAATTAGAATGAGCAGTTCAGCGTAAACTATAAGTTGTAGCTGTGCATAAGGCAAGTTTCCTAACTCCATTCATATTTTAAATGAATGTTAGTTTCTAAAACTTCTCAGATGTTGAACTTGAGAAGTTCTGTTGATGTGCAAATGTGTGATATTTGTACAAGGTGTTAGAATATATGAGGCCTTGTGCCACAATGTGAACACTTCAGTGTTTTTATGAGATGAACTGTTATATGATTTATCTCTTCAATAAGAGAATGTTATGTTTATACATGAACCGTTATTGTTAAGTTTGTGCTATTGATTCTAGCCAAATAGAATGTGTATGAAAGAAAGTAGAGAATAAAAGTATTTCAAAGTGAATGTGATTAATGTTTTAAAATTATAGGAATCGAGATTATTCCTATTATTCAAGCTGGTTCATAACCTTTGTTCGGTTATTGAAGTCTTAAAAGAATGTTTGAATTCTTAAAGTTTTTTGTTCAACTGTTATGACTTGCTGGGTAATTGAATGCTCACACTTTCTTTAAATAAAAACATTTTCAGCGAACGATGTTAGTAGAACTTAAGGATCCCGTAAAGATCAAGTTGATCGGTATCCAAACGAAGTGCCATTCATTAGATGAATGAGCGTGAAGATCAAGCGAAGACTTGTGATATATAATGATAGAATTAAACTATAGAATAGTTTAATAAACGGTTATGTATCCTTGGTGGCGGATGAAAGTCACTCTTGTAAGAGATAAGTAATGAACGAGGTTTTAAGGTTTTAGAACCTGGGATTTAAGGATGTATGTTGTTATATTTAGCTATATAATGATGTATGTTTGGAAGAAGATGGGATCGTGATGTACGGAATCCGGATGTGAAAATAGACCGGATTTCAGGGCGTTACAGGTTGGTATCAGAGCTAATAGGTTATAAATCTTAGGTATGAGTACCTAAGACTAAAATCGTAGAGAGAAGGATAAGAAGATCACCACGTGATAATAGTAAATCGTAGTAACAGACGAGCTGTTAAACGATGAATGATTTATACCTAATCCTATAAATGAATGGTACTACGAAGTAGTACAGGAAGAACAACTCAGATTGAGTTGTAAAGGATAACATACGAATTAAAGAAAATTCGTATTAAGTAAAGAGAAAGTTAGAAGTTGTAAGATTTCAATTGAGGACTTATGTGATAGCTGAGTTGTATGAATCTTTGTATGGGCAGAGATTGTGCTTGGTGTAACAACCACTCGATTTATTACAGTGATAATCATTGAAATCGGTCGTGCTATCAAGATGTATATGACGAGAAGGTGAATCTTTTCTCATGTATATACTTGATAGGTAGAGAACGATAAGGTAGGTGCGAGTTCTTGAAACTCATACTTATGGTACGTTTGTGACTCATAATGATATGGTAGGTTTTTGAACTTCTTAGCGAATGGACGTTTATGGTCTATCTGGGATAGTTCTTAAACTCATATTATTGTGGAAAGTTCCTGAACTCATAATGTGTGGTAAGTTGATGTACTATACTAAGGTATAGGGATGTATGAACTGAAAATGAGTTATTTTCAGTAGACTTAGCATTGAAGGTGCTAGAGAAGATTAAGTATTGTCACAAGTAGGAGAATGAAGGAAGATGGAGAATAGGATATTCCAAGTCATCTAGTTATGCTAGATTTCGAAGTTTATTGAAATCGTGCTTATGTATACGCATTTTTAAAATGAATGATTTTGTTTAATTTTTGGAACCAATGGATTTTAAAAGAACTATTCTTGATATGTCTATGCTAGTTGATTCGGTTAGACAGAAATTGATTTGAAATATCAAAATAAATTTTATATCATCAGTACATTTGATGCAAAGATGGTAAAAGATAGAGTTATTAATGCAATTGAACCTAGTGTTGGAAGTGAACATACCCTGAAATGGGGTTATACTGTGACGCCCCCAAAATAGGTCCATTCCATCCAACCCATTCTGAGTCGCCAAATACATGGTACAGAAATAACTATAACTTTATTAATACATCATATAAACTGTGAGTTTAAATACAGATATTGCCATCTAGACAATATCCACACGCAAATAAATCCCCATCATAATTATTGATACATTATTTTACAAAAATGGTGAGGACTACTAAACAACTCTCTCTAGAACCTTCATTCCATACCCCCTACTAGTACTCGCTACATTCTCGCCTCACGAGAAGAAAAATGGAACAACAAGGAAAAGGGTGAGCTCAACTAGCCTAAAGAAAGAATATTATGACTAAGATAATATACAACAAATTATCGTTAGTCTTCAACAGGAAAAATCTAATAGAATACAATAGACAACAAAATTTTAAATCAATATTCGCAATGAAATAATAATTCATTAGAAGAGTTAAGTAGAGAATGCAAACTACTATCTTCTATATATGAATTTAAAAGTTCATCGTCGATATTTTATCCCCAGAACATCAATCAATATATATATCGAATCAAATATTCATCTTTTTACTACAGCCAAAGATATTCATCGATTAGTCATGTTCATCTAAACACTGCTCATCTTTTTTCACTCTGCCAAAGATATTAATCGATCGATCGTATTCATCTCAACACTGCTCATCTTTTGCACTACACGGGCCAAAGATATTCATCAAGAAATCATTCATCTTTTCTGAGGCCAAAGATATTCCATAATATCATCATTTAAGATCAAGATGATGAAAATATTTTTAAAAAACGAATCCGGTGAAACAAAATGACAAGGATTAAGGATTAAGGATTCGTACTTTGTTTTATCCACGCCCAAAAATACCTCAAAAATAATCATAGGGGTGTAAAATTCAAGAATGATCAAAACATGGATACAATCAAAGCTAGTATCAAGAATAAATATTTTAGACGAAAAGAAAAATTTTCATTTTTCGGTGAATAGTGCCACATCGTGAATAGTAACTCAGACACCAAAAATAGAAATTCCACAAAAAAAAACATCTTCACGCTTCATGAATAGTACTCGTGAATAGTAACTTTAATAGTAACTCGTGAATAGTAACTCGTGAATAGTAACTTCGTGAATAGTAACCCCCCGACATGAAAAAGTTCCAAATTTGATAAAAGTTCCAACCAATATTTCACATAATGATATTGAAGAAATAATATCATTTGAGAAGAAAATAACATCCTTACCTCGAAAGATTAGTACTTCTAAATTTGAAACAGGATATAGGCTATGACTTGAACTTGCACCGTATAGCAATACTCAAAGTATACTCAAAATACTCACAAGAATACGCTCGATAATATAGAGAGAAAACTTGATTTACGGTGTGATTTTCAATTCTAACCTAAGCACCCTATTTATAGAAATTGCTTAGAACACCAAAGTAGAAAATTTAATAAATTAATATTATAATTTTTCTACAACTTCCTACGCATCCAAGAATCTGAACTCAAACCACCCTAACACATGTTAAATGAGTTTCAAAATGGAAAAAAACGTTTTGTAATTAAAAATATTTTAAACTTCCAAAATCAATTATTTGAACTCAAAAACTTCAATAATTCATAATAAATAGCCCTTTTATCGAAAAATTCGAATCACACGACTTTTTATAGGAAATTCAATTCTCTACAACTTTGCGGAAGAAAGTTTTTCCAAATTCCAAATGCGAAATTGGCCAAAAATCCACATACCGGACAATTTTACAAAAGCTATAATCAAATTTCGATCAAGAAATGGGGTCCACCGACATGTTTAACATGTTTTAAACATTTATTGCAACAAAAATACTCTTCCTCCTCAGATACTCATATATCCTACATTCGTTGTAAAAATATCACCGTTAATATATTATTAAAATAATATATTTAAATGAATTATTTTATCAGAAAAAGATAAAATATTAATTTTCAACAATTGTCATTTTAAAAATTTTCTCCATCTATATCCTCATAAAATCAATATTTTCCTCATCATATAAATCAATAATTAATTATTCACAAATAATATTACAGAATCACATTATTGACAACCAGGCAGTTCCCAAGAAAGAGGGGGCTTTTCAATAAGAATTTCTCCTTACTGGCGCGCAATTAGGTGACCAAACCTCTCCTTAGACAGAACTTTTTAGACATTGCCAATAATGTTATCTAATAATATTATTCAGATAATATGAATTATTTCTTCGATAATGGAAAATACTGTGTAATGACAATTTATTGAAACAACAGTAATATAAAATATCAATACAACAATTATTGAATCAATAAAATAAAATCTTGAATAATAATTCTCGTAACAATTATTGAGTAGTGCCTTCTTCGTAAGAATCAATAATTGGTGCAATCTGGTAGTCTCTTACTGTTCAACAACGCCGTATTAGTGTGTTTTAACCACAAGGTATTCCAACAAAGATAATTAGTTAACAACTACTGTAGTTATTTATAAACAACTTATATTTATCGTTTTTTCATCCAATCGCTTTTCGTTATGGGGCCCACAAAAAGACTACGGCCGTCGCATTTAATATTCCCAAAAGATCTGAATATTCCACGACCAAACGAATATTCTCCCGACAATAATGAATATTTTATAACCACTTGCTTATTCAAAATATTTATGTATTTTACCCATAACTATCCACATTAATCAAATCAACCCTTACTATTTCAAAATAATAAATAGAAGAAAAATAAATTTTATTTATTAATAATTTGGGGTCTTACAACCTCCCTCCTTATGAAATTTAGTCCTCGAAATTGACGTGACGTACTGTATTTGAAAAGATGAGAATACCTCGCTTTCATTTTCGTTTTCAACTCCCAGGTCATTTCCTCAATAGCATGGTTTCTCCACAAAACTTTAACTTGTGGTATAACCTCGGTACATAGGACATGTTCTTTCCTATCCAAGATCTTGACAGGTTTCTCCTCGTACGTTAAGTCTTCGGCTATCTCGTTCGGTTCTAACTCAATGACGTGGTTCGGGTCGTCCACATATTTACGTAACATCGATACATGAACATGCGTCATACTTGGCGGTAAAACGAGTCTATAGGCCACAGTTCCTATTCGATCGAGAATTTCAAATGGATTAATAAATCGAAGGTTTGAGCTTTCCTCACCTCACCGATTCTCGCTTTTGAAATAACAACTTCTTGCACCTCCTTCTTCAAATTCATCAGCTCCGGTGTGTAGCTTGAACAGCTTTAACTTTATCGATTAAAGTCGATTATACTCGTATATCATCACGTGGGTAACTAGAGTTTTCATCTCCATCTCTATTATTTGTAAATTATCTGAAATGAGTCTTTGACAATATCGTACTCGTGCTTGTATCGATCTTCTACTCAACACGTCGGCTACCACGTTAAGCTTTTCGAGGATGGCATGGTCGAACATGTCTTTGAAATGAGTCTCCTCTTGAGTTCTTGAAGCTCTTCCCACATTCCTTGCTCCATTCGAATTTTGTATCTCTACGAGTCACCAAGCGTTAATGGAATAGCGATTCGAGAATATCCTTCAACGAATCTCCGATAATAACCAACTAAGCCTAGAAAGCTACGTATTTCGATTCTTACCGACTTAGGTTGTTCTCAATCGTGACTCATATCCCAACCTTGGATAAAGCGTTACAATGACACCTATCGGTTTACTATCGCATGACGAATATGGTGTCCCCTACGGAGAGTCGGCTTCGGTGTATTCCACAAAGGAAGTCACCGATAAAGGCTCGGTACCAAATTCTATAGTTGAATTTTTAACTCACGAAGTTCAATAGGAGCCATTCGATATGAGATTTTAGAAATGAGTTTTGAGCCAGGTTCAAAGTCGATACAAAATTTAATATCGATCTTTGGGAGTAAACCAAGAAATTCTTGAAATACGTCGGGAAAATCAATAACAACGGGAGATATTATTCAAATTTGACGTATCTTTATTCAAATCCATAACATGGACTAAGAAAACTTGACATCCATAATAAACGAATGACTTCATGGCTTGATATGAAAATGTTTGACTATAATGGTTTGATTGCTTGAATTCAAGTAACAGTTGCTTAGGAATATGAAAACTAACAACCTTACGAAAGTAATCAATTTCGAATGATGAGTAGTTAACCTTAAAATCACATCAAAAGCAAATATCTCTATAGAAATAAGGTTAACGGTAATGTGATAGTGCCAACTGAATCAAGCAAGATTTCTAAACAACGGATGTAATGAAAGTTTCTCTAACGAGTCTCCATAAATAGGTCAAAGTCTAATTTCTCCGTAGTCAAGTTCAAACGTTGAGCGCAAGCAAGAGAGATAAAAGAATGGGTAGAACCAGGTATCTAGTAAGGTATAAACTTTGCAAGAATTTATAATTAACTAACCCGTGCTAACCGTTCGGGTTCCTCGTATTTTGACCGGTCACGATAAACGCTCTTCCGAGAACCGCTGACTTTGACTTTTACGGGACATCCTTTTTAAGTCACCATTCCATTGGTGGGGTTTGATATCGTCTAATCTCGAGCGATATGTCCTTCTTTTCCACAATTATAGCATACCTTAAACTATTGTGGGCGGTTTGGGTGATATGTCCCTCTTTCCAAATTTGTAACATCTGACCGGTGGTCTTTCTCCTCCTCTTGGAACCCGGTTACTACCGTGGACGTCTTCACATGGTCGTTGTTGAATCTCCTCTTTTAAAATCTCCTCCCGACTCCTTCTTCTATTTTCATGGCCACGATTACTACCAGAGTGGTAACCGCCTTTGTCCGTATTCTTCTTTCTCCGCCGGGTTATCGTTATTACGATGACTACTATTTTCGGTATGATCCTGTTATGGTTCCTCGGTTGAGCGTCTTTCGTTATCTCGCTCTAACAACCGAGAGCCTCATTGACAACATCTGAATAGAGAGAAAATTTATGAGAAATGAGATCTTGGCGTATCTTAAGTTTCAAACCTCTCGAAACATCCGCGTCATAGGTTCCTCATTCTCCACCAAATGAGGTGCAAACCTGGATAACTCCTCGAACTTCGCCTCGTACTGAGACACCGTCATGTTATTCTACTCCATTCTAATAAACTCCACTTCCTTCATATGACGAATACTTTCGTGGAAGTACTTGTCATTGAACTGTTTCTGAAATGTCTCCCATGACATGTTGAGTCTGCAATTGGATGGAGTGCGCTTCACGATTCCCACCAATGTCTGCCTCGCCATACGGAACATAAAAGTAGTGAATGGAACTTTCTGTTCCTCCGTGCATCCCAAGACATCGAATATCTTGGTAATTTGTTTGACCACGTCTCACTTTCGGATCCGGCTTTCCCAGAGTTCTGTGGTCCCAACTCTTTGAACTGCTTGGCTGACCACCCGTGAATTGCTATCATTTCCTCCTGCATTTTGAACACGAGTCTCCTCGTGCGATTTTGCATGAGCGCAAAAAGCTTCTAAAACATCCCCTCGTTCATCATCTGCTTTCGGTGGTGTTGTTCACGGGAGGTACATTGCCCGACCAGATTGCATGTTCTCCTCGTTGGTAAAATCTGAGCATCTCCACGATCTCATTTACTCCACTTTATTAATATTCTCGATCGACATTCTCAAATCATCACATAAAAAAAAGGGTTAATTAAATAAATTAACAAATCACATAATACCCCTATATTATGACCAACCAACAAATAAGCTTAGGTAGGACACACTAGCGAAAGGATTTACTCGTCTCTCCTCTCCTAGTTCTATTCCTCGATCTCCGCTGGAGATCATATCCTAAAGCTCGATACCAACCGCGACGCCCCAAAATAGGTCCATTCCATTCAACCCATTCACGAGTCGCCAAATACATGGTATGTAAATAACTATAACTTTATTAATACATCATATAAATCGTGAGTTTAAATACGAGATATTGCCATCTAGACAATATCCACACGCAAATAAATCCCCATCATAATTATTGATACATTATTTTACAAAAATGGTGAGGACTACTAAACAACTCTCTCTAGAACCTTCATTCCATACCCCAGACTAGTACTATTACATTCTCACCTCCCGAGAAGAAAAATGGAACAACAACGAAAAGGTGAGCTCAACTAGCCCGAAGAAAGAATATTATGACTAAGATAATATACAACAAATTATCGTTAGTCTTCAACAGGAAAAAATCTAATAGAATACAATAGACAACAAAATTTTAAATCAATATTCGCAGTGAAATAATAATTCATTAGAAGAGTTAAGTAGATAATGCAAACTACTATCTTCTATATATGAATTTAAAAGTTCATCGTCGATATTTTATCCTCAGAACATCAATCAATATATATACGAATCAAATATTCATCTTTGCACTACAAGCCAAAGATATTCATCAGATTAGTCATGTTCATCTAAACACTGTTCATCTTTGCACTACGGGCCAAAGATATTAATCGATCGGTCGTATTCATCTCAACACTGTTCATCTTTGCACTACGGGCCAAAGATATTCATCAAGAAATCATTCATCTTTTGCACTACGGGCCAAAGATATTCCATAATATCATCATTTAAGGTGAAGATGATGAAAAATATTTTAAAAGCGAATCCAAAGTGAAACAAAATGACAAGGATTAAGGATTAAGGATTAGTACTTTTTTTTTATCCACGTCCAAAAATACCTCAAAAATAATCATAGGGGTGTAAAATTCAAGAATGATCAAAACATGGATACAATCAAAGCTAGTATCCGAATAGATATTTTAGACGAAAAGAAAATTTTTCATTTTTCTTGAATAGTCTTAAGTATTCGTGAATAGTCGAATCGTGAATAGTAACTCAGACACCAAAAAGATAGAAATTCCACAAAAAAATATCTTCACGCTTCATGAATAGTACTTCGTGAATAGTAACTTATGAATAGTAACTCATGAATAGTAACTCGTGAATAAGAACTCATGAATAGTAACCCCATACATGAAAAAGTTCCAAATTTGATAAAAGTTCCAACCAATATTTCAAAGATAATGATATTGAAGAAATAATATCATTTGAGAAGAAAATAACATCCCTTACCTCGAAAGATTAGTACTTCTAAATTTGAACACAGGATATAGGCTATGACTTGAACTTGCACCAGTATATCAATACTCAAAGTATACTCAAAATACTCACAAGAATAACGCCGATAATATAGAGAGAAAACTTGGGTTTACGGTGTGATTTTCAATTCTAACCTAAGCACCCTATTTATAGGAAATTGCTTAGAACACCAAAAGTAGAAAATTTAATAAATTAATATTATAATTTTTCTACAACTTCTACGCATCCAAAAATCTGAACTCAGCCACCCTAACACATGTTAAATGAGTTTCAAAAATGGAAAAACGTTTTGTAATTAAAAATATTTTAAACTTCCAAAATCAATTATTTGAAACTCAAACTTCAATAATTCATAATAAATAGCCCTTTTATCAGAAAATTCGAATCTCGCGATTTTTATAGGAAATTCAATTCTCTACAACTTTGCAGAAAAAGTTTTTCCAAATTCCAAACAAAAATTGACCAAAATCCACATACGGACAATTTTACAAGCTTTATAATCAAATTTTAGTCAAGAAATGGGATCCAATCGACATGTTTAACATGTTTTAAACATTTATTGCAACAAAAATACTCTTCCTCCTCGTATACTCATATATCCTACATTACGTTGTAAAAATATCACCGTTAATATATTATTAAAATAATATATTTAAATGAATTATTTTATTAGAAAAGATAAAATATTAATTTTCAACAATTGTCATTTTAAAATTTTTCTCCATCTATATCCTCATAAAATCAATATTTTCCTCATCATATAAATCAATAATTAATTATTCACAAATAATATTCTGAGAATCACATTATTGACAACCGAGCGGTTCCAGGAAAGAGGGGCTTTCGAATAAGAATTTCTCATCTTGGCGCCTTGATTAGGTGACCAAACCTCTCCTTAGATGAACTTTCTAGACATTGCCAATAATGTTATCTAATAATATTATTCGGATAATATGAATTATTGCTTCGATAATGGAAAATCTTGTGTAATGACAATTTATTGAAACAACGATAATATAAAATATCAATACGTGAATTATTGAATCAATAAAATAAAATCTTTTGAATAAGAATTCTTTGTAACAATTATTGAGTAGTGCCTTCTTTACGTAAGAATCAATAATTGGTGCAATCTGGTGTCTTCTTTGTTCAACAACGGCGTATTAGTGTGTTTTAACCACCGGTATTCCAACAATGATAATCTGTAACAACTACGCCAGTTATTTATAAACAACTTATATTTATCGTTTTCTTCATCCAATCGCTTTCAGTTATGGGGCCCACAAAAGATCACGGCAAAATAAATTTAATATTCCCCGACAGTACGAATATTCCACGACCAAACGAATATTCCCCGACAATAATGAATATTTTATAACCACTTGCTTATTCGAAATATTTGCGTATTTTACCCATAACTATCCACATTAATCAAATCAACCCTTACTATTTCAAAATAATAAATAGAAGAAAAATAAATTTTATTTATTAATAATTTGGGGTCTTACATATACGATATGTTGATCACCTACGTATGTAAGAGGTAGTTTACCTTCTTTGTGATTGTAAACTTACCGTGTAAGAAGGGTTTACGGTGAAATATTGTTAAACCTAGTAAGAGTTCTTGGTCGATTTGACCCCTCAGCAAAAGTATGAAATGTTTTAAAGGAATCCTTATATTCCTATTTATTCCTTTCACTTCATGATTCTTGATAAGTTATGAAGAGTAGGGAATGTGTGAAAGATAAGAACTTCTTTGAAGAGAAGTTGAGAAGATGAGTAAGATTAAATTTCGAGGACGAAATTTTGTGAAGAAGGGGTGAATGTGATGACCCGGGTATGGGTGTGGTTTTAAGAAATTCTGATGACAGAATTTTTATAAGGGAGGAAGAATGTGACAACCCGAAAAATCGGATTGTCCAGAATTTAAGAGTTAAAGAATTAGTTATTACTAAAATGAATTTTTATTAATACTATTTTGTGCTATGTGTTTATTAATCATTCTAGAACCTAGGATGATTATTAATCGAGAGGATTCTGGCTACGAGCTTGTAAGAATCGAGAAATTTGTAATTTAATTTAAATATTTATGGAATTAAATAAATATTTAAAATAATTTATTTATTGAGGAAAATAAATATTTGATGAATTGTCATGAATTAATTTAGTAGCTAAATTAATTAATGTTAATTGAATCAAGTAATGATAATTTCATTTGTTGGATTTAATTTAAGGAAATAATTAAATTAAATCAATTGCTTAATATGTAAGAAATTTGTTAAATTAAATGAATTGTTTAATTTAATGGAAATAAATTAATTAAATAAAGTGATGTTTCTAATTAAATTAGATATATAATTATTTATTAATTTTAAGTATAATGATAATGGGATTTTTATTATTATTATATAAGTTATTTAAATTAACTAAACCAAGTTATTTAAATTAATTAATCAACTAAAAGTGTGACAAGTAAAAACTATATAATATAAGTATTATGAAAATAAATTGAGAGATGAGAGTTTGTGTTCAGCCAAACATGTCCTTGTGGCCTTTGGCTTGTTTCTAACTGACGCTACCTGTTGGGTTTGTACCTGACGAATGTGGGAGTTATAATACGCGTATTTCTTTTCTTAAGCATAACTAAGAGCAGAGGGTTTGAAGAAAATAAGATAGAAAATCATAGAGATATTAGGGAGAACTTGGGTTGGAAGAGAATCACAAAGAGAAAGAGAAGGGATTGCTAGTTGTTTTGCTAATCAAGGTATAAACTAGCCCAATTCTAACTTTTAGTCTTGGTATATATATATATATATATATATATATATATATATATATATATATATATATATATATATATATATATATTCTATAAAATTGTAATCACGTGAATTGTGGTATATAAATATGTTCATATAGTTTTGCAAATATGTTAATCCTCATATATGGTTGATGCTTGTTGTTAAATACATGAAATTTTGGTTTGTAGTGATAAAAAAATATCACAGTGTTTATGTTTATATAATATGGCCATAGAAAGTACCATATTTCTTGTTCAATATATGATGTAATCTGTAATTTATTGATGGATTATGAAAATATATTGAGAAATGAAAACGACGAAGTTTAAATTATGTCAATTGAGTGAGAAACGAATTTGTGGTGATCAAATTCGCTAAAGGTGTTAAAAAATGGAGTTTTCATGAAAAAACATGAAATTTAAGGAATTAAAATAGTTTAATTTGATGTTTAGTTGTTCTACGTCGATGAATATGTGAAGAAACATGTATGTGTTAGTTTTATATCAATTGGTTGTGCTAATTTCACTGTTTTGATGGTGAAATTTGTGTTATTTGGGCTAAAAATAGAACTATGTTCTTTGCGTTTCTATTTACATGCGGTGTGTGCGCGTGGCTGTTATTGTCACCACCGATCGAAACTTAGCGATAAATTGCCATCTTGGTTTCTGCAGGTGGAGCACCAAATACAGACTTATGTTGATGCCATGGCCAAAATGGCATTGCAATTGCTTGGGTCCCAGGCTTAAGTATGGCGCAGCTACGCCATACCCTAGTCTGAGACATTGAGGTTTGCTTGTTTACAGGTCAGGCATATCGGACTTATGTTAGTTTAGCGTGTATGTTAATGATGTTAAAACATGATATAAACTATAATATCAGATGTCAGTATGTTGAAATGCAAAGTGTAAAGATTTGAAATAATTATTTAAATAAGTTATAAAATGAAACCAAATGAGATGTTTTCGAAAGATAGAGTTGAACGATTAAGTTTTGTTGATCAATGTGTAATTTCAGAAGCGTTAAGTATATTAACCTACGGGGTTAGGTGCTAGGTTAGGGTTATGACCTAAATGATGGTTTAAACCCTAAAAGCTAATATTCATACAACTAATTGTGGCTGCGATTTCAATGATTTATGTAGGATAATTGGAGATTATTTTTCATTTGTGTAGCTTACAATCAAGGCAAGTTTCTAAACCTTATCTCCTTACGATTGAGCAAGTTTTCTAAACTCTACCTTGTTATTATTGAGCAAGTTCTTAAATCTTAACTCTTTACATTGAGCAAAGCTTTCTAACTTCATTCTTTTCGTTTTGAATGCAAGTCTCCATTTCTATAATATTATTGTGCAAGTTCTTAAAATTGAGCAAGCCTAATCTATCTTGAATATGTTTGTATAATCTCTTGTGACCTGTTTCATTACCTTGAATGAGTTTCACATTTCTGTTTCTCATTATTCAGAATTTGTAATGCTTTAATTCATTGCTTTAAATGAGATTGTTCTAACTCATTTGAATGTAGCACTTTGCATGAATTCCATATTTACCTAAATATATATTGTTGTTATTAATCTTTCATCTAAATAGTCTTGTTCGGTTATATAACTCTTATATCAAACCTTTCTTGATGTAAATCGAATAGTGTTCTAAAATTCTAAAAACACTTATAAGCTAGTTCTAAACTAAACTTTCTTTAGTGCGGAAATTCTAAATTAAAACTGAGACGAACAACCCTAGCACAGGGGATTTTGCACGTGTAACGTTTAGATGTTTGTGCACAATACATGGTACAAAGGGATGATCCCCCTAAGTACGTTAAGATGGGTCTGTATAGTCTAAATAACTGTTAAGGTTGGGTAATAATACCAAAGTACCGGGGACATAGTTCGTGGTCTTAAGACCCTCGAATAATTAAAGTTCGAACTTGTTTTCTAGTTTGATTTGTAGAACAAGTTCCTTATTGTTCAGCTTTTGTTGTTCACTCTCATGTTATTATCATTGCTACGTTCTATATTAGTGAGCATTTTTTGCTCACTCTTGCAATTCTTTCTTCTTGACTAAAGTGGAGAAAGTTGATGAGCCGTCGATCTAGCAAAAGGCAAAGGCGAAGATGTCCAAATGATGAAGACTTTTGAGAATTTTATTTTAATAAATTATGTTAAAGACTTGTTTTAATATGTGATGTATTCTGCAAATTTATGTAATAATTTTAAGGTTAGATTACCTGGGATTTAATTTGAGATGATGATGTAACGCTTTAATGGGAAAGGATATTGTTTAAGTTATTTCAAAGTGAATGTGATTAATGTTTTAAAATGATAGGAATCGAGATTATTCCTATTATTCAAGCTGGTTCATAACCTTTGTTCGGTTATTGAAGTCTTAAAAGAATGTTTGAATTCTTCAAGTTGTTTATTCAACTGTTATGACTTGCTAGGCAATTGAATGCTCACACTTGCTTTAAATAAAAACATTTTCAGTGAACGATGTTAGTAGAACTTAAGGATCCCGTAAAGATCAAGTTGATCGGTATCCAAACGAAGTGCCATTCATTAGATGAATGAGCGTGAAGATCAAGCGAAGACTTGTAATATATAATGATAGAATTAAACTATAGAATAGTTTAATAAACGGTTATGTATCCTTGGTGGCGGATGAAAGTTACTCTTGTAAGAGATAAAGAATAATGTAATTATCATTATTTGTAATGAAAGAGGTTTTAAGGTTTTAAAACCTAGGATTTGAGGATGTATGTTGTTATATTTAGCTATATAATGATATATGTTTCGAAGAAGATGGGATCGTGACGTATGAAATCCGGATGTGAAAATAGACCAAATTTTGGGGCGTTACACAGGAGGTAAGATCGACATGCAGAATCTCTCCTGTAGTGCTCCTGATAGCACGCTCTCCGAAATAGAGCTCCCATCATCCATATGTAAAGAGAGGAATCCTATGGGTGGAAATCACGTGCTCGACCCCAGTCGGGTACCCATCCTCAAATCCAACACTCAAGTGCTCCCCAAAATAGGGAACCCATATGATGAAATCTCGTTATTACCAACTCCAGTTGTAGGCGACAATGAGTAAAACCCTTAGCAACAGGGACCTCCGCCAGTATGGAATGATGCCATCTCCATCCCCGTGGATAGGTGTCTAAACCTAGCACACTCACAGGACACAAACATGGAAGCCTCCCATAGGCCTAAAACTGCCAACACAAAGCCAACATCTGTTGTCAGTCAACACTCTTAACCTGTACATGGGAAAAGACAAGAGAAATACTCACCAGCAGAAATAGGTAGAATCCTAACTAAGCCTCGGTTAAACCCTGCGATCGCATGCGCATTCTCCTGAGGAAGTAGGCGAAGGTGTAGGAACCCCAATCATAATCTCCTATACGGTCCACGTGTCGAGTGGCACTGATCAAAGCGAAGGACACCATAGAAGAGTAATTTGCTATGAAGCAGCCCCTAATGATCATCAAGAACAATCGCTGAAGAATGCGATCCCTGACTCTCACATCATCGGGTATGGGCTCACTCAACAGCCCCCTCATGGCATCTACACTTAGAGGACCTGTACGTACAGTACTACCCTTGAGTGTTCCGTCTGGGACTCCTAACAAGGATTTGACGACAGTAGGGGTGATATTCGCTGTACAAGGAACTGGATCCCCTCCAAACTCTATACCTGTGATAAATTGCCAATCCATCGGCGTCATCATCACCTCACAGTCCAGCAAATGGAGTGACTGAGTCTGGTAAAACCAGTGCTCAGACAATGCCCTGAGGTAACCCCAGGGATAACGATGGGGAAGAATGGAAAAGAACGTCCTGAATCCCCAGCCATGTACAATCGCTCTATTATCATTATGCAAAGCTTGATACATAGAGTGGATGTTGAACCAGTTCCCTCGAGGCTATGTAAAGTCGGGAACCTACATCAAATGCAGATTAACATCAGAACCCTTTACTCCACATCAATTGGAAATAAGGAAGATTAAGATCTAACTTCATACCTCGTTTGTGTGCAGTTAGACTGAAGAATGTCGACTCAAGTCACCCAGAAGCTCTGGGTTCGCCACTTGAATACCTGGCAAATCCCTACAGGGAACACGTGCAGCAGGAGCAAGAACCTCCACCGGTAAATCCTCCTCTTCGTCCTCTATATCTGGCACTTCAACTCAGATAGGACGTATCACCGCCTCCACCAAACGACGAGGCTGTCTAATAGAACGAGGTCGAGGCACTTCAGAAGCCCTCCTCCGTACACCAGAAGTGGTCCTGTGGGAACTACTTGGCTGATCCGGATCCATAATATCTGGACAACAAGTCTCCAAATCACCTCAGAAAGGGTGTGGTAAAATCGTATCTGGAGCTTTTCAAAATCCATCTTATGACTACATGCATGCATGCATTATTTTAACATACATCTATAGTAGAGTTAAAATTGCATGACTATCCAATGCCTACGTTTTGGAAAATTTTTGCCATAGTCCCCTTTGTAAATAGGACTATCTACATGCACATAAGCATGACTAGGTGTCCATTCAGTAGCACACCTGCCCACAGTCATATACATCCTACATGCATTAATACATCATAGTAAAAAATTCGTAAGTGTAGTCTAATTACCAGGATTATTTTTCTTTTCTACCTTTACTCATTTGTCCTCAAATAGGATAATAAATGACAATAAAAGGTGCCAATTTGACTGTTTCAAAAGTCAATTTTTTTCATATCATTATGTTCAGCATGGTTTAATACTAACATTTACTATGTTAAATATTTTTTTTAAAGTCATATCAGCATGCATATTCACTACTATGAGTCTAAAGTGCATTTCATATGATAAATCATTTTCCAACGGATAGAAATTGGAAATTATACATGCATACATTACCAGGATAGTGAAGAACACTTGTGAGATAGCAGAATTTGCAGAAAGTCGCCCGAACTCAGAAGGTCTGAAGAAGAGCTCTCAGATTTCCTTCGCGACGCATCTTGAAAGTGACTTGTGAAAGCAACCCACAGGCCTTTCATACCCACGGTTAGCCGCAGGTCTACCTGCGGCACCCATACATGGGTCCCACCCCTCTGGCTCCGTTCCGTTTGAGTTGCAAAGGAGGTCTCATAAGCTGAAAAGGCCAAATCAGGAATAAAAACGCTACCCAATTGAGCAGAATAGCCTGGAATCCTGGTTTTCACGGGCCAAACTCTGGCTCCACATATCACTTATTGGTATTCGCCTGCATACAAGGTATACTATACCAGTGGCCTCAGCTGTTACAAATCATGCTCGGCAATACCTCACAAAGGTCTGATGCCGTCAATGCAGGGTCATAGCCCTAAAACCTTCCCCAACGGGGGTCATAACGCAAAAATTTTAAACATCTACGTATCCCCGAGGGGTCACAACGTGAAAATTTTAAACATCTACGTATCCCTGGCGGTGGTTACAACGTATTTTCGACCATTGATACACGCATCAATGAAGGTCAAGCAACCTTAACGTTATCTCAACTAGTGGCAAGTAAACACATCGAAACAACTTATCCATGTCAACGTATCCCCGGCGGGGGTTACAACGCCAAATTTAAACTTATTCAAGTATCCCTGGTGGGGGTCACAAGGCGAAAATTTTAAACATCTACATATCCCCGGCGGGGGTTACAACACATTCTCAACCATTAATACACACATCAATGAAGGTCAAGAAACCTTGACGTTATCTCAGCTGGTGGCAAGTAGACCCATCGAAGCAACTTATCCATGTCTACGTATCCCCGGCGGGGGTTACAACTTCGAAGTCAAACTTATTCAAGTATCCCCGGCGGGGGTTACAATGCGATTCAACCATTGATATACACATCAATGAAGGTCAAACAACCTTAACATACTTCCCAAAAATGGTCACAACATAATGCAATCATTGATACACACATCAATGAGCGTCAAGCAGCCTTGATAGTTTTCCCAACAGGGATCTATCCTGTAATGCACACATCAGCAAAGGTCAAGCAGCCCTAATAATTCATACTGTTGGTAGTAACTCTAACAAAGATCGTGGTATATGTTGGTGACACAAACCAGAAAAGACCATCCTCATCGGAGAGGACCGATGATGGAATATGTTATACACATCCTCAAATAGACAAAGCATTATCCTCACAGATCTCTTGTACATGAGAGGCACCTCTATAGAAAAAAGGTTTATATCAAGGATCTAGGACTATGGTGATAGCCTCAACGTCAACATCCTTGAAGACTTGGATCCCATGTCTGAGACATTACTATTTGTCATCCCCAATAGGATTAACTGGGAACCGGCAATCATTCATTCATACATCACACATTTGCATCATGTTGCTGCATATAGCATCATGTTTATCTTGTTGCATTTCAAGTGTCTAGGATTCTTTATCCTATCCATGCTATGCATTGGATGAATATGATAAAGAGGGGCATCTGTAGACACTCAAAATTTTCTGTACACCTGTTACTAACATTGTAGGAGGGCAGATTCATCTTTCGAAGATAACCCTGGAAGACAGCTCACATCCAGTCTGGATACTACCAGAAGTTTAGTCTCAACCCTAGAACACACACCGGGAACATCAATTCCAACCTCAAAGATAACCCTGATGTTCGTCCTTGGATATAACCCCAAGGAATGTCATTGCAGTTCTGGCGATAACCCCGGAAATGCTTGTTTCAAATGCGATCAGCTTCAATCTCAGACCTCCTATCGAGGCACTCATACCAAAGATCCGGAGCTAACACCGGGAACACTGGCACACTTACAGATGACTTTGCAGAATTTAAACACTTGCAGCAGTCCAATCTCAGATGTAACCCTGAGCAACGTCTGCTATCAGCCTAAACCGGAGATAACCCCGATGAGTAGCAAAATCATCATCTTTCCACCTCAACCCCTGTGCGTCGTCTCAACACTTCATACATACAAACATATAACAATGTCCTACAAGAGCCAAGGAGTTCCAATCCCGAGTGACTATTACGCGTGGCAGCACACTGGATAGAATTTGAAGCTTGAAGACCATGGGCATGGTCCCCTCTTCCTGACTTCGTACAAACTCTAATCCCATGTCATTGCGTAACTCTCGACAAAAGCAGTCTGAAGATGGTCTTGTACACCTCATTTGGATGCTAGGATTGAAGTTCTACAAGTTCGAGCAGACATCACAATGCACAAGTGCATGTACTTCGAGACGACGGGACCCGTGGAGCCCCGGGAGAACGGGCGGCCAAGAGTGCATCTGCAGGCTGCTGCGAGTATACACTACCACCAAATTTATAAATATAGAGCTTGGGTGGCCATTTTTAAAAAAGAAAAGGCGAGGAAGCCCTATAAAATTTGCTCCGTACACACCCCATATTGAGTGCTTTCTCATTTTAAACACTTGCTTGCTTACATATTGCTATATTTTTACCGGTGGGAGCTGAGTGTTTATCCATCTAGAGTCATAGAAGCCTGCATTGGCAGCCCACTGTAAGCCTTCTCACACTCTATAAAGCCTTTCTCTTCATCTTTACACACACTATTCTTCACATTGAGAGTCATGTTGTGTGTGTATGCCCGAACTTCGGTCCATGGTTTTCATTTTTGTCTGTATATATATACTTATATATGTATATATTTATATATGGACTAACATTATCGAGTTATGCCTCAATTGAGCCTAGACTTATGTCTGGAGCGTTTACTTGTTTATATATATATATATATATATATATATATATATATACTTGGTTCGAGAAATTCCTTTCAATAAACACTTAGAGTTTTCATAAACATTAGTCTAGCTGAATTTAATAACGTAGACTCATATCAATAATTCAATTCAATCGAATTATTTACGTGTAACCAAACCCCGTTGGCAAATTAAATTTTTTTGAAAATATTTTTGAGAATGACGTCATGATGTCGTACTGTATTAACAGCCCATTTGAGGATGCCGTCATTGTATGACTTTGTCATAACACATCATACCATAGTGGAACAATGATTTTTAGATCGAATTCACACTATGTATTCCTGTATTTATAACTCTATCAACTTTTCATCATCTCTGCACCAGGTTACATGGTATATGAGTGATAAATAAAATATATTTTAATATTTCAAATCATTTGCGTCTAGCCGAAATAAGTAGCATAGACTATGCTTTAAACTGTTTCAAAAATGATTACGAGTCTACATTTTTTATAAAAGCACATAGTGCGTATTTAGCTTGATGTCAAAATTTTGAAGTCTAGCATAGCTATGAGTTTTGGAAAACTTATATCTCCACTAATAATCATTTCCTTAAACAGTCTATTTATTCCTATTATCCTCAATACTCCATTCACACTTAGTTCTACCCAGTTCATCAAACTTACCACACTTATGAGTTCAGGAACTTTCCACAATTATATGAGTTTAAGAACTTGTCCTAGTCAGACTTTTTGTGTCCATTCGATGAGGGGTTCATAAACATTTCATATAACCATGAGTCACGAACATAACATAAGTATGAGTTTTAGAACTCGTACTTAACCTTATATCCTCTACCTATAACCTATCCATTTGTTATACACACAAGAAAGGAATCACCCTCTGAACACGCATATAACAAACAGCGCGACACAAACATTTCATAATCCCCATTTAATCTTAACTTCATTCTCAATACGAATTTCATTTAATCCGTATTCATAATCCTTTCCTGAATCTGTACTAATTCATAGTACAACTTACACACAGCAATCTTGCTGTAAACTTTCCAATCATCAGATTGATTCTTCTCCCTGCTATCACCTTATCAGATCACGGGGTGATCTCATCGCATATATTACAATTCATTTCTATGCTATGATCATTTTGTTTTACGATCTCCTATCACTGTACTTTCAGTCTTTTAGACTCGATCTATTCATCACTACTGTTCAACTTTATTATCAAAATTAGGGAACTCCGTATCTTTATAACTCGCCGAGATTCGTCTTTGAATCTTACTGACACACTAACTCTATGTAAGTTAGATCTTATCCTAATCACTGCGGTTATTAGTCTAAGGTAACTCTACCCTAGGTTTATAACCAACAGCTTTGATACCAAATTTAGCGCCCCCAAATCCATGGTCCTAAATCATAACGGATCTGGTACACTAGTTCTAACTATTGTGAAAGATATAAACATAAATTGTTTATAAATTAAACATTATACACTATCCCCAAGGTTGAGTAACCATAACTTATACACAATTCCATATCCTATCTAACATATAATGTTATTATAATAAATTACTTTTACAATCTAGCTGCACACATAGTCCCAAGCTAAGCTTGGCTTTATCTATTTCTTGTATCGATGCAATCGCCTTAATCTGCAATGTTTTATCATGATATAGCAAGGGTGAGCATGAAAGTTGCCCATTAAGTTTAAACTATATTTAAGGATATATCATGATTGAAAGAGTCTGAAAAATAAGCTGGCTATAATTCATCAATATAACTGAGAACTAGCACGAACAAACTTTTGACTGAACAAGTATTAAACATAAACAAATATATCTGAACCGAATGGTAATGAAGGTGATCAGCCTTTCATACCTGACTTATACATACAATATGTACAGAGTATAATTCTACATGGAAATCAGCAATGATTAACCATAAGCATATCTGAATGAAACAACTCTTAGTAGAGTTAAGAAAAACACTTGCTGTCTGCACTTGATTCTGAATTCTTTGAATATAACTTAGCTTTATCCGAAGACCTAATATAGATAATACCGATCTCCAAATATTAGAATAATATTATCACAGTATAAAATAACCTAAACACATTATCACATAATCCTATCAGCCTATACAACACAAAAGACTTGGTATTAGGTCAAACTATTTTACTCTTACTTGATTCCGACACAATTCTAACATCCCGACGGTTTAGTCAGACAATTATCGAGTTTAAGTTTAATTAAACTCTGCCTAAACACTTAACAATTATCTTATATAATTTATTAATCAATCAAAATAATTTTCCATAGGCTCATAATAATTTTCAAGTAATTATTACTATTTATCATGATTTTTCAATCATTAATAACGTATTTATATAATTTAAATACCACATAATTCCTTAATCATTAACATTAATTTAACATTAAATATCACTTAAAATCATAACATAATATTATAATATATTTATAATATTACAAAGTATTTTAATACTTTAATTTCTTAATTATATGATTTATAAACCTTTAAATCCATTATCCGATAATTGCTATTAATATTAAAATATTAATATTTTTCATGAAAAATATCAAAAGTTATAATTTATAACATCAAATATTTTTATAACACTTAAATTATTTTCATATAATTTTTAAAGCATTAATTCTATTTTTCCATAATTTATCTAATATATTAATTAAATAAATTAATTACCATTAATAATAATTTATTAATGAAATTCATCATAAAAATATCAAAAGTCATTAAAAATAACTTCAAATATTTTCTAACACCATAATATAATTTTTCATGATTTTCAAGTATTAAAATCATTTCTAAGTAATTTATTTAATAATATAATTAAATAAATTAAATACCATTTATATTCCAAAAATATTAAATATTTATGACATATACTCAAAATAATTAAAAACTAATTTTCAGGCATTAAAAATAATCTTTTGGAATTTATTATGTATTTTTAATAATTAAAAACTATTTTTATCTATTTAATAAATAAAATAATTAATTTTATAATTAATCTGTCGACGAAACTGTCGCTATAGGTGTTCTTGGGCCTGTTCTTGAGCTTTATGTCAGTGGACAAGGTGATAGGTTTGACCAACTGTAATTCAAAGATCCGGAGGTATCTGGGTTTGATTAAGTGTTCAGATTATAGTATTGATGCAATACTACAACCTTAAACAAACAACGTGGCCATATTATATCTAATCAGAGAGATCTGGGCTCTCAAAGATCTTGTCAGGCCTCATCTGGGTTTTACGGGTAACCCGAAAACCCGAGACGTTCTGAGTACCACTTTGTGGTTCAATTTTCTTAGTGTTCTGGTCAACAAATCAGTGTTATTAAGGTTCACATGTATAGTACACGTGACAAGGAACATTTACATGTCATGATCTCAGTTTAACAACAACACGTTTTAAGAAATCAAGGCGATTCCAAAGTCTGACAAAAACATAGATTATGAATAATCTGGGTTTTCCATATTGTAATTCCGGCTGATGGCAACGGTTGTTTGACCGGCCACAGCTTCAAGTCTATTATGGATCTAGGTATTTTAAAAGCATGAATCGATAGCCAATATGTCAGTCTACAGGTCTATTACAAGAACATGGCTTAAACATCAATGATCAGTAAAATCAGAAGCCTGAAATAACTTCTCAGACCATTCTTGGAAAATCTGGGTTTTCCAGATTCTAAGTTTTGTGCTTGGTCAACGGTCTTTGACCGATCATATCTTGTAATCTAAACATGATATGGGGTTGATTCAAGTCTCAGATTAAAGTCCTAACGTCAAAGAACAGATCTATATCATAAAGTACACTAAACATCAAACACACACAGATCTAAGGCCTACGTAAATATGGTATCGTCGGCCACATTTTCCCGATTTCGAGTTTTCTAAAACTCAAATTTTGAGCACTTTGATGTTATGGATATGAGATTTAACAACCCAGATCACTAATTAACACCTTATAACACACTTTTAAACAACAAATCATAACATCTAACATCAAATCTAAGGATTTCAAGATT
Source organism: Panax quinquefolius (assembly GCA_020205615.1). Classification (NCBI taxonomy): domain Eukaryota; kingdom Viridiplantae; phylum Streptophyta; class Magnoliopsida; order Apiales; family Araliaceae; genus Panax; species Panax quinquefolius. The sequence continues at coordinate 67,577,326 of CM035152.1, read as the reverse complement.
TAGGGTTTATACCTCATTCATGCTTTGATCTTGAATCTGATCTTTGTGATTTGTTCCTGGCTTGCTAATGCTCTTACTAGTGACTGATTTACTTAATATTTTTGTGGCTAAGGAGAGAGAAAAGTTTGGTTGAGTGTAAGGATGCAAATGAGCTTGGTTTAGTGACTTTCCCTCTCTTTGATCTATATATAAAATGATAATATGCAATGGCTGATCATGTGATCAGTTGTTGATTGATTAAAGTAGCTTTCTAGACCACATGGCTATCCTAGGGTTGGTTAACAACCACAAGTAGGGTTAGATCTACACTCCACCTCATTAAAATATAAAGAAGGGTAGTTTGGTCTTTTAACTCATAAAGTGCATGACAACTTGGTAAGTTCTCATAATTTTTAGGTTTTAACCCTTAGGGTTTAACCCTAAGATTACATAAATTTATATTATAGACTTTTCTAAATAGGTTCTAAAAATAGAAAATTATAATTAGGGTTTCCTAATTATAATAAAGTTTACTAATCACATTCAAGCTTGCTAATTAGGGTTAAGGCTTCCTAATTAACATTAAACTCTATAAATTAATAATTAGGTTTTCTCTAATTGTACATTAGGGTTTCCAACATTAGAAATTAGGACTTTCTAATTAATCAATTTGGGTTATCCCTAATTATACTTACAATTAATAACATAAAAACTTTATACTTCTCTTCAAGCTTCCCAATTAGGGTTTTAATATTCTGAATTAGGGTTACGGATTTTCGGAACTGAAATTAGGGTTTCTATAGCCGGTAATAGGGTTTCTTATCAGTCGATAAGGTTTTCTAACTGAACGTCGAGGCTCTTAGTATATTATTAGGGTTTGTGACTAATATAATTTATCCGGTCAACCCTTGACCCTTAACCACATATTGTACAGATATATGACCATATACACAAATACTCTTAACACTGTAAACCTTTACCGAGAGTTTTTAAATTCACAAATTTCATATCTAAAAATGTTAAATACATACAATTTTTTTCTGTCTAGGTCTATTATTTAACCTCTATTCAATCTTTAAAGATTTTATAAAATTGTCTAAATTCTCGGGTTATCACAATTATTACAGATATGAACATGTTCATTGATGAGCATAGTGTCACCATGCAGATGATTGTGGATCTCTTGGCTCGTGTTGATACCCTAGGGCAGGAGCTCGTAGAGGTACCCCCTTCTTCTAAGAGGGATGCCATGTTAGATTTGATAACACATTTATCCACTGGTTTGTAGATTAGCTTGGATTTTCCTGCATAGACTAGCTTAACCATTTTTGTCATGTACAGGATATATTGTATATATCAAAAAATATTATATGGCAAGGAAATATATTTTGATTCACTTCCTTTTTAGTTATGCCTTGTTACTTGCTTGATAGTTACTTGCTCTCCAGGGTTCGTGATCTTGATGTATTCTAAGCTCCCCCTTGATAGATGGATATTGAGATGTCTCAGGATCTTTTAGAATGGATCGTTGATCTTTGTATCCCTTGTAAGAAACGTGAACTTCATGAATAAATATTTATTCTGATATAATAAGAAAATGAATATTTATTTGAATGTAAATATTGATGTGTTGTGAGATGAGTAATTCAATTAATTTAAATTGAATTTATAAGAATTGAGAAAAATGTAAAGTTTATGATAAGCTCGAAGAATGCCTTGTGTGGCACGATAATGAGAATTATGATGATTTAATTAATTAAAGAAGGAATTAATAAGTGAATGATTAATTAATAATATATTGTTAATTAATTGTTATTATCGATAATAACATATTAATGAATAAACAATTGATTAATATTATAAGATTTATGTTTGTTCAATAAATTGCTAAGTGTAACGATAGGTAAACACATATTATATAAGAACTACATCTATAATATAAAGTATAGTGTGACATTGTGATATGACTATGTAATATAGGAACTATATGGTAAAAGGAAGTAAATCACATGAATTACATGGACCTATGTGAATACATGTTATGTGTACGTTGTGCAATATTAAATCAAACTATATTATATAGAGTGTAGTGTGACACTGCAAGAGACAATATAATATGGAAACTATATGGTAAGAATAATGAAATGTGTAATTTATACAAATGATGTCTATATGATCATGTAATATATAAAGTGCATTAATGTATACTGTATGGGTTATCAACTTAGACTATGTGAATAATTGATATAATAAAGTTCTAAGGAGATATTGAATTATTAGTGACCAATTAAATTGAGTCCATACATGTTATAAATATTAATTGGACTAAACTAATGTAAATGGATTATATGATGTGGGTACATAAATAATCCCTAACTTTTCATTATGTAATAGCATTAACACATTAAAATCACATTTTGAAAATGCAAATAAGCATTATATAACCAAGTTGCTGAGTTTTAAAACCCGTGTCCCATATTCAGTGACCCAAATAGTGACCAAATAGTAGCCTACTTCCTCATTGCGTGAACTCCATCTGCTATAATCCATGGTGATGATGGCTACGAAGATGGTCGAAGAAAGGGTGGTTGGTCAACTTCTTCTTGTCTATTATGTTCTTCTATCTCCCATTGATTCAAATCATGGATCAAAGTTATGAACTGGGTAGTCATTACTCTATAAATGGCAACCACATTCCCTCTTTTCGTTGTTGCTAAATTTTTTCTTTGAAGTATAATTAGAGAGTAGAGTTTCTAAGAATTGAGGGAGTATAGTCAGAGAATTGAGGGAGTTCATTTCAAGCTTTAAGAGGTATAATATTGAATTGTGTTCTTAATTTTGAGTTTTTTTAAAATCCTATAATTCTCTTGAATTCTCTGTTAATTTGTATGAAATGGCATGTCATTGTGTGGTCTGAAGTTGTATGCATGTCTAGGAGCTTTGCATTTGGTCTGGTTACAGGTTTAGCAATGTATGTGTTGAGGCTCTGCAGAAGCAAAGCCATTTTTTTTGCCTCTGCTTGAAGTGGCGTGGTCGTGCCACTTCTATAGTACAAAACCACGCGGCCGCACCGGTTTCCAGTCTTGGATACTGAGTTTGTTGGTCTTGTGTTATTCTGAGCATGATATGTTAGTTAGATTATGCATGTAAATGTCCCTAACATGTGGATAGATGTTGTTTTGGAATAGTAAGTTATTTTTGCTTGGTTTGGTATATATTCAAAGAAAACTTCAAGATTTGGAAAACTAAATTTGGTGGACATTGTGTAATGTATATTCTGACCCTAGGTACCAATATATTAAGCTTTGTTATGCCTTAACATTTGACTAATATGCTAGTTTATATTGTTAGAGGTAGTATAGACTATTCAAGCATTAATTAAAAGGAAATTGCAAGTAAAGGACTATACTAGTTATGTTTAAATGAACTATGTATACTTTAAATTCCGAACTTGAAAACAAGCTATCGTGATCTGATTACATATATACATAAGCATGAAAGCATGAAATAGAATATGAGGACTTACCTTGCATGCTTGAATAAGTTTTGATGACCTACTAATGGAAACTTAAAGTTTCAAATAGGAACTTGATAAACTATATACACTTTGAGTTAGGAACTTATGAGCGTGCTTATGTGGTCTAGTTATGTATATATGAAAGTATAATGTATAGTAAGTGAAGTAGCTTTGCATGCTTGGTTGGTTAACATGAGATTTTCAAAAGAAACCTTAACAGTTTGAAAACTAATTTTGTCAATAACTACGTTACAAGTATTCTAAAATGTGACCATCATATTAGGGTGTGTTATGCATATAGACATGATTGAAATGAATGCCTAGTTAGTCACACGCATTGTAAAATAGTTGAGCATGCATTAGGACAAGTCTAAATGATGTAGAACTTCATAACTTGAAATACATGACTAAACTAATGTAACCGTTTACAATTGAGACTTATTGACCGCGTGGCATATGTATAACGACTAAACATAAGAGACTTTGTTAATTGAACACTTAAAGCCTTGATTAAATTAGAATGGATAATGACCTATGTTAAAGATAAGATGTAGGGTCGAACTTAATTACCAACCTCCTGATATGTGTGTTTTGCATGATTCTTCGTATATGTGCAAGTCGGGTTACGCTGGGATTCTGCAGGAACAACCATGTCTTATTCTGAACCAGGAGCAGCGCGGCCGCACCACTCCTTAGTACAAACCAAGCGTGGTCGCGCCAATATGCAGAATGAACAGAGTCTGTTTAATTATAACCTAAACTTGATGCATGCTTGTATTATTATCCTACTTTGTAATACATGCTTAATGGTATGTCCAGATGTCCATGAGTATACTAGCAATAGAATCATAGGTTTGATAAGTATTTACAAACTTTCAAATGTTGAGTTACCTATGATTACAAACTATGATTATCAAGTAATGATAAGGAACCATGTTATTTGATTCATAGTGTCTTACAAACTGATTTTGTGTTATATGTATGTAAAGTACGTAATGACTTACGTATAGGATTATACGGTTAAGTTAGAATCGTATGTGTATGATAAACTTACATATCAAGTTTTTTTATCGGATGTACATAACTAATGAATATCCTATATACGTAATTATGTTATAATAGGTTCGAAAAGTATCGTTAAGCTAAAGGTTGATAAACTATGCTTAAGGCAATTATCTAAACCTTATCTCTTTGATGTGAATATCCTAACATATGCATTTACTTTATTCAAGGAATTTATGATTATGCAAGTTTCCTATCTTACAAAACTTTGAATTTGTGCAAGTACTCAAACCCTACTCTTTATTTAGCATTACTTGAGCTTGTACAATTATTGATTGTATAAGTAAACAATTGGAAGTATGGCTCTTATCTTATGACATAATGCTTCATAGTTAGAATAGAGTTGTTAAAGTCTTTGAACTTTGATTTCAAGTATTGAACTTATAATTGTTCTTATGTACATTTAAAGAGTGGTCTGTGCCATTTGATTTGGCTAGACCTAAATCATAATTTAAAAGCAATCCAAACCAATTAATTGGTGCAGAATCTTGTATTGACTGAGATGAACAACCTTCTTTGAAGGGGAAACTATATTTGTCGAGAAACCGACGTGTGCACTTAAGTACGATTAAACGATATGCATAACGTAGGGTACTTTAGGCTGATCACCTGTTGTACTCGTTTTGTTGGATTATCAGTATATTACTGTTAATTCTAGTAGAAGTTCATAGTCCTTAGTGACTACTCAGTATTCATTACTTCAAAATATCAAATTGAATAAGCATTGAATCTTGTTGATATCTTTCTGTCCTTAACGACTATTGTTGAGAATCATTGATACTTCTTGTTATCCTAGAACTATCATATATTGATGTACTCTTGAGAAATTTAAAACTATATTGAACACCCTTATTGCTATATTACTTGTTGAGTAAACTTGTTGCTCATTCTTGCTTTTCCTAAAAACATTTCAGTTAAGGAAGAGTAAAGCGGACCCTCGGGCACTAATAAGGGCAAGGGCAAAGCTATAGAGTAGTTTCGTGTTTATTTAGAAAATTTATGAATATGTAAAGACATAAATTATGTTATGTATTAGTTATGTCTAATCTATGTTTAAGGTACAAGAGAAATTTAAGTTACGAAACCTTGGGAGGTGAATGATTATATTAAATAAATGTAATCTATTTTGTTATTTCTGTTGCACAAGATGTTATTTAGTCATTAGAATTGTAGCATGTGGTGAACCAAATTCAAGACGTGAGTGGTCTGAATTTGGGGGCATCACATCCCCTACCCTTTGGTGTCTTGGGACTGGTTTCTGTATGTGGTTATGGAGAGGATTGTGGCTTTCCTCTTTGAGGTTGCCCACCCCACAGATGCTCATTGGTACTCCTTTATATTGAGGAGACCAGGTAGTTCCATCTTTTATGGATTGGTGTTTCTCTTTGAGGACTCAATCGCAGCTTAAACGGTCGTCGATTCTCCCATTTATGTGGAGAGACCAGGTAGTTCAATCCCTTTGGTCTAAGCTGATGAGGTATGGTTTGAAGGATGATCCCAGCACCATTGATAAGTTTTTGTGTTTTGGTAGGGGGTGAGACCGAGCCATGAATGGTTGTCTACATACTCTCATTGATGAGGAGAGATCAGGTCTTCGTAATTCCAACCTAGCGTAAAAAGGTTCAAATTTGTAGGTGGTAAAGAGGGTGTAGAGAAAATTTTTTTTTGCTTTTTTTGTAGTTAGACTAGACCATAAAAATGGCGGCCTACGTACTCCTGTGTATTGGGGAGATCAGGTCTGCGTAGTTCACCCTTGATGGGACAAACCGAAGTTATGAAAAGTTTTATCCCTAGTGGGGCAAACTAAAGGTGTGAGATGTTTGATCCCTGGTGGGACAAACTGAAGGTGTAAGACCCCCAATTTTATGAAATAAAAGTATTCAATTTTTCTATTTAGTAAATAGTTAAATTGATAAAAGTTTAAAGTTAAGGGTGATATATATAAAATTTTCAAAATACGCAAGTGGTTATAAAATACTTATTTCTGTTGGGGAATATTCGTTTGGTAATGGAATATTCTTGTTGTCGAGGAATATTCGTACGACGGCGCAACCATTTGTGGGCCCCATAAACAGAATAACTGTCGGATAAAAAAAACGACAAGTTTGAGTTTTTATAAATAACGGCGTAATTGTTATCGTTCACACTGTTGGATTACCTGGTGGTTAAAATACAGTAATACACGTGGTTGCACAGTAGCACACGGTATTGTACAGTATTTTTGAATTATTGATTCTTACGTAAGAAGGCATTACTCAATAATTGTTACAGTAGTTACTGTTCAATATTTTATTTTATTGATTCAATAATTGATGCACAGTATTTCCCATTCTTAGATCAATAATTCATATTATTTGAATAATGATATTAGATAGCATTATTGGCAATGTCTAGAAAGTTCTGTCAAGGAGAGGTTTGGTCACCTAATTGCGCGCCAGTAAGGAGAAATCCTTATCGGAAAGCCCCCTCTTTCCTGGGAACGGCCTGGTTGTCATTATTGTGATTTTGTAATATTATGTGTGAATAATTATTTATTGATTTATATGATAAGGAAATATTTATTTTATGTGGATATAAATGATGGATATATTTTATGTGGTTGTAAATGAAGGAATTAGTGTTGAGGTGTTTTATTAGTATTTTGTCGGAATGGAGGCATTAAAAATCAAATCAGTGTTCTTAAAGCTCTATTGCGTGAGTTATAATTTTAATTCGACCATTGGATCATTGTGATTTTTGGATATGTTATACATATATAAGTTGAGTATATGCCCACAAATTTTGAACCGTTAAAAATTAACGTATGATTTGTTATGAATTTTAAAAGGTGTTGAAAATCGTCCGTTTGTGGATTTCGAATATTTTCTCTCTGGAATTTGGAAAAACTTAAAGCTACAAAGTTGTAGAGAATTCTATTTCGTGCGGAATGGACATAAAATTCGTATTTTTCTGATAAAAGAGCTATTTATTATGAATTACTGAAGTTTCGGAAAATAAAATGATTTTTATTAAAATTGGGTGGGATCCACTTTTGGTTGGTGTTGAATACATATGCTGATTTTGGGTGAGCCCCACTGTGGTGGCTGAGATTTTGATCAAAAGTGGCATGCGGGATGTTTTGAATAAATTAATAATATTTTATTAATTTAGTCTCCTTTGGCGTTCTAGCATTTTTCTATAAATAGGCGCTTAAGTTAGAATTAAAAATCACACCAGAAACATAAAGTTTTCTCTCTCTATATTATCGAGCGTATTTTTGTGAGTATTTAGATACTTTGAGAGTTTCTAATCGATCTGAGTTTCCTTGAAGTTATATCCGATATTCCAGTCAGAAATATTGCTCTTTTGAGATAAGGGATTGTAAGGGTTATTATGTTTTTCAGTTTCGTAATTTTTCCGACATTCAAAAATTTTGGAAAATTTTGAAATGATAATTTGATGAGTTTTCTAGATTGTGTCCAAAAATTGCGATTTTTGGATGTATAGATTAGGAGTTATTAATTTTATGGGAAAAGACTATTTTAAAAGTAAACCCTTATAACTCCTTGTGGTTAACTCCAAAATTGGTAAAATATTTATTGGGGAGTACATGTATATAATAGCAGTATACTCTATAAATTTTGGAATTTTTGGACAAAAGTACAGTTTATGATAAATGTCTAAATATTCGGCAGTTTTGGCCATATGAAAAATAGTAAATGAATTTTAAAAATTCTGAAAAAAATATATGTTCAATATAAGACTATATTCTGCTAAATCCCAGAAAAGAAAATTTGTTTGTACTGATTTTGTATTTTTCATGAAAATGGACTAGTTATGGGTAAATGAATTAAATATGTTATGTGAAGTAAGAAAATTGGAAAATATGATTTTATGGCTTGAGAATCTTATATGAGGTATATGCAGATTTTTGATGAGGATTTTGGTTATTGGTGATGAAAAATTATGAGTTTGGAATTTTAGGATGATTAAATGCATTAATTAATAAAGTGTAAACAATTAAAATAAATTGTTTATAAGTTTAAGAAATGATTAAAATATTATTGTAATATTAATAATATTAGATTATGAGATTATTAAGTGATTTATAACATTTGGATTAAGGTGTTATAAATATTGATATGGATTTTATTGTGAAACTTTATCTTTTCGTGTCGGAGTTACTATTCACGAGTTACTATTCATGAGTTACTATTCATGGGGTACTATTCACGACAAAATTGGTTTCTTTTTCTAACCAAATTATCGTTGATTTATGAATCTTACTCTTGAAATTAAATCCATGTTTTGATCATATTGTTTTTATTATCATATATAACATTTTTATAATCTTAGTGAAGAAATTTAATTCCCTTTGACTTGAGTGTAAAGATGGGTAGATTATTGGTATGATCGTGACTATGGGTTCTCTTTGGCCAGTAGTGCAAAGTTGAATTGTTGACTGGTATGATCATGACCACTGAATTTACAATTGAATATTTTTAGCTTAAGTACAAAGGTGAATTGATCAATATGGTTATAATTATGGTTTATATAAATTCTGAAATGATTATGTATTTCTTTGAGATATTAATATCTTTGGCCTGTAGTGCAAAAATGAATTATTGATGAATATCTTTTACTCGTAGTGCAAAGATGACCTGTTGTTGAATATCTTTGGCCTATAGTGCAAAGATGAAATGTTAATGAATATCTTTGGCCCGTAGTGCAAAGATGAATTTATTGGTATGATTATGAACAGGAACTGTGATTTGGTATAACCATGATCTTTGATGTTTCAGGTAAATACATGTGATGAAAATTATCTTCGTCCTGGATGAAAAAGGGGAATTTAGAACTACAATTATGATTATGAGTTATTCACATGATTGTGGACAGGAACTGTTGATAGATGTTACATGGATAAAACATTGTTGGTGGACTTTTAACATGGAGAAGATAATAGACTTTATGGTCTATTTGACTCTTCTAATAGATTGCTCGTTCCGCTGCAACTATGGTTGAAAAGTTTTATCATCTACCATATGTTCTAAATTTCTGATATATTAATGACGAAAGCTATTGATAATTTAATTATCTTTAATTATGATATTCTTTACTGGGAAATTTGTGCTCGCCCTTTTGCTTCACAATTCCTTTCAGGTAATAAGAGTGTAGCTGGGTCGAGCGGGGATAACAGGGGAATAATGTGATGGTCCGAGACTGTCAAAGTTTCTGAACACATTATAAAACGGCATGACATACAATATATAATTGTATTGAGGACCTAAGATGTGTGTGTCCTATATTATACGTCACTTAATAATTGATTTTGGTGAACACCAATAGGGTGAGGCGAACCCAACGTTGGAAGGGTGTTTTGCCACTATCATACAAGATGTATAATGACATACAAACTAGTGTTATCATAAAACAAGGTTATGCACATCCACTTGCTGAGTATATCTACGAGCACTACCTATATAATATTGGAGTTTGGGTGAAATATAATTTTCAATTGTCGACAGTGGAGAAAGTTATATGTCAAGAGAAGACTCGCCATTGGAAAGAACATGATAGTAATCTTCTCATTTTTCTTTGGGGACTATTGGGTCAACCAAGGATAATTCTGTGGGCATATGATATCTATCATAACCTAGACGCATGGCCTCCCATTTACAAAGGTTTCCTTGATCACTTTCCAAACATTTAAATTTCTAAAATAGTTATTGACTGTACCTTTATGTAAGGTGTCATTGTGACGTGCTATCCAAGGTTGGGACATGAGTCACAGTTGGTATATATTTGTATCAAAACTCACAACATATGTGTTGTTGTATTTTTGAACAACAATTGTGATAATGAAGTTGTAGTCATTTTCTGTACCATATATTTAGCGACTCAGAATAGGTGGGATGTTGTATACCTATTTTGGGGGCGTCACAAAAGGTGTGAAATGTTTGATCCCTAGTAAGATAAACTAAAATGGTGAGGATTGTATGTAGTCAGAAAGGTTTTGAAAACCTGGATTGATTAGAGATCTGGTGATCCAAAACCAGGATGCTGGTTTGCAGGTAACTTCAGACATAGTACCATTTCAAGGTGTCCAAGTTAATGAGTTGGGGAAATTTCTCAACATCCATCTCTTGTAATATGAGGGCTCCTCCTATCATTACCTCCTTGAAAACAAACGTGTCTTCCCAATTTGGGGCAAAATTTTCCTTTGGATTGATCTAGGTTGTCAAGAACTTTCTTTAAGACCAATTCATGCTCTTTGAATTATTGTAGTCGGACTTTCTTGTTATAGGATCTAGCGATCCTCTATTGATACAACTGACCGTGGAGGATGGCTGCGGCCCGCCTTTCATTTATTAGAGATAATTGGTGGTATCGATCTTTTAACCATTGGTCTTCATCCAGCTGAGCATCTATTAACACTCAGAGGGATTCCATTTCCACCTCTACAGCTTCCATGCCATAGGTTAATGAATAGGGGGTTGCCCCAGTGGAAGTGCTCATTGACGTTCTGTAGACTAATAGAGTTAGAGGCAACAAGTCAGGCCATCCTTTTTGATTGTCGGACATCTTTTCCATGATCTTTTTGATATTTTTATTAGCCGCTTCAACAACACCATTCATCTTTGAACGATAGATGACGGAGTTGAGATTTTTGATGTGGAATTTACTGCATAACACCTCCATCATTTGGTTGTTGAGGTTTTCGGCAATGTCTAATACAATCACCTCTGGTTGTCTATATCGACAAATGACATTATTTCTGATGAAACCAATGATCACCTCTGGGGGGGAAGAGGATGCTTCTACCCACTTAGTGAAGTAGTCGATCATATTGAAGATAAACTGATGACCATTACTGGCTTTGGGATCGATGGGCCCGATCACGTTCATTCCCCACATTGAGAAAGGCCAAGGAAAACTCATAGTGTGGATCTCCATTGGAGGGACGTGGATAGCATTCCCATGAATTTGGCATTGGTAACATCTCTTGACGTGATCATCACAGTCAGCCTTGAGAGAGAGCCATAAATACCTTGTTCTTAAGATTTTCTTGACAAGCAGAGGGTCGCTTCTGTGTGGGCCGCATAATCCACCATGGATTTCATCCAAGAGTCTCTGCGTTTGATCTTTTTCTAAGAATTTGAGAAGGCCTAGTCCTCCATCTCTTTTATAGAGTGTGAAAGTAGTGTGTGTGAGACCCCAAATTTTATGAATAAAGATTTAAATTTCTTGAATTTTTTTTTAATATTATGGAGTAAATTTTATATAATGTTATAGTTGTGGGTAATATTTATTAATTTTGCAAAGTATGCAAGTTGTTATATAATATTCAATTGGTCGGGAAATATTCGTTTTAACAGGGAATATTCGTAGGATGACACAATCATTGGTGGACCCCACAACGGAATTATTGTCGGATTGAGAAAATGACAAAATTATTTTATGAAAATAACGGCAAAAGTTTTACCGTTAACTGTTGAAATACCCGGTGTTAAAAGTACAGGAATACGCGTGGTTGCATAGTAGCACATGGTATTGATTATTGATGCTTACGTGAGAAGTCACTCAGTTTTATTCAATTATTGCTTCAGTAATTACTGCATTGTATCTCACGTTATTTGATTCAATTATTGTCGATATTTTATATATTATTAAATCAATAATTGAGATTACAGAGTTATTAATATTATTATTTGCAATATTAACGATGTCTAGAAGTTCTGCCAAGGAGAGGTTTGGTCACTTAATTGTGCGCCAATAGGGAGAAATCTTTATTGGAAAGCCCCCTCTTTCCTGGGAATGACCTGGTCGATTAATATTGTGAATTATAATAATGATGATAAATGTTGTTAAATATATTGAGGTGTCTTTTTATGAAGTCACGGGAGTTTATATATATATTATATATATAAATTCTGTTTTATTAGTATTATTAATGTAATAAAATAGAAAAGCTTTTTATATAAAACAGAATACTTTTATAAAGTTATTTATTTTATTAGACTATAAATAGAATATATTATATTCTATTATGCATAGTGTTTTGTATAGTAAAATCTTTTTATATAAAATGTAATACTTTTATAAAGTTATTTGTTTTATTAGACTATAAATAGAATATATTATATTTTATTATACATAGTGTTTTGCATAGTAAAATCTTTTTATATAAAAACAAAATACTTTTATAAAGTTATTTGTTTTATTAGACTATAAATAGAATATATTATATTTTATTATGCATAGTGTTTGCATAGTGCACTGCGTAGTGTTTGCATAGTAAATTTTTTTTATATAAAACAGAATACTTTTATAAAGTTATTCATTTTATTAGATTATAAATAGAATATATTATATTATATTTAAAAGATTTTGTTTTATTAGAATATTTTATTAAAACTACATAGTAAATCAATATGGATAAAATCGCTTAAAAAGTAAATCAATCTGGACCGTTCATGAATTAGTTACTATTCAGTCCATTCTCCTATAAATAGAAGCTAATTCCTTTATTATTTCTTACGAATTCACTGAAACTCTAGAGAGAGAAACTATAGGGAGAAAGAAGAAAAGTATTCTGTTACTTCACTACTCCTATATACTGTTTCTTCTAAGGTAAGGGGTATTATTTCTTTTGTATTCATGAAGAGAGCTATTGTTATTCCATTCCATATTATTACATTGGAATAACTTTATATATGCAATCTTTTGCATACATGGTGAAATTCTTTTGTTATTCCATTCTTTATTATTACATTTGGAATATTACATGCATGCGTATTATTACGCGTGACTGAGTTCCATTATTTATTATTCTGTTGGAATAACCTGTCTGTACGGTCTATCGCATGCATGGTAAATTCTGTTGTTATTACATTCTTTATCATTATGTTGGAATAACCTGTCTATGCGAAGTACCGCATACATGGTGAAATTCTTCTGTTATTCCATTCTTTATTAGATATGAAGAACAAACATACCCTTGAAGATCCGAGCTTCCTCAGGTACAAGTTCACCTCCAATCCTTTTCGCGTTCAACTTGAATCCACCGGGTTTGGTTCCTTCCTTTGATCAACGTTAGCCACCCAAGTGTTTGGCCTCTAGAGGTGATCCACCAAGGAAGAATAAGAATTCAAGAAGATGGGTATTTGGCTCAAATCCTAGTTTTCTATCTCTATAGAAAAGGAGCGTACTCTCCCAACTATTGGAATTACGTATGTTGTAAAAGTCAACAAGCACCTCACCCATAATAAGACTCCTCTTATTTATAGATGTGGACAACCCACCTTAACAATTAAGGAATTGGGATTTATTTAATTAATTAAATTCTTTTAATTAATTAAGCTCCCTAATCTTATTAGGGATAATTAATTAAACTCCTTTAACTAATTTTCCTTCCTAATCCAATTAGGAATAAATGAGAGTACTTATATTAAATTAATTCCTAAACTCTTTTAGAAATTAAAATAATAATAATTGTAATAATATTAATAAGACTCCTCTTATTAATTTATATTTAATATTTCTAAAATATTAAATAATAAATATTAAGCTATTTAATTTATTCTATCACCATAGATTAAATTAAATATACATAACATATTATTACGATTATGCCATTAACTTCTTAAATAATTATTCTTCCTTTTATGGTGTGACCCTTTAGGTTCTCCATATTAAACCTATTGTGAATAAATCAATTAGAACAATTCTAATCTTATTTAAATAAATAAATTAAACAATTAATTTATTTAAATAAATAATATTTATTCTACAATAGGGATAAGCCTCCTAGCGATCAACGACTTTCCAGGATAATATAGATTTCAACATTAATCATTAAAGAACCTTTGAGTAAATAGTTACCGTACAATTCAATCCTTCCACCATACATGTCCCAATTAAATATAAGACATGGAATTCTTTGTCAAGTCTTATTTTATTTAATTATATGTATTTCGATCCTTAAATGCACAACTCTAAATAATGCAAATTATAAACTCCTTTCTAATTTCATTCTACCTTAACCAAGGACTCTTTGGGTTGTCATTTATCGAATCACATAGGACATTTCTCTTCTTTTAATAAAGTGGTAGATTCTTTATTGATCATGCATTATCTCCATGTACAACTTATTATACCCAAGCATACCCTTTGATATACCCTAAGGGTCTTAAGGAATAAGTCAAAGTATAACTCATCATACACAAGATACTATGATGATCTCAAGTCCAAGGATCACTTGTACTACTATCACTACAGGAATTCCTATTGACAGTAAGTAAAACTCCATTAGGTATTCCTTAGCGAGCCAATGTTCGATGAACTTATTCTCTAATAAGCACCTACATACTTGCTTTAGTGTCTCCACACAAATGATCATGAGATCAATCATCCTCATCCAATGAGCAAGCAACGTATGTACCAATCTATCCGGATTCACTAATCCCTTATTTAGTAATCCAATGATTGGGAACTATTTTAGTTTTAAGCTTTCTAAGAATTTAGATCTCATTAGAATGATCATCATCATTATTCTAAAAGCATTGCTTAAAACTATGGGTTTATCACATATTATAAAAACAAAGATCATGTAGATAATTAAAAGCCTTTAATAAATTAATACTTTTTATTAATAAATGAATAAGATTGTTACAAAGTATATGCTTTATCATCAAACATGATTGGCTTGTGTGCATACTACTTTCACATGACCATTGATGAATACACGAATATCCTTGGCCCGTAGTGCATGGATAATTTGTGGTTGTGATACTAATGAATATCCTTGGCCGTAGTGCAGGGATGATGTGGATTATTTATTAAGCTGAGTCCTAGCGATAAAAGTGATGAAAACCCTTTTAAATCATAAAAGATAGTAGATTTTATTCTCTACTTGACTCTTTTAATGGATTGCTTGTTCCACTGCAGTTAAACTTGATGTCTATTGTATTTTATTAGTTTAACATTGTTGAAGAATAATGATAATTTATTCTGCATTATCTTAGTCATAAAATTTCTTACTAGGCTAGTTGAGCTCACCCTTTCGCTTTCATTTTTCTCTTGAGAAATGAGCATGTGAGGGGACTAGTCGAGTCTTGAGTGACGGTCCAGATGATAGCATTAGTAGTCCTCACTATTCTATGAAATAGCGTGATAATAAATGTAATGAGGACTTATTTTGAGTTTGAATACTGTCTAGAAGACAATATTTGTGTTAAAACTCACAGCTCATGTTGTATATTTAAGATTGTATTTTTATTTTGCACCATGTATTTGGCGACTCAGATTAGGTGATGTATACCTGTTTTGGGGGCGTCACAGTTGGTATCAAAGCTTAGGGATATGATCCCTAGCTGAGATGTGAGACAAGAACTAGGAGGGGAGAGACGGGGAATTTCTTCACTAGTATGGCCTACCTAAGTTTATTTGGTATTTAATTGGTCGGTCAGAGTATAGGGATAATATGTGACATGTCAATTAACCCTTGTTTTGTGACAGTGTTTGAGAATGGCATATGAAAATGCTGAGAAAAGCAATGAAGCACATGAGAGCGTTGATTCAGCTTAAGCAAAAGGTAACGACCAACAACACGATAATAATCATACTGGTGGCAACGGCCATCGGAACAATGATAACCATCGTGGGGGAAATTATCATGCCAAGAATGGTAACCACTTCGGTGGTAATCATGGCCAAGATAATAGAAGTGAAAATTTCAAGAAGAGACGGTCATTTAGCTCGATTTTGTCGTGCACCAAAGTCAAGTCCAGCTGGGACGGTGGCACCAAAGGCGGATACGGACAAAACAAAGTTGGTGGTTTCAGGAAGAGCATTTTTCGTAAATTCTCAAAAAGCGAGTAACCCGAACGAAGTTAGTACGGGTTAGTTAATTATAAATTCTTGCGAAGTCTATACCTTATTAGATACCGGTTCTACCCATTATTTTATCTCTCTTGCTTGCGTTCAACGTTTAAATTTAACTCTAGAGAAGTTAGACTTTGACTTATCGGTTGAAACTCGGTTAGGAGAAACCTTCGTTACCTCCACTGTTTATAAATCTTATTTGATTCAAATCGACACTTTCACGTTACCTATCGATCTTATCTCTTTGAAAATACTTGTCTTTGATGTGATTTTAGGAATCGATTGGTTAACTACTCATCATGCTTTTCGTAAGGTTGTTAGCTTTCATATTCCTAACCAACCTATTATGCGAATTCAAGCAACCAAACCACTAAAGTTAATCACTGTCATATCAAGCCATAAGTAAAAAGCCCCGAGCCTTTATCTGGTGACTTCCTTGAGTGGAATGCACAGAAGCTAGACTTTCTATAGGCGACATCGTGAATGACGATGGCAAGTTAATAGGTATCAATGTGACATACTATCCAAGTCATGGATGAGAGTCACAGTTTTGAATGATATTTCTATCATTAATAAATTTTCTGGCGTATTCTGAAGACTTTTTGGCCTACCTCAGAGCGTGAAATTGAATTTTGTACTGACCCCAGTACAAAACCCCATTTCTAAAACCCTTATATATTTCTTCAACCAAAATGAATGTATCATGCGCCAAAGACGTTGGCTCGAGCTATTGAAGATTACGATCATACCATTCAATACCATCGTGGAAAACCGAACGTGGTAGCTGTCGCGTTGAGTAGAAGATCGTATGTGATTACGAGTGTGATGTTGTTAACACAAAAACCTATTTCGTATAACTTATAAATGATGAAGATAGAGTTAAAGACTCTAAGGACCCACATGGTGATATCGAATATACGAGTAGAATCGACTTTAATCGATAAAGTTAAAGTTATGCAAGCTACATACTCAGAGCTGATGAATACGAAGAAGAAGTTTTAAGAGGGCATTATTCTAGAAGCAAGAGTCGACAAAGAGAGTAAATCTCAACCCTCGATTTAATTGGCCCATTTGAAATTCTCGTTCGAGTAGGAACTGTGGCCTATAAACTCGCCTTACCACTAAGTATGTCACGTGTTAATAACGTTTTTTTTGTACTGATGTTATGTAAATATGTGGACAACCTAAACCACATTATTGAATTAGAACTAGACGAGATAGCAGAAGATTTAACGTATGAGGAGATACATGTTAAAATCTTGGGTAAGAAGGATTGTATTAAACACTCAAAGGTTATACCTCAAGAGTTTGAATCTGAAATGAAGTCAAGGTATCCTCATCTCTTCGGCATACCAGGTACGTACGTAAATTTCGAGGGCGAAATTTCATAAGGAGGGGAGATTGTGAGACCCCAAATTTTATGAATAAAGATTTAAATTTCTCGAATTTTTTTTGAATATTATGGAGTAAATTTGATACAATATTATAGTTGTGGGTAATATTTATAAATTTTTTAAAGTATGCAAGTTGTTATATAATATTTGTTGGTTGATTTCACAATCAAAGCAAACGTGCAAGTATACACGGTCAACAAGTAATATAGTGATAAGATAGAGTGTCGATCCCACAGAGAATTCTAATTAATAAACTCCAACTACTAGTACTATATCAATTCAATTTTATTTAAACAACCAATAATTGTGATTTTTAGAATTAAGAAAACTAATTTAAACAACACAAAGAGATTATTCTAAAAGAAAACAAATAAACAAACTAAGATTTGATTGAATTCAAATAAATAAGGATTAAGACTCCAATATCCCCAATTATGACTTATAAATCAATTATTCAATTATCCCAATTATTATGTCTACTGAATTGTTGACAGGAATTCTCAAATGACAAAAGCCCTTTTCGAAGTGATCAATTGCCTTCTATTTAACCCAGATTAATTTTGCTATATTCCTATGCAAAATAATTAAATTAAACTCGTTACAATTCCAATTCCTTAACTGCTACATGCGGCAAATAGATATTTCCATTCTATTCACAAACCTAATTATTCACTGTGCAAATAACTAAGTCACATGTCACCATGTCCAGTTCTAACCCTATAATTCTTCTTCCAATTCCTTCTAGAGTAACAAGGTAATTATTGGCCAGATAATTAATCAATTAGTACAAAGCAAGATGAACAATTCACTTTAACATAAATAATTGGAATAAATCAAATAATCAATTCATAACCATAAAAGGTTCAATTGGAATCTCAATTAAAGAATTTAGTTCATAACGAAAATTTGAATCAACAATAGTTGAAAAATCATCTTTAATGAATTACACAAATTAAAAGAATAAAGAAGAAGAAGAACTCCAAGTTAAAATCTTCAAAATCTCCTCTTGCTCCTTGATTAATCTCCCAAAATTGTGTAGATGAGTCCTCTATTCTAATGTAAATAACCAATATATATACATCTTAATTTAGCCCACAATCCTTTTCCAAAACAACCTCTAGCCCCCAACAATCAAGTAATTCGGATGTTCAACGCACGCGCCTTGGTCAACGCCGACATTGGCCCAAATACCTTGCCACCGTAATTAATACTATGATGAGCGCCTGGCAAGGCGTAAAAGCGTAAGTGACTCTTATGCCCATTTTTAGCTCATTTGCCCCTAAGTGTTCCAACGACTCACAATCTTGCAATAACACAACTAAACACAGTAAAACGAATCTAAATGCTTTGAGAATACAATAAATTAAGCCCAAATATATCCAAATCATGGGTATATTACCCAATCATCAATATTCGATTGGTCAGGGAATATTCATTTTAATAGAAAATATTCGTACGACGGCACAATCACTGGTGGACCCCACAACAGAATTATTATCGGATTGAGAAAATGACAAAAATATTTTATGAAAATAACGGCAGAAGTTTTACCATTAACTGTTGAAACACCCGCTGTTAAAGTACATGAATACGTGTGGTTGCATAGTAGCACACGGTATTGATTATTGATGCTTACGTGAGAAGTCACTCAGTTTTGTTCAATTATTGCTTCAATAATTCTTTGCAAGATATCTCACGTTATTTGATTCAATTATTGTCGATATTTTATATATTATTAAATCAATAATTGAGATAACGAGTTATTAATATTATTATTTGCAATATTAACGATGTCTAGAAGTTACATCAAGGAAAGGTTTGGTTACCTAATTGCGCTGCTGCTGAGGAGAAATCCTTATTGAAAGCCCTCTTTCTTTCACAGGAATGACTGGTCGATTAATATTGTGAATTATAATAATGATGATAAATGTTGTTAAATATATTGAGGTGTCTTTTATGAAGTCATGGGAGTTTATATATATATATATATATATATATATATATATATATAATTCTGCATTTTATTAGTATTATTAATGTAATAAAAGCGGAAAAGCTTTTATATAAAATGAATACTTTTTATAAAGTTATTTGTTTTATTAGACTATAAATAGAATATATTATATTTTATTATACATAGTGTTTTTTACATAGTAAGATATTTTTATATAAAATGTATACTTTTATAAAGTTATTTGTTTTATTAGACTATAAATAGAATATATTATATTTTATTATCATAGTATTTGCATAGTACTCATATAGTATTTGCATAGTAAAATCTTATTATATTAAATGAATACCTTTATAAAGTTATTCGTTTTATTAGATTATAAATAGAATATATTATATTTTATTTAAAAGATTTTATTTTATTAGAATATTTTATTAATACTGCATAGTAAATCAATATGGACCGTCCGTTTAAAAGTAAATCAATCTGGACCGTTCATGAATTAATTACTATTCATTCCATTCTCCTATAAATAGAAGCTCATTTCTTCATTATTTCTTACGAATTCACTGAAACTCTAGAGAGAGAAACTATAGAGAGAAAGAAGAAAAGTATTCTGCTACTTCACTACTCCTATATCCAGTTTCTTCTAAGGTAAGGGGTATTATTTCTTTTGTATTCATGAAGAGAGCTATTGTTATTCCATTCTTATTATTATTCATTGGAATAACATGTCTACATCAATCTGCCGCATACATGGTGAAATTCTTCTCATTATTCCATTCTTTATTATTACTTTGGAACATCCCATGCATGCGTTTACGCATGACTGGTTCCTTTATTTATTATTCTATTGGAATATTACGTACGTGCGTTTACGCATGACCGGTTCCATTATTTATTATTACATTTGGAATATCACATGCGTGTGTTTACGCACGACCGGTTCCGTTATTTATTATTACATTGGAATTACTTGTATGCGCGGCCTATCGCATGCACGATGATTTCTTTTGTTATTACATTTCTTTATTATACTCGGTTGGTTAAAGTTTTGACTTCTATACTCCATGAAATTAGTAGAATATCCGGATATTTGCGCTTCATCCAATATCTTTTCATGAAAATATTCTTCTCGAGCATTCTTGAATTTTACTCTACAAAAGAAGTATCGTATGTCGACAATTTGGGCGTTATTAGTTCTGGATAAATTACTTCTTGAACTTGTTTTATTGAATTCTTATATCATTGTCATCATCCTCATGTTTATATTATGTTGAAAGTCATCTACATGGCTCGTACAGTGGTGCATAGATGGACTTGGTATGATTATGATCAGGGATTAATCGGTATAATCATGACCGTAATGTTACAAATGATGTGGTAAAAGTCCTCATTGGCCCGTAGTGCATTGATGGACAGTTGTTGGCATGATTATGACCATTGATGAATACACGAATATCCTTGGCCCATAGTGCATGGATAATTTGTGGTTGTGATACTAATGAATATCCTTGGCCGTAGTGCAGGGATGATGTGGATTATTTATTAAGTTGTGTCCCAACAATAAAAGTGATGAAAAACCTTTTAAATCATAAAAGATAGTAGATTTTATTCTCTACTTGACTCTTTTAGTGGATTGCTTATTCCGCTACAGTTAAACTTGATTTCTATTGTATTTTATCAGTTTAACATTGTTGAAGACTAATGATAATTTATTCTGCATTATCTTAGTCATAATATTTCTTACTGGACTAGTTGAGCTCACCCTTTCGCTTTCATTGTTCTCTTCAGGAAATGAGAACGTAGCAGGGACTAGTCGGAGTACGGTGTGACGGTCCAGATGATTGCATTAGTAGTCCTCACTATTCTACGAAATAGCGTGATAATAAATGTAATAAGAACTTATTTTGAGTTTGAATATTGTCTAGAAGACAATATTTGTATTAAAACTCATAGCTCATATTGTATATTTAAGATTGTATTTGTATTCTGTACCATGTAATTGGCGACTCAGAATAGGTGATGTATACCTAATTTGGGGGCGTCACAGAATGCATACAAGCCAATCATGTATGATGATAAAGCATATACTTTGAAATCAATCTTATTTCCATCTCTTTTGTAGAGTGTGAAAGTAGTATACATACAAGCCAATCATGTATAATGATAAAGCATATACATTGAAATCAATCTTATTTATTTATTAATAAAAAAATTATTTATTAAAGGCATTTATTATCTACATGGTGTTGTTTTAATAATATGTGATAAACTCATAGTTTTAGGCAATGCTTTTAGAATCATGATGAGATCATGCTAATGAGATCTAAATTCTTAGATAACTTAAAAGTAAAATGTTCCCAATCAATGGATTACTAAAAAGGGGATTAGTGAATCCAGATAGATTGGTACGTACGTTGCTTGCTCATTGGATGAGGATGATTGATCTCATGATCATTTGTGTGGAGACACTAAAGCAAGTAGTATGTAGGTGCTTATTAGAGAATAAGTTCACCGAGCGTGACTCGCTAAGGAATATCTAATGGAGTTTTACTTGACTGTCAATAGGAATTCCTCTAGTGATAGTAGTACAAATGATCCTTAGACTTGAGATCATCATAATATCTTATATATAATGAATTACACTTTGACTATTCCTTAAGACTCTTAGAGTATATCAAAGGGTATGTGTGAGTGTAATAAGTTATATATGAAGATAATGAATGATCAATAAAGAATCTACCAATTCTAGTAAAAGAAGAGAAATGTCCTATGTGATTCGATAAATGACAACCCAGGAATCCTTGGCCAAGGTGGAATTAAATTAGAAAGTAGTTTCTAATTTGCATTCATTAGGAGTTGTGCATTTGGGAATCAAAATATATATAATTAAATAAAATAAGACTTGACAGTAATTCTATGTCTTATATTTAATTGGGACATTGTATGGTGGAAGGATTGAATTATACGGTAACTATTTACTTAAAGGTTCTTTTATGATTAATGTTGAAATCTAAATTATATAGAAAGTCGTTGATCGCTAGGGAGGCTTATCCCTATTGTAGAATAAATATTAGTTATTTAAATACATTAATCGTTTAATTTATTTATTTAAATAAGATTAGAATTCTTCTAATTGAATTATTCACAACCGATTTAATATGGAGAACCTAAAGGGTCACACCATAAAAGGAAGAATAATTATTTAAGAAGTTAATGACATAATCGTAATAATATATTAAGTATATTTAATTTAATCTATGGTGATAGAATAAATTAAATAGCTTAATATTATTATTTAATATTTTAGAAATTTTAAATATAAATTAATAAGACTAGTCTTATTAATATTATCACAATTATTATTGTTTAAATTTCTAAAAAGTTTAGGAATTAATTTAATATAAATACTCTTATTTATTCCTAATAGGATTAGGAGGGAAAATTAGTTAAAGGAGTTTAATTAATTATTCCTAATAGGATTAGGGAGCCCATTTAATTAAAAGAGTTTAATTAAATAAAAAATACCTTATTTTAATAGGGTTACCTGATATAGTCTTATATCAGATATCTGATATACGTAATTTGAATAGTTGGAGAGTACGCCCCCTTTTTCTATAGAGATAGAAAAACTAGGGTTTGAGCCAATACATCCTTCTTCTTGAAAGTTGTCTTCCTTGGTGAATCACCTCTAGAGACCATACACTTGGGTGGCTAACATTGATCAAAGGAAGGAATCTACCAGGAGATTCAATGAGATCGCGGAGAATTAGGAAGTGAACTCGTACTTGTGGAAGCTCGTATCTACATGGGTATGATTCAATAACTTCTTGTTCTTCGTTTTAATTAATAATATGCATAAAGGATGATCCAGGTTATTAGTTTGTGAAAATTTTAAAATCTAATTTTATTTTGTTTCTGCTATTTTTTGCAATTTGATTGCTACTTTGATTTTCACAAAACCTTACAATAGTATCAAAGCCAAACTTTATGCAAATTATTAATTGTTTTGATTCTATATATGTATGGGTATGTATTTTGAATAATTTATTGGACATAATTTGTTGTATAAAATTAGTATTTTATTAAAAAAATGGCGTAAACTTGCTGAGTATTTTTCCGTTTTTACGTTAAGACAGTTTATTTTAAAAACCGCTATCCGTGAACAGTTTATTTATTGGATGCAGCGTAATCACGTTTTTTTTTTTGAAAAAATAGTTTCAGCGAAACCATCATACATACATACATATATATATATATATATAATTCTTAATAGTTTATAGAACCTGGAGCTTCACGTGATGTATCATATATAGTAATTATGTAATAATATATATGGTTATATATATTATGTCATCTTGGTGATTACATCCTGATGTGCAGGATCAACATGTTTTAACGTGATTCATAATGTTTTTTATTTTTTTTAACATGCCACACCGTTCGGTTAAATTGAATATTATAATATATAATATTCTAAATAATTTTATAATTAAAATAAAGATTTTATTTTAATCTTGAAATTGGATTTCATGCAACATAAAAATGCTCATTAAATGATATTCATATATATATAGAATGATTTTATTTATTGATACATATGATGATATGTATGAAAATAAATGGGATTGATTATGGACTATTGACCAATGTGATTGGATTTATTTTAGTTGGATGTTTGAATGGATGGATTTTATTAAATGAGGTCTACGTACCTCATCTTTTCTGGTTTTCTTCTTGATGTAAATTCTATCTCTCTCCTATGTACTTCTCCATGACTGTTGATCAAGGTTTCTATTTAAATTAAATAGTTTATGTAATAGGATTAGTTAGAATTTTTTCGAAGAACCGGAGATCAAGGAGCAAGAAGCGCTTGAAGAACCGTTTGTAATGGAGCCCGGGTTTAAATGTAATAGTTATATTTAAATGTTTATTCTTGCACCCTAGGGTTTAGCCTTTTGGTTCACTTGGTGGCTCTAATGAACCAAACTAGAATAAAAGTTCATAATCAATCCGGATAGAATATAGTATTCTATATGTGCATGTTGATATTATATATATTATATATTATGCAAACATGCTTCGCATGTTTAATAATATGACGCGTATTTTATATATATATATATTTGCATGCGCGCTAAACAAGATGAGACAAATAATAACAAATCCATCAAAGTTTTTATATATTAAGTCTTAAGCGTTCAAAGATATTTAGAATATCGAACGTCGCCTTCTAGCATGATAAAATTAATAGAGTATTAAATATTTAATATCAGTTTGTTGTGTCACCACAAGGCAAGTATTAAATATTTAAGATGTTAATTTATCACACTTATTGCTTATAAAGAAAATTGAACAATATTATTTTGTTGTGTCACCACAAGGACAATATTTTTCTTTTTTGAATATATGGAAGTTCTAGGTTGGACTTAACTTACATAATTTTGATTCGGATGTGCCACCACTTGATCAAAATAATCTAAGAGGCAAAATATAAGGATTTACATGATGATGTAATTAACAAGGAGTTGTCTACCTATTTATTTATATATAGTTTGTTGTGTCACCACAAGGCTATATATATTTGAAATGGGATCCTTATTCTCACTAGCAAAAAATTTAATTAGATTTTGCCGAACTATATAAATAAGGGTAATATAGTTTGAAGAAATTAGTGGGAGATACCAATATAAAATAAAGCCTAATTTATTTTGGTAATTAATTAAATGAATGTTTGCTATAATATTGTCTTTTTACATGCAGAATTTTGAAAATGTCACATTCACTAATTTCACTGTGTAACATACTTGATTCTAACAAACCGACCGAGCCGAATTACATGGACTGGTTAAGGAATCTGAGAATTGTTCTCACTGCTGCAAAGATTTCTTATGTCCTAAATTCGCTCGTACCTGCAAAAGTTACAGAGACAGCCTCTGAGGAAGAGATTGCTACTTTTAAATAGTGGCATGATGATGCATCTGTGGCTCAATGCATCATGCTCGCATCCATGAGTAACGAGCTTCAGTGTCAATATGAAACCATGGATGCTCCTACTATGCTACTACACCTTCAAGAGTTGTTTGGTGAGCAAAGTAGGACTGCTAGATATGAAATATCTAAGGAGCTCTTTCGATCTCGGATGACCGAGGGTACTACCATTGAGACTCATGTCTTAAAGATGATTAATTTGATTGAACGTCTTAGACAGCTTGGGTTCATCATGGATGGGGAGTTGACTCAAGATTTAGTCTTGCAGTCACTCCCGGACACCTTCTCACAATTTGTTGCGAATTTTCACATGAATAAGTTAGATGTCAGTTTGTCTAAATTACTTAACATGTTGAAAAATGTTGAAGGTCACTTCCCATCCAAGAAGAACCATGTCTTACTGGTGGATGATTCTTCTAAGAAAAGGAAGAGGCCCAAGGTATCTTCTGAAAAGAAGAAATCCAAAAAGGCTAAAGAAAAGGAGAAAGTGAAGGATCAAAAGAAACCTGATCCAGCTAGCAAAGGAATTTGCTTCCATTGCAACAAATCGGGTCACTGGAAGAGGAACTGCAAGGATTATCTTGCGGAACAAAATAGAAGAAGCTTGGAGAAGCTTTGAATCTTAATCAAGGTTTGTTTATGATTGAAATTAATTTTTCTAAAAGTCAATCTTCTACTTGGGTATTGGATATCGGCTGTGGTTCTCGTATATGTAATAATATGCAGGGACTAGTCAGAAGTAGAAAGCTGAGCAAGGATGCGGTCGTCCTACGAGTGGAAATTGGAGCAAAGGTTGTTGCATTAGCTGTAGGGACTTATTCTTTAGCACTGTCTACGGGTAAATTCATTAATTTAAATAATTGTTATTTTGTTCCAATTATCATTAGAAACATTATTTCTATCTCTGTGTTAGATATGGATGGTTTTAACATTATAATAAAGAACAATAGTTGTTCTATTTATAATGATAATGTTTTATATGGTATTGGTAATTTGCGAAATGGACTTTATATACTTGACTTGCATGAAAATATACTTCAAATTGAATAAACTAAGAAAAGGAAAAGAGATGATGTTAATTATACCTTCATGTGGCACTGTAGACTCGGTCATATTAATGAAACAAGATTATCCAAGTTACATAAAGATGGGATCCTAGAGCTATCGGATTATGAATCATATCCAACTTGTGAATCTTGTTTCATGGACAAAATGACTAAATCTCCTTTTAGTGGAAAAGGAGAAAGAGTTACAGAGTTGTTAGCGTTGGTACACACAGATGTATGTGGACCTATGACAACGTCTTCACGAGGAGGGTATTCTTATTTTATTAGATTCACTGATGATCACTCAAGATTTGGATATGTGTATTTAATGAAATACAAATCTGAATCATTTGAAAAGTTCAAAGAGTTCAGAAGTGAAGTTGAGAAGAAAACTGGTAAGAGTATTAAGATTCTTCAATCTAATTGAGGAAGAGAATACTTTAGTGGTGAGTTTCTCAATTGTCTCAAAGAAAATGGTATAATCTCACAATGGACTCCACCAGGGACGCCACAGATGAATGGTGTATCTAAAAGGAGAAATCAAACATTGTTGGACATGGTTCGATCCATGATGAGTTTTACCGACCTTCCAGTTTCCTCCTGGGGATATGCCCTAGAATCGGCTGCATACCTACTTAATAAGGTACCTACAAAATCCGTCCCCAAGACCCCATATGAGTTATGGACAGGGAGGAAACCAAATCTTAAGCATGTTAAGACTTGGGGTTGTCCAGCTTATGTCAAAAAGTTTGAAAACGATAAGCTACAGACTAGATCTGACACATGTAGATTTGTGGGATACCCTAAAGAAATATCAGGGTATTATTTCTATCATCCAACTGATCAAAAGGTGTTTGTTACGAAACATGTTGCCTTCTTGGAAAAAGAAGTTTATCCTTGAAGGGGTCAGTGGGAGTAAGATATATCTTGAAGAGGTTCAAGAACCACAAAATACTACAAATCAAAGTGAGCTACCTAACAAAGTATAGATTCCTTATGTATCACACCCTATTCGTAAATCTGGAAGAGTACCAAAGATACCTGATAGGTATGGACTTGTCATAGAGGATGACGATGAGGTACACATCATAGATGATGATGATCCATTGAAAAATGAACAGACTATGAGTAATAAAGACTCAGAAAAGTGGCAAAAAGCCATGAAATCCGTGATGGACTCCATGTATGAAAACCAAGTATGGACTTTGGTTTCATCACCTGATGGCATTAAGCCTATTGGGTGTAAATGGGTCTTTAAAAGAAAGACTGGAACTGACGGCAAGGTAGAAACCTATAAGGCCCGACTTGTCGCAAAAGGTTTCAAACAAAGACAAGGAGTTGACTATGACGAAACCTTTTCACCAGTAGAAATGCTCAAGTTCATTCAAATTTTGCTTGCGATTGTAGCTTACCATGACTACGAAATTTGGCAGATGGATGTGAAAACGGCTTTCCTCAATGTGAAACTTGAGGAGGATGTGTATATGACAACGATCCATTTATGGATTGAAGCAAGCTTCTCGTATGTGGAAATTTTGTTTTGATGAGACAATCAAAGAGTTTGATTTTATCAAAAATGAGAATGAATCATGTGTGTACAAGACGGTTAGTGGGAGCGCTATTTCATTCCTCGTATTATATGTTGATGATATATTACTGATAGGGAATGATATTCCTATGATACAATCAATTAAAATTTGGTTATCTAAACACTTCTCCGTGAAGGACTTGGGAGAAGCATCCTATATTTTGGGGATAAAGATCTATAGAGATAGATCTAAAAGGATGCTTGGCTTGTCCCAAGGAACGTACATTGACTCGATGCTAAAGAGGTTTAGCATGGAAGATTTCAAAAGAGGTCTCATGCCGATGAGCCATGGAATACATCTCTCCAAGAAACAGGCCCCAAAGACACCTGAGGAGAGAGACCGTATGAGTAAGATTCCTTATGCTTCAGTAATAGGATCTATCATGTACGGTATGATATGTACTAGACCAGATGTCACTCATGCACTTAGTGTAACAAGCAGATATCAGTGGAATCTAGGAGAAGAGTACTTGAAGGCAGTGAAAAATATCTTAAAGTACTTAAGAAGAACTAAGGATGTATTTCTTGTCTACGGTGGGTCTGAATTGAAACTAGAGGGCTTTTTAGACTCAAGTTTTCAAACGGACCAAGATAATAGTAAATCCATTCTAGGGTTTGTGTTTACCTTAAACAGTGGCGCAATGAGTTGGAAGAGTTCCAAATAGCAAACAGTTGTTGATTCAGTGACAGAGGCAGAGTACATACCTGCAAGTGAAGCTGCAAAGGAAGCTGTTTGGATGAAGAAGTTCATTACCGAAACTTGGTATGGTTCCTAGCATTACAGGACCATCACCTTTATTCTATGACAACACCGGAGCTGTTGCGCAAGCTAAGGAACCCAAGTCTCATCAGAAATCCAAACACGTATTGCGGCGGTTTCATTTGATCAGAGAGATCATTGAAAGAGGAGACGTCATCCTAGAGCGTGTGGACTCTCAAGACAATATTGCAGATCCATTTACTAAAGCGTTAACACAACAATAGTTTGATCGTCACTTAGAGAAGATGGGTATGAGATACCACGCCGATTGACTTTAGTGCAAGTGGGAGATTAAAAGTAGTATGCATACAAGGCAATCATGTATGATGATAAAGCATATACTTTGAAATCAATCTTATTTATTTATTAATAAAAAAATTATTTATTAAAGGAATTTATTATCTACATGGTGCTGTTTTAATAATATGTGATAAACCCATAGTTTTAAGCAATGCATTTAGAATCATGATGAGATCATGATAATGAGATCTAAATTCTTAGATAGCATAAAACTAAAATGTTCCAAATCAATGGATTACTAAAAATGGGATTAGTGAATCCGGATAGATTGGTACGTGTGTTGCTTGCTCATTGGATGAGGATGATTGATCTCATGATCATTTGTGTGGAGACACTAAAGCAAGTATGTAGGTGCTTATTAGAGAATAAGTTCACTGAACGTGACTCGCTAAGGAATATCTAATGGATTTTTACTTGACTGTCAATAGGAATTCCTCTAGTGATAGTAGTACAAATGATCCTTAGACTTGAGATCATCATAATATCTTATATATAATGAATTACACTTTGACTATTCCTTAAGACTCTTAGAGTATATCAAAGGGTATGTGTGAGTGTAATAAGTTATATATGAAGATAATGAATGATCAATAAAGAATCTACCAATTCTAGTAAAAGAAGAGAAATGTCCTATGTGATTCGATAAATGACAACCCAAGAATCCTTGGCCAAGGTGGAATAAAATTAGAAAGTAGTTTCTAACTTGAATTCATTAGGAGTTGTGCATTTGGGAATCGAAATACATATAATTAACTAAAATAAGACTTGACAATAATTTCATGTCTTATATTTTATTGGGACACGTATGGTGAAAGGATTGAATTTTACGGTAACTATTTACTCAAAAGTTCTTTTATGATTAATGTTGAAATCTATATTATCTGGAAAGTCGTTGATCGCTAGGGAGGCTTATCTCTATTGTAGAATAAATATTATTTATTTAAATAAATTAATCATTTAATTTATTTATTTAAATAAGATTAAATTGTTCTAATTGATTTATTCACAACCTGTTTAATATGGAGAACCTAAAGGGTCACACCATAAAAGGAAGAATAATTATTTAAGAAGTTAATGGCATAATCGTAGTAATATAAAGCATATTTAATTTAATCTATGGTGATAGAATAAATTAAATAGCTTAATATTTATTATTTAATATTTTAGAAATATTAAATATAAATTAATAAGATGAGTCTTATTAATATTATTATAATTATTATTATTTTAATTTCTAAAAGAGTTTAGGAATTAATTTAATATAAGTACTCTCATTTATTCCTAATAGGATTATGAGGGAAAATTAGTTAAAGGAGTTTAATTAATTATTCCTAATAGGATTAGGGAGCCCATTTAATTAAAAGAGTTTAATTAAATAAATAATATCTTATTTTAATAGGGTTACTTGATATCTTTATAAGAGGAGTCTTATATCAGATATTTGATATACGTAATTCTAATAGTTGGAGAGTACGCCCCCCTTTTCTATAGAGATAGGAAAAACTAGGGTTTGAGCCAATACACCATTCTTCTTGAAAATTGTTCTTCCTTAGTGGATCACCTCTAGAGGCCATACAATTGGGTGGCTAACATTGATCAAAGGAAGGAATCTACCCGGAGATTCAAGGAGATCGCGGAGAAGTAGGAGGTGAACTCGTACATGTGGAAGCTCGTATCTAAAAGGGTATGATTCAATAACTTCTTGTTCTTCGTTTTAATTAATAATATGCATAAAGGATGATCCGGATTATTGGTTTGTGAAAATTTTAAAATCTGATTTTATTTTGCTTCCACTATTTTTTGCAATTTGATTGCTACTTTGATTTTCACAAAACCTTATAGAGTGCATCTCCACTTAAGTAGAGTTTCATCGTCATTCTATGGATCCGCGTTCATTCAGCTTGACTCACCTTCGCGAGTGTAGATCCATCTCGCAGATACTCCTTGATATGTTGATACCAAGGGTGTTGGATAGGAGGCAGCTCATCCGATACTTCTCCAATGTAATCCCCATAAGCTGGAGCCTTTTACCGGGAAAATCTGATATTTGGAATGTCTTCCTTATCAAGTTTGTTGATCAAGGAGGCCAAAGTTGCTAGTGCATCCGCAAAGTCATTCCTATTTCGAGGAATGTGGAGGAATGTGGAGGAATGTGGAGGAAGGATATTTTTTAAAACTCTGAAGCCATCTGGATAACCTGTCGATGGTAAGGCAGCTAATGTAATTATTTGGTGTGATAGATCCCAATGGTTTGTCTGATTACCAGTTCGAAATCTCTAAAGACAGTTAACCATTTGACGCCTATAGATTAGGCTAGTTTCAACCCCATGATACAACCTTTATACTCATCTATGTTGTTGATGCTGGCAAACTACAATTTGATGGCAACGGGATACTGCTCTCCCGAAATGGATACTAGAACTGTTCCAGCTCCAGAACCTTCCATGTTTATAGCTCCATCAAAATACATCTTCCATGGTTGGTGTGTATTATCTTGATGTTGTTGCTGAACTGTCATTACCCCTTCATCGGGGAAGTATGTTTCCAAGGGTTTGAAATCCCCTGAAGGTGTGGAGGCCAGTTGATCTGTAATTCCTTGACCGTTGATAGACTTTTGAGTCACGTAGATGATGTCAAATTGCTGTAGGATCAACTACCATTTGGACATTCAATAATTCAACATGGCTTTGTTGAGCACGTACTTGAGAGGATCCACGTGGGATATGAGATGGGTTGTGTGAACATGGAGACAATGTTGTAATCTCATGGAAGCCCACGCTAAAGCACAACAAGTTTTCTCAATCAAAGTGTACTTGTGTTCACTGATGTTAAATTTTTTGTTGAGGTAATAGATAGCTCTTTATTGGCCTCTATCATCTTTCTGCCCCAGCATGCATCCCATGGCATTGTCATTGATTAACAGGTACATAACCAGGGGAACACCATCCCTGGGAGGTACCAAAACAAGAGCTTTGATTAGCTGCTCTTTGATTGTAAGGAAGGCTTTCTGACACTCATCATTCTATTTCATGGAGGAGTTCTTCCTTAGTAACTTGAAGATAGGTTCACAGGTTGCTGTGAGTTGGGAGATGAATCGGGTGATGAAGTTGATTCTTCCCAAAAATTCCTGTATTTCCCTCTCTATTTGGGGTATGGGCATTTTCGTGATGGTTTGGATTTTTCAGGATCCAGTTCAATGCCTTTGTGGCTTACTAGAAATCCTAGAAACTTGCTTGATTTAACGCCAAAGGCGTATTTGGCTAGGTTCAGCTTCAAATTGTACTTACGCAACCGGCTGAAGAGCGTTTAGAGATGATCTAGGTGGTCTTCCTCCTTTTGGGACTTGATAATGATGTCATCCACATATATTTCTATCTCTTTGTAATCTAAAGCTCTGGCATTGATGAGGCCGAATAACAATCGTCTGTAGCAAAAGGTTCCCCAATGAGTGATGAATTCAGTTTTCTCACAATCCTCTTCAGCAACCATGATTTGATGGTACCCAACAAAGTAGTCAACAAAGGAGTACATGTCATACTGAGCTGTATTGCCAATGGGTATGTGGATGAATGGTACGGGAAAGCTATCTTTGAGACAAGCTTTGTTCAGTTCCCTGTAATCCACGCAGACTCGCAACTTCCCTCGGGGTTTAGGCACAGGGACTATGTTGTATAGCCACTCAGGGTATGTTGATATCATGATGATGCCGACTTGAAATTATTTCACAATTTTCTCTTTGACTTTCAAACTCCACTTAGGTTTTAATCGCCTGAGTTTCTGCTTGACTGGCTTGAATCCCTCTTTGATGGGAAGGCAATGAATGACGATGTCAGTTGACAAACCGACCATGTCTTCATGAGACCATGCAAACACATCCTGGAATTGGGTCAATAGAGTAACCATGTCATTCCTTTGGCTTGGAGTAAGGTCCGTACCAATTTTGATTTGTTTGGGGTTTTCTGAGGTTCCAAGATCAAAAGAGGTGGTTTGATCAAGATTTGGTTTGGGTTTGTCTTCGACCCATTCTTTGATCTCCTGAGGTATCTCATAGTCCTCTTGTTCAATCTCCATTAAGTCAGAGTCCAACTTTACATCAAAGTTGCAGTCCTTGTGAAGAATGGGCACCTCATTAGCAAGTTTAGGCAGATCTAACTTTAGAGTCCTGAAAAAAAAATGCTTTCACTTAATATATGAAATTGTTCAATCATACAAAGTGTTAGCATGAAATGATAAAAGCAACTGCTAATATTATACAATAAAAGTAAGCAATTATTGCTATCTACAGAGCAGAGGGAGTTTTTGCCCTTTTTACCCTTGTCATCAAATACAAGGAGTGATGCTGCAATTTCCAAGGATCAAGTCCTGATGGACAGCTGTGATGAAGGGGCTGTTATCATCCTCCTTCTCTTAAATGATGACCATGATGTCTGGACAATCATCATCTAGGATGTCTATGTTCATACCCTCCGTATGGATCAGGACGCGCATGTTTGACAAATGTCTCTTTATCTCTTATTTGCGCCTTTGATTCCTTTCTTCCTCATCTGGGTCTTGAATCAAGACTTCTTTTCCTTTAACCGGTATCGGTTTAGGAAACAACATAGCTACCACATAGGGCAGGAACTTTCAACGAAGGCCATACAGGATTAGCACCTGTAGGTTAAGGCAAGCCTTGTAGATGAAGGAACCGGCTTATGCTTGTGAGGGTTCTTGTGATTAGACCCAAAGGAGTAGCCTAGTCCGGCTGTCCCTGTCTGGCTAGGAACTTGAATTGGACATTTGATTCCCTTATGATCCCTTCCTAACTGATAAGTAGGTATAACTTGAATTAGTTGCTTAAACCTATGTTTCGTAGTTACTTTACATGCATTATGTGTGCATTTCATAAAATTTATGTTATTTTGTAGGCTATGACATAACATTGGCATGAGGAAGCAAGGAAAAGCAATTCGGACATCTTTTGGACGAAAATATGTAAGCAAATGCAAGAAGGGAAGATTGTAGGACTTTTATCACCAAGTTGGATGCATGTTCTTGGTTTGGAACTTGGATTTTATTGTAGATATACTTCTTAGCTTTCCGGGACATCTTGAATCATCCCAATCGGAGCTCGGATGCGAGAGTTATGGTCTTTCTATCAACAAAGATCAAAGCTCAAAGTTGTCATGCTTGTAATTTACTAACATCTACTTCAAGCCATATTTCGGCCTTGATCCAACCAGTATCTCTCAATTCTCAAAGAATGAAAAATTATATATCTTGTCGATATCTTCGACTTGATAGGTGGTAGGCCCCGTAACTCATAGCAAATCAAAAGTTATCCTTTTACTAAAGGACGTCCGCAAAGAAAAAATTGGCGACCCTTTGGGGGGCCATAAATGAACTAAGAAATGTGGCGCACCCAAATTAACTTTAGGAGCGATCTTTGGTAGCCACGGCCGGCGAGGAGGAGAGTTAGTTTTGGGTCTTATGTTGTCCAATTTGAGCTAGAATAGGATTGTGAGTTGCCTAACTTGTTAGGGTTTCCATTAGGACTATAAATACTTGATTATAACTTTGATTGAGGATTTCATTAGATTAGATTAGAGTAGATTAGGACCAAAACCCTAGTTCTTATTAGATTTGGAGATTGAAGCAAGTTAGAGACCATTGAATATTCAAAGTAGGAGCAAGGAGGGATCATCAAATCTGCAGACAACAGATTCTATCTTTTTCTCTTCTTCTATTTTTGTCTTTTAATGTTTATTCAATTGTGGATTCTTAGTTTTAATTCATTAATCATGAACTAAATCTTTTGTTTAAGATTACAATGGATCGTATTGCATAGTTTATTTTACTATACTTCTCTATTAATTATTGTGATTATTTTTAGATTGTCTGTTATGATTTGTGATGAATTACCACTATTACAAAACCATAAAAAATAACACTTAAAGGATGACGTTTTTATAAAAAAGTTAGGGTAATTTTTTTTTACAACGCTTTTTAACAAAACGTTGTAGATACATATGAAAAAACGTGATAATTTTTGATTTTAAATAGATAACGTTTTTTAAAAAAAAAACGTTATCTAGGTAAAAAACACGGAGCAAAAAAAAAATCCGGAACTGAAAATTTGAAATTAAAAGGACCATATCTACTTTCTTCTCTCTCCTATCTCTATACTTTCTCTCTCTACGATAGAGATAGCAAAGGAAGCGGCTCTCTCTTGTCCCCGAACTCATCTACCTCACTCGTACTTAACTTAGCTCTCTCCCCTTCTCGCTTAATCTTGACTGGAAATCACGAAACAATGGACAAGGGAATGCTAGTTGTTACCTCTACCCTAGATTTTTTGCTCGGGTATGGAAATAAAAGTTCGGGTTTTAATTTTTCCATGACCCATTTCAATCATCTTATAATCTTCTTCTTTTTCTTCCTCAGCCACTAATTTTAGCCATATATATCTACTGCGTTCTTGTTGTCTCACTTTCAGTCTTTGCTAAGGTAACCGATTTTCTTCTTCATCATTCTTCTTTTTCTGTTTCACTTTTCCTTTAAAGTTGTGATGGTTTTGACGGGGTTTTGCACAAATTTCTTTGTGTTTTCGGATGTTGCGTACAAAGTGTTTGTTTAAATGTTTAAGAGTGATGATTTCTTAAAATTTGTCTGTCGATGCCCGTAGCTACCATCGAAAAGTGACCATTTAAGATATAGTATGACTTTTGTGCCCTCTGAAGCATATGAAAAGGGCATGGTTTATTTGTTCTGGAGATAAAAGTGCAGATACATGTTCATGAAACACAACAAGTATCTACATAATAATAATAATAATAATAATAATAATAATAATAATAATAATATTCATTACTCAAAATTCCCTTACAACCCAAATTAGCTTTAGGTAAAAACTTTGCAACTCAAGGACAATGCGTCAAAAAATTTGTAACTCAAGGACGGGCGTGCAATATGCATTGCATGGCATGGCATGGACCTCTTTTTTCGCAACTACTTTAAAGCCTTACACATACATACACAAGTAAATTAAAACTTCAATGTCCAAGTACTAACAAGGGTATAAATTTATCACAAAAGTGCCGATAACTAAACACTTGGTTTTTGGACTTATTGATAACGAGGAAGTCAAGAGCTGACTTAGGTTTTAGGGATTGTTTAACTTTAGATTGGTATTGGTGGCAGAAACAAGGAAATCCAGGAAATTTGGATGCAATGGTTTCCGTACGCACGGAGGTTTCTTCCAACTTCACTTCGATGATGCTGATAATTGGCTAATTACAGCAAAAACTATTTGTCTTTTCTTTGGACCCTAAAAAAAACTACTAGTATATAAACAACTTCATGCCTACACCGTCATCCCTGATCTCTCTCTTACTATCATCCCAATGGGGGAAAGAAAATATTGTAATAAAGAGATCAAGCCTTTTCTGAACTCTCTCCCTCATAGGCTTCTCTCCACTCTATCTGTGGTTTTACAACCCAATAACTCCTAGAAGGCAGACGAGCCTATGGTGATTGAGTTCAAGAAAGCCTTGCTGTCTCTGCACTTGAATGCCACGGAAGCAAAATAATTAACTAGAAAATAGTATTGGTCAAGCCGATGTAGCCGTGAGTACAATGTGACATATTCTTTGAACCTTAGCAAACAGACTGATAATACTTTTTCTGTTTTTATATGCTTTGTTATCTCTCTATTTTATTGGTTCTATTTTGTATGCTTCTATTACTAATATATTTACACTCTCACCTTTCCTTGTGACACTCGCATATACTACAAGAATATTGCTGCTACATAACTTTTGAGACTAACAGAAGTCATTATCTCTCTCTCTCTATATATATATACATATCTCCCTTTCTAAGATAGAAAACAATTTGTTCACTGGGAAAATTACAAGAGACCGACAAAAAATTCATAACTGCCACAGAATACACCTTACAAAACACAACAGATACTTGGATCGCAGGTTTGACCGCTTCATTACAAGCCTAACAGGATGTGACAAAAAATGTAAAGCTTTAGAAAATCCCTAGTAAATCAAGGTTCTTCGACATATCCTTACCTCATTCAAGATGAACTCTCAATTATGTTTTCAGCAGGCTCTGTTTCTCCAGGGCAGAGGATGGCGAAAAAGCACCCCAAAACAATTATATTTGAAAGTCTAGTTTTATACTTGAAACATTAAATTGACTAGCGTCTATAACCTTTCAGGTTTGCTCATACCAACCCTTTGCATCAGGATGTCTTCCAAAGTATAGTACGTTTTGAGGCTGAAGTGGTTGCTATGTCTTCCAAAACAATGTGTGTTGGTTTTCCTAATTTCTTGTTACATTTGTTGCTTTGTGCTTGTATGCTTTAGATCTATGGATCATGTCTGTATATATTTAATGGGTCCACCCCGTGGTTTACGACTTTATTTCAGTGAAATTACTTATATTTATTTAAAACCAAATTAACTCTGTAAAAACATTTTCTTCTCAAATATAGGATCATCCATAATCTGCACACTCAGCTTATGATAAGGCTGCTCAATATTTCAACATCAAGCTATGGTGCATTCCTGTAAATAAAGAATTCCAAGCAGATGTTCAAGCTATTAAGTGGTTTATTACCAAAAACACCATATTGGTATATAGTTCTTGACCAGGCTTACTAAAATTCTGTGACGTCTATTGCAATTTAGATGAACTTTTAACCAACTTTTGTCTCTCTCCAAATGTCTTTTCAAATGTCTGAAATTCATGAATCTACAGATTGTTGGATCTGCACCTGGTTTTCCACATGGAATCATTGACCCTATTGAGGTGTGACTCCCTGATTTGCTCATAAAAATCTCTAATTGTTTACAGCTTTTCACTAACCAAATTTCGGAATTCCTGAAGGAGCTTGGTGAATTAGCTTTTAGTTTCGGAGTTTGTTTCCATGTTGACCTTTTCCTTGGCGGTTTTGTGTTGCCATTTGCTCGTAAACTTGGGTATGCCTCGTTGTTTTCATTGATATTTTGTTCCTTTGACTTTCATTAATACTTCAAGCTATCCTAGGCTGCAGTTTCCTAGTTGTATGGCATATGCTTATCATTTGTCAATGTGTCGACTTTTAATCTCGCTATTTATCTTAATATACACCTTTACCTTGTTCTTTTATTTTAGTGGGATAAGGCAAATGGATTAACGTACAAACAAGAACAAATTAACGAATTACAGGATGAGTGGGCAGCGTATGTGAGCAGCTACATGTAGAGCCTCGAGTTAACAGTGGATATGTAAAGGGTTAGATGAATGTACGTATTTTGGAAGAACCTAGGGTTTTTTGCACATGCTTAAGTAGTAGCCTAATTTTATGGATAGTTTGGTTTATTTTGTGGATGTAATCAAATTCACAATTTAATATAGTAGTAATTTATAGTGAAAAATGAATTTGAGATGTATATATGGATAGTTTGGTATATATTTTGTGGATGTAATTTGAAACTGTAAACGAATGGTATTATTGGGATGTATTTTAAATGATTGATACATTTTGGCTTTAAATTTAAATGAGAATTTAGACCTTTTTAGCTATATATCATGGCATATGCATGTATTACAACATTTTTAAGTCACACTACAACGTTTTAAAAACGTTATATAAATTTGTCTAAATAGATGACACATTCTAAACGTTGTGTAAATGTGTCTAAACGTTGTCTGATATATTAAACTACAACATTTTAAGGCAGAAAACGTTGTGGAATCATACCATCTACAACATTTTCAAGCATCTAATAATTTATGGAAAACAAATCTATAACGTTTTTTAAGAAAAAAACGTTGTATAATGTGTCAAACTACAACGTTTTAAAAACATTGTATAAAGGGTGTCAAATAGATGACACCCTTAACCACAACGTTTCTGGGATAGCAACCACAATAAGTGAAGTTGTGATCTTAAATCTCCATAATCTGATTTTTAATTAGTGGTAATTAGAATTAGTGTAATTAAATAATTTAATTTATAATCTGAAATTGATTGTTTAAATAAAATTAGTTTGATTAAGAGTTAGTATGTGGTAATTTGTATTAATAATTCCTCGTGAGAACGATACTCTACTTACACTTTATTACTTGTTGACCACGTATACTTGCGTGTTGTGCGTAATTAGATTTTACCCAACACTAACCCTTGTTCAGGTTGAAACCCAAAGATATCATCTCTTGACTTGCTGACATTATCTCGACAGAAACTCTGGGTTTCAGAGGTGGAGCCTCAATGGGATGATAGTGAGTGTTGCTCACCTGAAGTACCTGAAAGCAGACAGGCTCAACTTCTTCATTGAAACTAATAAGTGGTATATCACTTTGAATATGACATTCTAGCTCAACATTGACAGTGACCAGGTTACTGTTGATGATATACTTGAGCTGTTGATGAATATTGGATGGGACGGCTCCCGCCATATGAATCCAAGGTCTTCCGAACAGTAAATTATATCCTGTAGTGATTTTGAGCACTTGGAAGGATACGTAGAATGTATGTGGATCGATTTCCACGGGTAATTCAATCTCTCCGATAGCATTACGCTGAGATCCATCAAAGGCTTTGATGATTATATGGCTGCTTTGAATTCTATTGAGATTGATGTTCATTTTTTCCAAATTTATATCCGGTGTGTGTCGACGTCGGGATTTTTATTTGTCCCTTTTCGTTACTTATTCTTTGGTGTTCTCATGTTATGTGAGATTTGTTTGAAAAGATAAGTGAAAAAGTTTCGACATGTATAATGTCGACGATTTGACTTTAAGAGTCGCCAGTTGATGTTTTTAACTGGTTGCACCGACGCAACCGAGAAAAGGTTTGCACATTGACCCAGTGAGGTGACACTGCTAAACGGGTTTGTGAAACCGAGATTTATTTGGGTTCTAGGGCTTGATTATGTGGAGGGAAGGTGTTAGGCACCCCCCGACATCCGTGTTGCCACGGTGACCGCCACTTTTCCAGAAACTATTATATGAATGTGTGTGTGTGTGTGGATCAATGTGCAATTTATTTGGAAGTAGTGTGAGGCCTCGTTCGCTCTTATATACAAAGGGTTTGAATTTATAGAAAAATTCAGTTTTAAACAGGATATAGCAGTGAAGTTTTGTAAAAGAGGTTTTTCAAACCCTGTGTTCAATAATAATTGAGACATTTTCATACTTCCATTTTATTATCAAATGTTCGGCTTGTTTGCTTTTATTTTTTGAGATGTGAGGCATCTTCGAGAACATAATATACAACAGTGCCAAACTCCTCATGGGCATGAAAGCCATCTAAGGAAATTCTGACACCGTAAATAATGTACAAGCTACTAACAGTTAAAAATGTCCATCACGGGAACCGAATCTAAATTGATGGAATCGAATAATCACATGATCACATGATTCCTAGGCTCACATGATGCATTAATTTATATATATATAAAAGCGATATATATATATATATATATATATATATATATATATATATATATATATATATATATATGGGGATCAGAATATATATATATATATATATAATATATATATATATATAACCTCAACCAAAAGCACCTCCGTATCAAATGTAAAAAATATAAATATATATATATATATATATATATATATATATATATATATATATATATATATATATATATACATGATCAATCACCACGAAGCAACTCCATGGAGGATCGAAATGTAAATAAAGCAAGAATGTGATCAACCGCCACGAAGTAAACTCTAAAGCGGACTAAATTTAAATAAAGCAATAAAAAGGCCACGATATAGTAACTCCAAGCCCCGATGAAATGTAATATATATATATATATATATATATATATATATATATATATATATATATATATATATATATAAGCAAGTAAATGCTCGAAACATAAGTCTAGGCTCAATCGAGGCATACTTTCGATAATGTTAGTCCATATAT
This sequence comes from Panax quinquefolius, assembly GCA_020205615.1. NCBI lineage: Eukaryota > Viridiplantae > Streptophyta > Magnoliopsida > Apiales > Araliaceae > Panax > Panax quinquefolius. The sequence continues at coordinate 67,535,926 of CM035152.1, read as the reverse complement.
AAATATATATATATAAGTATATATATACAGAGAGAAATGAAAACCACGGATCGAAGTTGCAGGCATACACACACAACACGACTCTCAATGTGAAGAATAGTGTGTGCAAAGATGAAGAGAAAGGCTTTATAGAGTGTGAGAAGGCTTACAGTGGGCTGCCAATGTAGACTTCTATGACTCTAGATGGATAAACACTTAGCTCCCACCGGTAAAAATATAGCTATATGTGAGCTAACAGGTGTTTAAAATGAGAAAACACTCAATATGGGGTGTGTACAGAGCAAATTAGATAGGGCTTCCTCGCCTTTTTGTTTTTTAAAATGGCCACCCCAAGCTGTATATTTATAGAGCTGGTGGCCACAGTGTACTGCGGCGTAGCCGAGATGCACTGCTTGGTACGCTGGGGCAACCCCAACTCCAGTGGTCCCGTCGTCGTCCTCAATCGTGCACTCGTGCACTGTGATGTCTGCTTCGAACTTGCAAAACTTCAATCCGAACATCCGAACGAGGTGTACAAGACCATCTTCGGACTGCTTTTGTCGAGAGTTACGCAATGACATGCGATTAGAGGTTGTACGAAGTTAGGAAGAGGGGACCATGCCTATGGTCTTCAAGCTTCAAATTCTATCCGGTGTGCTGCCAAGCGTAATAGTCACTCGGGATTGGAACTCCTTGGCTCTTGTGAGACATTGTTGTATGTATGTATGTATGAAGTGTTGAGATGGCGCACAGGGGTTGGGGTGGCAAGATGACGATTTTGCTCCTCACCTGGGTTATCTCCGGTTTGGGCTGATAGTAGACGTTGTTCAGGGTTACATCTGAGATTGGACTGCTGCAAGTGTTTAAATTCTGCAAGGTCATTTGTAAGTGTGCCTGTCTTCCCGGTGTTAGCTCTAGGTCTTTGGTATGAGTGCCTCGACAGGAGGTCTGAGATTGAAGCTGATCACATTTAAAACAAGCATTTCTGGGGTTATCTCCGGAACTGCAACGACATTCCTTGGGGTTATCTCCAAGGACAAAACTCAGGGTTATCTCCGAGGTTGGAAATGATAATCCCGGTGTGTGTTCCGGGGTTGAGACTAAACTTCTGGTGGTATCCGAAATGGATGTGAACTGTCTTCCAGGGCTATCTTCGAAAGACGAATCTGCCCTTCTAGAATGTTAGTAACAGGTGTGTAGAAAATTTCGAGTGTCTACAGATGCCCCTCTTTATCATATTCATGCAATGCAAGGCATGGATAGGATAAAGAATCCTAGACACTTGAAATGCAACAAAATAAACATGATGTTATGTGCAGCAACATGATGCAAATGTGTGATGCATGATGGAATGATTGTCGGTTCCCTGTTAATCCTATTGGGGATGATAATCAGTAATGTCTCGGATATGCGATCCAAGTCTTCAAGGATGTTGACATTAGGGTATCACCAAAGTCCTGGATCCTTGATACAAACCTTTTCTTCATAGAGGTGCCTCTCGTGTACAAGAGATCTGTGGGGATAAAGCTTTGTCTGTTTGAGGATGTATATAACATATTCCATCATCGGTCCTCTCCGATGAGGATGGTCTTTTCTGGTTTGTGTCACCAGCATATTCCACGATCTTTGTTGGAGTTACTGCCAACAATATGTATTATTGTCGAGTTTGCTTGACCTTGACGATGTGTGCATCATGGATAGATCCTTATTGGGCAAACCGCGAGGTAATTTCGTTGACGTTCATTGATGTGTGTATCAATGATTGCATTGCATTGTGACCTTTGTTGGGAATTATGTCAAGGTTGCTTGACCTTCATTGACGCGTATATCAATGGTTGAATCGCGTTGTGACCCCCGCAGGGGATACTTGAACAAGTTTAACTTCAGCGCTGTAATCCCCGCCGGGGATACGTAGACATGGATAAGTTGCTTCGATGGGTTTACTTGCCACCGGCTGAGATAACATCAAGTTTGCTTGACCTTCATTGATGTGTATATCAATGGTTGAGAATGCGTTGTAACCCCCGCCGGGGATACGTAGATGTTTAAAATTTTCACGTTGTGACCCTCGCCAGGGATACGTAGATGTTTAAATTTTTTGCGTTGTGACCCCCGCCGGGGAAGGTTTTAGGGCTATGACCCTACATTGACGGCATCAGACCTTTGTGAGGTATTGCCGAGCATGATTTGTAACAGCTGAGGCCACTGGTATAATATACCTTGTATGCAGGCGAATACCAATAAGTGATATGTGGAGCCAGAGTTTGGCCCGTCAAAACTAGGATTCGAGCTATTATTCACTTTCGATCGGGTAGCATTTTATTCTGATTTGGCCTTTTTCGACTTGCAGACCTCCTTTGCAACTCAAAACTGAATGGAGCCGGGAGGGTGGGACCCATGTATGGGTGCAGCGGTACACTAACGGCGACCCATGCGAGTGGACTATGACCCAACCAAGTGGGTATGAAAGGCTGCGGTTGCTTTCATAAGTCACTTTCAAGTTAGCGTGTGAAGGAAATCTGAGAGCTCTTCTTGGAGACCTGCTTTAAGTTTGGGCGACTTTTTTAAATTTTGCCTGCCGCACAAGTGTTCTTCACTATCACAGTAACGTATGCATGTATTCTTTTCGGTTTCTATCCGTTGGAAAATGACTTATCACATGAAATGCATTTAGACACATAGTAGTGAATATATGTCGTGCGATATGACTTTATAAAAATATTCAACATAGTAAATGTTAGTATTAAACCATCTTTGAACATAATGATGTGAAAAAAATTTGACTTTTAAAATAGTCAAATTGGCACCTTTTTTTGTCATTTCTTATCTATTTGAGGACAAATGAGTAAAGGTAGAAAAGCAAAAATAATCACAGTAATTAGACTACACTTACGGATTTTTTACTGTGATGTATTAATGGATGTAGGATGTATATGACTGTGGGTAGGTGTGCTACTGAATGGCCACCTAGTCATGCCTATGTGCATGTGGATAGTCCCATTTACAAAGGGGACTATGGCAAAATTTTCCAAAACGTAGGCATTGGGTAGTCATGCATTTTTAACTCTACTGTAGACGTATGTTAAAATAATGCATGCATGCATGTAATCATAAGAATGCATTTTGAAAAGCTCAGGATAAAATTTTACCACACCCTTTTGAGGTGATTTGGAGACTTGTTGTCCGGATATTATGGATCCGGATCAATAGAGTAGTTCTTCATGGGACCACTTACGGTGTATGGAGGAGGGCTTACAAAGAAGTGCCTCGACCCAGATTACATTAGGCAACCTCTCATCGTTTGGTGGAAGCGGTGATACGTCTATCCGGGTTGAAGTGTCGGGATGTAGAGGGCGAGGAGGAGGAGGATGTACCGTGAGGTTCCTACTCTGCTCTGCTGCTGCGTGTTCCCCGTGAGGATTTTCCGAGTATTCAGTGGCGAACCCGGAGCTTTTGGGTGACTTGAGTCGACATCCTTTGATTTTACTTGCACTGAAACGAGGTATGAAGTTAGATCTTAATCTTCCTTATTTCTATTGATGAGGAGCAAAGGGTTACGATGTTGATCTACATTTGATGTAGGTTCCGACTTTACCTGACCTCGAGGGAATTGGTTCATCATCCACTTTATGTATCGGGCTTTGCATGATGACTATAGAGCGATTGTACATGGTGGAGATTGGGACATTCTTTTCCATTCTTCCCCCGTCGTTGTTGTCCACAGGGTTACCTCGGGGCATTGTCTGAAATCTTTGGTTTCACCGGACTTCGATCACTCCATTCTTTGGATTTGAGAGTGATGATGACACCGATGGATTGGCGATTTATCACGGTATGGAGTTTGGAGGGATCCGTGCCTTGTCGGCGGATATCACCCCTCTGCCGTCGAATCCTTGTTAGGAGTTCCAGATGGAGCACTCGAGGCGGGGGCTGTATGTCTGGTCCTTTGAGCGTAGATTCTATGGCGGGCATTGAGTGAGCCCATACCGATGATGTGAGAGTCGGGGATCGCATTCTTGGCGATTGTTCTTCTGATGATCATTAGAAATTTGCTTCATAGCGAGATAACTCTTCTACGGTGTCCTTCGCTTTGATCGGCGCCACTCTTGGACATGGACCGTATATGAGATTATGATTGGGGTTCCTACACCTTCGCCTACTTCCTCAGGGGAATGCGCATGCGATCGCAGGATTTGACCAAGGCTTGGTTAGGATTCTACCCATTTCTGCTAGTGAGTATTTCTCTTGTCTTTTCCCATGTACATGTTAAGAGTGTTGGTGACGGAGATGTTTGCCTTTGTTGTTGGCGATTTGGGCTATGAGAGGCTTCCATGTTTGCGTCCTGTGAGTGTGCTAGGTTTAGACACCTATCCACAAGGATGGAGATGACATCATTCAATACTTGTGGAGGTCCCTGTTACTGAGGGTTTTACTCATTGTCGCCTACAGCTGGAGTTGTTGACAGTGGATGTCATCACATGGGTTCCCTATTCTGGGAGCACTTGAGTGTTGGATTTGAGGATGGGTACCCGACTGGGGTCGAGCACGTGATTTCCACCAGTAGGATTCCTCTCTTTAAAGATGGAGGATGGGAGCTCTATTTAGGAGAGCGTGCTATCAGGAGCACTACAGGAGAGATTCGTATCTGCGATCTTGCCTCCTGCCAGCGTTATTGGCACTGTTTCGCGATCACCGTCATTGATATCCCATTGTTGGGGATTGATGGTTTCACATTGTCGAGAGGTCCCACACTCGGGAGATGTTCCGCATTGGTGGTTCCCTCGTACCATTGGAGCCCAGACCCGCGCCACTCAGTTCATGGGGGATATGGTTCGAGGATCCGTGATGATGATGGATTGGCTAGCATGTGTCGAGAGATCCGACTCATTTGACACAGATTGATGATTTGACCCGGCGATTGGACGGGCACATTTCTTTATCCGGCATTTGGGTAGAGATCCTTGAGGGTGAGATACTTTTGATCCTTCCGGCTCTGGCGGCTTGGCCCCTCGGTGACCCATATGGCTTTTTCGGTGCGGATCCTCCTTGTATAGGCGACATCTCTGTGGATAGAGATCCGGTGACTCGGGAGGAGTTACATCAAGTGGATGGGGATTGATGATGTGAACATCGATACCATTGACTTCTTCGATGTATATTCTCGTTATCTCTTTTGATAGGCCTCTGTTAGATGTTGGGTAGCTTCGCCCCATTCTCTCTATATCTTTTTGATAGGCCTCTGTTAGATGTAAGGCGTGGGTTTCCCCATTTCCTATATTTTAGTTGTATAGAGATGTATTAGATGATGATATACTTAGGAATGTATGTACAATTTTCCATTCCTATATCATATTACCATCTATTGTATCATGTATGTATTATTATGTTATGCATATATATGTATGTCGAGATATTCACATTGACCCTGGATGGTCTTATGACACGGCTCGTCTGAGATGTCTTCTCCGACGATTAGCCGTATTGATCATACCCCACCATTTTTGGTGGCATTGGGTATCTGATCGTGGTATGATAGTATGTCACCATCGAACGGGGGTGATAGTAGATGGTTTATTTGACATATTATGACCTGTTGATGTTTGAGTTCTTACAGATTTATAGGGGTATCTTTGAGACATTGGGTATCGGAGAGCGAGTTTTTCGATTTGGGACCCGGGTTGACTCTACTTTGGAGGAGTATGCACGTTTGATGATCTTGCCGTTGGACAAACCTTGCATGCACATGGAGATCGGAGACATGAGTAGGCGATTCATGACCCTCATCGGATTGAGGCGTGGGGTGGTGCGAGGATGAGATCACATCGCCACGTTATATCCAACATTTTCTGTTTGATGATTTGGCTCGAGGATAGTTATACATGGCATTAGGGGATTTCACCACCGGGGGAGGATCATTGGCGTTGGCCCGAGTGGATGTCTTCTTTGTTATGCGTACTTTGTCTTATGTCTACATGCCACGGTATATGGATGAGTTGGACATAGGGGTCATTATGGCGGTGAGAGCTCTCGGGGAGGTCACACCATTATCTGAAATGATTATGGCGAGAGACTTTAAGATCGACCACATATTCTTTGCACTTATCAAGCGGGGGTGTTCTAAAGCGGCTCGGTCGTCTTTGTATGTGTGGTTTTATGTCACACTTGAGACCCGATTGGCACTTTTAGATGGCATGGGTATTGTTTCACCCATGATATAGCCATGTCGTACTCCTTCGACTTTGGGGTGTGTAAATCTTTGCATCTTGGTTAGCTTTCTGGCGAGGATTGGAGATCCATTTGCTATATTACCGTGTACAGGGATTAGTTCATCCTACAGCTTCATTACTCATGCTCCGGGCATGGATTATCTTCCTCTGGCTGGTTTAAGAGGTATGATTACTTACCACCCACTGGCCATGATGTGTCAGTTTGACCAATTTTAGGATTTCCATCCTTTGAGGGGCATTGAGTCGGTAACCGCTTTCTCACCCACTTATCAGCGGAGGATAGATCCAGGTTGTATGCCTGTTGGGATCAGCGAGAGTTAGCTGAGTTTTCTATCAGTCATCCGAGTCGTTCTGTAGAGTATTCCGCATGGATGGAGATAGAGACTGCATCGACTATGGTAGTATCCACAGTGCATGAGATTGATTCCGATGATGAGGAGCCTATGGAGGAGATTGATATTCCCATCGAGGAGGATTTGTTCTTTGGGTTGCCGGCATTTGTGATGGATTCTCCCACTACGAGTGCTCTTGTCATTCGACATTGACACGATGTCTTGGGCGAGTCTACATCGATGACCTTTGAGAGAGATCGAGGCTAGGGCCTTGATGTTGTGACTCTTGATGAGAGAGCGCTACTCTCTATAGAGAGAGAGCGAGGCTAGATCGGCCGGAGATGCATTGATTGTAGAGCGGGATCTTTGCTTATATCTGCTTGGGATGTGGCCATCACGAGATAGTACTTGATGAGATCCCATCTGGTGGCATCCTTGCTTGATATGAGTGCATACATTGATGAGCATCATGCCACCATGCGATTAGCCTCGGATCTGCTAGCTTCGTGTAGATACCATTGGGCGGGGAGCTTGCGGCGTTACCTCCTTCTTGAGAGAGGGATGCTATGTTAGATCGATAGTCCGTATACACACAAATCCGTAGATAGCTTTGTATTTTCTGCCATGACTAAACTTAGCCATTTTGTCATATACAACACATATGTATATATCAAACGATATTATATATGGCGGGAAATATATTTTGATTCACTTCCCTTTTAGTTTGTGCCTTGATACTTGCTTGATATTTGCACTGTTTCTTGAGGGCTTGTGATCTTGATGCATTACGAACTCATCCTTAATGTGTGGACATTGAGACGTCGTAGGATCTCTCAAAATGGATCATTGATCTGTGTGTATCCCTACCATCTTTGGTGTCTTGGGACTGGTTTCTGTATGGAAATGTGGAGAGGAGTGTGGCTTTTCCTCTCTGAGATTGATAGCACCACAGATGGTCGCCATGATACTCTATTTGTGAGAAGCTAGTTAATTCCATCTCTTATGGATTGGTGTTGCTCTTTGAGGCACAACCATGACTTAGATGGTCACCGAATCTCTATTTGTGAGGAGAGGTTGGGTAATTCCATCCCTTTGGTGCGAAGCCCAGATGAAATGTGGTGGATTGAAGTTTGATCCCGATCTTGTGTGACAAGTATTTTTGTTTTACGGTAGGGGTTAGGCCAACCCATAAATGGTTGCTATGTACTCTATTGAAGAGGAGATCAGTCTGCGTAGTTCGAACTTTGGTGTAAGAGGTTCAACGGCCCGAATGTGAAAAGGCGGATGGGTGTAGAAGCTTTATTGATGAAGAAGGGTGTAGAAGTATTTTTGTTTTTTTGTTTTTATAGAGAAAGGGTAGAAAATGTTTTTGTTTTTTTTTTTTTTTATTGCGGCCAAGCCATATATAGAGAATATGGTTTCTACGTACTCCGGTATCGGGGAGATCGAATTCGGCGTAGTTAAGCCCTCGGGGAGATGATTTGCGACCAAAGAAAGTATGAATCCCATGTGCGGGGCTATCTTTGCGGGGAAAGAAAGTTTGATCCCATGATTGGGACAAAGCTGCGGTGTGTGAAAAAGTTTGATCCGTCTTGGGATAAACTACAAGCGTAGAAAAGTTTAATCCGTCTTGGGATAAAGCGCGGTGTGAAAGGTTCAATCCGTCTTGAGGATAACTTAAAAATTGTGTGAAAAGTTTGAAATGAGGTGAAACCAAATTTCTTTGGTTTGAAGTGTATGTTTCCACGAGGGGAGAAGAGTTTGTAAAAGGGGTTAGAAAACGGAATGGTGGTGATTTGATGATCCAAACCGGGATGTTTGCTTGATGGTAACCTCGGACATAATACCATTTCACGGTGTCAGAGTTGATAAGTTATGGAAATTCATCGCCATCCATTTCACTGTAGTAATGCGAGGCGCCTCCTGTCAATACCTCCTTGACAACAAATGGGCCTTCCCGATTAGGGCGAATTTTCCCTTAGATTGATCTTGGTTGTCAATGATCTTCTTCAAAACCAAGTCATGTTGTTTGAACTACCATAGTCGGACTTTTCTGTTGTAGGATCTTGCGATCCTTTGCTGATATAATTGACCATGGAAGATAGTCGCGGTTCTCTTTTTCATCTATTAGAGACAATTGGTGATACATCTTGTACCCATTGGTCTTCATCCAATGAGCATCCATCGACACTTTGAGGATTCCATTTCCACCTCTATGGGGAACCTTTGCTTCCATCCATAGGCTAATGGTAGGGGGTTGCCCGGTGGAAATGCATGTTGAAGTTACGTAGGCTAATAAAGTCGAGAGCAAGAGGTCGGGGCCATCCTTTGTGATTGGCGGACATTTTTTTGCATGATCTTCTTGATGTTTTTATTAGCCTCTTCAACAACACCATTTCATCTTTGGATGGTAGATGGCGGAGTTAAGGTGTTTGATGTGGAATTTCTTGCATAACTCCTCCATCATTTTGTTGTTGAGGTTCTTAGCATTATCGACACAATGACCTCTGGTTGTCCATATCGACGAGATGATATTGTTTACGATGAAAGCAATGATGACTTCTTTGGTAACCACAGGGAAGGAGGTTGCTTCTACCCATTTGGTGAAGTAGTCGATCATGGTGAATATGAATCGATGTCCATTCTTCTTGGCTTTGGGCTCGATGGGCCTGATCACGTCCATTCCCCACATTGAGAAGGGCCATGGCGAACTCATATTGTGGAGTTCCCTTGGAGGGGCGTGGATAGCATTCCCATGAATTTGGCATTGATAGCACCTCTTGACGTGATCATCACAGTCAGCTTTGAGTGTAAGCCAATAATGCCTGTTATACGAGGATCTTCTTGACAAGTAGGGGTCCGCTTCATGTGTGGGCCACATACTCCCACCATGGATCTCATCCATGAGCCTCTGAGCTTGGTCTTTGTCCGGACATCTGAGGAGACCTAATCCTGCATCTCTTTTTGTAGAGTGCATCTCATTCAGTAGAATTTCATAGCAAGTCGATGGATCCGCCTCTTTTCGGTCGGGCTCGCCTCGGTGGGTGTAGATCCATCTCGTAGATACTCCTTGATATGTTGATACCAAGGGTTGTGGATGGGAGGTAGCTCATCGATACTTCTCAACATAGTTCCCATAAGTTTGGGGCCTTTTTTGAGGGCAAATGTGATGCTTGGCATGTTTTCCTTGTCGGTATGTGAATCGAGGAGGCCAACGTTGCTAATGCATCCATAAAAAATCATTCTATTACGAGGAATGTGTAGAGGAGATTTCTTTGAACTCAAAAGCCATCTGTAAAACTTGTTGAGATGGTAAAGGCGACAAATGTAGTTCTTTGGTTTGATAGATTCCCATGGATTGTTTGATTACCAATTCGGAATCCCCAAAGGCGATTAACCGCTTTGATGCCCATTGCGCGAGCAAGTTTTAGCCCCATGATCTGACCTTATACTCGGTTTGTGTTGTTGGTGTTGACAAACTACAATTTGGCGGCGACGGATCTCTTTGCTCCCGTGCTGGATACTAGAGAACTGCTCGGCTCGAGAACCTTCCATGTTAACGACTCCATCAAAATACATTTTTTCCATGTGTGGCGTGCATCGTCTTGATGGTATTCTTTGAATTGCCATTACCCCTTCATCGAGGAAGTATGTTTCCAAGGGTTTGTAATCCCCTAAGGGGTGCGGCGGCGGTTGATCCGCAATTCCTTGACCTTTGATGACTTTTTTGCGTCACGTAGATGATGTCAAATTGTTGTAGGATCAAGCGCCATCTGGACGATCGATAATTGATGTATGGGCTTCTTGAACACATACTTGAGAGGATCCACGGGATATGAGATGGGTTGTGTGACCATGGAGGTAATGTTGTAACCTCATGGAAGCCCATGCTAAAAAGCACAACAAGTCTTCTCAATTAGAGTGTACTTGTGTTCCTTTCTTCTTTGAATCTTTTCTTTGAGGTAATAGATAGCTTCGTTCTTGGCCTCTATCGTCTTTTTTCCCCGACATCTGACCCATGTGGCATTGTCATTAATGGATGGGTACATGAATAGGGGAACATCATCCACAGGGAGTACCAAAATAGGAGCGTTAACCAATTGCTCTTTAATGGTAAGGAAGGCTTTACGACACTCATCGTTCCATTTCATGGAGGAGTTCTTCCTTAACAATTTGAAGATGGGCTCACGAGTTCTTTGTGAGTTGAGAAATAAACTCTTTAATGAAGTTGATTCTTCCCAAAAATCCCGTATTTCCTTCTCTTATCGAGGAATGGGCATTTCCTTGATGGCTTGGATTTTGGTGGGATCCACTCAATCCTTTGTGGTGACTAGAAAACCTAGCAACTTGCACGATTTAACACCAAAGGCGCACTTGGTTGGATTCAACTTCAAGTTGTACTTACGCACTTATTGAAGAGCTTTTGAGATGGTCTAAAGTGGTCTTCCTCCTTTGGGACTTGACAATGATGTCATCCACGTAGATCTCTATCTCTTTATGCATTAAATCGTGGAAAAAGAGCCATCATAGCTCATTTGATAGGTTGCCCGGCATTGATGAGGCCGAATGACAACCCGTCTATAGCAAAAAGGTTCCCCAGGCGTGATGAAAGCGGTTTTCTCACGATCCTCCTCGGCGACCATAATCGATGGTACCCATGAAAGCAATCGCAAAAAGAGTACATGTCGTATATTGAAGCGGTATTGTCAATGAGAATGTGGATAAAGGTACGGAAAGCTATCTTTAAAGCAAGCTTTGTTCAAATCCGATAATCCATGCAAACTCGCACCTTTCCTCTGGTTTAGGCATGAGAACAATGTTGGATATCCACTCGGGATATGTAGACACCATGATAATGCCGACTTGAAATTGTTTCACAATTTCTTCTTTAACCTTTAAACTCCACTCGGGTTTTGATCGCTTTGAGCTTACTGCTGGCGGCTTGAATCCCTCTTTAATGGGAAGGCGATGAAGGACAATGTCGATGGACAAACCCACCATGTCTTCATGAGACCATGCAAACACATCCTGGAATTGGGTTAATAAGCGCAACCATGTCATTCCGTTTGGTTTGGGTGTGAGTCTGAACCAATCTGGATTAACTTAGGGCTTTCTAAGGTTCCAGATTGAAAGAAATGGTTTGATCGAGGTTGGGTTTAGGTTTGTCTTGACCCATTCCTTAATCTCTGAGGTGTCTCAATGTCCTCTTGTATTTCCATCAAGTCGAGAGTCGAACTTTTCATCAAAAAAGTTCTGATCCTTGTGGAGAAAAGGCACCTCATCGCAAATACATGCACACATCTAAATTGAGTCTCGAAACAAAATATGCTTTCACTTAATATATGAAATTGTTTAATCATACAAAAGTGTTAGCATGTCTTGATAAAATAACTACTAATCTTGTATATAAAAAGTAAGCAATTAAAGTTATCTATAGGCGGAGGGATTTTACGCGTTTTACCCTCGTCGACCATGCGCATGGAGTCTTTGCTCCAATTATCGAGGGCAAAGTCTGATGGATTGTGATGATGGAGGATTGTCATTCATCCTCCTTCTCCCGAATGATAACCATATAACATCTGGGCAATCATCGTCGTCAGGGTATATCTGTTTGTATGTTCATCATGGACAATGATGCGTATGCTGACATCATCGAGTGATGTCATGTTTTACGTTTCGCTCCCTTTCTTCCACTTGGGATCGAGAATCGGGACCTCTTTTTTCTTTGAATGATCTTGGTTTTGAAATAACATAGCCATAGCCATAACATGGGTGGCACCTTTATTGGGAGGCTATATCATTTCGTGAGGTGCGAGATGGAAAAAATCGTCGTGTGGCGGAAGCTTGAGGAACTCTACTTGTGCTTATGAGGATTCTATGATTGGGCTGGCGAATAGCCTAGTCCGGCTGTCCCAATTTGACTGGACACTTGAATAGGGTGCTTAATACCCTGTTGATTTTTACCAAGCCCTTGTCCAGGCTGATGACCCAATGACATCATTTCTTGAGTGGTAAATATAACCTCGGCGAAATCTTGGGTATGGGAAGTGGTGCTCCAATAGGATGGTATTGCGTGTTACTCACTTCAAAGTAGTATGAAAAGCGGCCGAAACAACTTCTAAAATTGAAGGCGATGATTGGTAGATCTCCTTGTTCGGGACATTACGGCTCGGCGTTGATGATGACTAGGCTATTGTTGACAATGTATTTGAGTTGTTGATGTAGTGTAGAAGGAGCGGCTCGACCATGTGGATCCATGGTCTCCCCGATAGCGAGTTGTATCTGAATCTATCTTGAGGGCGTGAAGGATACATTGAATGTATTTGGACCAATCTCGATTGGCGACTCATCTCTCTCGCGAAATTTCATGGGGATCCATCAAAAGCTTTGATAATCGTATGGCTACTTTGGATCCATTTGAGATTGATGTTCATCTTCACCAAGGTGGCATAAGGACGAGATATTGAGAGATGAACCTCCATCTATCAAAACTCCGGCTAACATATATCACGGAGACACAAAACTACTGATGTCTGGCTTTGCGATGATCGGTCCCTTGGGTGTATGTCGTCATCGATGAAGGATATCACATTGTTGTTAAAAATGTGATCAACCATATGTTGAAATTTTTCCACATCCACTTGATTTTTAGGTAAGTAGGCTTCTTCCAAAACCTTGATAAGATCTTCCTGTGATCCTCAGAAGAGAAAACCAAGTCCAGTATTGATATCTGATGTGGAGCTTCTCTTAAACTTAAAACCACCTTGGCTTCATTATGGCTCGTAGTGCGGAGGAATTTCTCAATCTTCTCCATGGGAATCTTCCCTTTGCTTTGATGGTGGGCTTCATCACCCTCGAGGAAGATATATGGATTTTCTTCTTGACCTTTATGTAGCGATAGTATGAGATGTGGATCCTTGACTTCTCCATAATTCCATGGAACTTTGTGTAAGGTGACAACGAGATATATTGTGGTGCGAAAGGTAAAAGAAATTGGCTCTGGTGCGACCACTTTCAAAGGATTGTCGACTCCTTTGAGTTGAATTGCTTGTATGGGAAATGGTTTGTGATCTCATCGACCTCGGCGGATATAAGCTTGCTACTCGATCCCTTCCATTTGGTAGGACATGTATTCCCACTCTCGAGTAGCACGTGTCATCGTCTGCGCGATTTGCGGGACACCGCTATCAATTAGATTCTGAATAAGGTGGCGGAGTGCCCAACATTCTTACGTCTTGTGACCATGAGAATGTGAATGATATTGACATACTCCATCGAGAGTTGAACCATCTTGAGCGAGGATTAATTGGAGGTAGAAGGGAGGTAATTCTTCCTTCGTTGATTAGCATCTGAAATATCTCCTCCATAGGTTGGCCCAGTATGTAAATTCCCTTTGATTGGCAAAATCTCGACGGGCTTTAGCATTTTCTCCCTTTACAACCTTATCCTCCATAGCTTCTCTTTCTGAAGGTGATGGTGGAGCATTCATAAAAAAAGGAAGGAGATAGGCATGCTCTCGGTGACTAATTAATTGTGTGACTTGATCTTGATGGGTCACCGATTACGCGATTACTCAATTTTGCTTGCAAAGAGCTTTCATCTTTCGTTCCATAGCAAATTGGAACTTTGCGTAATCCAATCTGTCAACACCGTCTTTGATGGTCAGGGATGATTCACCATTAAAACTGGAACTCTGTCCAGTGCTCCAACTAATCATGTTGACCTCTTCTTCTTTGTGTTAAGGAAGAGGGTTGTCTTGCTCATGAGGTTGATCTGTTTTAGTGACCACGATCTCACCGTTGTCTATCAAATCTTGGATCTTGTGTTTCAAGGCCCAACAATCTTGAGTATCATGTCCAGGTGCCTCGACATGATAAGCACACTTCTGAGTAGCATTGAAACCCCTGCCATTAGGGTTGGCTGGTGGAAGAAGACGTGTGATTTTCTTCTGAGTAGTCAAAAGAGCAAGAATATTCTCGAGCGAGTCCCCTAAGGGTGTGAACATTCGAGGCGCTTTGCTTCTCCACTTTTAGGCAATGGAGGGTTTGAAGATTGTGCTTAGAAAGGGGAGTAGTTTCTCCTCTGTATAGGCATATTTTGACTGCCTTTTTGACCTTGTAGTATCAAGGAAACATCCTCCTCTTTCTTTTTATGGACCCTCCAGGGGTTGTTTTCATAAGATCCAGATTGGATGTGCTCGACAATTTTTTAAGAGCGGCTAGGTCTTGAATCTTTCGACTTCAATCCCATCTCGACCATCTCTCCATGTTTGATCATTTTAGAAAATGGTTTGCCAATACCACTAAAGACTCTCTTCATAGAAAGGAGCTTCTTGTATGTCTATGAAAGTCGTGACCATTTACGACTCCATCATGGAAGGAATAACTTGAGCGACAAAAGATGCGCCTCCACCTTTGAGCATACTCTCTGAAAGACTCATTGATTTGTTTCTTGACCTTGGTAATCTGATGCAGGTCGGAGAGCCATCTGAGATTGAAAACTATATTGAGTGAGGAAGGCGTGAGCTAGCTCTTCCCGACTATGGATCTTTGAGTTGTCTAATCTGGTATACCATGAGCGGCTTCTCGGTCGGACTCTCTTCTAGAACAATTTGCATTACGAGCTTCTCATTTTTCGCGCAAGATCCAAGTTCTCCAATGAACACCTTCAAATGTGTATAAGGATCCCTAATCCATCATACTTTTTAAAGTCGGGGTTTTAAATTTCTCTGGATAATGAACACCGGGGAATATGCAAAGGTCGACATATGAAACACTTCCATGTGTTCCAATCCTTTGAGAGCACGGATAGTTTCCTCCATTTGAGGACCTTCTTCTGATATCATCTTTGTGTGGGATCTCCTTTGAGATGGGTGTTTTCAGGGTCTTTGTTGGTTATATCCAACTGAGGTTCTGGATTTGTTTTATCCAAGCCTTGAGCTCCTCCTTGTGCAGAGGATTTTGTATGTGTAGGCATCTTTGTACCCTGAGTTGACTGATGCAATTCTTTCAGCAGAACATCCAATTCTGTAATTTGTTTACTTAATTCGTCAAATTCTTCTCGAGAAAGGGCATTAGACTGGTCAAAAGAAGACATAATTGGCTGTAGGCTCGTGGCCTTTTTTGATTTTGAGTGAGTAACATGCTCAATTGTTTCCCTACAAAAGACTTATGTAGTTTAGTCTTAGGGATAATATAAATGCTATCATTATATGTCCATTTTAGGAATATCATCCTGCAAAAACGGGCATTATTTGATAACATGTTATGTATGCACAAATATTCTTCATATTTTCAATTAAATAAAGATGAACATGGAATAAAATTACAAGTAAATGCTTTTACACGTAATTGAAAATGGAAAGCATGAAGAGACTTTCCTCCACATTTGGTTTATCAGAGGTTGACCTATCTTAGGGTTACTCTCGCGGCTTTTTGGCATGAAGGTCACCAAATCATCGTAATCTACTTGACGGGAACTTAATCCGGTCTTTCAACTGGAGCGAATCTGGGTGGTGCCTTTCACGAGCCTCGTTGGAATTAGTCTCCTACTGAGTCCGATAATCAAACAAGCAGGATAGCCTCCTGGTGGAGGAACCACACAACATACATTCACATACAATATGTCTCACCGTTTATGAAAATGATGACATGTGCAAAACACTAATATCACATATAGATATTTTGTAGTGTAGTAAGTAAAATGCATTCATACACATTCATCATAAATATAAATGCAACATTCACACACAAGCATATAACAGTTTTGAAAAGCTTGTAATAACAGCTTAAGCCCTCTTCTTTGGAGTCCCCAATGAAAGTCACCACACATCGGCGTCGAGATTTTTATTTGTCTCTTTTCGTTACTTGTTCTTTGGTGTTCTCATGTTATGTGAGATTTGTTTGAAAAAAAAAGTGAAAAAGGTCCGACATGTATAATGTCGACGATTTGACTTTAAGAGTCGCTAGATTGGTGTTTTTTTAATGGTTTGCACCAACCTGCAATAGAAAAAGTTTGCACATTGACCCGATGATGTGACAACTTTCTAAGCGAATCTACGTGAAACCGAGATTCATTTGGGTTCGGGGGCTTGATTATGCGGAGGGAAGGTGTTAGGCACCCCACGACATCCGTGTTGCCACGGTGACCGCCACTTTTCAAGAAACTATTATATGAATGTGTGTGTGTGTGTGTGGATCAATGTGCAATTTATTTGGAAGTAGTCACGAGGCCTCATTAGCACCTATATACAAAGGGTTTGAATTTATAGAAAATTCAGTTTTAAATATGATATAGCAATGAAGTTTTGTAAAAAGGTTTTTCAAACCACATGCTCAATAGTAATTGAGACCTTTTCATACTTCCATTTTATTATTAAATGTTAAACTTTGTTTGCTTTTATTTTTGAGATCTGAGGCATCTTGAAAATATAATATACAACGATCTTAAAACTCCTCATGGGCATGAAAGCCATCTAAAAATTCGACACCGTAAATAATGTAAAAAGCTACTAAGGAAAATGTCCATCAAAATCTAATTAATTTATCAAATCTGCTTCACATGATTCTGAAATGTCCATCATATGAAAGCGATAATCTAGTTATATATATAAAAGCTATAAATATATATATATGATATGATCAATTCCTAGGAGCTCACATGATGATCGAAAATGTATATATAAAAGCGTATAGTAGCGATTATATATATATATATATATATATATATATATATATATATATATATATACATGATCAACCACCACACGAAAGTAGTATGCACACAAGCCAATCATGTTTGATGATAAAGCATATAATTTGTAACAATCTTATTCATTTAAATAATAAGTAAATATATTATCTACGTGATGTTGTTTTAAAATATGTGATAAACCCATATTTTATATATAGATAGGAATTCCTATAGTGATAGTAGTCTAAGTGATCCTTGGACTTGAGATCATCATAGTATCTTGTGTATGATGAATTATACTTTGACTTATTCCTTAAGACCCTTAGGGTATATCAAAGGGTATGCTTGGGTATAATAAGTTGTACATGGAGATAATGTATGATCAATAAAGAATCTACCGCTTCTAGTAAAAGAAGAGATATGTCTATGTGATTCGATAAATGACAACCCAAAGAGTCCTTGGCGGCGAAATGAAATTAGAAAGGAGTTTCTAATTTGCATTATTTGGGGTTGTGCATTTAAGAGTCGAAATACATATAATTAAATAAAATAAGACTTGACAGTAATTCCATGTCTTATATTTAATTGGGACATTGTATGGTGGAAGGATTGAATTGTACTGTAACTATTTACTCAAAGGTTCTTTTATGATTAATGTTGAAATCTATATTATCTGGAAAGTCGTTAATCGCTAGGGAGGCTTATGCCTATTGTAGAATAAATATTATTTATTTAAATAAATTATTAGTTTAATTTATTTATTTAAATAAGATTAGAATTGTTCTAATTGATTTATTCACAACCGGTTTAATATGGAGAAACTAAAGGGTCACACCATAAAAGGAAGAATAATTATTTAAGAAGTTAATGGCATAATCGTAATAATAAGTTAAGTATATTTAATTTAATCTATGGTGATAGAATAAATTAAATAGCTTAATATTTATTATTTAATATTTTGGAAATATTAAATATAAATTAATAAGAGGAGTCTTATTATTATTATTACTATTATTATTATTATTTAATTCCTAAAAGAGTTTGGGAATTAATTAATAAAAATACTCTCAAATATCCTAATAGGATTAGGAGGCAAATTAATTAAAAGAGTTTAATTAATTATCTCTAATAAGATTAGGGAGCTTAATTAATTAAAAGAATTTAATTAATTAAATAAAACCCAATTCCTTAATTGTTAAGGAGGGTTGCCCACATCTATAAATAAGAGGAGTCTTATTATAGGTGAGGGGTTGTTGACTTTTTGACAACATACGTAATTCTAATAGTTGGGAGAGTACGCTCTTTTTCTATAGAGATAGAAAACTAGGGTTTGAGCCAAATACTCATCTTCTTGAATCTTTATTCTTTCTTGGTGGATCACCTCTAGAGGCCAAACACTTGGGTGGCTAACGTTGATCAAAGGAAGGAACCAAACCCAGTGGATTCAAGATGAACGCGAAAAGGATTGGAGGTGAACTTGAACCTGAGGAAGCTCAGATCTTCAAGGGTATGATTCTTTTTCTTTCTTTTTCGTTTAATTAATAATTGTGCATAAAGGGTGATCCGGGTATATGGTTTGTAAAATTTTAAAACTCTGATTTTCCACGTTTCTGCTATTTTGTGCAATTTGATTGCGTCCAAGAATATTACAAACCTAACAGAAGCAACTCCATGGGGGATCAGAAATGTAAATAAAGCAGTAAATGCGATCAACCGCCACGAAGTAAACTCTAGGCGGGACTAAATGTAAATAAAGCAGTAAAAGGCCACGAAGTAAACTCCAGGCCTGACAGAAATGTATATATATATATATATATATATATATAAAAAGTAATAAACGCTCAGGATGTAAAATCCAAGGCTCATCGAATGATCGATAATAGTTTATATATATAAGTATATATATATATATATATATATATATATATATATATATATATATATAAAAGCAAGTAAATGTCTTGGATGTAAAATTCAATCGAATGAGTTTGACAATAGTTTATATATATATATATATATATTTATATATATAAGCAAGTAAACGCTCAAGACATAAGTCTAGGCTCAATCGAGCCATAACTCGATAATTTTAGTCCATATATAAATATATACATATATAAGTATATATATACAGACAAAAATGAAAACGACGGATCGATGTCCGGGCATACACACACAACACGACTCTCAATGTGAAGAATAGTGTGTGCAAAGATGAAGAGAAAGGCTTTATAGAGTGTGAGAAGGCTTACAGTGGGTTGCCAATGTAGGCTTTTATGACTCTAGATGGATAAACACTCAGCTCCCGCCGGTAAAAATATAGCTATATGTGAGCTAACAGGTGTTTAAAATGAGAAAGCACTCAATATGGGGTGTGTACAGATCAAATTGGACATGGCTTCCTTGCCTTTACTTTTTTTTTTTAAAATGGCCACCCCAAGCTCTATATTTATAGAGTTTGGTGGCATGAGTGTACTATGGCGTGCCATTGATGCACTCATGGTAATGAAGATGCACTACATACTGGTGCTGGGCTACCTGGGCTCAGCGAGTCTCGTCATCTCAAAGTACGTACACTCGTGCACTATGATGTCCGCTCAAACTTACAGAACTTCAATCCGAGCATCCGAACGAGGTGTACAAGACCATCTTCGGACTGCTTTTGTCGAGAGTTACATAATGACATGGGATTAGAGGTTGTACGAAGTTAGGAAGAGGGGACCATGCCCATGGTCTTCAAGCTTCAAATTCTATCCGGTGTGCTGCCACGTGTAATAGTCACTCGGGATTAGAACTCCTTGGCTCTTGTGGGACATTGTTGTACGTATGTATGTATGAAGTGTTGAGACGGCGCGCAGGGGTTGAGATGGCAAGATGACAATTTTGGTCTTCACTGGGGTTATCTCCAGTTTGGGATGATAATAGACGTTGCTCAGGGTTACATCTAAGATTGGACTGCTGCAAGTGTTTAAATTCTGCAAGGTCATCTGTAAGTGTGCTTGTCTTATCGGTGTTAGCTCCTGGTCTTTCATATGAGTGCCTCGACAGGAGGTCTGAGATTGAAGCTGATCGCATTTGAAACAAGCATTTTTGGGGTTATCGCCGGAACTGCAACGACATTCCTTGGGGTTATCTCCAAGGACGAAACTCGGGGTTATCTCTGAGGTTGGAAATGATACTCCCGGTGTGTGTTCCAGGGTTGAGACTGAACATCCAGTGGTATTCGGAATGGATGTAAACTGTCTTCTAGGGTTATCTCTGAAAGATGAATCTGCCCTCCTGCAATGTTAGTAACAGATGTGCAGAAAATTTTGAGTGTCTACAGTGCGTTTAAAACTTTTATATATACATATATATATATATATACATTTCTGTCAGGCCTGAAGTTTACTTTGTGGCCTTTTACTGCTTTATTTACATTCCGTCCTGCTTGGAATTAATTCATGGTGGTTTATCATTTTTACTTCTTTATTTACATTTCATTCCGCCTGGAGTTTACTTCATGGAGGTTGATCGTCTTTACTTCTTTATTTACATTTTTGATCCCCCATTAAGGTGCTTCGTGGTGGTTGATCATGTCTCTATATATATTTTTACCACTTTTATATATTTAAATTTTTGATCCCCCATGGAGGTGCTTCGTGGTGGTTGATCATGTCTGTATATATATTTTTATAGCTTTTATATATATAACTATTTATTTCTTTCATATAAATTGTTGCATCATGTGAGCCTAGAAATCATGTGATCACAGATTCAGTCTACTAAATCTAGATTCGGTTCCATGATGGACATTTTCAACTATAATTAGCTTATAAATTATTCACGGTGTTTGAATTTCCTTAGATGGCTTTCATGCCCACAAAGAGTTCGACACTGTTATATATATTATTTTCTAGAAGATGCTTCACATCTCGAAAATAAAAGCAATCAAGCCGAACATTTAATAAAAAAAATGGAAGTATCAAAGGCCTCAATTACTATTGAGCACAGGGTTTGAAAAACCTTTATTATAAAACATCACTGCTATATCTTGTTAAAATTGATTTTTTACACTAATTCAAACCCTTTGTATATAGGTTCAAATGAGGTATAACACTACTTCCAAATAATTTTACATTGACCCACACACACCCACACATTCAAATAATAGTTTAATTGAAAAGTGGCGGTCACCGTGGTAACACGGATGTCGGGGGGTGCCTAACACCTTCCCTTCGCATAAGCATGTCCCCGGACCCTAATGAATCTCGGTTTCACAGACCCGTTTAGCAGTGTCACATCACTAGGTCAATGTACAAACTTTTTCTCGGTTGCATTGGTGTAACCATTTAAAAACACCAACTGGCGACTCTTACAGTCAAATCGTCGATATATAAATGTCGGACCTTTTCACAACTTGTTTTTTCAAACAAATCTCACCTAACATGAGAACACCAAAAGACAAGAACAGAAAAGGGACAAATAAAAATCCCGATGTCGACACACATAAAATAAATATTTCCTTATCATACGAATTAATAATTAATTATTCATAAATAATATTATAGAATCACAATAATGGCAACCAAGTCATTCTCAGGAAAGAGGGGACTTTCAGATAAGGATTTCTCCTTACTGGCGCGCAATTAGGTGACCAAACCCCTTTCGTAGACAGAACTTCCTTAGACATTGTCAATAATGTTATCTAATAATATTATTCAAATAATATAAATTATTGATCTGATAAAGGAAATACTGTGCAGTGACAATTATTGAAACAACAATAATATAAAATATCAACATAGCAATTATTGAATTAATAAAATAAAATATTAAACAGTAATTACTATAACAATTATTGAGTAGTGCCTTCTTACGGAAGAATCAATAATCCAAAAATAATGTGCAATACCGTGTGCTACTGTGCAATCATGCGTATTACTATATTTTAACCACCAGGTATTCCAACAGTGTTAACGGTAACAACTACGCTGTTATTTATAAAAACTCAAACTTGTCATTTTCTTCATCCGACCATTATGGGTCCTACAAATGGTTGCGCCAATAAATCTGAATATTCCCCTCTTGACAACAAAAAATATTCCATGACCCATATAGTATGCCGGACCCATTTTTTCAAAAAGGGGCGTTCAAAACTATTTTTCATTCTTTCCCAGCTTAACCCTCTCTCGCTAAAATAGTCATAACTAATTCGTTTCAAAACATTTTTGAGAGATTCTTAAGCACACGCGAAGCTAACTTCCGAGGCTACAACTTTCATTCTTTGACCATTCCCAAATTCAAAACACAGAATTCCAGAAAAATTCGTTCAAGGTGATCGCCCCGAGAGTTGGTTAGACAGTTTTGACGCGACTACTTTGAATGGTCATAACTCTTTGCTCCGAAGTCGGAATTAGTCCGTTCCAGAGTCTATGGAAAGCTAATTTAGTGTAATATAACATAACAAAAGCCCAGAAGTTTTTGGATATAATAACTCATCAAAACAGTGTCCCGAATAGCACGTCCCGATGCTGACTTTCAGTTTGACAAATTCGACACATTTCTTCCAATCACCGTAACTCCCTCATTCGAGGTCGAAATGAGGTCATTCTAAAGCTTATGGCTTCCTAACTCAGTTCACTACAACTACCCAAAAACTTAGAATTTTTTAGGCAACATAGCTATTCCAGAATTTGAAACTATAGTCACTGTTCATTCAGTTTTCATTTCTAGACGTGGTATACTAAAATCTTCACGATGGATTCATTTTAACTTTGTTTTGGTTCATTCAAGTTAGGAAATCTTCAAAACATAGAGGGATATAACATATAATCATCAAATTAAGCTTTTAGACATAAATCAAAAGCACAAATGGTCTTCAAGCTCAGTCCCAAAAACTGTCCAATATGGTTCTTTGTAAATCTTTTATTTTGTGAGTTTTGGTTATACTTGGATAATGTTAAGGCTTCATATCTCTAATTACAATTATTAGAACTCATTTACATAAACAATTACAAGCCAAAATAAACATAGTAAACTAACTAGTTTACTAACAAAACTAACTAAACTTCCAAAATTTAAACTTTAACTAACAAACTAAATACAATATTTAAAATAATAACATTACTAAAAATTAAATAAGAAACATACCCGAAAATATGAGTTTCACAAACTGAATACGCACTTTCACGCCAAAATTTAACTAAGGAGGTCTTTATAAAAAGTCTTCCCACAACAAAGCCTTTCTCAAAAATTGGAGGCCTTATTATTGGTGATTGAAACAAAGGATCAAGTCCTTCTATTTATAGGTTTAGCAAAGGGTAAAGTTCTAAATTTAGTTGATGTGGGACTTGGTTTATACTAATTCTAATTTGTTTATACTAATTTTTCCTATTTTCAACATGCTAAGTGTATTCATTCATCACGAATTCGTTTCTTAACCAATTCGATCCGTTCAAGTTGCGTTGTTTTCATTTTATAGAGGAGAACAACAATCATCCATTAATTTAAAGTTTCCATCTTGAATTCATCATTAACTTTAGTCCCAAAGTACACCAAAACACACATTACAATCAAAACCCAAACTCCTCTTCTTTTGTATAAATACATGAATTTGATTTTCTGAAAATTTGTTTCTAGATGACCATTATCAAATTATAAATATCTTATAACATATATAACATTGTAACCCACAAATTCAATACCAAAACACCAATTTTAAAAGAAACTCAAGAACACATAAACTAGAAATATAAAACTAGATTATGTACCTTTAATTCCTTAAGAAATAAAATAAACCTTATCAATAAAATTATAATTTTTATTCAACCATTATAATCATAAAATTATTTAATAAATTCTCACTCTTCTAATTTAATTATTTAATTAAATTAGAATATCCTGATATATTCGCGTAATAAAATATGTATAAATCTCATCTATTTTATCACACTTAAATAAACTATCCCATAACAATTTTCATCAAATATTTATTTAATACCATAAATATTCATTTTATTCCATAAAGTTTCCAACTAAAATATTTAATGTACTTAATAAATATTTTACTCGCATTATACTAACATTTACATTTTCATGCAATATATTACCTTCTCTCACTTTACTTAAATCAATTATACTTGTATTAATTCACTATTTTAATTAAGTGAATTATTCACACTATTTATGAAACTTAACTAATAATAATTTTCATTGCCTACAAGGCATAATAATTAAAACTATATTATCTCATAACATAATTTCAACTTAATTAAATAAACTAATATGATTTAATTTCTTTAATAGTTTAATTAACTATTAAATCTCACATTCTCCAACATATGAATATATAATTCTCTTCACACAAAATCACATAATTTAAAATATATACACCTCATAATAAGAATTTTAATTATTAAATTCTTATTTTAATAACTTATAAAAATTCGGGTTGTCACATATTTCCCTCCTTATAAGGATTCCGTCCTCATAATCAAATAAACCTCCTTTACTCGGTTTTCACCAATTCTCTTTTCAAAATTTACTCGGGATATTACATTCACCCTTTCTTCTAAGAATTTCGTCTTCGAAATTTTATCTATTAATCTTTATTCATTCAATCTATCAAAATAGATTTTACGTTAATACTTTATTCAGTCATTGGGTTCTATAACCAAATTCTTTCTCTAAGGATCTTTCTAAGATCATCATATTCCTCACCTCTTCCTCTTCTAAGAGTTTCACATTTCTCTTCTTTCTGGAATTTTATTTCTTTCTTAAAATTAGTAAGTTTTGCTTAATTTTCTCATCCTTTCCACTTTCACCTTTCCGAATAATAAGAATCTTCAACAATTGCTCAATAATTGGGAAGCGGTATGAATAACAAGAATTTAAAAGATTCCAAATCATGCTGAGGGGTCACAAGATCGTGAACTCTATTCTCAATTTACTAGTGCTTCAACACAATCCTTCACACTGCAAACCAGAGTGTTTATCAATCACAAAGACTGAAAACACCCTCCACACGTACACTAGGTGGCCAGCCTATTGTACCACTCGTTGAGCCCAACGTAGTGTTACAGAACGACTATATGCGTTACGCTTGGAACCATTGTCCCCGAAAACATGTCCCCTTATAGGGTTGTTCACCTCAGCTTTTCAACATCTGAATCCGCACCAAAATAGTTTGGTTTGGCATAACTTTTCAATAAACGCTAGAATTTCATGAACATCTTTCAATAATCGTCTAGCTGAATCAAATAGCATAGACTTTTACAATAATTCAAACAACAATCGAAATACACACACACACACACACACACACACACACATATATATATATACTCTCACATCTTAAAGAAGCTGCAAAAATCTTTTTATGACGTCATGATACCGCACTGTATTTACAGTCCGTTTGAGGATTCCGTCATTTTGTGACTTTGTCATACTACATCATACTATAGTGGGCTGACGATCCTTAGATCACATCCAACATTAACTAATTCTACATTGATAACTCCATCATTTTATCATCTACTTTTGACGAAGTTACATGATGCATTAATGATATAAAAATACATTTTGATAATTCAAATCATTTTCGTCTAGCCGATTCAATTAGCATAGACTCTTCTTTAAACTGTTCAAAAACCTTTGAAAATCATGTTTAGTGTCATCATGCCACAACAGGTAACGATGTGTTAGTGGCCCGAAGTCCACACCTACACACTTGTCACCATGTGTTGAGGATAATAAAAATTCATTTTTAAAGGCACATCAGTGCGAATTTAGCTTGATGTCAAAAACTTCGAAGTCTAGCATAGCTAGAAGATTTGGAATACCTATGCTTCAACAATCAAATTCACTTTCTCTAATGATCCATTGCTTAATAAATCTATCTATTCTTATAATCCTCAATGCTCCATTCACAACTTAATTATACCTCAGTTCATCAAACTTATCGCACATTGGAAGTTCAGGACTTGCCACAATAATATGAGTTTAAGAACTTATCCTAGTCAGACCATAGGCGTCCATTCGCTGAGGGGTTCAAAACATACCATATTATAATGAATCACGAACTTACCATATGTATTAGTTTTAAGAACTGCACCTAATCCTAATATTATCTAACTAATCTTAATAGTTTCTAACTATCAAACATACCCATGAGAAAAGAATCACCTTTTCGCCACATATACATTGATAGCGCGACACCAACATTCCAATGATTATCAATATGATAAACTGAGTGCAAGCACAAAACTCTCGCCCATACAAAGATTTGTACAACTCAACTATCACATGAGTCCTCAATTAAAATCCCACCTAACTTTATCTTACTCTTAACTTGCTCTTTGCTCGATACGAATTCCTCGTGTCATATTATCTATAACTCCCCGTGAGTTTATCTCGTACTATATCATAGTACATTAACTTCATAGCATCAAGCTATAATTATTCAAACATTACAGAACATCTTTCTTTTATAACTTAAATGGATCATGTAATAAATCATATACTATAATCATCTCCCTTAAAATTCTTTTCTTAACTCATGATCGTTTTGCTTTACGATCCTCTTTTATTCCCCTTTTCATCATTTACGACATTATTAATTATCTTGCCTATTGCCATTTCTCATCTTTATATCTCTCCAAAATTCTTCTTTGAATTTTGTTGTTTATATAACAATTTTTCCTTTAAAATTTCTAACTTTATTTACATTGCTCAAAATTCATTCAAGTTCTACATTTTCATCATACATATCCATTTTCTAGACTTGGTACACATCGAGTCTCTATCGGTTTCAATATAGTGCAGTGAGTGGTTTCCACAAATAACCAACAAACTAGGTTCAGGTTAGGTTCATATTATTAGGTTTGTAATATTCATGAACCTTGATCAAATTGCAAAAATAAGCGGAAGCGTGTAAAAATCGAGTTTAAAAATTTTACAAACCATATACTCGGATCACCCTTTATGCACAATTATTAATTAAGCGAAAAGATAAAGAATAAAATCATACCCTTGAAGATCGAGCTTCCTCGAATACAAGTTCACCTCCAAATCCTTTTAGCGTTCAACTTGAATCCACGGGTTTGGTTCCTTCCTTTGATCAACGTTAGCCACCCAGTGTTTGGCCTCTGAGGTGATCCACCAAGAAGAAGAAGGATTCAAGAAGATGGGTGGTTGGCTAAACCCTAGTTTTTCTATCTACATAGAAAAGGGCGTACTCTCTCGACCATTGGAATTATAACGTAGTGTTGATATACGATATAAGACTCCTCTTATAAAGATATCAAGTAACCTATAAAAATAAGGTATTATTTAATTAAACCCTTTTAATTAAAGGGGCTCCCTAATCTTATTAGAGATAATTAATTAAACTCCTTTAACTAATTTTCCTTCCTAATCCAATTAGAAATAAATGAGAGTACTTATATTAAATTAATTCCTAAACTCTTTTAGAAATTAAAATAATAATAATAATTGTAATAATAATAATAAGACTCCTCTTATTAATTTATATTTAATATTTCTAAAATATTAAATAATAAATATTAAGCTATTTAATTTATTCTATCACCATAGATTAAATTAAATATACATAACTATATTATTACGATTATGCCATTAACTTCTTAAATAATTATTCTTCCTTTTATGGTGTGACCCTTTAGGTTCTCCATATTAAACCGGTTGTGAATAAATCAATTAGAACAATTCTAATCTTATTTAAATAAATAAATTAAACTATTAATTTATTTAAATAAATAATATTTATTCTACAATAGGGATAAGCCTCCTAGCGATCAACGACTTTCCGGATAATATAGATTTCAACATTAATCATAAAGAACCTTTGAGTAAATAGTTCTGGTCTGAATTCAATCCTTCCACCATCTGATGTCCCGATTAAATATAAGACATGGAATTCTTGTCGAGTCTTATTTTATTTAATTATATGTATTTCGACTCTTAAATGCACAACTCCAAATAATGCAAATTAGAAACTCCTTTCTAATTTCATTACATATTACCCGAGGACTCTTTGGGTTGTCATTTATCGAATCACATAGGACATTTCTCTTCTTTTAATAAGTGGTAGATTCTTTATTGATCATACATTATCTCCATGTACAACTTATTATACCCAAGCATACCCTTTGATATACCCTAAGGGTCTTAAGGAATAAGTCAAAGTATAACTCATCATACACAAGATACTATGATGATCTCAAGTCCAAGGATCACTTGTCTACTATCACTCTGAGAATTCCTATTGACGAGTGAAGTAAAACTCCATTAGGTATTCCTTAGCGAGCCACGTTCGATGAACTTATTCTCTAATAAGCACCTACATACTTGCTTTAGTGTCTCCACACAAATGATCATGAGATCAATCATCCTTATCCAATGAAAAGCAAAGCAACGTATGTACCCGATCTATCCGGATTCACTAATCCCCAATTTAGTAATCCAATGATTGGGAACTATTTTAGTTTTAAGCTTTCTAAGAATTTAGATCTCATTAGAATGATCATCATCATTATTCTAAAAGCATTGCTTAAAACTATGGGTTTATCACATATTATAAAACAGCATCATGTAGATAATTAAAAGCCTTTAATAAATTAATACTTTTTATTAATAAATGAATAAGATTGTTACAAAGTATATGCTTTATCATCAAACATGATTGGCTTGTGTGCATACTACTTTCAATCTCCCACTTGCACTAAAGCCAATCGTTATGGTATCTCATACTCTTCTTCTCTAAGTGACGATTATCCTGCTGTTGGATAAGCTTTAGTTAATGGATATGTAATGTTGTTCATGAGAGTCCACTATCTCTATAGTGATTTCCCATCTTTCATGATTCTAATAATCAAATGAAAGTGCCACAACACATGTTTAGATCCAAGATGAGACTTAGGAACTATTCCTAGTTCTGTAATGAACTTTTAATCCAAACAATCAACTTGCAACTTCATTTATAGCTATATACTTTGTCTTTATCACTAAACCAACAACTCTTTCTTTGTTTGGAACCTTTCGAATTCAACTGCACCTTTGCTCAAGATAACGCTTTACCTTAAAGATGATTTTTCTATCATCTTGGTGCATCTGAAAAACTTGAGTCATTAAGCCCTCTAGTTTTAATTTAGACCCACCATGAATATGATCACATCCTTAGTCTTGGGTTAAGCACTTTAAGATGTTTTCAGCGACTCATAGTGAACTTCTCCATAATATGGTGATCGACATCGGGTCTCGTATATTTCATTGCATACATGATTGTCACTCATGCGATCTCTCTTCTTTTAATAGTTTGTGGGGACTATTAAAAGAGATACACTCCATGGCTCATCAACATGAAACATCTCTTGGAGCTTGCCATGCTAAACGACTTTAGCATCAAATGAATATACATTCCTTGGGTTAAGTCGAGCATCCTCTTGAATCTATCTATATAGATTTTATCCCCAATTAAGATACTCTTCCCAAATCATTCGTGGAGGAATTTTTAGACAAATTTATCTTTACTGATTGTAGCATTGGTATGTAATTCCTCATCCGTAGTATATCAACATATAATACTAGAAATTTCACGACGCTCCCACTGACCCTTTTGTACACACTAGAAGTCTTACCTCATCGAATGTAACTCTGGATCATCATCTTCTATGATGTGTACCTCATCATCATCATCCATGATGAATCCATACCTCCTAGGTATCTTTGGTACTATTCGATTCTGATTCGGTTGTGGTACAATAGAGTCTATCTACGAGTTCCTCTTATTTGACTTATAGTGTTTTGTGGTTCTTGAACTCTTGAAGATCTATTATCCTCCCACTAGCCCTTTTAATGATAAACACCTTTATCTTAGAAGGCGGCGTGTTTAAATAACAAACACCTTTTGCTAAGTAGAATTATAGAACATATACCTAAACTTACTTTAGGATGTCCCACAAATCTGTACATGTCAAATCTTGTCCCAAGCTTATCCTTGAAACCTTTTCACATAAGTTGGACAACCCCTTATCTTAACATACTTAAGATTAGGAATCCTCCACATCCATAACTTTTATGGAGTCTTGGGGCTGGATTTTGAGGTTACCTTTTAAATAGATATGTGAGCCATTTCTAGGACATGATCCTGAAGGATCTTTGGAATGTCGGTAAAATCATTTTGGACCGTACCATGTTCAACAAGGTATGATTTTTCCTTTCGGATACATCGATCAATTATTACGTATCATGAGGGTGTCCATTATGAGAAAAACCATTTGAGATGATCTTGAAACTTATTGCACAAGTATTTATTCCTTGATCTTATCAAAGAATCTTAATACTTTGCCAATTTGTTTCATACGAATTCTTTGAACCTTTCAAATAATTCACACTTGTATTTAACAAATACATACATTCAACTCTTTGAATGATCATCTCCTTTTCTTATACTAGTTTGTTCAATTTACAAAATAATTTTTCACGTAAGTCAGTATACAAAATCCATTAAGTAATCTTTCGGTTCTATCTGAAACATTATTATTATAAATAGAACAACAATTGTTCTTAATTATAATACCAAAGATTTCATTGTCCAACAATAAAATGGAAATAATATTTTAACAAGAACCTGAATCTGAATAACAACTTATTGACTTAATAGATTTTTCCGTAGGCATTGCTAAACTATAAGTTTCTATGGCTAATATGGCAACCTTTGTTACATTTCCCTTACATAGGTTTACTTATATTTGTTTAGCTTTCTACTTACTTCTTTGGTCCCTTCATAAATCTATATTTATGATAACCAAAGTCGGTATCCAATACCCAAGTAGAACCTTGACTTAAAGAAAAATTTATTTAAATCATGAACAAATTTGTATTTATGTAGAAACTTCACTAAGCTTCTTTGGTTAGCCTCTGCAAGATGCTTCCATGATTTCTTTTCAGATTGTCGGGCTTATTGCGGTGGAAGCAAACACCTTTGCTTTATCCGTGTCTGTTTTGTTCTTATTATCCTTTATTTTTGCCTTTATATTTACCTTCTTAGAATCGTTCTTCTTTTCAGAAGATCCTTTGGCCCCTACCAGTAAGACTTGGTCTTTCTTGGTTGAAAAGTGACTCAACATTTTTCAAACTGTTAAGCAAATCAGTGAGGCTGATATCTAGCTTGTTTATATGAAAAATTCACAACAATTGTGAAAGGAGTCCGGGAGTGAGTGCAAGATCAAATCTTGGCTCAACTCTCCATCCATGACAAAACCAGTTGTCCTAATTTGATAAATCAAATTGATTATGTTAAGAACTTTTTATGCATTTATAGTGCCATTGGCCGTTCTAGATCGGAAGAGCTCCTTAGATGTCGATATCTATCGGTCTTACTTTCCTCACCATCAACTACTTGATGTGCGGGAATATAGTAAAAGCATCCATAGTTTCATCTTGATTGACTGAAGCTCGTTCTTCGTGGATCTGAGCATGATGCGTTGAGCTAATCGTGCATCATCTTGCCACTTTCTAAAAGTAGTAATCTCTTGCTCGGAGGCATTATGCGCAACCATTGCGAGGATATAGGCGTGTTAAGGACATAAGATAGCTTTTTCGACTATGAGAACTATTCTCAAATTCCTTAACCAATCCGTTTAATTGATGCAGTTAATTTAGCATCTAATATGCTTCGCGATGATAGTAATTTTAGACATTGTAAAATTACGTAAATGAATTTGTAATTAACAACATTTTAACATACATTTTTTTATTAATTACCAAAATAAATTAGGTCTTGTTTTAAATTGGCATCTCCTTTATTTTCTTCAAACTATATTACCCTCATTTTATATAGTTAAATAAAATCTAATTAAAGATTTGCTAGTGAGAATAAGGATCCCATTTCAAATGTATATAGCCTTGTGGTGACACAACAAACTATATATAAATAAATAGGTAGACAACTTTTGTCGATTACATCAACTATCTGACTCCTTTTATTTTACCTCTTAGATTATTTTGATCAGTGGTGGCACATCCGAATCAAAATTATCCAAGTTAAATCCGACCTAGCACTCCATATATTCAAAAAAAAAAATATCATCCTTGTGGTGACACAACAAAACAATATTGTTCAATTTTCTTTATAAGCATCAAATGTGATAAATTAACATCTTAAATACTTAATACTTGCCTTGTGGTGACCAACAAACTCATATTAAATATTTAATACTCTATTAATTTTATCATGCTAGAAAGCGACGTTCGATATTCCAAATATCTTTGAGCGCTTAGGACTTAATATAAAAATTTGAGGGTTTGTTATTAAAATGTCTCATCTTGTTTAAGCGGCATGCACATATATATATATAAAATACGGCGTCGTATTAATTAACATCACGAAGCATGTTTGCATAATATAATATATATATATATATATATATATATAGTATAATCATGCACATATAGAATACTATATTCTACACGGATTGATTATGGACTTTATTCTAGTTTGGTTCACTAGAGCCACCAAGTGAACCAAAAGGTCAAACCCTAGGGGTGCAAGAAATAATATTTAAATATAACTATTACATTTAATTCTGGGCTCCATTACAAACGGGTCTTGAAGCGCTCCTTGCCCCTTGATCTCTAATTCTTCAAAATTAATTCTAACTATTCTTATTACAAAACTATTTGAAATAAATAGAAACCTTGATCAGCAGTCAAGGGGAAGTACATAGGAGGGAGTTAGAATTTACATTAAGAAAAAATTAGAGAAGGCGAGTCTGTGAGACCCCATTTAATAAAACCCATACATTCATGCATCCAACTAAAATAAAATCCAATCACATTGGTCGATAGTCCATAATCAATCCCATTTATTATCAAACACATCACCATATGCATCAATAAATAACATTCATCTCATGAATAATAAACATTCAATATATATATTGATATCATTTAATGGGCAAATTTAGTTAGTATAAAATCCAATTTTGAATCAAAATAAACTCCTTTATTTTAATTCAAATTTAAATCAAAATAAAACTATTTTATTTTAATTTATCCAATTTTGAATAAAATAAACTATTTTATTTTAATCAAAATCTTTAATCAAAATAAACTCCTTTATTTTAATTAATTATGGAATCAATTCCATGAAAAAAAAAAACTAAAAATAAACTCTTTTATTTTTTATTTTGAATAATATGAAATCTTATTATATATATGTTAAATAAACTCTTTTATTTAGGAAACACGATTCTCTTTCCTATTCACAAATAAACTCTTTTATTTTGAATAATATGAAATCTTATTTCATATCTAAATAAACTCCTTTATTTAAGGAAATTAGGATTCTCTTTCTATTCACAAATAAACTCTTTTATTTTGAATAATATGAAATTTTATTTCATATCTAAATAAACTCCTTTATTTAAGGAAACATGGAATCCAATTTCAACTCTAATTAGTTATCATGGAATCAAATTCCAACTCTAATTAATTAGCATGAAATCTAATTTTAAAATTAAAATAAACTTTTATTTTAAAATTAAAATAAACTTTTTTTTATTTTAAGATTAAAATAAACTATTTATTTTAATTATAAAATATATATATATATATATATATATATATATATATCGTTAAAAAAAAAAGTGAAATCACGTGAATCTTGTTTAGTAATCAATGAAACTTTGTTGAAGTATATACCTCATAAAAATCATCTTTGGCCACGTAATTCATATAGTTAGACAAAATATTCATGATTCACGGTTTTAACAAAAACAGGTATCACGGTTTTTTTTTTTTTTTTTTTTGAAAAAGTAGCCATATAGACAGAATGGTTATAAAATCCATATAAAGGTAATCATCACTGTGACATTAATATGATCTATATAATATTAACGTGCAATAGGAATGATTATGTATAATAATAATCAAGTGAAACATCTTTTTTTGAGCGAGGATCATATATCACGGTAATTTTAATTTTTTTTTTTTTTTTTTTAAATAAATTTTATACAATAAATTATGCCCAATTAAATTATTCTAAACACATATCAATATACATATCAAATTAAAACAATTAATAATTAGCATAAAGGTTTGGCTCTCGATGCCTTTATTAGGTTTGTAATATTTATGAACACATGATCAAATTGCAAAAATAAGCGAAAAGCGTAAAAATCGAGTTTTAAAAATTTTACAAACCATATACGGATCACCCTTTATGCACAATTATTAATTAAGCGAAAAGATAAAGAATAAAATCATACCCTTGAAGATCGAGCTTCCTCGAATGCTGAGTTCACCTCCAAATCCTTTTCGCGTTGAACTTGAATTCACCGGGTTTGGTTCCTTCCTTTGATCGGCGTTAGCCACCCAGTGTTTGGCCTCTGGGGTGATCCACGAGGAAGAAGAAGGATTCAAGAAGATGGGTGGTTGGCTAAACCCTAGTTTTCTATCTACATAGAAAAGGGCGTACTCTCCGACCATTGGAATTATAACGTAGTGTTGATATACGATATAAGACTCCTCTTATAAAGATATCAAGTAACCTATTAAAATAAGGTATTATTTAATTAAACCCTTTTAATTAAAGGGGCTCCCTAATCTTATTAGGGATAATTAATTAAACTCCTTTAACTAATTTTCCTTCCTAATCGATTAGAAATAAATGAAATACTTATATTAAATTAATTCCTAAACTCTTTTAGAAATTAAAATAATAATAATAATTGTAATAATATTAATAAGACTCCTCTTATTAATTTATATTTATATTTCTAAAATATTAAATAATAAATATTAAACTATTTAATTTATTCTATCACCATAGATTAAATTAAATATACATAACATATTATTATTACGATTATGCCATTAACTTCTTAAATAATTATTCTTCCTTTTATGGTGTGACCCTTTAGGTTCTCCATATTAAGCCAGGTTGTGAATAAATCAATTAGAACAATTCTAATCTTATTTAAATAAATAAATTAAACTATTAATTTATTTAAATAAATAATATTTATTCTGATAGGGATAAGCCTCCTAGCGATCAACGACTTTCCGGATAATATAGATTTCAACATTAATCATAAAAGAACCTTTGAGTAAATAGTTCTTAAATACTGATTCAATCCTTCCACCATCTGATGTCCCGATTAAATATAAGGCATGGAATTCTTTATCGAGTCTTATTTTATTTAATTATATGTATTTCGACTCTTAAATGCACTGACTCCAAATAATGCAAATTAGAAACTCCTTTCTAATTTCATTACGCCTTAACCCGAGGACTCTTTGGGTTGTCATTTATCGAATCACATAGGACATTTCTCTTCTTTTAATAAAGTGGTAGATTCTTTATTGATCATACATTATCTCCATATACTGACTTATTATACCCAAGCATACCCTTTGATATACCTAAGGGTCTTAAGGAATAAGTCAAAGTATAACTCATCATACACAAGATCTTATGATGATCTCAAGTCCAGGATCACTTGTACTACTATCACTACAGAATTCTATTGACGAAAGTAAAACTCCATTAGGTATTCCTTAGCGAGCCACGTTCGATGAACTTATTCTCTAATAAGCACCTACATACTTGCTTTAGTGTCTCCACACAAATGATCATGAGATCAATCATCCTCATCGATGAGCAAGCAACGTATGTACCCGATCTATCAGGATTCACTAATCCCCAATTTAGTAATCCATGATTGGGAACTATTTTAGTTTTAAGCTTTCTAAAATTTAGATCTCATTAGAATGATCATCATCATTATTCTAAAAGCATTGCTTAAAACTATGGGTTTATCACATATTATAAAAACGACATCATGTAGATAATTAAAAGCCTTTAATAAATTAATACTTTTATTATTAATAAATGAATAAGATTACTTCTAAAATTTGTTTCTAGATGACCATTCAAATTATAAATATCTTATAACATATATAACATCATCCAAAATTCATGATTGGCTAAACTAGAAATATAAAACTAGTTATGCAATTACATTCACCCTTTCTTCTAAGAATTTAAGTCTTGAAATTTTATCTATTAATCTTTATTCATTCAATCTATCAAAATAGATTTTACGTTAATACTTTATTCAGTCATTGGGTTCTATAACCAAATTCTTTCTCTAAGGATCTTTCTAAGATCATCATATTCCTCACCTCTTCCTCTTCTAAGAGTTTCACATTTCTCTTCTTTCTGGAATTTTATTTCTTTCTTAAAATTAGTAAGTTTTGCTTAATTTTCTCATCCTTTCCACTTTCACCTTTCCGAATAATAAGAATCTTCAACAATTGCTCGATAATTGGGAAGCGGTATAAATAACAAAATTTAAAGATTCCAAATCATCTTTGAGGGGTCACAAGATCGTGAACTCTATTCTCAATTTACTAGTGCTTCAACACAATCCTTCACATTGCAAAACCGCAGTGTTTATCAATCACAAAGGCCGAAAACACCCTCCACCGCGTACACTAGGTGGCGACTGTTGTACCACTACGTTGAGCCTAGCGTAGTGTTACATAAGAAGACTATATCGTTACGCTTGGAACCATTGTCCCCAGAAAACATGTCCCCTTATAGGGTTGTTCACCTCGACTTTTCAACATCCTGAATCCGCACTCAAAATAGTTTGGTTTGGCATAACTTTTCAATAAGCGCTAGAATTTCATGAACATCTTTCAATAATCGTCTAAATTTGAATCAAATAGCATAGACTTTTACAATAATTCAAACAACAATCGAAATACACACACACACACACACACACACACATATATATATATATATATATATATATATATATATATATACTCTCACATCTTAAAGAAAGGCTGCAAAAATCTTTTTATGGCGTCACGATACATACTTTATATTTCACGGTCCGTTTGAGGATTCCGTCATTTTGTGACTTTGTCATACTACATCATACTATAGTGGGCTGACGATCCTTAGATCACATCCAACATTAAGTAATTCTACATTGATAACTCCATCATTTTTATCATCTCTGCACCAGGTTACATGATGCATTAATGATATAAAAATACATTTTGATAATTCAAATCATTTTCGTCTAACCGATTCAATTAGCATAGACTCTTCTTTAAACTGTTCAAAAACCTTTGAAAATCATGTTTAGTGTCATCATGCCACAACAGGTAACGATGTGTTAGTGGCCCGAAGTCCACACCTACACACTTGTCACCATGTGTTGAGGATAATAAAATTCATTTTAAAGGCACATCGATCTTGAATTTAGCTTGATGTCAAAAACTTCGAAGTCTAGCATAGCTAGAAGATTTGGAATACCTATGCTTCAACAATCAAATTCACTTTCTCTAATGATCCATTGCTTAATAAATCTATCTATTCTTATAATCCTCAATGCTCCATTCACAACTTAATTATACCTCAGTTCATCAAACTTATCGCACATTAGAAGTTCAGGACTTGCCACAATAATATGAGTTTAAGAACTTATCCTAGTCAGACCATAGGCGTCCATTCGCTGAGGGGTTCAAAACATACCATATTATAATGAATCACGAACTTACCATATGTATTAGTTTTAAGAACTGCACCTAATCCTAATATTATCTAACTAATCTTAATAGTTTCTAACTATCAAACATACCCATGAGAAAAGAATCACCTTTTCGCCACATATACATTGATAAGCGACACCAACATTCCAATGATTATCAATATGATAAAGCGAAAAAGCCTGAAACTCTACGCCCATACAAAGATTTGTACAACTCAACTATCACGTGAGTCCTCGATTAAAATCCCACCTAACTTTATCTTACTCTTAACTTGCTCTCATTGTCCCTGAATTCCTCGTGTCATATTATCTATAACTCCCCGTGAGTTTATCTCGTACTATATCATAGTACATTAACTTCATAGCATCAAGCTATAATTATTCAAACATTACAGAACATCTTTCTTTTATAACTTAAACAGATCATGTCGTAATCGTATTCTATAATCATCTCCCTTAAAATTCTTTTCTTAACTCATGATCGTTTTGCTTTACGATCCTCTTTTATTCCCCTTTTCATCATTTACGACATTATTCGTTATCTTGCCTATTGCCATTTCTCATCTTTATATCTCTCCAAAATTCTTCTTTGAATTTTGTTGTTTATATAACAATTTTTCCTTTAAGAATTTCTAACTTTATTTACATTGCTCAACAATTCATTCAAGTTCTACATTTTCATCATACATATCCATTTTCTAGACTTGGTACACATCGAGTCTCTATCAGTTTCAATATGGTACGCTGAGTGGTTTCCCACAAATAACCAACAAACTAGGTTCCGAGTTACTAGTTCATATTGTTAGGTTTGTAATATTCATGAACGCAATCAAATTGCAAAAATAAGCGGAAACGTGTAAAAATCAGAGTTTTAAAATTTTACAAACCATATACTCGGATCACCCTTTATGCACAATTATTAATTAAACGAAAAGATAAAGAATAAAATCATACCCTTGAAGATCGAGCTTCCTCAGGTACAAGTTCACCTCCAAATCCTTTTTCGCGTTCAACTTGAATTCACCGGGTTTGGTTCCTTCCTTTGATCAACGTTAGCCACCCAAGTGTTTGGCCTCTGAGGTGATCCACCAAGGAAGAAGAAGGATTCAAGAAGATGGGTGGTTGGCTAAACCCTAGTTTTCTATCTCTATAGAAAAGGAGCGTACTCTCCACCATTGGAATTATAACGTAGTGTTGATATCGATATAAGACTTCTCTTATAAAGATATCAAGTAACCTATTAAAAATAAGGTATTATTTAATTAAACCCTTTTAATTAAAGGCTCCCTAATCTTATTAGAGATAATTAATTAAACTCCTTTAACTAATTTTCCTTCCTAATCGATTAGAAATAAATGAGAGTACTTATATTAAATTAATTCCTAAACTCTTTTAGAAATTAAAATAATAATAATAATTGTAATAATATTAATAAGACTCCTCTTATTAATTTATATTTAATATTTCTAAAATATTAAATAATAAATATTAAGCTATTTAATTTATTCTATCACCATAGATTAAATTAAATATACTTAACATATTATTACGATTATGCCATTAACTTCTTAAATAATTATTCTTCCTTTTATGGTGTGACCCTTTAGGTTCTCCATATTAAAGGTTGTGAATAAATCAATTAGAACAATTCTAATCTTATTTAAATAAATAAATTAAACTATTAATTTATTTAAATAAATAATATTTATTCTCTGATAGGGATAAGCCTCCCTAGCGATCAACGACTTTCCAGATAATATAGATTTCAACATTAATCATAAAAGAACCTTTGAGTAAATAGTTCTTAGTACAATTCAATCCTTCCACCATCTGATGTCCCAATTAAATATAAGACATGGAATTCTTATCAAGTCTTATTTTATTTAATTATATGTATTTAACTCTTAAATACACAACTCAAATAATGCAAATTAGAAACTCCTTTCTAATTTCATTACGCCTTAACCAAGGACTCTTTGGGTTGTCATTTATCGAATCACATAGGACATTTCTCTTCTTTTAATAGAAGTGGTAGATTCTTTATTGATCATACATTATCTCCATATACTGACTTATTATACCCAAGCATACCCTTTGATATACCCTAAGGGTCTTAAGGAATAAGTCAAAGTATAACTCATCATACACAAGATACTATGATGATCTCAAGTCCAAGGATCACTTGTCTTACTATCACTCTGAGAATTCCTATTGACGAGCAAGTAAAACTCCATTAGGTATTCCTTAGCGAGCCACGTTCGATGAACTTATTCTCTAATAAGCACCTACATACTTGCTTTAGTGTCTCCACACAAATGATCATGAGATCAATCATCCTTATCGAATGAGAAAGCGGCGTATGTACCAATCTATCCGGATTCACTAATCCCCAATTTAGTAATCCAATGATTGGGAACTATTTTAGTTTTAAGCTTTCTAAGAATTTAGATCTCATTAGAATGATCATCATCATTATTCTAAAAGCATTGCTTAAAACTATGGGTTTATCACATATTATAAAACAACATCATGTAGATAATTAAAAGCCTTTAATAAATTAATACTTTTTATTAATAAATGAATAAGATTGTTACAAAGTATATGCTTTATCATTAAACATGATTGGCTTGTGTGCATACTACTTTCACATATATACCTCCGCTTTATGAAGGAATCGTTTAGCCCAGATACCATACCTCAACTACAAAAGAGTACAATTGTACCATACTTTACTATAACTTTTTATTCTTAACTTCCTTACCAATCTCTTCTTATAGACATTGTCTATTTATTATAACCTTACATCCTTATTATTGGAGTTGGGTAACCCCACATTCATATTCCTTATAACTCTGTGAGATTCTTCTTTGAATCCTCTTCCACATGTTTTAATTTGTTCTTTATAAATTTCTTAAATTACTTCTTATTGTTCAAACTCTATTTGAGCTAATTCTTTCATTATATTCACATTCCTTCTCTAAGGTTATAGCCTACGGTACTCCTACCTAAGGTTTATAACCTACAGCTTTGATACCAACTGTAACGACCCCAAAATTCATACAATTTAATTCTCGCCTTCGGTCATTAATAATACATTCAACCTCTAATTTTACACCATTAAATGATAATACAACCATTGAAATTTGCGGAATAATTAAAATTTTCTATTACAAACTATCCTCGTTCCCAAAACCTTCAACCTTTACATCTAAATATCTCAGAATCATTTTAATACTACAGTAGTTTACATCGCAAAACGATATTACGATTCAACATTAATACATTATTCAGAACCTTAAACATTGTTCAAATAATAATAACACAACCAAAGTGTAAAAATCTTCAAGTATCACATCTGATTTATGTCTTTCAAGTAACACATAACTTTACCTTGAGTCTTGTACATGCAAAAATGGTTATTTGCAAGGTTAAGCTCGATAGCCCAGCAAAATCTAACAGTTTTCATGCATCACATAACATATAATAACATGCTCAACATATAACATACATGCTACAGTTCATATAACAGGTATAAAGATTGAGTCCTTACTCAATCAGCATGCTTTAATCAATCAACATAGTCATAAATTAACTTTAACATTTCATACTTTCAACATATACATATAACACATCATGCTTTTTGCAATAAAGATTTAAAACAGTTAATCATCAAGTTCACATAGCAAATAGGAACTGAAAGACTTGCCTTGATCGTTTTTTTATCAATAACAGTTTAACAGCTTACAGTTATCTGCACTTCACGTACCCTACACAATTATATAATCATACACATCAACTATTAGTCACATAGCAACGCTTAGTAGTTGTAACGTTAACTTTACGTTATATCTCATAAGTCCGATGATATCCAACTTTGGATATGCTATAAACATCATATTAACCTATTTTTAAAAGTTATTGGACACCCATTTCGGATAAGATAGACAGTCCAAAACAGTTTTCAAAAAGGGGCGTTCAAAACTGTTTTTCATTCTTTCCCAGCTTTACCCTCTCGCTAAAATAGCCATAACTAATTCGTTTCAAAACATTTTTGAGAGATTCTTGAGCCCATGTGAAGCTAACTTCCGAGGCTACAACTTTCATTCTTTAACCATTCCCAAATTTAAAACACAGAATTCCGGAAAATTCGTTCAAGGTGATTGCCCTTGAGTTGGTTAGGCAGGTTTGTGTGACTACTTTGAATGGTCATAACTCTTTGCTCCGAAGTCGGAATTAGTCCGTTCCGGAGTCTATGGAAAGCTAATTCAGTGTACTATACCATACCAAAAGCCCAGAAGTTTCTGGAAATATTAAATGATCGAAAAAGTGTCCCGAATAGCACGTCCCGCTACTGACTTTCAGTTTGACAAATTCGACACATTTCCTTCCAATCACCGTAACTCCCTCATCCGAGGTCGGAATGAGGTCATTCTAGAGCCTATGACTTCCTAACTCAGTGCACTACAACTACCCAAAAAATCAGAATTTTTCAGGCAACATAGCTATTCCAGAGTTTCACATTATAGTCACTGTTCATTCACTTTTCATTTCTAGACGTGGTTTACTAAAATCTTCACAACGGATTCATTTTAACTCCGTCTTGGTTCATTCAAGTTAGGAAATCTTCAGAACTTAGAGGGATATATCATACAATCATAAAATTAAGCTTTTAGACATAAATCAAAAGCACAAATGGTCCTCAAGCTCAGTCCCAAAAACTGTCCAACGTGGTTCTTTGTAAATCTTTTATTTTGTGAGTTTTGGTTACACTTGGATAATGCTAAGGCTTCATATCTCTAATTACAATCATTAGAACTCATTTACATAATCAATTACAAGCCAAAATAAACATAGTAAACTAACTAGTTTACTAACAAAACTAACTAAACCCCCAAAATTTAAACTTTAACTAACAAACTAAATACAATATTTAAAATAATAACATTACTAAAAATTAAATAAGAAACATACTCGAAAATACGAGTTTCACAAACTGAATACGAACTTCCACACCAAAATTTAATTAAGGAGGTCTTTATAAAAATTCCTCCCACAACAAAGCTTTTCTCAAAAATTTGAGGCCTTATTATTGGTGATTGAAACAAAGGATCAAGCCCTTCTATTTATAGGTTTAGCAAAGGGTAAAGTTCTAAATTTAGTTGATGTGGGACTTGGTTTATACTAATTCTAATTTGTTTATACTATTTTTTCCTATTTTCAACATGTTAAGTGTATTCATTCATCACGAATTTGTTTCTTAACCAATTCGATCCGTTCAAGTTGCGTTGTTTTCATTTTATAGAGGAGAACAACAATCATCCATTAATTTAAAGTTTTCATCACGAATTCATCATCAACTTTAGTCCCAAAGTACACCAAAACACACATTACAATCAAAACCCAAACTCCTCTTCTTTTGTATAAATACATGAATTTGATTTTTTGAAAATTTGTTTCTAGATGACCATTATCAAATTATAAATATCTAATAACATATATAACATCGTAACCCACAAATTCATTACTAAAACTCCAATTTTAAAAGAAACTCAAGAACACATAAACTAGAAATATAAAACTAGATTATGTACATTTAATTCCTTAAGAAATAAAATTAACCTTATCGGTAAAATTATAATTTTATTCAACCATTATAATCATAACATTATTTAACAAATTCTCACTCCTCTAATTTAATTATTTAATTAAATTAGAATATCCTAATTATATTAAGCGTAATAAAATACGTATAAATCTCATCTATTTTATCACACTTAAATAAATTATCTCATAACAATTTTCATCAAATATTTATTTAATACCATAAATATTCATTTTATTCCATAAAGTTTTTAACTAAAATATTTAATGTACTTAATAAATATTTTACTCGCATTATACTAACATTTACATTTAATGCAATATATTACCTTCTCACTTTATTAAATCAATTATACTTGTATTAATTCACTATTTTAATTAAGTGAATTATTCACACTATTTATGAAACATAACTCATAATAATTTTCATTTCCCACAAGGCATAATAATTAAAATTATAATATCTCATAACATAATTTCAACTTAATTAAATAAACTAATATTATTTAATTTCTTTAATAGTTTAATTAACTATTAAATCTCACATTCTCCAACATATGTGTATATAATTCTCTTCACACTAAATCACATAATTCAAAATATATACACCTCATAATAAGAATTTTAATTATTAGATTCTTATTTTAATAACTTATAAAAATTCGGGTTGTCACATCCTTCCCTCCTTATAAGGATTCCGTCCTCGGAATCAAATAAACCTCCCTTACTCGGTTTTCACCAAATCTCTTATCAAAATTTACTCGGGATATTACAGCAATCTGGTTTGGCATAAATACTCAAGAAAGCTTGAATTCCATAAATATTTTTCAACAACCGTCTAGCCGAATTAAATATCTTATACTTATATCAACAATTCAGACATCAATCGAAATAATTTGGCCAACTTAATTGACCTTCTTCATAATTTAAAAGAAAACCAAAATTCTTTTATGACATCATGATACCATACTAGATTAATAGTACGTTGAGGATTCCGTCATTATGTGACTTTGTCATATTACATCGTACCAAAATTGGCTAACGATCTTTCGATCACAACCAACACTAGGTTCAACTGCATTGATGACTCCATCGTTTACCATTTCTACACCATACCAAATGATGTAAATGGTTAGAAATACATTTTGAAAAATTTTAAATCATGTTGTCTTAGCCAAAACAATTAGCATAGACATATGGATAACAATATTGTTTTTAAAACATCATTGGTTTAATCACATGATCCAAAGTTTTTCAAGAAAACAGAATTGCAAACATCAGCCTGAAGTCAATAAATTTTGAAAATC
Source organism: Panax quinquefolius (assembly GCA_020205615.1). Classification (NCBI taxonomy): domain Eukaryota; kingdom Viridiplantae; phylum Streptophyta; class Magnoliopsida; order Apiales; family Araliaceae; genus Panax; species Panax quinquefolius. Next base: position 67,491,215 of record CM035152.1, on the reverse strand, counting down.
TAGCAGAGCTAGAAGATTTAGAAAATTCATGTTTCTCCATCAACTGTACTCCTTGCCTCATTCTATCAATCTTTAACACCGTCAATGCTTACTATACCAAAATTTCTAACTTCATAACATATATATACACCCGATATAGTTCATCCAACTTACCACACTTTGGAAATTCAGGAACTTTCCATAATCATATGAGTTTAAGAACTTACCCTAGTCAGACCATAGGCGTCCATTCGCTGGGGGGTTCAAAAATATTTCATATAATTATGAGTCACGAACGTACCATAAGTATGAGTTTTAAGAACTCGCAACTTAACCTTATATTCTCTAACTATAACCTATCTATCTATTATACACATGAGAAAAGAATTACCTTCTCAACAAGTATATAGCATATAGCGCGACACTAACATTTCAATGATTATCAGTGCCAGAACTAAGTGGTTTTTACAACACGCACAATTCCCCACCCACACAAGGAATCATACAACTTAGCTGCTGACATGGGTCCTCAATTGAAATCCCACTTAACTCTATCTTACACTTTACTTGATACGAATTCTTCGTAACTTATCACATACAACTCCTCGTGAGTTCATATCGTACCATTTCATAGTACATTCACTTATAGCATCAAGCTATACACACTTAGTCGTTACAGACCATTCAGCACTTCATAGCTTAATCCGATCACGTCGTGATCATCAATTTACTTTAGGGTTCTTTCCCTATTATCAACAAAACTCCACTCGAGTTTATTCTGATTATCTTTGTCATATAGACATTATCTTAACATTTTTATTACCAGAGTTAGGAAACTCCTGAATTCACATTCTCTTAGATACTTTAAGATTCTTCTTTGAATCTTTACTTATATATTTTAATCATTATCTCTCTCTCTCTCTCAGGTTATAGCCTAAGGTACACTTACCTAAGTTTATAACCTACAGCTTTGATACCAACATGTGACGCCCCCAAATCCAGGTCCCTTTGAACCTCGAATTCGGTCCGCCACGATACTACTATCGTCAAACTATAATATCTTTTATTCATAACTTAATAAATATAACCTTGCTTATTACAATTTAGAATGTAAATTCTTTCCAATTCCAAGATCTATGTAATGACCCCAAACTTTTATAAGTTTCTAATCTTGGTCATTTACTATTCCTGTATTACATCATATTCGATGTTATAAAAATATGAGAAATAATTTAAACTTTTTCAAACTCTTTTGAAAAATAATCTATTATTGATATCTTAACTTGAATCAATTATAAATCCCTGAATCAAATTATGTTATGATTCCTTCTATTCGAATTACTGCATAAATAGTTACATCTCACTTCGAATTTCTCTCTGTATCACATAATACAACTTTACAACGCAACTTGTATTACACCTCGTAAACTACTATCTTGTACGACTCTTAAAACAAAACGTGGTTCAAGAGTATATATATTTAAACACATAAACCAATCTCCTTCAATTACTATTGAACTCTATCAATCAAGTAGCACGTAATCTTTACCGTGAATCCTTAACCTGCAAAAGTGGTTATTTACAAGGGTGAGCTCGACAGCCTAGCAATTCTAACAGTTTTCATGCAGCACATAGCATATAATAACATACTCAGTTCATGCATTCATAATCAATTAATATTTACTACGCATGTTACTTCTCCCATAACAGGCATAGAGGTATATATCACAAGCATATTATCAAAGATCAACTTTCACATTTCATACATATCTCATATGCATTTCATATATATACATCAATATTTGCATAGCATAATATAGCTCAACTAACAGTTATCAAATTTATATATCAAATAGGAACTGAAAGACTTGCCTGATTCGTAGTTTATGAACTATGACTTAACTACTTAATGCTTATCTGCACTTCGTGTATTCCTACACAGTTATATAATCATGGATTCATATCCATCAGTAACATATTTCATGCATTCTTAATGTAATAACAATGTTACATTGTTTCCCAACTAGGTTCGTAAAACCTACACTTCACTTTCTCATCGTACCCTAAGTATGTATGGGTATACCTTAACCACTCAAACTTGACATCAACATTCATATATATCTACCACACACTTGACTCGTTATATGTTCAACACATTTAAAACTCATATAGGTAAGTTCAACCGTACACACAAACGTCTAACTTAGTTGTAACTTTATACAACATCACCTATATAGCACAAATCAGATTATAAGACATCACAAATTCAAAAAACGTATCATTGCTTTATATCTTGAAAACATTCCTTTGGAATTTAACATTTTGAAAGTCTTAATTAACATTTATCTTTATCACATAGCATGCTTCCTACACATTACATAGCATAGTGGTCACATATTGCAAATTTAAGGTAATCATACAAGCATGCTACAAACGTTAGATCAAAAACAGAACTTATTTATAACTGCAAGATGGCGCCATTGCTTTTCATGTCTAAAACAAGGAGATGATGCAATTCTGTTGTCCCTGGCGAGAAAGCAAGACCTGAGCTTTGCACTCCTAGTTTCAGTCCAAAATTTAACACACTTAGTCACTTACACTTCTCATGCATACACACAAAAGGTCTTTACATATTTGTATGACCACTTCAAGATCAACCTTACATGTTAGGGATTTTAGTTTAGGATTTTCACGAAATCAAAACCAATTAGGGTTATGAAATCACTAGGTTAACTAATTAGCCTTTTGTTTTTATAATGAGGTCACATAATCTGTACTACACATGCTCATACATATTCACATCTTTTACTTATAGCTATCATCATTTAACACTTTAAAACGTGCTTTAACCTCATGCTTGGTTTACTTCCATTATGTTTAACATATAAGACTTATGTTTAGTGACATAATGAAACATAACATGGCATCTCAAGCCTTTAAAATTTAAATACTCATATGTAATGCAACTTAAGTTCAAAACATGGTTGCCTTTGAAATCATTTTTCATGAATGATGCGATATAACATATAAGTCATATCTAGGGATTTTATAGACATAACATGTCATATTAATCCTTTAGAATCTAGATATCCATGTGATGTAACTAGATTTTGAAAATATGTTCAAGTTTGCTTTTGAAATAATTGTAGACTTGAACAATGCCATTCAACACATACAAGACAACTTCAAAGCTCTAAACATATATAGTCAAGTCATGTTATCATGCTCGCAAGGTCAGAGTTTAAATCATGTAGTAGTCATGCATGTTAGTTCAGTATGCTAAGCTTTTTCTTGAAAAACTTTTCTAACACAAAGCCTAATAAGGTGGTCAAGAACAATTGAACTATGAATCATATATCATGCTCATTTATGTGTGAAATCAGTCATATATGTATACTACTAAGCTCAAAATCTGCAGAACATGAACTTTAACAAAGTTTATTTCCAAAACTTAAAGTCCTAAAATTCTATCTACTATAAGCATTCGTTAATCATGCATGCTCATCTAATCATGCTCACATTAGGTAAATATATGTGTTTACACATTACTCATACTTGCATGCTGGTTCAAGTCATAGTACTATACCAACACTTAGCAGATTGTGAAACAGAAAGCTCAACTGAACTCGGAGGGCCAGTAGCAATTTGCCAGCTGCTAGTTCAATTAGGGTGCAACATAGCGTCGTATCTCGTTCAGGGAAGCGAAGCATACTACATTTTGCGAGTCTTAGTTAACTTGATTTCCCTTGACTCAAATATGTTCCAAGCCACTACTAAAGTGTTCGTACATGCTAGTAAACTTCCTAAACACCTTATAACATGTTTACTCATATCAATTAACAAATGAATTCAAGAAATTTCAAGAATCAAACAAACCCATCTCAAGAACATAGATAAAAATTATACCTTCTTGAGCTTGAATTGGACCTCCTAAACTTTGAATATACTTCTATAGTAGCTTAGAACTCAAAATCAGACAATTAGACTATCAAGCAACTTCTATCAACACCAAAAATTGAATTTAAGCTTTCATTTATAGAAGAAGCTTGGACTAGACAATGGCATTACACAAGATTGGAGTCCATGATGTAAAAGGAGGAAATAAAGGTTATTAAGGAGTTGTTCAACAACTCAATACCAACCACCTTGCTAGCCATGATCACCTATTCCATAGCCACTTGGAGAATACGTAAAGAGAGTTTCTAGGTCACTGTTCATGTACTTTGTGACACTCAATTTGGGACAAGAGCAAATAACTCAGCTACTTGTTATTCTAAAGCTTGGTTTGGTTCTTTTAATTCCCATAATGTAATATTAAGGTACAATTGTTACCATATTAGGAATTTAAAGATAAGTTTTATACTCACATCATATAATCCATGTACATTAAATATATGTAATAAAATATCGCAGTCAGGTATTATTATCCGAGTAGTTCCATAATTATTTCTACTACCCACATAATCACATTATACCTTATTTAATATTAATGTTTATTTGAACATTTAATTCCTTTCTCAGTTTCTAGAATACACGGATAATTAATCATTTATACATTACAACTTCATATGATACCACAGTGCTACTAGGTACCTCATTTCATTTCCATATACTCCTATCATATGGTTTCATTTATGTCATACATATAACATTAATGTCCCAATTCATTTCCCATATTACACAGTAATACCATTTAATGATAATGTTCACATTAATATTTTAATTGGGCTAAGTTTAATTCAATTGGGTATTCCCAACCCATAATCACATTTTAATATCATAGCAATTAATTAGTATTAATCATTTATTATCTTACAATAACTAGTATGTACAATGTAAAATTCCAAATTTTACGAATAAAGATTTAAATTTCTCAAAATATTTTTTTATTATGGTGTGGATTTAATATAATGTTATAGTTGTGGTTAATATTTATAAATTTTGCAAAGTATGCAAGTTGTTATATAATATTCGATTGGTCGGGAAATATTCTTTTTATCGGGGAATATCCGTAATACGGTACAATCATTGGTGGACCTCACAACGGAATTATTCTCGGATTGAGAAAACGACAAAAATATTTTATTGAAAATAACTTGCGGAAATTTTTACCAAGTTATCTTGTTGAACTACTCGGTAATAAAAAAAGTACGATGTCTGGCGTGGTTGCATAGTAGCACACGGTATTGATTATTGATGCTTACGTGAGAAGTCACTCAGTTTTGTTCAATTATTGCTACAGTAATTGCTGCATAGTATCTCACGTTATTTGATTCAATTATTGTCAATATTTTATATATTATTAAATCAATAATTGAGATAACAAAGTTATTAATATTATTATTTGCAATATTAACGATGTCTAGAAATTCTACCAAGGAGAGGTTTGGTCACCTAATTGCGCGCCAATAGGAAAAAATCCTTATTGGAAAGTCCATTCTTTCCTGGGAACGACCTGGTCAATTAATAGTGTAAATTATAATAATGATGATGAAGTTTGTTTTATTAGTATTATATAAAACAGAATACTTTTATAAAGTTATTTGTTTTATTAGACAATAATTAGAATATATTATATTTTATTATCGCAGTAGTTTTGCATAGTAAAATCTTTTTATATAAAACAGAATACTTTTATAAAGTTATTTGTTTTATTAGATAATAATTAGAATATATTATATTTTATTATGCATAGTGTTTGCATAGTAAAATCTTTTTATATAAAACAAAATACTTTTATAAAGTTATTCGTTTTATTAAATTATAAATAGAATATATTATATTTTATTTAAAAAGATTTTGTTTTATTAGAATATTTTATTAAATCAATCTGGACCGTCCGTTTAAAAGTGAATCAATCTGGACCATTCATGAATTAGTTACTATTCAATCCATTCTTCTATAAATAGAAGCTCATTCCTTCATTATTTCTTATGAATTCACTAAAACTCTAGACAGAGAATTTTTCTTTTATAATCTTGAGCGTATTTCTTTAGAGTTTAAGAAAGCTTTGAGCGTAGTGCAAGTTTTCTTCAAGTATATCCCCGCCTCTACTCTTGAAAGTACTCTTTCTTTATAAGGTAAGGGATATTATTTGTTGTCTTAGTAAGAGGTATTATTTCTTTCGTATTCATGAAGAGAACTTACATTATTCCATTCCTTTATTATTACATTTGGAATAATCATATCTGCGGACTCTCTATACATGGTGAAATTCTTCCATTATTCCATTCTTTATTATTATGTTGTTATAACCTATCTATCTAAATATCTTAGCATACGTGGTGAAATTCTTCTATTATTTCATTCTTTATTATTACTGTTGGAATATCATATACATGCATTTACTGCATGACTGGTTCCATTATTTATTATTACATTAGAATAACCTATCTCGTGTGGTCTATCGAATGCATGGTGAATTACATTTGTTATTCCATTATTTATTATTACATTGGAATATCACATCTTGTGCGGATTATGCTGACTGGTTCCGTTCTTTATTATTACATGGAATATATCACATACGTGCGTTTACGCATGACACAGTTCCATTATTTATTATTACATTTGGGAATAACCTATCATGCGATCTATATATACATTATTATGAATCCTTTTATAATTCCATTCTTTATTATTCTGTTGGAATAACCTGTATATGTGGATTACCACATGCATGGTGAATGATCCTTTATATTCATTCCTTATTAAATTGTGGAAATGATCTGTTTACGTTGATTATGATAAGAGTCATAATAAAAGCATTGGGCTGATGAAAATCATGGGTATATGTAGTATTAGTAAGTGTTATGATAAGTTATGTTGGTTATTATGTGAAAACATGAAAGTTTCTTAGAAATCATAAAGAGTTGAAAAATCAGATTTTGGTAAAAATGGAACATGAAATTCAATTGACCATATCTCCTATTATATTTCGAATTTTTGATGTGTGGTCAAGTCCTAGAGTTAGATCTATGAGTTTTCTAACTTATCCAAGTGGAATCACTGGAAAATGTGTTGTAGATTTTCGTGTGGATTGATTTTAGCAAAGGAGTCAAAAACTGAAAATTTTCAAAAAGCTACTGCCTAGAAGTTTAAAAGGGTTGTTTCGGAAACTTAATTTGTGAGAAAATTTCTGGCCTTTTGGGACATGAAAATATATGGTATAAAGTACCTCCTGTCCAAAAATGAGCTCATTTCGACTTAAAATGAGCAAGTTATGACTATTTCAATATTTAGATTTTTCCGATGAAAAACGCTATAACCGGAGTTCTATAACTCCGATGACCATGAAATTTAAACTAGAAGATCACGTTAACATGTATAAGATCCTGCCACGATCTGGGAATTTCTGGACTTAAACTTGAGGTAGATAATTTCTTAAGGAATTAATTATAAATTGATTTTTGAAAAATAGTAAATGAATTTTAAAATTAGAGAAAATATATGTTCAATATGGGACTATATTACATTAAATCCCAAAAAGAAATATTTTTGGGAATGATTTGGTATTTTCATGAAAATGAACTAGTTATGAGTAAATGAATTAAATATGTTATGTGAAGTAACAAAATTGGTAAATAGGATTTTATGGCTTGAGAATCCTATATGGGGTATATCTGATTTTGATAAAGGGATTTGATCATTGGTGATGAAATCTTATGAGTATGACATTTTGGAATGATTAAATGCATTATTTGGTAAAGTGTAAATAATTGAAATAAATTGTTTATAAGTTTAATATGTGATTAAAATATTGTTATAATATTAATAATAGTAGATTATGAGTTTATTAAGTGATTTATAATATTTGGATAAATTTAAAGTCTTTAAATATTTATCCTTATTTTCGTTTGATTAATGCTTATATCATTGTCATCATTCTCATGTTTATATTGTGATAAAAGTCATCTTTGGCTTACGTGCATAGATGGACTTGGTGTGATTATGACCAGGGATTATTCGGTATAGTCATGACCGTAATGTGACGAATGATGTGGTAAAAATCCTCAGTGGCCTGTAGTGCGTTGATGGACAGTTTTTGGTATGATTATGACCAGGGATTATTCGGTATAGTCATGACCATTGATGATTTAATGAATATCCTTGGCCCGTAGTGCAGGGATGATTCGATGATGTGGTTTATTTATTAAGCTGAGTCTCAGTGATAAAGAAATTGATGAAAATATTTTAAATCATAGAAGATAGTAGATTTTATTCTCTACTTGACTTTTCTAATGGATTGCTTGTTCCGCTGCAGTTAAACTTGATGTCTATTGTATTTTATCAGTTTAACATTGTTGAAGGCTAATGATAACTTATTATGCATTATCTTAGTCATAATATTTCTTATTGGGCTAGTTGAGCTCACCCTTTTTGCTTTCATTGTTCTCTTCAGGAAATGAGAATATAGCTAGGAGGAGTCGGGGAACGGATTGACAGTCCAGATGATAGCATTAGTAGTCCTCACTATGGCATGACATGCAATATATAATTGTATTGAGGACCTAAGATGTGTGTGTCGTATTTTATACGTCACTTAATAATTGATTTTGGTGAACAACAATAGGGTGATGAGAACCCGACCCTGAAAGCGTCAAAAGTGCACCGCAGTAAAATGAAGAAAACAAAAATCTTCTCGTGTCCCTTTGGAAACTTGAAATATTTGCTGCTGTACTTTATATGGCATGTATTAATTTGAGTATGAATATTGTCGCATTATGTACGTTACAATATCTGTATTGAAACTTACAGTATATATGTCGTCGTATTTTGCACGACTGTTGTATAATTAAGTTTGTATTTGATTTATGTACCATGTATTTGGTGACTCAAGATGGGTAATGTATACCTATTTTTGGGGGCGTCACAGTTGGTATCAAAGCTTAGGGGTATGATCCCTAGCTGAGATGTGAGACGAGAACTAGGAGGGGAGAGACGGGGAATTCCTTCACTAGTATGACCTACCTAAGTTTATTTGGTATTTAATTGGTCGGTCAGAGTATAGGGATAATATGTGATATGTTAATTAACTCATGTTTTGTGGTAGTGTTTGAAAATGACAGCTGAAAATGTTAACAATGGAGTGAATGAGACCATTGAGACACCTTTAATCACTAACCAGGTTAATGTGATGTCAAACGAAGAAGAAATTAGAGATATCTACGTGGTAAGTGAAGAACTAATAGTTGCACCTTTTGAGCTAGTTGTAGAGGTAGCAAATGAGAGAAAGAGGAAGAAGAGGAACCTGAGGAGAATTGGTTAGAAGAATTTTATGATCGAAATTTAGAATTACAAAATCGTATTCATGAGTTCGAAGAGCAGGTTGAAGAACGGCAGGCGGTTGTGGAGCAAAGAGATACAATAATTCAAAATTGTGTTACTCGATGTGCGATGCTTGAACAGAAGCACTCTTTAGCAAAATATAAGATAATAGAGCTGGAATCTGAGAATGCTATGATCAAAGTTCTGATGAAAGAAGAAGCAAATGAACGAATGAGAATAGATGATGCATGGGTAAAAGTTTCACGACACGTTGATATTGTAGAAAAAGACGTCCGATCTAATAAGGCCAAAATAGATGAAATGGATTTCGCTTTTTGGACATCAATTGGGAGAATCCAACATCGAGTTCGAAATTACCCTGTATAGAGCGGTCAACCCCAATTTGACATGGATCAGAGAATAATGATTCGAATCATGGATCAGGAATGTGACGAAGCAATTAATGGTGGAATATACTCTACATCAAAGTTAAGTCCAACTGGGATGTCCCAGATAAGTCAAAAGCCGGTAGTTTAAGTGAGAGCGTTTGTCGAGGAACCCAAACGAAGTTATCACGGGTAAGCTAATCATAAACTATATCAAAGTTTATACTTTATTTGATACTGGTTCTACCCACTCTTTCATTTCTACTACTTGCGCTCAACGTTTAAATTTGACTCCAGAGAAATTAGACTTTGACTTATCTGTTGAAACTCCATTGGGAGAAACCTTCATTACATCCATTGTTTATAAGTCTTGTTTGATTCAAATCGGTAACCGCACGTTACCTGTCGATCTTATTTCTTTGAAAATACTTGCCTTTGATGTGATTTTAGGGATTAATTGGTTAACTACTCATCATGCTAAAATCGATTATTTTTGTAAGGTTATTAACTTTCATATTCCTAACCAACCTATTATACGAATTCAAGCAACCAAACCACTAAAGTTAATCACTGTCATATCAAGCCATAAAGCTATTCATTTATTGAAAAACGGATGTCAAGCTTTCTTAGCCATGTCATGGATTTAAATAAAAATACGTCGGATTTGAATCATATTTCTATTGTTAATAAATTTCCTGACGTATTCCCTGAAGAACTTCCTGGCCTACCCCTAGAGCGTGAAATTGAATTTTGTATTGACCCCAATATAAAACCCATTTCTAAAACCCTTAAATATTTCTTCAACCAGAATGAAAGTATAATACGCCAAAGACGTTGGCTCGAGCTGTTGAAGATTACGATCATACCATTCAATATCATCGTGGAAGAGAGAATGTGGTAGCTGACGCGTTGAGTAGAAGATCGTATGCGTTTACGAGTGCGATGTTGTTAACACAAAAACTCATTTCGTATAACTTACAAATGATTAAGATGGAGTTAAAGACTCTAGGGACCCACGTGAAGATAACAAATATACGAGTAAAATCGAATTTAAGCGATAAAGTTAAAGTCGCTCAAACTTCACACCTGGAGCTGATGAATGTGAAGAAGAAGGTTCAAGAAGGCGTTATCTCAACCTCGATTTTATTGGCCCATTTGAAATCCTTGATCAAGTAGGAACTATGGCCTATAGACTCGTTTTACCGCCAAATATGTTGCGTGTTCATAACGTTTATCACGTACCGATGTTACGTAAATATGTGGACAACCCGAACCACATTATTGATTTAGAACCGAACAAGATAGCGAAAGATTTAACGTGTGAGGAAATACCTGTTAAAAGCTTGGATAAGAAGGAACATATTATACGCTAAAAGGTTATTTAGAAATCTGACGAGGTATCCTCATCTGATCGGCATATCAGGTACGTACGTAAATTTTGAGGGCAAAATTTCATAAGGAGGGGAGATTGTAAAATCCCAAAATTTAAGAATAAAGATTTAAATTTCTCAAAATATTTTTTTTATTATGGTGTGGATTTAATATAATGTTATAGTTGTGGTTAATATTTATAAATTTTGCAAAGTATGCAAGTTGTTATATAATATTTGATTGGTCGGGAAATATTCTTTTTGTCGGGGAATATCCGTACGACGGTACAATCATTGGTGGACCCCACAATGGAATTATTGTCGGATTGAGAAAACGACAAAAATATTTTATTGAAAATAACGGCAAAATTTTTACCGTTAATCTTTTGTTGAACTACTCTAGTAGTAAAAGAAATGCGATGTCTGGCGTGGTTGCATAATAGCACACCGGTATTGATTATTGATGCTTACGTGAGAAGTCACTCGGGTTTGTTCAATTATTACTTCATGATAATTCTTGCATAGTATCTCACATTATTTGATTCAATTATTTTCAATATTTTATATATTATTAAATCAATAATTGAGATAACAAAGTTATTAATATTATTATTTGCAATATTAACGATGTCTAGAAGTTACGCCAAGGAGAGGTTTGGTCACCTAATTGCGGCAATAGGGAGAAATCCTTATTAGAAAGCCCCTCTTTCACGGAACGACACGGTCGATTAATAGTGTGAATTATAATAATGATGATGAAGTTTGTTTTATTTGTATTATTAATGTAATAAAATAAAAAGATTTTTATATAAAACAGAATACTTTTATAAAGTTATTTATTTTATTAGATAATAATTAGAATATATTATATTTTATTATGCATAGTGTTTTGCATAGTAAAATCTTTTTATATAAAACATAATACTTTTATAAAGTTATTTGTTTTATTAGACAATAATTAGAATATATTATATTTTATTATGCATAGTATTTGCATAGTAAAATCTTTTATATAAAAATGTAATACTTTTATAAAGTTATTCGTTTTATTAGATTATAAATAGAATATATTATATTTTATTTTAAAAGATTTTGTTTTATTAGAATATTTTATTAAATCAATCTGAACCGTCCGTTTAAAAGTGAATCAATCTGGACCATTCATGAATTAGTTACTATTCAATCCATTCTTCTATAAATAGAAGCTCATTCCTTCATTATTTCTTACGAATTCACTGAAATTATAGAGAGAGAAACTGTAGAGAGAATTTTTCTTCTATAATCTTGAGCGTATTTCTTTAGAGTTTAAGAAAGCTTTGAGCATAGTGCAAGTTTTTGTAACGATCGAGAAATTTGTAATTTAATTTTAATATTTATGGTATTAAATAAATATTTAAATAATTCATTTATTGAGGAAAATAAATATTTGATGAATTTTCATGAATTAATTTAGTAGCTAAATTAATTAATGTTAATTGAATCGAGTAATGATAATTTTATTTGTTGGATTTAATTTAAGGAGATAATTAAATTAAATCAATTACTTAATATTTAATAAATTAATTAAATAAATTATTTAATTTAAAGGAAATAAATAAATTAAATATAGTGATGTGTCTAATTTATTAATTAAATTAGATATATAATTATTTATTAATGATAATAAGATTTTTATTATTAGTATTTATTAACTAAACTAAGTTATTTAAATTAATCAACTAAAAGTGTGACATAAAACTATATAATATAAATGTTATTAAAATTATTTAGTTTGGGGAAAGTTGGTTAGCCAAACAAGGCCTTGTGACCTTTGGCTTATTCCAACTGACGTCTATTTATTTTTTAAAACTGAAAGAGAACATGTCATATCAGTTTATTTTACGCGTCTATCTCCTAAGGTTAGCGCTCAGTTTTCTTGTTTCACGTATAATACCAAGGGGAATAACAGAGGGTTTGCTAGAGAGTAAAACACAGAGTTTTTGATTGGCAAGAGGAAGAAGGGGATTTCTAAGCTCTAACACTATCTTTTGCTAGCGTTCAATCAAGGATTTAAGGTATAATTCATTCCTAAATTTCTAAGTTTTAGTTTTATCTAAGTTCTCTATAAATTGGTTTTTTATGGATTTGTTGTTCAAGCGTTGTGTATATGGTGTGTATTATGTTGGAGAATCTGTTAATTATCATGTATGAGGGTTGTTTAAGTATCAAATTCGTGGAAATTGAGTTGTAGCAGAAGACTATATATAACAGTGTTTATGTTCTTATTATATGGCCTAGAAAGTACAAGAAATGGATGCTCTATATGTGTAATAATCTGTAATTGGTTGGTGGATTGTGAAAATATATTGAGAAACGAAAACAACGCAGTTTAAAATATGGCAATTGATTGAAAAACGAATTCGTGGTGATCAAATTCGCTAAAGGTGTTAAAAATGGAGTTTTCATGAGAAAAAATGAAATTTAAGGAATTAAAATAGTTTAATTTGATATTTAATTGTTCTAAGTTAATGAATATGTGAGGAAACATCTATGTGTTAGTTTTATATCAGTTGGATGTGCTAAATTCACCGTTTGATGGGTGAAATTTGTGTTTGTTGGGCTAAAGCTCTGGCCATCGCTCAACGTCGCAATGTCTCTCTCTGCGTGCAATACGAACGAAAGTAATTTGTCTAAGGTGCTAAAGGCAAAAAGCAGCAAGCATTTACTATTTAGTTCCAAACTTCATGTATGTGTGCAGCAATTGCGCCACACAACTCTAATGTGATTGAGGTCTTCTTATTTGCAGGTTAGGCATAATGGACTTATATTAGTATTGTAAGCATGTTATTGATGTTGAGGCATGATATAAACGATAATAACAGATTGTCATGCGTTGTTATATAAAGTGTAAAAGAATTTAAGTGATTGTTAATTGAGTTATAAAATGAAACCAAATGAGATGTTTTCGAAAGATAGAATTGAACGATTAAGTTATGTTGATCAATGTGTAATTTCAGAAGCGTTAAGTATGTTAGTTTACATGGTTAGGTGCTAAGTTAGGGTTGTGACTTAAATGATGGTTTAAACCCTAAAGTTAATATTCATGCGATTAATTGTTGTTATGGTTTCAATGATATATGTAGGATAATTGGAGATTATTTTCATTTGTGTAGCTTACAATCAAGGCAAGTTTTCTAACTCTACCTTGTTATTATTGAGCAAGTTCTTAAATCTTAACTCTTTACATTGAGCAAAGCTTTCTAACTTCATTCTTTTCATATTGAATGCAAGTTCCCATTTCTAAATTATTATTGTGCAAGTTCCTAACATTCTTTATGAAGTTGAGCAAGCTTAGCCTATCTTGCATATGTTTGTACAAGCTTATGTAACCTAATTCGTTACATTGAGCAAGATTTAGTTTCCTAATTATTATTCAAAGCATATATTGTTCTAATACATTGATTCAAGGGAGATTACTTTAACTCTTCTATAGCGCTTTGCATGTATATCATGTTTACTCAATTATATATTATTGTTATTCAATCTTTGACTTTGATAACCTTGTTCAAAGCTTTATCGTTATATTAAACCTTAAAGTAGTAAGCAAACCTTTATTGATTGAATTAATCTATATTCGAATAGTGTTCTAAAATTCTAGAAACACTGATAAGCTAGTTCCAAACTAAACTTTCTTTAGTGAGGAAATTCTAAATCCAAACTGAGACGAATAACCCTAACATAGGGGATTTTGTACGTGTAAGATTTAGATGTTTGTGCACAATACATGGTACAAAGGGCTGATTCCCCTAAGTACGTTAAGAAGGGTCCGTATAGTCTAAATGATTCATTAAGGTTGGGTAATAATACCTAAGTACAGGGCATAGTTAAGTGGTCTTAAGACCCTCGAGATAATTAAAGTTCGAACTTGTTTTCTATTTTGATTAAGTAGAACACGTTCTTTATTATTCACTTTTGTTGTTCATTCTCATGTTACCATCATTGCTACTTTCTATATCGGTGAGCATTTGTTTGCTCACTCTTGCAATCTAACACTACTGACTAAAGTGGAGAAAGTTGATGAGTAGTCATTACACTAGCAAAAGGCAAGGGCAAGATGTCCAAATGATGAAGACTTATGAGAATTTTATTTTAACATTTTATGTTTCAAGACTTGTTTTAATATATGATATATTCCACAAACTTATGTAATAATTTTAAGGTTAGATTACCTAGGATTATTTTGAGACAATGATGTAACCCTTTAATGGGAAAGATTATGGTTTGATTTATTTAAATTATGTCTTTATCCTTTATTGATGGGTAGTTAGATGTAATAGTTTTGATAAGTGAGCACCAAATCCTGTGGGAATGAAGTACCTAGATTTGGGGGTGTCACAGGTTGGTATCAAAGCTTTTGGTTATGAACCTTAGGTGGGGAAACCTTAGGAAGTAACCTTTAAGGAAATAGAAAACGTAGAGGTGTTTAACTCTTACTAAGTTTTAAGGAATGGATTAAGGTATCCACTGAAGTTAAATAATAAAAGACATTATGTGCTATGTGTTAATAACTTATGTGCTCGCGAGTATCAAAAAATGTTAAGTAAAACTTAAAATATTTTATTGTCAGGATGTCTAACGAAGGAGGATCCAGTCCAGCTAGATAGGTGATACCTAAGATACCTATAGATGATGAGCCCCGTGATATTCATGTAGTGCGGGAGCAGTTGATCCAGGAGGATGAGCTTGTGATCGATTCCGTGGAGGATAGTTCTGAGGAGGTAGAGGAGGATGACGAGGAAGAGGATCCTGAGGAGTTACCACCAAACTCCATATCAGCTGAGATGTATGATCCTCTGTACTATCGTAATGTAGAATTACAGGATGAGGCCGAGGAGCTGAAGGAAATGGTTGAGATGCATTACACTTCGATGGAGCAGAAGGATGCAGAGATTCAGGAACTTGATTCGAAACTTGGAAACACGGAGTGGGATCTGGTTCATACAAAGGGTTAGCATGAAGACCTATTGGCAGTACACGAGAAGATGAAGACAGACATGGAGAAATTGAAAGATGATTTCAAGGAGGAATCAGCTAAGCGTGCAAGAGCAGAGGATGCGTGGATGAAGGCGACTCAATGTACAGATCATGCTGAGGCTAAGGTTCACGTGAAGAAAGCCAAAATGAAAGAGATGGATTATGCTTTTAATTCGGTGATTGATAGGGCCCAGGATCGAGTCTATTATTATCCACCTCAGTTTGAGAATTCGTCGTAGTTCGTGACGGATCGCAGAACGGCATATCGTATCATGGAGGAGGAACGTCGGGAAGCCTTACGACGTCTTAATATGCCTAGATAAAATAAGATAGATAATAATATGCGGTTAAATTATGTGAATAAATAAATGGTGAATTCCTTATTTTGAGATAAATAACGGGATAGTATGAGTATGTAATCCTGAAACGTGTTTAGTTCAGGAAAGTGAATGTTTATAGAAGATATGCTATCTTTATCACGTTCTAAAATGTTATGAATAAATAAAATATCAAAGTTTATTTGAAATGTTATGTGTTAAAGCTTTAATTTTGGAATGTTTAAGATAAACTTTAAATATCTAAGAAGTTGAGTAGTGAGCTAATAAGCGTATATTTTAACAGAAAATGCCTCCTAGAAGAAGACAACCACGTCAGCAAGCACCTCCTGAGGGGTCTACCAATAATAACAATGAGACCAACGCTAATCCGGTTCAGCAGTTGGTAGCTTTGTTGACGGGTGCACTTGCGAATCAACCGCAAGCTCAAGTCACAATTTTTAAAGAATTCAAAGCGGTTGGACCACCAGAGTTTCAAGGGTCTATGAATCCAGTGGAAGCCAAAACCTGGATCATGGAAATGGAGAAGGTGTTTGACGTTGCTAGAGTTAACGAAGAGTAGAAGACTGTGTTCGCAACGTTTATGCTGAACTCTGAAGCTAGCTACTGGTGGCAAGCAAACAAGGTTCGTGGAGAACAAGGAGTGATAGCGTGGGATAGATTCAAGGAAATGTTTTTCAAAATGTACTTTCCAACGAGTTCTCGAAATCAGCTGGAAGTGCAATTTCTTGAGCTGAAGCAAGGGACTATGACGGTGCCAGAATATGCTGCGAAATTTAATGAGTTGGCAAGGTTTGCCACTTATCAAGTCAATCTGAAGGCGTAAGCGAGAAGGTTTGAACAAGATTGAAGCTTCGACTTTACACCAAGGTTTCAATGTTCCATTTGAATACATTCTTGTTTGTCTTGGAGAAGGCAATTATCGCGGAAGGTGGAAGCGATGCTTTGACCAAGTACAACCAAGAACAAAAGAAGAGGAAGAGTGACAATGAGAATAAGGCGGGTGGAAGTAACATTGGAAGTAATAATCAGAAGAGGAAATGGAGCAAGAATTCGACTGCGGGAGGACAACAGGGAAATCAGCCGAAGAAAAAGGTTGAGGCTTGTGCGACATGCGGGAAGAACCATACTGGGGTATATTTCTTGGGAAAGCGAGTGTGTTTCAACTGTAGTCAGGAGGGACACATTGCACCGAACTGTTTTAGTCCGAAGAAAGGAGCATGTTTTACCTGTGGTTCAAAGGATCACATGGCTCGTGATTGCCCTAAGAAGCCAGCGGGAAGTGCAAGTGGTGGAAAAGGAAACAACAACGGAAGTGGTGCATTGACTATCATTGGACCAATTCTAAATCAAGTCGACTCTCTGCGAGGACTTTCAATATATGGCAGCAGAGGTCAGATGTCTGATCTAAGGATGTGGTGTCGGTATCATTCAGATTAATGGTATTAATGCTTATGTACTATTTGATTCGGGTGCTACTTGTTCATTTATATCCGATGAATTTGCTCAGAACTTAGATTTGCCTCAAGAAGAATTAGAATTTCCCTTAAGTATAGAGATTGCGAATAGGGAAGTAATTCTTGTTAAATTCATATATAGGAATTGTAGAGTGGTTATAAAAGGTCATGAGATGATGGTAGATTTGATACCAATTAGACTTGGTGAATTTGATGTTATATTGGGAATGGATTGGTTATTTAATTACGGAGCAGTAATTGATTGTCAAAGAAAGTGTGTTAACCTTATGACTCCGTCAAAGGTTGTGTGTTTAGATATATAGGTCATGTTGTTGTTTTGATTTTATAAACTGACATACGTTCTTCACAAACATGTCCTTAGATCACTTAGAACCTTAGCAGAATCGTATAAAATCTTGGTCAAGCTAGGTTGACCGATATGCCCGGATGAAGATTCTGGAAAACCCAGAATCTTCAAGAACAAATTTTCTGAGAGTAGTTTGACCGGCTTGATCTCTCTATTTTGATGTTGTTGAGTTGATGTAAGGTTATAGAATTGTACATTGTCATGTATTCTACACGATCGAATCACTAGATCACACAAATCAAATCCTGAATGAAAGATATGAAGATCGAAAGTAGCTGCAAGTGCATTCTTCATTTACGGGTAACCGAAATGAAGAACGACTTTCCATATGTGTTTTGAGAGCTAATAACTCTATATTCTGTTGATGTATGGCCTTAAAACTTGATTCTAGTTGTAGTATTACACGAACACTACAACTTTAACACAAATACTAGTCTAGAAAGCAACAAGATCATAGAAAGAAAACTGGTCAAACCAAGCCCCTTAGTGACTGACAACAATTCTGGGATTGTTCAAGAACATGCTCAAGAACACAATCAGTGACAGTCTTGTCACTAAAGCCACCTTTAGCGACACTTAATTTTGAAAAATGATTTATTTTAATAAATAATTAGTATTAAATAATTTTTAATAATTAAAAATACATAATAAATTAGGAAAAATTATTTTAAAGCCTAAAAATAGTTTTTAATTATTTTGAGTATATTTGAAAAATATTTAATATTTTTGGAATATAAAAGGAATTTATTTATTTAATTATAATATTAAATAAATTTTTAAAATAGTTTTAATTCATGAAAATCATGAAAAAATATATTTTGGTATTAGAAAATATTTTAAGTAATTTTGATGACTTTTAATATTTTGTGATGAGTTTCATTAATAATTTATTATTAATGGTAATTAATTATTTAATAAATATATTAAATAAATTATGGAAAATTAAATTTATGATTTAAAATCATATAAAAATGATTTAAGTGTTATAAAATATAACTTTTGATATTTTGCCATGAAAATATTAATATTTTAATATTTATAGCAATTATTGGATAATAGATTTAGCTATTTAAAAATCATATAAATATGATTTTAAAGTATTAAAAATACTTTGTGATATTATAAATATATTATAATATTATGTTATAATTTTCATTAGTATTTAATATTAAATAAATATTAATGATAATGGAATTAAGTGGTATTTAATTCATTTAAATACGAGTTTAATGATTGAAAAATCATGATAAATGATATTAATTATCTGAAAATTATTGTAAGTCTATGAAAAATATTTTGACTGATAATAAAATTATCTAAGATATTGTTAAGTGTTCAGGCAGAGTTTAATTGAACTTAAACTCGTTATTTGTCCGACTAGACCGTCAGGATGTCAGTTTTATGTCAGGTTCAACTCAGATTGCAATAGTTTGACGTGATACCGAGTCTTATGTGTGTAATAGACTGATAGGGTTATATATTATGTGTTTAGGTTATTCTGAATATATATATATATATATTATAGTATTATATTGTGATGATAGTATTCTAATATTAGAGATCTATATTACTAATATTAGGTCTTCGGATAAAGCGTTATAAATTGCGTAACGGTAATCAACAGTTCATGCAAGTTTTTCTTAACTTTACTAAGAGTTGTTTTATTTAGATATACTTATGGTTAATCATTGCTGATTGCCATGTGGAATTATACTCTGTATATATTGCATGTATAAGTTAGGTATGAAAGGCTGATCACCTTCATTACCAGTTGGTCCAGATATATTTGCTCATGTTTAATACTTGTTCAGTCAAAAGTTTGTTCGTGCTAGTTCTCAATTATATTGATGAATTATAGCCTACCTATTATTCAGACTCTTTCAATCATGATATATCCTTAAATTGTATTTAAACTTACTGGGCAACTTTTATGCTCACCCTTGCTATATCATGATAAACATTGCAGATAAGGTGAATGCGTTAAGATACAGGAAAAGGTTAATGCCAAGTTCAGCTTGGGATAAAATGTGCAGCTAATTTGTAATAGTATAATGTGATAATAATGTCATGTGTTAGATAGTTTATGATTTGTGTATAAGTTAAGGTTACTCAATTTTGGGGAATAGTATGTAAAGTGTATTGTATAAATCAATTTATGTTTATATCTTCTGTAATAGTTATAGAATGATTGTACTTGATCCGTGGTGATTTGGGACCCAGATTTAGGGCTACTACAGTTGGTATCAGAGCTGTTGGTTTTGAAGCTTAGGTAAGAATACATGAGACCAATAACCGCAGTGATTAGGATAAGATCTAACTCATATAGAATTAGTTGGTCGGTAAAATTCAAAGACGGATCTCGGCGAGTTATAAAGATACAGAGTTCCCTAACTCTAATAATAAAGTTGAACAGTAGTGATGAATAGATCGAGTCTAAAAGACTGAAAGTGCAGGATAGGAGATCGTAAAATAAAACGATCAAGACATAGAATTGAATCGTAATAAATATGATGAGATCACCCCGTGATCTGATAAGGTGATAGTAGGGATAAGAATCAATATAATGATTGGAAAGTTTACAGCAAGATGTTGTGTGTAAGTTGTACTATGAATTGGTACAGATCCAGAAAAGGATTATGAATACTAATTGAATGAAATTCGTATTGTGAAGGGGGTTAAGATTAGGTGGGGATTTCAATTGAGGACTCATGTCGGCAACTGAGTTGTATGATTCCTTATATGGGCGGGGAATTATACTTGGTGTAAAAACTACTTAGTTTCTGGCATCGATAATCATTGAAATTTTGTGTCGCGCTATTTGTTATATGCATGTTAAGAGGGTGATTCCTTTCTCATGTGTATACCAGATAGATAGGTCATAGGTAGAGAATATAGGGTTAAGTACGAGTTCTTAAAACCTATACTTATGTGACATTCATGACTCATAGTTATATGAAATTTTTATGAACCCCTCAGCGAATGGACGCCAAAGGTCTGACTAGGGTAAGTTCTTAAACTCATATGATTGTGGCAAGTTTATGAACTCATAAGTGTGGTTTGATGAACTGGGTATAGTTGTGTGTGAATGGAGTATTGAGGATTATAGGCACAGATAGATTGTTAAGCAAATAATTATTAGTGGAGACATAAGTTTTCCAAAACTCCTAGCTATGTTAGACTTCGAAATTTTGACATAAAGCTAAATACGCACTATGTGCTTTTAAAAAAATGTAGACTCATAATCATTTTTGAAACGGTTTAAAGTACAATCTATGCTACTTATTTTGGCTAGACGCAAATGATTTCAAATATCAAAATATATTTTATTTATCACTTATGTACCATATAACCTGGTGCAGAGATGATAAAAAGGTGATGGAGTTGTAAATACATAAATACTTAGTGTGAATTTGATCTAAAATCGTTATTCCACTATAGTATGTGTCGACGTCAGGATTTTTTATTGTCCCTTTTCGTTACTTGTTCTTTGGTGTTCTCGTGTTAATGTGAGATTTTTTTGAAAAAACAAGTGAAAAAGGTCCGACATGTATAATGTCGACGATTTAACTTTAAGAGTCGCCAGTTGGTGTATTTAACTAGTTGTACCACCGCAACCGAAAAGGTTTGCACATTGACCCAGTGATGTGACAATGCTAAACGGGTCTGTCAAACCGAGATTCATTTAGGGTTCGGGGGCTTGGTTATGCGCATGGAAGGTGTTAGGCACCCTCCGACATCCGTGTTACCATGATGACAGCCACTTTTTAAAGAAAAAGTTATATGAATGTGTGTGTCTGTGTGTGGAACAATGTGCAATTATTTAGAAGTAGTGCAATGCCTCATTCGCACCTATATACATAGGGTTTGAATTTTGTAGAAAATTCAGTTTTAAGTAAGATATAGCAATGAAGTTTTATAAAAAAAGTTTTTCAAACCCTATGCTCAATAGTAATTGAGGCTTTTGATACTTCCATTTTATTATTAAATGTTAGAACTTTTTACTTTTATTTTTGAGATCACGAGGCATCTACGAGAAAATAATATCTGAGAATCTTAGAACTTCTTATGGGCATGACACCATCCAAGGAATTCGGACAACATAAATAATATACAAGTCGCTACAATTTGGAAAAAGTCCATCATGGGAATCGAATCTAGATTCAGTAGACTGAATCTGTGATCACATGATTCCTAGGCTCACATGATACTACAATTTGTATAGAAAGAAGTAAGCAGTTATATATATATATATAAAAGCTAGTAATATATATATATATATATATATATATATATGTGTGTGTGTGTGTGTGTGTGTGTGTGTGTGTGCATGATCAGCCACCACGAAGTAACTCCATGGGGGATCAGAAATGTAAATAAAGTAATAAATGTAATCAACCACCACGGAGTAAACTCCTGGCGGGGCTTGAATGTAAATAAAGCTGTAAAAGCTATCAACTGCCATGAAATAAACTCCAGGCAGGACGAAATATATATATATATAAGCAGTAAATGCACCGGATATAAAATCTAGGCTCATCGGATATGTCCGATAACATTTATGTATAAATATATATATATATATATATATATATATATAAAAAGCAATTAAATGCACCGGATGTAAAATCCAGGCTCATCAGACAGAGTCTGATAACAGTTTATATATATATATAAGCCAATAAACGCTCTAGACCGAAGTCTAGGCTCAATCGAGGTATAACTCGATAATGTTAGTCCATATTAAAATATATACATATATATATATAAGTATATGTATACAAATAGAAATAAAAACCACGGACCAAAGTCCGGGCAAACACACACACACGACTCTCAATATGTATAATAGTGTGTGTTATTATGAGAAGAAAGGCTTTATAGAATGTAAGAAGGCTTACAATGGGCTGCCAATGTAGACTTCTGTGACTCTATATGGATAAACACTCACCTCCCGCCGGATAAAAGTATAGCTATATGTGAGCTAACAGATGTTTAAAATGAAGAAAACACTCAATATGGGTGTGTATAGAGTAAAGTGGACAGGGCTTCCTCGCCTTTTCTCTCTCTTCTCTCCCTCAAAATGGCTGACCCAATGTCTATATTTATAGACTGATGGCCGTAGGTGTACCTGAGGTAGCCGCAGCTACACCAGCGGCTGGTCGTGGTGGGCCCGGGCTTCGCGGGTCCCGTCGTTTCGAAGTACATGCACTCATGCATTGTAATGTCCATTCGCACTTACAAAACTTCAATTCAAGCTTCTGAAAAAGGTATATATGACCTTCTTCGGACCGCTTGTGTCGAGAGTTATGCAATGACATGGATTAGAGGTTGTACGAAGTCAGAAAGAGGGGACCATGCCCATAGTCTTCAAGCTTCAAATTCTATCCGGTGTACTGCCACGCGTAATAGTCACTCGGTATTGTAATTCTTCGGTTCTTGTGAGATATTATTGTATGTATGTATATATAAAGTGTTGAGATGATGCACAGGTGTTGATGTGGAAAGATGACGTTTGACTCTTCGTCGGGGTTATCGCCAGTTTGAGTTGAAAGCAGACGTTGCTCAGGGTTACATCTAAGATTGGACTGCTATAAGTGTTTGAATGCCGCAAGGTCATCTTATGAGTGCCTATCTGCCCGGTGTTAGCTCTGGGTTTGAGAGATGAGTGCCTTGACAAGAGGGCTGAGATTGAAGCTGATAACATGTATTTGAAGCAAGCATTTCTGGAGTTATCGCCGGAACTGCAACAACATTCCTTGGGGTTATCTCCAAGGACAAAACTCGGGGTTATCTCCGAGGTTGGAAATGATCCTTCTGATGTGTGTTCCAGGGTTGAGAATGAGACTTCGGGTGTGTGGTCCGGGTTGGAAATGATATTCCAGTAGTATCCAGAACGAAGACTGAACTTTCGATAGTATCCGGAATGGATGTGAGCTGTCTTCTAGGGTTATCTCTGAAAGACGATTCTGCCCTCCTGTAATGTTAGTAACAGTTGTTCAGAAAAATTTCGAGTGTCTACAGATGCCCCTCTTTATCCTATTCATGCAATGCAAGGCATGGATAGGATAAAGAATCCTAGACACTTGAAATACAAGTGAGATAAATATGATGCTATGTGCAGCAACATGATGCAAATGTATGATGCATGATTGTCAGGTAATCCTACTGGAATGACAATCAGTGATGGCTTGGACATCCGATCCAAGTCTTTAATGATGTTGACGTTGGGGCTATCACCAAAGTCTCAAATCCTAGACACTGTCTTATACTCCATTGAGGTACCTCTTGTGTGTAAGAGATCTATTGGGATAAAGCTTTGTTTGCTTGAGGATGTGTATAACATATTACCTCATCCTGTTGGAGTTACTGCCAACAGCCTGTTGTTGTCAGGGTTGCCTGACCTTCATTAATGTGTGTATCACCGGATAGATCCATGTTGGGTGCATTGTCAAGGTTGCTTGACCTTCATTGATGTATGTGTCAATGGTCGCATTGCGTTGTAACCCCCGCTGGGGAAAAGTTAATGAGTTGTTTCGATGGGTTTACCTGCCATCAACTAAAATGATGTCAAGGCTGCTTGACCCTCATTGATGTGTGTATCAATGGTTGAATGCGTTATAACCCCCACCGGGGATACGTGGATGTTTTAAAGATATGTGTTGTGACCCCCATCGGGGAAAAGTTGATGAGTAACTTCGATGGGTTTACCTGTCATCGGCTGAAATGACGTCAAGGCTGCTTAACCCTCATTGATGTGTGTATCAATGGTTGAATGTGTTATATCCCTCACCGGGGATACGTAGATGTTTGAAAGATGTACGTTGTGACCCCCGTCGAGGAAAAGTTGATGAGTAACTTCGATGGGTTTACCTGCCATCGGCTGAAATGACGTCAAGGCTGCTTGACCCTCATTGATGTGTGTATCAATGGTTGAATGCACTGTAACCCCACCGGGATACGTGGATGTTTGAAAGATGTGCGTTGTGACCCCCGCCGGGGAAAAGTTGATGAGTAACTTTGATGGGTTTACCTGCCATCGGCTGAAATGATGTCAAGGCTGCTTGACCCTCATTGATGTGTGTATCAATGGTTGAATGCGCTGTAACCCCCGTCGAGGATACGTGGATGTTTGAAAGATGTGTGTTGTGACCTCCGCCGGGGAAAAGTTGATGAGTAACTTCGATGGGTTTACATGTCATCGGCTGAAATGACGTCAAGGCTATTGGATCCTCATTGATGTGTGTATCAATGGTTGAATGCGCTGTAACCCCCACCAGGGTTACGTGGATGTTTGAAAGATGTGCGTTGTGACCCCCGCCGGGGAAAAGTTGATGAGTAACTTCGATGGATTTACCTGTCATCGGCTGAAATGACATCAAGACTGCTCGATCCTTATTGATGTCTGTATCAATGGTTAAATGTGTTGTAACCCCCGTTGGGGATACGTGGATGTTTGAAAGATGTGCGTTGTGACCCCCGTCGGGGAAAATTTGATGTACAGGACGAGATTACATCCGGCCACGTGATATCCCAGTGTTTTCTATTTGACAGATTTGGCTCTGAGGATAGTTATGCACGGCATTCTGGGGATTTCACCACACCGGAGGATCAGTGGCATTCAGCCAGAGTGGATGTATTGTTATTGTGCGTATTTTCATACGTCTTCATGCCACGATATATGGATAAGCTAGATATCAACGTCATTATGGTAGTGAGAGCTCTTAGGGAGGGTCGTACCATTATACCGATGATTATTGCAGACTCTGAGGTCAGCTACATACTGCTGCAGTTATCCGACAAGAGTATTCATAGGTAGCTCGGTTATGTTGTATGTGTGGTTTATGTCACACTTGAGACCGATTGGTACGCTTAGATGGTAAGGGTTTTGTTTCACCCATGATATATCCATGTCATACTCCTTTCAGCCTACAAAGTGTACAGATATTGCATCATGGTAAGCTTTCCTGGTAGGGATTAGGGATCCGTTTGATATATTGCCATGTTCAGGGCTTAGCTCACCCTATAGCTTCATTACTCATGCTCCGGGCATGGATTACGTCCCTCTGGCTAGATTGAGGGGCATGATTACTTACCACCCACTGGCCGTAATGTGTCAGTTTGACCAGTTTCCGGATTTTCATCCTTATGAGGGGGCAATGAGTCAGTGCTTCGCTTCACACTATTTATCAGCGGAGGACAGATCCAAGTTGTATGCCTCTTTGGGATCGGCCGAGTCGTCATTGTGTTTTCCGGTCGTCATCCGGTTATTCTCGCGAGTATTCGCATGGATGGATACAGAGACTGCATCGGCTGTGCTAGTATCCATAGTGCAGGAGACTGATTCTGATGATGAGGAGCCTATAGAGGAGGCTGATATTCCCATCAACGACTTGACTGCTGGGCTGCCAGCATTTGTGATGGATTCTCCCACCTTGAGTGCCACAATTACTCAGTATTCGGCACAGATCTGGAGCAGAGCTTACATCTGATAACCTATGAGAGAGATCAGGCTAGGACCGTGACGTTGACAACTCTTGATGGGAGAGAGACCGCTCTGTTAGAGAGGGATGAGGCTAGATCAGCCAGGGATGCATTGATTGTGGAGCGGGATGCCGCCTTATCTGCTAGGGATGTGGCCATTGCAAACAGTACTTTAGTGAGATCCCAGATGACTGTCAGTCTTTTCGACATGAGTGCTTACATTGATGAGCATTATGCCACCATGCAGTTAGCCTCTAATCTGCTAGCTCGTGTAGATACCCTTGGGCAGGAGCTTGCAGTGCTACCTCCGTCTTCAGAGAGGGATGCCAAGTTAGATCTGATAGTTCGCATGTATACAGATCAGTAGATAGCTTTGTATTTTCTTGCACAGACTAGCTTAGCCATTTTGTCTTATACAACACATATGTATATATCAAACAGTATTATATATGGCAGGGAAATATATTTTGATTCACTTCCCTTTTTGTTATGCCTTGATACTTGCTTGATATTTGCCTGTTTCTTCAGGGCCTTGTGATCTAGATGCATTCTGAACTTATCCTTGATAGGTGGACATTAAGACGTCGTAAGATCTCTCAGAATGGATCATTGATTTCTGTATATCCCTACCATCTTTGGTGTCTTGGGACTGGTATCTATATGGAAAAGTTGAGAGGAGGATGGTTTCTTCCTCTCTGAGATTGACCGCACCACAGATGGTCACCAGTACTTCTATTTGTGAGAAGCATAGTTAATTCCATCTCTTATGGGTTGGTATTGTTCTTCAAGGCTCGATCGCAGCTTAGATGGTCACCGAATCTTCTATTTGTGAGAAGAGGTTGGGTAATTCCATCCCTTTGATTTGAAATCGATGAAATGTGGTGAAATAAAGGTTGATCCCAGTACCGTGTGATAAATATTTTTGTTCTGGTAGGGGTTAGACTGAACCATGAATGGTTGCCTACGTACTCCTATTGAAGAGGAGATCAAGTCTGCGTAGTTCGAACCTGGTGTAAGAGGTTCAATGCTGAATGTGAAAGGCAGATGAGGTGTAGAAATCTTTTTGTTGTTTAGAGAAAGGGCAAAAATATTTTAGTTGTTTTTTGTTTATTGCGACTGGGCCATATAGAATATGGTTGCCTACGTACTCCCGGGTGTCAGGGAGATCAGGTTGACGTAGTTCGTGAAAGTAATATGCACACAAGCCAATCGTGTTTGATGATAAAGCATATACTTTGTAACAATCTTATTCATTTATTAATAAAAAGTATTAATTTATTAAGGGCTTTTAATTATCTACATGATGCTGTTTTATAATATGTGATAAACCCATAGTTTTAAGCAATGCTTTTAGAATAATGATGATGATCATTCTAATGAGATCTAAATTCTTAGAAAGCTTAAAACTAAAATAGTTCCCAATCATTGGATTACTAAATTGGGGATTAGTGAATCCTGATAGATTGGTACATACGTTGCTTGCTCATTGGATGAGGATGATTGATCTCATGATCATTTGTGTGGAGACACTTAAGCAAGTATGTAGGTGCTTATTAGAGAATAAGTTCATTGAACGTTGGCTCGCTAAGGAATATCTAATGGAGTTTTACTTGCTGTCGATAGGAATTCTGTAGTGATAGTAGTCTAGTGATCCTTGGACTTGAGATCATCATAGTATCTTGTGTATGATGAGTTATACTTTGAATTATTCCTTAAGACCCTTAGGGTATATCAAAGGGTATGTTTGGGTATAATAAGTTGTATATGGAGATAATGTATGATCAATAAAGAATCTACTACTTATTAAAGAGAAGAAATGTCCTATGTGATTCGATAAATGACAACCCAAGAGTCCTTGGCAGGCGAAATGAAATTAGAAAGGAGTTTCTAATTTGCATTATTTGAGTTGTGCATTTAAGGATCGAAATACATATAATTAAATAAAATAAGACTTGACAGTAATTCCATGTCTTATATTTAATTGGGACATTGTATGGTGGAAGGATTGAATTGTACGGTAACTATTTACTCAAAGGTTCTTTTATGTTTAATGTTGAAATCTATATTATCTGAAAAGTCGTTGATCGCTAGGGAGGTTTATCCCTATTGTAGAATAAATATTATTTATTTATTTAAATAAATTAATTGTTTAATTTATTTATTTAAATAAGATTAGAATTGTTCTAATTGATTTATTCACAACCGATTTAATATGGAGAACCTAAAGGGTCACACCATAAAAGGAAGAATAATTATTTAAGAAGTTAATGGTATAATCGTAATAATATGTTATGTATATTTAAATTAATCTATAGTGATAGAATAAATTAAATAGCTTAATATTTATTATTTAATATTTTAGAAATATTAAATATAAATTAATAAGAGGAGTCTTATTAATATTATTACAATTATTATTATTATTTTAATTTCTAAAAGAGTTTAGAAATTAATTTAATATAAGTACTCTCATTTATTCCTAATAGGATTAGGAGGGAAAATTAGTTAAAGGAGTTTAATTAATTATCCCTAATAAGATTAGGGAGCCCATTTAATTAAAAAAGTTTAATTAAATAATACCTTATTTTATTAAATAAGGTTACCTAATATCTTTATAAGAGGAGTCTTATATCAGATATCAAAATATACGTAATTCCCAGAGTTGGAGAGTACGTTCTTTTCTATAGAGATAGAAAACTAGGGTTTGAGCCAAAAACACCCATCTTCTTGAATTTTCTTCTTCCTTGGTGGATCACCTCTAGAGGCCAAACATTTGGGTGGCTAACGTTGATCAAAGGAAGGAACCAAACCCGGTGGATTCAAGTTGAACGCGAAAAGGATTGGAGGTGAACTTGTACCTGAGGAAGCTCGATCTTCAAGGGTATGATTCTTATTCGTTATCTTTTTCGTTTAATTAATAATTGTGCATAAAGGGTGATCCGGGTATATGGTTTGTAAAAATTTTAAACTCTGATTTTTACACGTTTCCGCACTTTTATGCAATTTGATTGCGTTTATGAATATTACAAACCTTACAGTTCGCCCTCAGAACGAATCGCAGCCAAAGAGAAATGTGAATCCCATGTGCAGGCTATACTGCAGGGAGAAGAAAGTTTGATCCCATAATGGGGATAAACTGCAAGTGTGGAAAATGTTTGATCCCGTCTTCAGGACAAACTGCAAGCATAGAAAAGTTTAATCCCGTCTTCAGGATAAACTGTAGGCGTAGAAAAGTTTAATCACGTCTTCAAGATAAACTGTAGGTGTGAAAGGTTTAATCCCGTCTTCAGGATAACCAAAATTGTATGCAAGATTTGAAATGAGGTGAAACCAGGCTGCTGGTTTGAAGTGTATGTTTCTTGAGGGGCAGAAGAGTATGTAGAAAGGAAGGGTTCAAAACTAGAATGACTGGTGATTTGATGATCAAAACCAGGATGTTTGTTTGATGGTAGCTTCAGACATAGTACCGTTTCATGGTGTCCGAGTTGATAAGCTGTGGAAATTCATCGCCATCTATTTCCTGCAATCTGAGAGCACCTCCTGTCAATACCTCCTTGACAACAAATGGGCCTTCCTAGTTAGGAGTGAATTTTCCCTTAGATTGATCTCGGTTGTCAATGATCTTTTTCAAAACCAAGTCATGTTGTTTGAACTGCCGTAGTGAAACTTTTCTGTTGTAGGATCGTGCAATCCTTTGTTGATATAATTGACCATGGAAGATTACCGTGGTTCTCCTTTCGTCTATTAGAGACAATTGGTGATACTTGTCTTGTACACATTGGTCCTCATCCAACTGAGCATCCATCAATACTCTGAGGGATTCCATTTCCACTTCCATGGGGAGCACTGCTTCCATCCCATAGGCTAATGAGTAGGGGGTTGCCCTAGTGGAAGTATGCATAGAAGTTTTGTAGGCTAATAAAGTCAGAGGCAAGAGGTCTGGCCATCCTTTGTGATTGGCGGACATTTTCTGCTTGATCTTCTTGATATTTTTATTAGCCACTTCGACAGAACCATTCATCTTTGGACGGTAGATGACGGAGTTAAGGTGTTTGAGGTGGAATTCATGGCATAACTCCTCCATCATTTTGTTGTTGAGGTTATTAGCATTGTCTGAAACAATGTCCTCTGGTTGTCCATATCGACAGACTACATTGTTTCTTATGAAAGCAATGATGACTTCTTTAGTAACCTTAGGGAAGGAGGTTGCTTCTACCCACTTGGTGAAGTAGTCGATCACGGTGAATATGAATCGATGACCATTATTAGCTTTGGGCTCGATGGGCCCGATCACGTCCATTCCCCACATTGAGAAGGGCCAGGGCGAACTCATATTGTGGAGCTCCCTCGAAGGGGCGTGGATAACATTCCCATGGACCTGGCATTGATAGCACCTCTTGACGTGATCATCACAGTCAGCTTTGAGTGTAAGACAATAATGTCCTGTTCTGAGAATTTTCTTGACAAGTAAGGGGCCGCTCATGTGTGGGCCACATACTCCACCATGGATCTCATCAATGAGCCTCTGAGCTTGGTCTTTGTCTAGACATTTGAGGAGACCTAGTCCTGCATCTCTTTTGTAGAGTGCATATCCGCTCAGGTAAAATTTCATAGCAAGTCGATGGATCCACCTCTTCTCAGTTAGGCTCGCCTCAGTGGGTGTAGATCCATCTCGCAGATACTCCTTGATATGCTGATACCAAGGTTGGTGGATGGGAGGTAGCTCATCTGATACTTCTCCAACATAGTTTCCATAGACTGGGGATTTTTGCATAGCAAATGTGATGCTTGGCATGTTTTCCTTGTCAGGTATGTGAACCAAGGAGGCCAACGTTGCTAATGCATCCGCAAAATCATTCCTATTACAAGGAATGTGTAGAAAGGAGATTTCTTCGAACTCCAAAGCCATCTGTAGAACTTGCCGATGGTAAGGCAACAAATGTAATTCTTTGGTTTGATAGATTCTCGTGGATTGTCTGATCACCAATTCAGAATCCCCAAAGACAGTTAACCGCCTGATGCCAATTGAACGGGCAAGTTTTAGCCCCATGATACAACCTTCATACTCGGCTGTGTTGTTGGTGCTGACAAACTGCAATTTGACGGCGATGGGATACTGCTCCCCCGTACCTCATATTAGAACTGCTCCAGCTCTAGAGCCTTCTGTATTAACAGCTCCATCAAAATACATTTTCCACGTATGGCATGTATCGTACTGATGTTGTTGTTGTACTGTCATTACCCCTTCATCGAGGAAGTATGTTTCAAAGGGTATGTAGTCCCCTGCAGGTGCGGCGGCCAGTTGATCCACAATTCCTTGACCTTTGACAGACTTCTGCGTCACGTAGACGATGTCAAATTATTGTAGGATCAACTGCCATCTAGACAGCTGACAATTCAGTATGGGTTTACTAAACACATACTTGAGAGGATCCACGCGGGATATGAGATGGGTTGTGTGACCATGGATATAATGTTGTAATCTCATGGAAGCCCATGCCAAAGCACAACAAGTCTTCTCAATGATAGTGTACTTATGTTCACTGGTGCTGAATCTTTTACTGAGGTAATATATAGCTCGTTCTTGGCCTCTATCATCTTTCTGCCCCAGCATGCAGCCTATGGCATTGTCATTAGTGGACAGGTACATGAATAGGGGAACATCATCCCTGGGTGGTACCAAAATAGGAGTGTTAACCAAATGCTCTTTAATTATAAGGAAGGCTTTCTGGTACTCATCATTTCATTAAATGGTGGAGTTCTTCCTTAACAGCTTGAAGATGGGCTCACAGGTTGCTGTGAGTTGAGAAATAAACCTGCTAATAAAGTTGATTCTTCCCAAAAATCCCTGTATTTCCTTCTCTGTCTGAGGAATGGGCATTTCGTTGATGGCCTGGATTTTGGTAGGATCCAGTTCAATCCCTTTGTGGCTGACTAGGAAACCTAGCAACTTGCCTGATTTGACTCCAAAGGCGCACTTGGCTAGATTCAACTTCAAATTGTACTTACGCAACCTGTTGAATAACTTCTTGAGATGGTCTAGATGTTCCTCCTCCCTTTGGGATTTGATAATGATGTCATCCACGTAGATCTCTATCTCCTAATGCATTAAATCATGGAAAAGAGCCATCAAAGCTCGTTGATAGGTTGCCCCGGCATTGATGAGGCCGAAAGACAACCGTCTGTAGCAAAAGGTTCCCCAAGGCGTGATGAAAGTAGTTTTCTCACGGTCTTCCTCAGCTGACCATAATTTGATGGTACCCCACAAAGCAATTAGCAAAGGAGTACATGTCGTATTGAGCAGTGTTGTCAATGAGAATATGGATAAAAGGTATGGGAAAGCTATCTTTAAGGCAAGCTTTGTTCAAATCCCGGTAATCCACAAAAACTCGCACCTTTCCTCCTGGTTTAGGCATGGGAACAATGTTAGATATCCACTCCGGATATATAGATACCATGATAACGCCAGCTTGAAATTGTTTCACAATTTCTTCTTTGACCTTTAAACTCCACTCAGGTTTCAATCGCCTGAGTTTTTGCCTAACTGGCTTGAATCCCTCTTTAATGGGAAGGCGATGAAGAACAATGTCAGTGTACAAACCCACCATATCTTCATGAGACCATGCAAACACATCCTGGAATTGGGTTAATAGTGCAACCATGTCATTCCGCTGATTTGTGGTAAGGTCTGAACTAATTTGGATTAGCTTAGAGTTTTCTAAGGTTCCAAGATTGAAAGGAGTGGTTTGGTCAAGGTTGGGTTTAGGCTTGTCTGCGACCCATTCCTTAATCTCCTGAGGTGTCTCAATGTCCTCTTGAATGTCCATCAAGTCTGAGTCCAACTTTGCATCAAAGTTGAAGCCCTTGTGGAGAGAAGGCACCTCATCGCAAAGTATGAGCACATCTAAATTCGTAGTCCCGAACAAAGTATGCTTTCACTTAATATATGCAACTGTTTGATCATACAAAAGTGTTAGCATGTACTTGATAAAATAACTGCTAGTACTGTAAAGAAAAGTAAGCAATTAAAGTTATCTACAGGGCAGAGGGATTTTCTGCCCATTTTACCCTCGTCGACCAATGTATGGAATGTTGTTCCAATTGTCGAGGGCAAAGTCCTGATGGACTACAGTAATGGAGGGATTGTCATTATCCTCCTTCTCCTGAATGATAACCATGACATCTGGGAAATCATCGTCTAGGGTGTATCTGTTTGTATGTTCATCATGAACAATGATGCGTATGCATGCCATCATCAAGGCAATATCATGTTTACGTTTTCGTTCCTTTTCTTCCACTTCGGGATCAAGAATTAGCACCTCTTTTGCTTTGAATGGTACTTGCTTGGGAAACAACATAGTCATAACATGTGATGGCACCTTAACTGGAGACTTTATCAGCTCATGAGGTGCAGATTGAAAACATCGACGTGTGGCGGAAGCTTGAGGAACCGGTCTGTGTTTATGCTGATTCCTATGACTGGAACTGGCAGAATATCCTAGCCCGGCTGTACCAATTTTATAGGACATTTGAATAGGGTGCTTAATACCCTGTTTATCTTTACCAAGCCCTTGTCCAGGCTGATAACCCAATGTCATCATTTGTTGAGTAGCCGACATAACCTCGGCAGAAATCTTGGGTACGGGAAGTGGTGCTTCAATAGGTCAATATTGAGTGTTACTCACTTCCAAGGTATGAAAACTGGCCGACTCAACTTCAGAGTTGAAAATGATGATTGGCATATCTCCTTGTTCAGGATAATCCGGCTCAGCATTAATAGTGACTAAACTATTGTTGATAATGTATTTGAGCAGTTGATGTATTGTGGAGGGAATGGCTCCAGCCATATGTATCCATGGTCTCCCCAACACCAGGTTGTATCCTGAATCTATCTTTAGGATGTGGAAGGATATATTGAATGTATTTGGACCAATCTCAATTAGCAATTCAATCTTTCCGACGGCATTTCGCCGGATCCATCAAAAGCTCTGATAACCGTGTGGCTGCTTTGGATCCTCTTGAGATTGACATTCATCTTCACCAAGGTGGCATAAGGACAAATATTCAGAGATGAGCATCCATCTATCAAAACGCCAGCTAGCATGTACCCGGAAGACAAAACTACTATGTCAATGGCTTGCAATGACCGGTCCCCTTGGTATGTTCATCGATGAAGGATATCACATTGTTGTTGAAAAATGTGATCAACCAGATCTTGAAATTTTTCCACATCCACCGATTTTGGCGAGATGCGATGATCTTCTCAAGAAAAACCAAATCCAAAGATAGATATCCGGTGTGTGGAGCTTGTCGTAAGCTTAAAACCAAATTGGCTTCATTATGGCCCATAGTGCGGAGGAATTTTTCAATCTTCTCCATGGGAATCTTCCCCTTTACTTTGCAAGTAGGTATCATAACCCGCTGAGGAAGATACAGTGGATCCTTCAGCTTCTCCATAATTCAATGGAACTTCGCAAGCTGACAACAGGATATTATGGTCTGAATGGTAAAGGATTTGGCTCAGGTGCGGCCACTTTCAAAGGATTGTCAGCTCCTTTGAGTTGAATTAGTTGTATGGGAAATACTTTGACAATCTAATCATTCACTTCGGATATAACTTCTATTGATTCCTTCCATTTGGTAGGACATGCATTCCCACTCTTGAGTTGCACAGTGCAATCATCTGCGATTTGCAGGACACCGCTATCAATAAGATTCTGAATGAGATGGCGGAGTGCCCAGCATTCTTCTGTGCTGTGACCGCAAGAGTGTGAATGATATTAACAAACTTCATCAGAATTGAACCGTCCAGAGCGGGGATTGATTGGAGGTAGAAGGAAGGTAATTCTTCCTTCATTGATCAACATTTGCAATATCTCCTCCATAGATTAGCCGAGATAGGTAAATTCCCTTTGATTGGCAAAATCCCAATGGGCTTTAGCATTTGCTCTCTTTGCAACCTTATCCTCCATAGCTTCGCTTTCTGAAGGTGATGGTGGAGCATTAATAACAAATGGAAGGAGATAGGCATGCTCTTGTCTGATTAATTGGCGTGTGACTTGATGCTGATGGGTCACCAGTTCAACCAATTGCTCATTTTGTTTGCAAAGAACTTTTATCTTTCGTTCCATAGTAAACTAGAACTTTGCATAATCCCATCTGTCAACACCGTCTTTGATGGTCTGAGATGGCTCGCCATTAAAATTAGAACTTTGCCTAGTGCTCCAACTGATCATGTTGACCTCTTCTTCTTTGTGTTGAGGAAGAGGGTTGTCTTGCACATGAGGTTGATCTAGTTTGGTGACTATGATCTCACCATTGTCTCTTAAATCTTGGATCTTGTGTTTCAAGGCGCAACAATCTTGAGTATCGTGTCTAGGTGCTCCGGCATGATAAGCACACTTTCGAGTAGCATTAAAACCCCTCCCATTAGGGTTGGCTGGTGGAAGAAGATGTGTAATTTTCTTCTAAGTAGTCAGAAGAGCAAGAATATTCTCGAGCGAGTCCCCTAAGGGTGTGAACGTCCGAGGTCACTTTACATCTCCACCTTTAGGCAATGGAGGGTTTGAAGATTGTGCTTGAAAGGGGAATATTTTCTCCTTTGTATAGGCATGCTTTGATTGCCATTTTGTCCTTGTAGTATCAAGGAAACATCCTCCTTATTCTTTTTATGGACCCTCTGGGGGTTGTTTCCATAAGATCCAGACTGGATGTGTTCAGCAACATCTTTAAGAGCGGCTAGGTCTTGAATTTTTCCAGACTTCAATCTCATCTCAGCCATCTCTCCGTGCTTGATCATTTAAGAGAATGGTTTGCCAATACCAGCTAGAACTCTTTCATAGAAAGGAGCTTCCTGTACATCTATGAAAGTCATGACCATTTCTGATTCTGTCATGGAAGGAATAACTTGAGCAGCCAAGCGCCTCCACCTTTGAGCATACTCTCGAAATTACTCATTAAACTATTTCTTGACCTTGGTAATTTGTTACCGATCAGGAGCCATCTGAGATTGAAAACTATATTGAGTGAGGAAGGCGTGAGCCAGCTCTTCCCAACTATGGATCTTTGAGTTGTCTAATCTGGTATACCATAAACGGGCTTCTCCAGTCAGACTTTTTTGAAACAGCTGCATTCTGAGCTTTTCGTTTTCCGCGTAAGATCCAAGTTCTCCAATGAATACCATTAAATGGGTATAAGGATCCCCTAATCCGTTATATTTTTCAAAATTAGGGGTTTTAAATTTCTCTGCATAATGAACACCGGGAAATATGCAAAGGTCTATATATGAAACATTGCCATGTGTTCCAATTCCTTTGAGAACATGGATAGTTTCCTCCATTTGAAGGACCTTCTTCCTGATATCATCGGTGTCTTGATCTCCTTTGAGATGGGTGTTTTCAGGGTCTTTGTTGGTCGTATCCAACTGAGGTTCTGGAATTGTTTTTTCCAGACCTTGAACTCCTCCTTGTGTAGAGGATTCTATATGTATAGGTATCTTCGTACCCTGAGTGGACTGGTGCAATTCTTTCAGTAGAACAGCCAAGTCTATGATTTGTTTACTCAATCCGTCAAATTCTTCTCGGGAAATAGGATTAGACTGGTCAGAAGAAGACATGATTTGGTCAGAGGCTCGTGGCCTTTTTGGATTTTGAGCGGGTAACAGGCCCAATTGCTTCCCTACAAAAGACCTATGTAGTTTAGTCTTAGGGTAATGTAAATGTTATCATAACATGTCCGTTTTAGGAATTTTGTCCTGCAAAATTGGTTGTTAATTGATAACATGTCATGTATGCACAAATATTCTTTATATTTTCCATTACATATGATGAAAATGGAATAATATTACAAGTAAATGCTTTTATAAGTAATTGAAAATGGAAAGTATGAAGAGACTTTCCTCCGTGTTTGGTTTATCAGAGGTTGACCTATCTTAGGGTTACTCTCGCAGCTTTTTGGCATGAAGGTTCCCAGATCATCGCAATTTACTTGACGGAAAGTTAATCCGGTTTTTCAACTGGAGCGAATCTGGGTGGTACCTTTCCTGAGCCCCGTTAGAATTATTCTTCCTACGAGTCCAGTAATCAAACACCGACATGATAGCCTCCTGATGGAGGAACCACACAACATACATTCACATACAACGTGTCTCGCCGTTTATGCAAAATGATACATGTGTGAAGCACTAATATCACATATAGATATTTAGCAGTGCAGTAAGTAAGATGCATTCATACACATTCATCATAAATGTAAATGCAACATTCACACACAAGCATATAACAGTTTTGAAAAGCATGTAATAATGCGCTTAAGCCCTCTTCTTCGAGTCCCTAGCAGAGTCGCCACCGTCGACGCCGAGATTTTTAGTGTCCTTTTACGTTACTTGTTCTTTGGTGTTCTCATATTAATGCGAGATTTGTTTGAAAAAACAAGTTAAAAAGGTCCGACATGTATAATGTCGACGATTTGACTTTAAGAGTCGCCAGTTGGTGTATTTAACTGGTTGTACCATCGCAACCGAAAAGGTTTGCACATTGACCTAGTGATGTGACAATGCTAAACGGTATGTCAAACCGAGATTCATTTAGGGTTCGGGGGCTTGGTTATGCGGAGGGAAGGTATTAGGCACCCCCCGACATCCGTGTTACCACGGTGACCGCCACTTTTCAAAGAAATTATTATATGAATGTGTGTGTGTGTGTGTGGATCAATGTGCAATTATTTGGAAGTTTTGCTATTCTTCGTTCGCATCTATATACGTAGGGTTTGAATTTTGAAGAAAATTCAGTTTTAAGCAAGATATAGCAATGAAGTTTTATAAAAAAAAAGGTTTTTCAAACCATGTGCTCAATAGTAATTGAGGGCTTTGATACTTCCATTTTATTATTAAATGTTCGGCTTGTTTGCTTTTATTTTTGAGATGCGAGGCATCTATGAGAAAATAATATCTGCAGATCTTAAACTCCTTATGGGCATGATATGACCATCCAAAGGAATTCGTACATCTTCGTAATAATGTACAAGTCGCCATACAATTTGGAAAAAGTCCATCATGGGAACCGAATCTAGATTCAGTATACTGAATCTGTGATCACATGATTCCTAGGCTCACATGATACTACAATTTGTATAAAAAGTAGTAAGCAGTTATATATATATAAAAGCGGTATATATATATATATATATGCATGATCAACCACCACAAAGAAACTCCATGGGGGATCAGAAAAAAGTAATAAATGCTATCAACTGCCACGGAGTAAACTCTGGGCGGGACTTGAATGTAAATAAAGTTGTAAAAGCTATCAACTACCACGAAGTAAACTCCAAGCAAGACGAAATGTAAGGAAAGCTGTAAAAGTTATCAACTGCCACGAAGTAAACTACTCTAGGCAGGACAAAATGTATATATATATATATATAAAAGCAGTAAATGCACCGGATATAAAATCCAGGCTCATCGGATATGTCTGACAACAGTTATATATATATATATATATATATAAGCAATTAAATGCACCGGATGTAAAATCCAGGCTCATCAGACAGAGTCCACCCCGTGATCTGATAAGGTGATAGTAAGGATAAGAATCAATCTGATGATTGGAAAGTTTACAGCAAGATGTTGTGTGTAAGTTGTACTATGAATTGGTATAGATCCAGAAAAGGATTATGAATACGAATTGAATGAAATTCGTATTGTGAAGGGGGTTAAGATTAGGTGGGGATTTCAATTGAGGACTCATGTCGGCAACTGAGTTGTATGATTCTTTGTATGGGCGGGGAATTATACTTGGTGTAAAAACTACTTAGTTTCTGGCATCGATAATCATTGAAATTTTGTGTCGCGCTATTTGCTATATGCATGTTAAGAGGGTGATTCCTTTCTCATGTGTATAACAGATAGATAGGTCATAGGTAGAGAATATAGGGTTAAGTACGAGTTCTTAAAACCTATACTTATGTGACATTCTTGACTCATAGTTATATGAAATTTTTATGAACCCCTCAGCGAATGGACGCCAAAGGTCTGACTAGGGTAAGTTCTTAAACTCATATGATTGTGGCAAGTTTATGAACTCATAAGTGTAGTTTGATGAACTGGGTATAGTTGTGTGTGAATGGAGTATTGAGGATTATAGGAACAGATAGATTGTTAAGCAAATGATTATTAGTGGAGACATAAGTTTTCCAAAACTCCTAGCTATGTTAGACTTCAAAATTTTGACATAAAGTTAAATACGCACTATGTGCTTTTAAAAAAATGTAGACTCGTAATCATTTTTGAAACGGTTTAAAGTACAATCTATGTTACTTATTTCGGCTAGGCGCAAATGATTTGAAATATCAAAATATTTTTTATTTATCACTTATGTACCATATAACCTGGTGCAGAGATGATAAAAAGGTGATGGAGTTATAAATACATGAATACTTAGTGTGAATTTGATCTAAAATCGTTATTCCACTATAGTATGTGTCGACGTCGGGATTTTTTATTGTCCCTTTTCATTACTTGTTCTTTGGTGTTCTCGTGTTAATATGAGATTTGTTTGAAAAAACAAGTGAAAAAGGTCCGACATGTATAATATCGACGATTTAACTTTAAGAGTCGCCAGTTAGTGTATTTAACTGGTTACACCAATGCAACTGAAAAGATTTGCACATTGACCCAGTGATGTGACACTGCTAAATGGGTCTATGAAACCGAGATTCATTTAGGGTTCGGGGGCTTGGTTATGCGCATGGAAGGTGTTAGGCACCCCCCGACATCCGTGTTGCCATGATGACAGCCACTTTTTAAAGAAACAGTTATATGAATGTGTATGTGTGTGTGGATCAATGTGCAATTATTTAGAAGTAGTGCAATGCCTCATTCGCACCTATATACATAGGGTTTGAATTTTGTAGAAAATTCAGTTTTAAGTAAGATATAGCAATGAAGTTTTATAAAAAAAAAATTCAAACCCTATGCTCAATAGTAATTAAGGCCTTTGATACTTCCATTTTATTATTAAATGTTCGGCTTGTTTACTTTTATTTTTGAGATGCGAGGCATCTACGAGAAAATAATATACATCAATGCCGAACTTCTT
This sequence comes from Panax quinquefolius, assembly GCA_020205615.1. NCBI lineage: Eukaryota > Viridiplantae > Streptophyta > Magnoliopsida > Apiales > Araliaceae > Panax > Panax quinquefolius. The sequence goes on along the minus strand of CM035152.1, from coordinate 67,450,464 downwards.
ATGGGCATGACAGCCATCCAAGGGAATTTAGACACTGTAAATAATGTACAAGCTGCTTACAGCTGGAAAAAGTCCATCATGGGAATCGAATCTAGATTCATTAGACTGAATCTGTGATCACATGATTCCTAGGCTCACATGATACTATAATTTGTATAGAAAGCAGTAAGCAGTTATATCTATATAAAAGTAAAATATATATATATATATATATATATATATATATATATACGTGTGTGTGTGTGTGTGTGTGTGTGTGTGTGCATGATCACCACGGAAGTAACTCCATGGGGATCGAAATGTAAATAAAGTAATAATGTAATCAACCACCATGGAGTAAACTCCAGGCGGGGCTTGAATGTAAATAAAGTTGTAAAAGCTATCAACTGCCACGAAGTAAACTCCAGGCAGGACGAAATGTATATATATATACATATATATATAAGCAGTAAATGCACCGGATATAAAATCTAGGCTCATCGGATATGTCCGACAACATTTATATATTAATATATATATATATATATAAGCAATTAAATGCACCGGATGTAAAATCTGTGCTCATCGATGTAGTCCGATAATAGTTTATATATATATATATATATATATATAGCCAATAACCGCTCTGCATCAAGTTCAGGCTCAATCGAGGCATAACTCGATAATGTTAGTCCATATTAAAATATATACATATATATATAAGTATATGTATACAAATAGAAATGAAAACCACGGACCGAAGTCCAGGCAAACACATACACGACTCTCAATGTGTATAACAGTGTGTGTTATTATGAGAAGAAAGGCTTTATAGAATGTAAGAAGGCTTACAATGGGCTGCCAATGTAGACTTCTGTGACTCTATATGGATAAACACTCACCTCCCGCCGGATAAAAGTATAGCTATATGTGAGCTAACAGATGTTTAAAATGAGGAAAACACTCAATATGGGTGTGTATAGAGTAAAGTGGACAGGGCTTCCTCGCCTTTTCTCTCTCTTCTCTCCCTCAAAATGGTTGACCTAAGGTCTATATTTATAGACTGGTGGCCGCAGGTGTACCTGCGGCTAGTCGTGGTGGGCCCAGGCTTCGCGGGTCCTGTTTTCTCGAAGTACGTGCACTCATGCACTATAATGTCCGCTCGAACTTACAGAACTTCAATCCGAGCTTCCGAACGAGGTATATGTGACCTTCTTCGGACCGCTTGTGTCGAGAGTTACGCAATGACATGGATTAGAGGTTGTACGAAGTCAGGAAGAGGGGACCATGCCCATAGTCTTCAAGCTTCAAATTATATCCGGTGTACTATCGGGCATAATAGTCACTCGGGATTGTAACTCCTCGTTCATGTGGGACATTGTTGTATGTATGTATGTATGAAGTGTTGAGACGACGTGCAGGTGTTGATGTGGCAAGATGACGTTTGACTCTTCGCCAGGGTTATCGCTTGATTTGAGTTGAAAGCGACGCCGCTCGGGTTACATCTCGAGATTGGATCACAAGTAAGTATTTGAATGTCGCAAGGTCATCTTATGAGTGCCTGTCTGCCCGGTGTTAGCTCCGAGTTTGAGAGATGAATGCTTTGGCAGGAGGGCTGAGATTGAAGCTGATAGCATGTATTTGAAACAAGCATTTCGGAGTTATCGCCGAATCGCAATGTTGACATTCCTCGGGGTTATCGCTCGAGGATGAAACTCGTGGTTATCTTCGAGGTTGGAAATGATCCTTCCGGGTGTGTTCTTACGTGGTCGAGAATGAGACCCCTGTGTGGGTCCGGTTGGAAATGATGTTCGATAGTATCCTAACGAAGACCGAACTTCCTAGGTAGTATCCTAATGGATACGAAATGCCTTCAGGGTTATCTCCGAAAGACGATTCTTCCCTCCTTTAATGTTAGTAACAGTTGTGCAGAAAAATTTCTAGTGTCTACAATATGATGTGTTATGAAAAAGTCATATGATGATGGAATCCTCAAACGAACTGTTAATACAGTACGACATCATGACGTTATTCTCGAAAATGTTTTCAAAATTTTAATTTGCCAACGGAGTTTGGCTACACCTAAAATAATTTGATTGAATTGAATTATTGATATGAGTCTACGCTATTTGATTCAGCTAGACTAACGTTTATGAAAACTCTAAGTGTTCATTGAAAGAAATTTCCCGAACCAAATTGTTTTTGTGCGGAATTCTATGATAAAACTGAGGTGAACTATGTTTGGATAAATAATCCAATCGAGTAGCGTAAATATTCGCTAGACATGATTAATACATTATGCATGACGTAAGAGTACAATAGGCTAATCACCTAAAGTACTAGCAACGGTAGTTTACCTTCTTTGTGATTGTAAACATACCAAGTAATGTATAGTTTTGCAGTATGAATACCGTTAAAACTATGTGTTCATGGTCTATATGACCCCTCAGCACAATTTGAAAACTTTTACTCTTGTGAGTGGTGTATTGGGTAGCATGTGATGTTGTGTATGAATGGTGTAAGGTGTAAGGTGAATTTCGGGGATGAAATTCTTAGAAGAAGGGGTGAATGTGACAACCCGAGAATTTAGAAAATTTTTAAAATATTAATATATTGGTTTAAGGTTCAAAATTAGAACCTAGACAGAAAATAAGTGTATGCGTTTGATATTTTTGGGAAGGAATTTTGAGGATTTCAAAATTCTGTGTACGATTTTGGTGAATTATTCAGGATTAAGTGTATACGTGAATATGTTCTGTGTATATGGTTATGTATGTGTTCAGAATGTGGTTATAATTCAAGGGTCAACGGATAAATTTTATCGTTGTCAAACCCTAAGTATATATTAAGAACGTCGCTCGTTAGAAAAAAACCCTAACGTCGATAAGAAACCTGTGGTTTCTAGGTTTTAAAACCCTAATTTTAGTTTCGGGAGTCCGAAACCCTAATTCAAAATTTTAAAACCTTAAATTGGGAACTTAATGGCGTTAGTGTAAATAATTATAAGATTAATTAGGATTAATCTTAACAAATTGGGTAGAAAACCTTAATTTCAAAATTTGAAACCCTAATTTCTGGTTTAGGAACCCTAATCTATAATATTATAGATTAGGGAAAGCCTAATTGTTAGTTTAATAATTTTAATGTTAATTAGGAAACATTAATCCTGATTTTCAAGTTATATGTTATTAGAAAACCCTAATCTAATTAGGAAATCTAATTTCTAAAATTAGAAAGATTATTTTTTTTATGTAAAACCTTAATTCTTGGGTTATAAACCCTAAATGTACAATTTCAACCCTAATTGCTAAATTAGCAATTTTAATTAAGAAATAATAATCCTAATTAGCAAGATTGAAGTTCATAATTAGGAAATCTTAACATATTTATAGAATCCTAATTATAATTTAGAAAATATTAATTTCCTATTTTAAAACCTAAATTGGAAATGTTAGAAATCAAATTGCCAAAACCTAAAGGGCTAAACCCTAAACCCTAAACCTAAGGGTTAAAACTTAAACCCTAAGGGTTGTAGCAATTGACAAGTATGCCATTAAATTTAAATGCCAAATGACTAGTTTACCCTTTGTGTATTATTTAGTATGTTGCTTGTAGATCTACTCCTAAAATGGGTTGGTGAACAACCCTAAGCCCTAGCATGTGTCTATATCAATTAGATCAGCAGCTATATCAGCCCCATTCATTGAATCAATTATCAAAACTTAAAATATAAGTAAAGTTATTTACTTTACTTAGCAAGTTTGCCCAACCTTTTCTCTCTCTATATTTCAAAATAGGGAACGAGATAGAGTGATAAGATAAGCCAAGAACACTTCTTAGCTTAACAGAAACAGATCTCAAAGATCAGATCCATGACTCAAAGTCTAAAGAGGTATAAACCCTAAATTCTGTAAATCTTGTGTTTTGATGTTAGTTGTTGTTTAAAGTTATGTTAGAAGGTGTCATTTGATGATCTGGGTTGCTAAAACTTGGACCCATATCATTTAGATGCTCAAAATTGGAGTTTTTAGAAATCTGGGAAAAGTTTGAAAAATGGCCTGACAGTTATATGTCAGAGGCCTTAGATCTGTGTGTGTTTGATGTTTAGTGTATGTTATGTTATAGATCTGTTCTTTGTGGTAAGGGCTTTAATCTGGAACTTGAAGCAAGCCTATATCATGTTTATATTGAAAGTTATGATCGGTCAAAGTGCGTTGATTAAGCACGATTTATGTTTCTGGGCAACCCAGAAAAATTCCCAGATTTCCAGAACGCCTGACAACGATTTTCGTGGGCTCAAATCTTGCTATGTTTAGATATATAGGTCATGTTGTTGTTTTGATGTTATAAATTGACATACGTTCTTCACAAACATGTCCTTAGATCACTCAGAACCTTAGCAGAATCGTATAAAATCTTGGTCAAACTAGGTTGACCGAAATGCCCGGATGAAGATTCTGGAAAACCCAGAATCTACAAGAACAAATTTTCTGACAGTAGTTTGACCGGCTTGATCTCTCTATTTTGATGTTGTTAAGTTGATGTAAGGTTATAGAATTGTACATTGTCATGTATTCTACACGATCGACTCACTAGATCACACAAATCAAATCCTGAATGAAAGATATGAAGATCGAAAGTAGCCTACCTGGTCTGTTCTTCATTTCTGGGTAACCCAGAAATGAAGAACAGCTTCTGACATGATGTTTGAGAGCTAATAACTCTCTGTTTTGTTGATGTATGGCCTTAAAACTTGATTCTAGTTGCAGTATTACACGAACACTACAACTTTAACACAAATACTAGCCTAGAAAGCAACAAGATCATAGAAAGAAAACTGGTCAAACCTAGCCCCTTAGTGACGACAACAATTTTGGGATTGCTCAAGAACATGCTCAAGAACATAATCAGCGACAGTCTTGTCACTAAAGCCACCTTTAGCGACACTTAATTTTGAAAAATGATTTATTTTAATAAATAATTAGTATTAAATAATTTTTAATTATTAAAAATACATAATAAATTAGGAAAAATTATTTTAAAGCTTGAAAAATAGTTTTTAAATATTTTGAGTATATTTCAAAAATATTTAATAATTTTGGAATATAAAAGGTATTTATTTATTTAATTATAATATTAAATAAATTATTTAAAATGGTTTTAATTCATGAAAAATCATGAAAAATTATATTATGGTATTAGAAAATATTTTAAGTTATTTTTGATGACTTTTAATATTTTGTGAAGAATTTCATTAGTAATTTATTATTAATGGTAATTAATTTATTTAATAAATATATTAAATAAATTATGGAAAATTAGAATTTATGATTTAAAAATTATTTAAAAATGATTTAAGTGTTATAAAAATATTTTAATTTATAAAATATAACTTCGATATTTTGCCATGAAAATATTAATATTTTAATATTAATATCAATTATTGGATAATGGATTTAGCTATTTAAAAATCATATAAATATGATTTTAAAGTATTAAAAATACTTTGTGATATTATAAATATATTATAATATTATGTTATGATTTTCATTAATATTTAATATTAAATAAATATTAATGATAAAGAAATTAAGTGGTATTTAATTCATTTAATTACGAGTTTAATTATTGAAAAATTATGATAAATGATATTAATTATCTGAAAATTATTGCAAGACTATGAAAAATATTTTGACTGATAATAAAATTATCTAAGATATTGTTAAGTGTTCAGGCAGAGTTTAATTGAACTTTAACTCGTTATTTGTCCAACTAGACCGTCGGGATGTTAGTTTTGTGTCGGGTTCAACTCAGACTACAATAGTTTGACGTGATACCGAGTCTTATGTGTGTAATACACTGATAGGGTTATATGTTATGTTTTAGGTTATTCTAATATATATATATATATATATATATATATATATATATATGATAGGGTTATATGTTATGTTTTTAGGTTATTCTCTCTCTATATATATATATATATATATATATATATATATATATATATATATATATATATATATATATAGTATTATATTGTGATGATAGTATTCTAATATTGGATATCTATATTACTAATATTGGGTCTTGATAAAGCGTTATAAATTGCAAGAATTGAGAATCAAATCTGTTCAGTGCAAGTTTTTCTTAACTCTACTAAGAGTTGTTTTATTCAGATATGCTTATGGTTAATCATTGTTGATTGCCATGTAGAATTGTACTCTGTATATATTGCATGTATAAGTCGTATGAAAGGTGATCACCTTCATTACCAGTTGGTCCAGATATATTTGTTCATATTTAATACTTGTTCAGTCAAAAGTTTATTCGTGCTAGTTCTCAATTATATTGATGAATTATATCCAGCCTATTATTCAGACTCTTTCAATCATGATATATCCTTAAATTGTATTTAAACTTGCTGGGCAACTTTCATACTCACCCTTGTTATATCATGATAAACATTGCAGATAAGGAGAATGCGTTCGGATACAGGAAAAGGTTAATGCCAAGTTCAGCTTGGGATAAAATGTGCAGCTAATTTGTAATAGTATAGTGTGATAATAATGTCATGTGTTAGATAGTTTATGATTTGTGTATAAGTTAATGTTACTCGATTTTGGGGAATAGTGTGTAAAGTGTATTGTATAAACAATTTATGTTTATATCTTCCGCAATAGTTATAGACTGATTGTACCAGATTCGTGGTGATTTGGGACTCGGATTTGGGGCTACTACATATATGTAAGTTAAGTTTGAAATTTATATTATTGTTATTATTATTAGTAATATTTCCGCTCATAGAAATGGTATCGTAAAGCACTGAATTCGGGTTTCAAGTACCTGAATTTGGGGGCGTTACATCATGGTATCAGATCTTTAGGGTTAAAAACCTTAGGTGGGTTAGACCTTAGGCTATAACCTTGGGACAGAGAGAAACGTTGAAAATACAATTAACTCATATAGAGTTTATAAGGAGATGAATTGGATAAATTCATCGTCAAACAAAATAAAAGATAACTTATATAAAACTATTATTTGTTGTGTGTATATACTATATGCTAGTCTAGATAATCTATGTGTATAAAGGTTAGATAGAAAAGAATTAGGATACCCTCAGGTCATAAAGAATAAGTCAACCTTCATGATCGAGCCAATATCAAAGTCAATAACTTAAATATAGGCTCACATTGAAAGCTACCTCAATGAGGTGGATTTTGTGGAAAAGTGTAGTACCGGACCCAGAAACGATAAGTATAACTGATAGGTAAAGTATAGTTAAAGAATAAGTGGTCAATGTCTAGTTCTTAAACTCATATATTTGTGGTGAGTTCTTCAACTCATGATGTGTTGTAAGTTTGACGAACTTGATATTGTTATGTGTAAATGGATATTGAGGATAATAGGAATAGATAGGTTACTAAGTAAGTATCCTACCTTTGCATTTTCTTTATGCAATGGACATGAGTAAGAATATTTCAGAATTATATTATTATTATGCTAGATTATTAAACCTATTGTGATAAATTCTATATCCGATCATTGTTTATCAACATGATATTATATTATATAATTCATATATTTATTTTGTTCGTTAATTTGTAAATATGGTTATACAAGTGTCCCCACTTGAATAATCATTGAATTTAATCACATGTTGATATATATATATATATATATATATATATATATATATATATATATAACCCCATATGAATACCATAAAAGTTGTCTAAAGCTGTCTTTCGACATAGCTGTACCACGAGATCTAGAACTATCGTTGAATATGATAAAACTCTTTTGTATCCAATCAAATTATTTTGGTTCGGATTCCTGACTAATTATGAACATCTCGAACATGGGAAAATTTTTATACGCCAAGGCGGACAAAGGATGAGCGATAATATCGTTCTTGGAATGTAGTATTGATCAATACAGGGTCCATGGGATGTACAACCTCGTGCCCGTAAGTTATGACGGTTTGCAAATGAAGTTCTGTCTAACCTTTTCGAAAACAGAAGATAATGTTCATAATCTGTAGACTACCCTATATATATAGTCAGTACGTAGTTTCAAAAACTTTGATATAGAAATAATATATGGTTATGATTGGTTCAGTTTACTTCACAACTATTAATTCGTTGTAGAAGTGATGTACAAATAAAATATTTAATTCTTTCAGGTAATTATATTTATAATTGTTATTACTTGCTGGGCACCCAAATACTCATTCTTGCTTTAAATTTAAATTTTTTCAGCTAAGCGTGATCAACTTGAAGGTTCAGACAAGATCAAGTGAAAAGGAAAGCAATCAGAATGTGTTTAATGGTATCTTTTGTAATAGTTAGACTGTATTAGAACTATGATATGTATTATATATCATGTAAAGAATGTAGTAAAGGTTGCGTACTTGGGATTAGACTCTGATATATGTAAGGTAAGTTTGAAATTTATATTATTGTTATTATTAGTAATATTTTCACTCATAGAAATTGTATCGTAAAGCACTGAATTCGGGTTTCAAGTACCTGAATTTGGGGGCGTTACAACTATTCAATGACAAGTACTTTCCTGAAAGTATTCGTCATATGAAGGAATTAGAGTTTATTAGACTGGAACAAAATAACATGACGGTGTCCCAGTATGAGGCGAAGTTCGCGGAGTTATCTAGGTTTGCACCTCATTCGGTGGATAATGAGGAACGTATGATGCGGATATTTTTGAGAGGTCTGAAACCCGATATATGTCAATATCTCATTTCTCATAAATTTACTCTATATTCAGATGTTGACAACAGGGCTCAATTATTAGAGCGAGATAATGATTACGTTCAACCAAGGGACAACAACCGTGGCCTCGCATCAAGTGGCCACATCGGAGCAATGATAACCAAATGGGAGGAAAGAATACCTAACAACTCGTGAACCAGCTCGGGGTCCGGCGGCATTTATAAATGCGGCAAATATTGGTCATCGAGCAATGATAATAACGGAGGGAGGAAAGAATACTGAACAAAAGCGGTAATCACTCGGTGGAAATCGTGGCCATGATAATAGAAGAAGCGAGTCGAGATCGAGATTTTAAAAGAGAAGGTACAACAACGACAATGTTAACCAACCGGCAAAAGAAATCACCATGCATGGCGATTGAGACAGACAGTTATTCCAATGTAATAATAATAATAACGAACCAGTCGTGTGAAATAAGACGAATCAGTCCTGTAAAACACATGCATGTGATGTTCCAATGTAATAATAAAATCGAACCAGTCCTGTAAAAACACATGCATGTGATGTTCCAAATGTAATAATAGAAGAATGTCACCAAGTATAGGGTAAACCACAGATACAAAGTTATTCCAATGTAATAAATAAGAATGGAATAACATAAGGATTTCACGTGTATAGGGTATACCACTTTTTACAAAAGTTATTCCAACAAAATAATAATTTAATGGAATAATGTAAGTTCTCTTCAAGAATAAGAAGAATTTTACTAAAGGAAGAAGAAAATAACGAAGCGAGCTTCTATTATTTATATAAAAACATTTTACTATGCAAACACTATGCAACACTATGCAAAACACTATGCAACACTATACATAATAAAATATAATATATTCTATTTATAGAATAACTTTAATAAAGTATTCTCGCTTTATATAAAAGATGTTTCGCTTTTATTACGCTAATAATAATGAATAAACAAAAACGCCATTATCGGACAAGACAAAATTTAAATCATTATTGATAAAATCACAGGGTCTCACTGATCGTGGGCCATGATAATAGAAGAAGTGGAGGAAGAGGGTACAACAACGATAATGTTAAGACGTCAAACCAAAGAACAATCGCTTTATGGAAGAGAACGACCACCGGTCGATGCTATAAATGTGGAAAAGAGGGACACATCGCCTAAACCGCCCACAACAACAAGGTATGTTATAACTATGGAAAGGAAGGACATATCGCCGAGATCAGATCAGAGCAAAACCAAGTCCAGCGGGGATGGTGACTCAAAAGGCTATCCCAGAAAAGTCAAAGTCAACGGTTCCTGGAAGAGCATTTGTGGTGACTGGTCAAAATGCGAGGAACCCAAACGAGCTGATCACGGGTAAGCTAATCATAAATTCTTGCGAAGTTTATACCTTAATAGATATTGGTGCTACCCATTAATTTATCTCTCCTGCTTGTGCTCAAAATTTAAACTTAACTCCAGAGAAATTAGACTTTGACCTATCTGTGGAGACTCTGTTAGGAGACACTTTTATTACATCCACTGTTTATAAATCTTGTTCGATCCAAGTTGACACCATAACATTACCTGTTGATCTTATCTCTTTAAAGATACTTGCATTTGACGTAATTTTAAGGATTGATTAGTTAACTACTCACCATGCCAAAATTGATTGTTTTCGTAAGGTTGTTAGTTTTCATATTCCTAACCAATCTGTTGTGCGAATTCAAACAACTAAACCACTAAAATCAATCACTGTTATATCAAGCCATAAAGCCATTCATTTATTGAAAAATGGATGTCAAGCTTTCTTAGCCCATGTTATGGATTTGAATAAAGACACGTCAGATTTGAATAATATTCCTGTTGTTAGTAAATTTTTTGATGTATTTCCTGAAGAACTTCCCGGTGTACCCCTAGAACGTGGAGTTGAATTCTTTATTGACCTTGAACCTAGTACTAAGCCCATTTCTAAAACCCCATATCGAATGGCTCCTGTTGAACTTCAGGAGTTAAATGTCCAACTACAGGAGTTGTTGGACATCGATTTCATTCGTCCTAGTACATCTCCTTGGGGTGTTCCTGTTTTATTTGTAAAGAAGAAAGACGGGAGTATGCAACTTTGTATTGACTACTGGGAATTAAACTATGTCACCATCAAGAATAGGTACCCGCTACCTCGCATTGATGGCCTGTTTGACCAGTTACAAGGAGCATAATTCTTTTCAAAGATCGATCTTCATTCTGGATATCATCAATTGAAGATTAGAACTGAGGATATTCTGAAGACTGCCTTTAGAACTCGGTACGGGCATTATGAATTCTTAGTCATGTCTTTTGGATTGACTAATGCTCCCGTGGCTTTCATGAATATGATGAACCGAGTATTCAAGGAATATTTAGATCAGTTCGTTGTTGTCTTTATTGATGACATCGTCATATATTCCAAAAGTCATGAAGATCATGAGTACCATTTGAAGCTGGTACTTCAAAGGATTCGTGAAAACAAGTTATATGCCAAGTTGAAGAAATGCGAGTTCTGGATTGAGGAAGTAGCATTCCTTGGGCACGTGGTGTCAAAATATAGAGTATCTGTTGACCCAGCGAAGATTGAAGCAATACAAAGTTAGGAGCAACCGAAGTTGGTGACCAAAGTACGTAGCTTTCTGGGTTTAGCTTGTTATTATCGGAGATTTGCGAAAGGATTTTCTCGAATCGTTACTCCGTTAACTCAGCTGACTCGGAAAGATACAAAATTCGTATGGAGCGAGGAATGCGAGAAGAGTTTTCAAGAGCTTAAGAGGAGACTCATTTCACCACCTGTTCTGACAATACCATCTGGTTCGGATGGATTTGTTATCTACAGTGATGCTTCAGGCAAAGGGTTAGGATGTGTTCTCATGCAACATGAGAAAATCATAGCCTATGCCTCACGACAACTTAAAGAATATGAGAGGAATTATCCTACTCATGATCTAGAGTTGGCAGCAGTCATTTTCATGCTAAAGATCTGGAGGCACTATCTATATGGGGAGAAAGTGGAGATATATTCAGACCATAAAAGCCTCAAATATTTCTTCACACAAAAGGAACTCAACATGCGGCAACGACGTTGGCTCAAGCTATTGAAAGATTACGACCACACTATTCAATACCATCCTGGAAAAGCGAACGTGGTAGCTGATGCATTGAGTATAAGATCATACGCGGGAATGAGTGCGATGTTGTTAACACAAAGGCCCATTTTGTGTGATTTACAAAAGATGAAGATAGAATTCAAGACTCCAGGGACCCATGCAATGATGTCAAGTATACGTATAGAACCAACTTTAATCGATAAAGTTAAAGTTGCTCAAGCCACAGACCCAGAGCTGATGCGTATGAAGAAGAAAGTACAAGAAGGTGCTATTCCAGAAGTAAGAATTGATGAAGAAGGAATACTTCGAGTCCACTCCAGACTTTGTGTTCCTAACAATTCTGATTTGAAGAACAAGATCATGATGGAGGCACACAATACACCATTTGCAATCCATCCTGGAAGTACCAAAATGTATCGTGATCTTCAAAATACATTTTGGTTGAACAATATGAAGAGAGAAATCGCGAAGTTTATCTCGAGGTGTTTAACTTGTCAACGGGTAAAGGCAGAGCATCAAGTGCCTAAGGGTCCATTGCAACCACTTAAGATTCCAAAATGGAAATGGGAACACATTACCATGGATTTTGTTACGGGTCTTCCAATGGTTTCTCAAGGCATAGATGCGATTTGGGTTATTGTTGATAGATTAACTAAGTCTGCTTATTTCTTGCCTATACGGGAGACTTATTCCCTTGAACGTCTTGCTTGTTTGTACGTAAATGAGATTATAAAATTGTATGGCATTTCAGTATCCATAGTTTTGGATCGTGACCCAAGATTTACTTCACAATTTTGGGTTAGCTTGCAAAAAGCTATGGGCACAGGTTTACGATTCAGTTCGGCATACAATCCTCAAACGGATGGACAATGAGAGAGGACTATTCAAACTCTTAAAGATCTATTAAGACTCTATGTCTTAGACTTCAAAGGGAGTTGGGATAGGTATTTACCGTTGGTGGAATTCTCCTACAACAACAGTTATCAGGCAAGTATAGGTGTGGCTCCATTCGAAGCATTGTATGGACGAAAGTGTCGCTCTCAAGTATGTTGGGATGAGGTGGGTGAAGCAACATTATTGGGACCAGAGTTGGTACGTATTACTACAGAAAAGATCCAAATGATTCAACAATGTATACAAACAGCACAAGATAGATAAAAGAGTTATGCGGATCTTCATCGAAAGGACGTGGAATTTAGTATTGGGGATCATGTATTGTTGCGTGTTGCTCCATGGAAGGGAGTTACAAGATTTGGGAAAAGAGGAAAGCTCAATCCACGATTTAGTGGTCCATTTCAGATTCTTGACCGAGTAGGAAATGTGGCCTAAAGACTCGCGTTACCTCCAAGTATGTCTCGTGTTCATAATGTTTTTCATATATTTGTGCTTCGTAAATATGTGAAAGACCCGAACCACGCTATTGAGTTAGAACTGATTTAAATAGCCAAAGATTTAACGACGAGGAGGTACCTGTCAAGATCTTGGATAGGAAGGAGCATGTCCTACGCACAAAGGTCATACCACAAGTCAAAGTTTTGTGGAGGAACCATGCTATTGAGGAAATGACCTAGGAGTTGGAAACGTAAATGAAAGCGAGGTATCCTCACCTTTTCTAAACACCAGGTATGTGCGTCAATTTCGAGGACGAAATTTCATAAGGAGGGTGAGGTTGTAAGACCCCAACTTATATTAAATGAAATTGAATTCCCTCGATTTATTATTTTAAAATAGTAAGGGTTGATTTGATTAATGTGGTTAGTTATGGGTAAAATGCGCAAATATCTTAAATAAGCAAGTGGTTATAAACTATTCATTGTTGTCGGGAATATTCGTTTGGTTGTGAAATATTCTTACTGTCAGGGAATATTCGTACAAAGGCGCAGCCTTGTGTGGGCCTCATAACGGAAAGCGATTGGATGAAGAAAACGATAGGTATAAGTTGTTTATAAATAACGGCGTAGTTGTTACCAAGTATCTTGTTGGAATACCCGTGGTTAAAAACACAAGAATACGCTTTGTTACACAAGAAGACACTCAGTATTGCACCAATTATTGATTCTTATGTAAGAAGGCACTACTCAATAATTGTTACAGTAATTATTGTTCAATATTTTATTTTATTGATTCAATAATTGCTACGTTGATATTTTATATTATTATTATTTCAATAATTGTCACTACACACCATTTTCCATTATCAAATCAATAATTCATATTATTTGAATAATATTATTAGATAGCATTATTGACGATGTCTAGAAAGTTCTGTCTAAGGAGAGTTTTGGTCACCTAATTGCGCGCCAGTAAGGAAAAATCCTTATTGGAAAGCCCCCTCTTTCTTGGGAACAGCCTGGTTGTCAGTATTGTGATTCTTTAATATTATTTGTGAATAATTAATTATTGATTTATATGATAAGAAAAATATTCATTTTATGTGGATATAGATGGGGAAATTTTTAATGTGACAATTGTTGAAAATTGATATTTTATCTTTTCTTGATAAAATTATTCATTTAAATATATTATTATATTCTAATAATATAATAATGGTGATATTTTTAAAATGAATGTGGGATATATGAATAAATAAGGAGGAAGAGTATTTTTGTTACTAAAAATATTTAAAACATGTTTTTCATGTTTGTGGACCCCTGTTTATTGACTGAAATTTGATTATAGCCTATAAAATCGTTCGTATATGGATTTCGGTCAATTTCTATTTGGAATTTGGAAAAACTTAAACTTATAAAGTTGTAGAGAATTGAATTTCATATGGAATGGACATAAGATTCGAATTTTTCTGTTAAAAGGGCTATTTATTATGAGGTATTGAAGTTTCAGAATAATTGATTTTTGAAGTTTTAAATATTTTTTAAAAGAAAATGTTTTTTTTTCATTTGGTGGGCCCCACTTGCATGTGTTAAATTGTTGAAATCAGTTGGTTAGGTGTGCGTATGAATTTTTTTTATAAATATTATTATTTTATTAAATTTTCTGCTTTGGTGTTCTAAGCATTTTCTTATAAATAGGGTGCTTAGGTTGGAATTGAAAATCACACCAGAAACTAAAGTTTTCTCTCTATATTATCGAGCGTATTCTTGTGAGTATTTTGATACTTTGAGTGTTGTTATACGGTGCAAGTTTCTTCAGCACTATATCAAGTATTCAAGTTAGAAGTGTTGTCTTTTTGAGGTAAGGGATGTTATTTTTTTTATAAATGATATTATTTCTTTCAATATCATTATGCCGGAATATTGAAAAGATTTTTCTAGTGAAATTCTTGTCTTTTAGTATCGGGGTTACAATTTATGTATACGACACTATTCGCGTATATGGTACTATTCATGAATACGACACTATTCACAGAAAAATTAAATTTTCATTTTTGTCCAAGATATCAATTATGGATACTAGCTTTGATTGTATCCATGTTTTGGTCTTCATTCTTGAATTTTACTCCACTATGGTTATTTATGAAGTATTTTCGAACTTGGATTGTTTGAAGTACGAATCCTTAAAATTTGTTCTTTTGTTTCACTGGATTCGTTTCTTTAAAAATATTTTTCATCATCCTCAGTCCTAAATGATGATATTACTGAATATCTTTGGCCTGTAGTGCAAAGATTAATGATTTATTGATGAATATCTTTGGCCCGTAGTGCAAAGATGAACATGTGTTGAGATGAACATGACCAACTGATGAATATCTTTGGCATGTAGTGCAAAGATAAATATTTGATTTAAGATGAATATTGATTGATGTGACAGGGATAAAATATTGATGATGGACTTTTAAATTCATAGATTATAATAGATTTCACTCTCTACGTAACTCTTCTATGAATTGTTGTTTCCGCTGCGAATATTGATCTGAAACTTGTTGTCTATTATATTCTATCAGATTTTTCCCTATTAAGGATTAACAATAATTTTTTCTATATTATCTTAGTCATAATGTTCTTTACTGGGCTAGTTGAGCTCACCCTTATCCTTTTTGTTCCATTTTTTCTTCTCAGAAGACGAGAATATAGCGAGTTCTAGTCGGGGTATGGAATGATGGTTCTAGAAAGTACAGTACTACTAACAACTTTACATTCATTCTATTGAAACGACATCAAAATGTGTGTCTCAACGACATTCTTATTACATTAATAATATTACATCCTGCTCCTGTGTTCTAAAACCATTACATTCTTTGTTCATCATACTATAATATATACAACTTACTAGTTTATTACAAGGTAAACTAATCGCTCATCTTCGCTTGCATTTATCCTCGCTCGATCCCCTCGATTCATTCGGTCCTAGATGCATTCATATGGTTCAAGCAAGAGTGAGCATAAAAAGCTCAACAAGTACAAAAATTTCTTTTAAACGACATGCTTGAAACATAGGAATCATATATCTTCAATAATCGAATAATAGTTACGTAAGTACTATCGATAATTCAAAATAGCACTTCTTTTCCTTCAAAACGTTTTACAATAACAATATTCAAGAAAACATCAATTCGCTCAAGACCATGAAAGCGCCTCATAATTTCTTTGAAAAGGACAACCCAAGACTAAGTCCGTAAGTCCCAATATATATCTTACGAGCACTTCGGGTGATCGATCACCCATAGTACTCTATGTTGATCAACACTACATTCATTAAATGTATTTATGTTTAAGTTTTGGCAACCTAGCGTGCCCATCAAATAATCGATGAAAAATACATTTGTTTATTCATACTCAGGCTTACCTTGAATCCGTACCAAACAATTGGCGTAGGATAGCGTTAGCAATTCAATATTGAAAGACTTGTAAATAAATCAATCAATCTTCAAGATTAGTCTAGCCGAGCTAAAACTGCCATCGACCCTTTCTTTAAAATCATTCATGCATCTCATAACATGAATCACAGAAAACTTGGCTAACACAAAGGTTAGATGTTTTATAAGAAAACTTGCCTTCAAATATTCTGCTACAAGATAATAACTTTTCCTTTGGGTCTTTATAGTCTCTACAACACATAACCACATAACATACTACATTAGGTCATGAATGAACATACATGGTTCCTAATGAATCTTACCCTTCTTCTCAATCTAATCCTATATTAGATGTGTTATTATTGTTCCGATTTCATCGTTATAACTTTACATCATTCTTACCAACTTCTTTCTCTTCTATAACTTAACTGGAATTATTTCATTAATACAACTCATTTCGAGTTAATTATCCTTCCTCATCACTTTACTAACATTCTTACATTATTAATCAAAACTTGATCGTCATTGGTTAAGTACACTTTTATCGCATATCGCTCACGTTCAATTATTTATCTTCAACCCTAAGTGATCATACTTAAGGTTTAAGAATATCTTAATAATGTCACCTTATGTTTTTAAGGTTGTGATACTTCATTTGTCTTTCCTTTTTATCTTCATAATCATTTATCTCTATGCAAGCCCTAATCTTATCATGTTCATTGAGAAATTATTTTTCCTTTCATTTCACGCCATGCAGCATGTGACTTAGCAAGCAAGGTAAGATCCGGACTTCAATGGCACAAGGCAAGAGTCTCCTTTTTAATACGGTCATGCACGCTGCAGCACTACTTAGCAATGTGTCTATATCTCTACTCCTCGATGTGGCGCATGCTGCTTTTTAGTGCTCGAGTCATGACATCGTGCATAGCTCTGGACTCTATGCCTTAGAAATTTTTAATAGTTTTCCAACTTTGCGAAATTCCCGAACGCATAACTTCTTCGTTATAGGTCCGAATTAGCTCGTTCAAAAGCCTACGATTCAAAAATTACATACTCTACACGGTCATGTAAGAATTTTATCTATTCGACTTTGTTTGCTAAAAATTCACCTATTAGTCCATTTTAACAAAAAACGATAAACGCTCGTGAACGCTCAACGCTCGTTTCTTCTTCGTTCTAAGTCGAAATTCGGCCATTCTCGAGTCCGCAACTCTATAATGCCAAATAAGACTTGTCTCCATTGAAAACCAATGTTTCCAAGCTCAATATCAAAATTCAACCTCCATTCCGAGAATTTTACACTAATTCGACGATTATCGTCCTAACTCGTGAATTCGCGCCATAACTTTATTTCTTAAGATTTGTTCTTCGCTTTAAATGGATTCAATCCATCATATTAACATCTTGACATACTCATCTCATTAACTTATATACATGATAAGTTATTACTTGTTCTTCATTAGTCTATAACTTGTAAAAGTATGAACTACTTATGAATTCACTTTGCATTTACTTTATCATAGCTTAAATCTTTTAACCATCATCCTTATTTCTTATTATCATACAACCTTATTATTTCAACATAAAACAAGTTCCTACAAGTTCTTCCTTTTTTTTCATAACTTATATGATTACTTAATAGCTTATTCATGACTTATACATCTTATTAAGACTTAAGCCCTTTGATTACTCATTCTTATCATTCCTTAGCATACATGTTCTACCACTACCCATTTCCCTACCAATGGAAGAGAAAGAGAATCATGGTTTAAGTTCTTACCTATGAAGATCACTTGCTTAATCCTTTCTTCTTCTTCTTACTTCTTGAAAATATGAAGACTAGCTTTCTAGCTTTTCTAGCTTATTCTCACTTATTCTCTCTACCTAATAAGCTCTCAACTTGTTTAGATGAAATGAACAACCAATAAAAATGAAAACCAAAGCTTGCTATTTATAGGAGTTGCTAAGTTAGGGCATAAGGGTCATTAATCCAATCCCACCTCCTTAACTCCACCTCCTTAATCACCTCCTTACTATTCCATTCTTAACCACCAAGTTTACTTGCACACCCAATAAGTTACTTGGCCATCACTACACTTACCTAGCATTAAGTTAACTTGGTTACCACACATAAGCACTTTACTTGCTTCATCACACATAAGCACTTTACTTAGCCTTTAAGTTACTTAACTTATCCTTTACTTAACACTTAAGTCTACTTGCTCAACACACTTAATTCTTGGTCACCAATTCACCCCTGGGTTGCCCCATGGATCAAGCTTTACCCATTGGATCTTAGTTTGGGCTTAAGGTTTAATTAACCTAACTTATACATTGGACTTGCATTAAAAATTCTTTAGGCTTTACCATTAGCTTGCATTGGGCTTACACATTTCTACACTTGGGCCATATCAATATCTCATTGGACTTTACAATTTCTTACTCAATCCTACAAGTCCATTACATTTGGCTTAAAGCCTTATAACGATAATTTACGATATAATCTCAGTATTCTAACTCAGTATACTTATTCATGTACATCATATACCATCAATCATACATACTGTATAATACTTCATATTATACTTGTATTCATTACTTCGTATAATACCTACGTATTATACTGAACATCGCTTTAATTCATTATACACATTTCCCTTTCCTTCTCTAAATCACTTTTTCGTAACTGTTAGGTTTTAAGTCCGTAGGCGAAAAACTGTGTTTTCCATAACTGAAATATTATTAGATATTCCATCTCGCCTCGATATTCTATCATTACATATTTCTAGGAAGTTCAAAAATATTTTCCGAGCAGAAATGCATGAATAGTGTTTTTCAGAAAATTTCTCGAAAAGTTTTTATTTTCGTCTTGGAAATTCAAACACTTTAATTCTACCACGTAGCCAAAATACTAAGGCGTTCTGATATGTCTAGGTCATAGAATCGACCTCAAATAGCTTACTCCCATAAATAATTAATTAAATTCATTTAATCCACATAATAAAAATAAAAATTTAATTCTCAAAATCCAAATTTTCCTGGGCGCTACACTCTTCCCCCTATAAGGATTCTCGTCCCCGAATCTCGCTAACACTACATCCACCATTGAGGAAAAAATTTTTCCATCATTTTAATTTCAAATTCCCACAATGCTTCTTCTACATTGTGGTTTTTCTCCAATTCACCTTCACCGAAGGTATTATCTTAATTCACACGACTTGTCACTTCCTCATCAATACTCTAAGTTGGAAGCTAAACATTTACTCACACATTACTTATCTCTCCTCTTATTAGTCCTTCTTTTAATTCCAAATTATATGAAACTCAAATTATATGAAACTCAAATTCTCCTTCAAATGAAACTCAAATTCCTCCTTCAAAACAAGATGATACTTGATCGTCTCTTTATCCTGTATCCTCTTCTTCATTCTCTTGCACTATTCGTTACCTAGTTGTACTTAATTAACTCATTCCATTACCATGGATTGAGTCTATGTTATGAATAACATTTCTACTATTTCATTCCATAATTTAACTTCTAACTCTGTTCTTTCCACCTCCATTATTAACTCATTTTGAGTTGCTAATATTGATAGCTTTTCTCTATCTCTCCTATAAAATACATCGGCGTCTACGCTTTCCTTCACTGTATGATATAAGATATCACAGTTCTTCTCTACCGCATATTCACTCCTTAGTGTGAGTCCGGCTCTTATATATCTCACCTTTCTCCCCGTATCAATTCTATCTTCAGATTTTTAATTCGAAAACTACAGCTGCTAATTATAGATCATAAGTAGGTTAGACCTTCTCATAATCCCTTAACTGGTGTGATGCATACACAATGACCTTGCCATGCTACATGAGCACACAACCTCGTCATCTATGCGAAGCATTGAGATACACTACAAAATTCCTCTTATCATCCGATAGAGACAATACAGGTACCTCACTTAACTTCCCTTTATTAGTTCCTGAAAACTATTTTTCTCACTTCTCATTCTGACAATGCTAACCTGTGACGCTAATGGTACTTTCAAACATAGCACCTCACAAGGGTACCTTTCAATTTGCCACCGACTTGCTTAGCGCCCCTTACGGAAAAATCTAACTTCAGCACATCAGTCACCCATATGACATAACCAGAAACTCGTAATAACCATAACGAGTTCTGAAGGTCGTCATAGGTACATCGTCCTTTCTTATGTTTTATCGATAATACCCCATACACAAAAATATATTTAAAAAATTTTTTTCCCTTTTCAACCGATCAAAATAGATCATCAATCCTGGGCAATGGGTATTTATTCTTAACTGCTAACCAAATAGTCATATATTTGACTTACGTATTGGTTTACTTAACTTTACTTCTTAGGGTTCACGTTCTTTCGACCTAAGTTTACGCGACCTACTTTCATTACCAACTTTTATGCTTCATGACATATATGAGATGTCTTACTTAATATGCTCATCATCTTCGATGATTTACATTCTTATCTTCTTCTTATTATTTCTCTAGGATTCAGCACACATCGCTCCTCTGCTAGTAGTCCATATGGTACTCTGAGTGGTTTCCCACAAACAACCAACAAACAAGTTCTCGTCTCATCTACACTGCCATCATAATGAGTTAGATCGGTTACCAGTTGCGGATATACCTTCGCTCTCTGAAGGAATTGTTTAGCTCAGTTCCCATATGTCAACCATCAAAGGTTACGATTGTACCACAACCTAAACTAATCTTAACATCCTTCTAGATTACGTCATGATTAGACAACAAGAAAGTTTCATTGATTCATCACTGTAAATTACTACCTTGGGTCTCTTTAGAAAACCAAAGATTCATACTTTTATTCTAACAACTTATTAAAGTTTTATGGTTACTCAACTCATTTATACCGAGAATTACTTTAAATTCTCTCAACTTTATCGGTACTTATCTACCGATACTTTATTACATTTCTTATTCATGAAACTATTTTCACGAATATAATTAACGAAATTTATTTCCCCATTCTCTACCTTAACGTATAAAGGTATTTATAACCCCTTTCGGGAATGAACTTAATCACTTAGCAAACTCTTATGCTATAAAAGAAAAGTAGCACTCCAATCAAACATCACATAAGCATTCATTGTATTGACTGGACTGATACCTGCTACTACAACCGCTGATGCAACCGCATCTAGAAATGGCTAACATACTACTACTAACGCCTTTACTTTCCTCCAACCCCTTCTTTGGGAAATTTCTTGTCATGTGGTCTAACGACCCACATACAAAACGACCATGGTTTTTTTCTTAGGATTAGGACAATTGGGTAATATATGACCCTCCTGTCCACTGTTATAACAAATCAATTTCCCCTTCAGACAGACTCCTAAATGAGTCTTTCCACATGTCGTACATGCTTCAATCCTACGCTTAGGATCCCTTTGTCCCACTCTAGTATTTCTGGAGTTAAAATTCTTTATTGTTGGCATTTTGCCACTACCACTGCATTCTCTGCCTTAGTTCCTCCCTCTTCCTTGCTCTTATTTTTTTCTTTCTTTGTGGTATTGGGTTAACGCCTCACTACCACCCTCCGCTATAATCGCTTTCTCCAGAATGGTCCCATAGGATGCACTCTGGACACAGAAATTCCACTATAGAGCCAGGGTTTCAGTCCCTGCTCAAACCTATGAGCCTTCCTCTCCTTAATGTCCACTTAGTGTGGAACAAACCTTGCCAATTCATTGAATTTGGCCGCATACTAAGGAACCGTCATGTCCCCTTGCTTAAGTTCTAAGAAATTAATCTTCCTCCTCCCCTGCATACTTGTAGGGAAATAATTCTCGAAGAAAACCTTCTTGAATTGTTCCCACGTTACCGCATTTGTTCTAGCCCCACCTCGGTGAGCCTCCCACCAAAAGTTGGCTTCCCTTTCATCATGTAAGTCACAAAAGAAGTCTTTTGCGCCTCACCTACGTTTGTAATAACAAACGCCTTCTCTATTTCCTTTACCCATGTCTGGGCCTCTATTGGGTCCGTCGGACCTACGCTTTCAAATTCTTTAAATGTAGTCGTTCTGGCTACCCTAGGGTCCGCGGTTATCCTACCCCCAGTTTGGTTAAATGCAACCATTAATAAATTAACGAACTCTTGCATAGGGTTGTTTCGACCCCCCTGATTTTTATTGCATGATTCTGCTTCTTGATTACATTGTCTTCTCCTTGACGACCATTTCTAATTAAATAGAATTTCATTATTATCTATTACTTACTTCTTTATTATTCTTCACATAACCACTCATATCATCACAAAGCATATTAAATGAAAACTTGATTATATTCATATGCTTCTTCATAGTTTGAAACTATTTACAATTTGCTTACATAGCCAAAGGCTATTACATTTCTATCCCGCAATTGAACTTCTCAAAAGTTTGGGATTTATAAAAAGACTACCCTATTAGTCAAAAGAGGGTTTTACATCACTACACCCATATTTATAACTCTAGCTTTCTAATAATGCATAACAGTGTCCTCGTGTTTCTCATTCGCAATCTTTACTACAGTATCCCGACTAATAGTATGTCGAGTCTGCCCCGACTCTATGGAATAACAAGCAACTTTCAGCTTGAAATCCTTATAAGCACTCTTATGGATGTAAGACATCCATGCTATCTTCTAGTCCTTCTCCCCCAATTTCTTACGAAGCTCTACCACCTCATTCATATAATCCCTAGCCTTATTTATAATGAGCACCTTCTCATCATGCTCTGACTCAAAATCTGCTTCTGCAGACTCCTTCGCTTCATAAAGTGCACTAATCTCTTCATTTTGATTCTGCACAACTGTACTCAGTTGCACATTCCTGTCAAGCACTGCCAGATACAATGATCTCATTGCATCTGGAGGTGATGACTCTAGTGTAGGTACCACCGTACCAACCGATGTTATCTCCATTACTTCCTCCTCATTGCTCATCATATTAAGATATAATGTTATATCCATATCTCCCTCGGAGTAGTCTTTCTCATAAAAGTACTCCTCTGTCTCCGACTCCTCTAGAATCACTAATGGTACCTCCGCCATCGGCATAGGTACAAGCTCTACTCTGTTCACAATTTCTTCGCTCACCGCGTGTATATCTCTATACATCAAGTTATCGATTGACATCCTACAATAACACATATGTTGATTAGTACATGCCACACAATAGTATAAGCATAAATCACATTTAATTTATTTAGGGTTACTTTCCATCTTTTAAATCTTTCGGTACTGAGTTTCCTCAATACCTTATTAACTCATTCAACTCGCATTTACTTCCTTCGGACTTTTCCTTCCTTAACGAGGTTATTAGCCTAAGGTTCTTCCCCCCTTAAGTTTTATAACCTAATGCTTTGATACCAACCTGTGACGCCCCCAAATTCGAGTATCTTCCGACCCGACAGATGGTGCTACACGATACTAACAACTGTACATTCATTCTATTGAAACAACATTAGAATGTGTGTCTCAACGACATTCTTATTACATTAATAATATTACATCCCATTCCCAGGTTCTAAAACCATTACATTCTTTGTTCATCGTACTATAATATATATAACTTACTAGTTTATTACAAGGTAAACTAATCATTCATCTTCGTCTTGCCTTTATCCTTGTCGGATTCCTCGATTCGTTTGGTCCTAGCTGCATTCATATGGTTCAAGCAAGAGTGAACATAACAAGCTCAGCAAGTACAATAATTTCTTTTAAACGACATGCTTGAAACATAGGAATCATATATCTTCAGTAACTGAACAATAGTTACGAAGTACTATCGATAATTCAAAATAGCACTTCTTTTCCTTCAAAACGTTTTACAATAACAATATTCAATAAAACATCAATTCTTTGAAAAGGATAACCCGGCACTAAGTCCGTAAGTCTGGTATATCTTACGAACACTTCTAGGTGATCAACCCATAGTACTCTATGTTGATCAACATAACATTCATTAAACGTATTTACGTTTAAGTTTTGGCAACCTCGTGTTCCCAACGAATAATCGATGAAAAATACATTTGTTTATTCATACTCAGGCTTACCTTGAATCCGTACCAAACAATTGGCGTAGGATAGCATTAGCAATTCTATATTGAAAGACTTGTAAATAAATCAATCAATCATCAAGATTAGTCTAGCCGAGTTAAAACTGGCATCGAACCTTTTTTTAAAATCATTCATGCATCTCATAACATGAATCACAAAAAACTTGGCTAACACGAAGGTTAGACAAGTGATAAGAAAACTTGCCTTCAGTGTCTGCTATAGTATAATAACTTTTCCTTTGGGTCTTTACAGTCTCTACAACACATAACCACATAACATACTACATTAGGACATGAATGAACATACATGGTTCCTAATGAATCTTACCCTTCTTCTCAATCTAATCCTGTATTAGATTTGTTATTATTGGTTCTGACTTACTGTTATAACTTACATCATTCTTACCAACTTCTTTCTCTTCTATAACTTAACTGGAATTAATATTAATACCACTCATTTCGAGTTAATCATCCTTCCTCATGGCTTACTAACATTCTTACATTATTAATCAAAACTTGACCGTCATTGGTTAAGTACACTTACTTCATATCGTTCACGTTAAATTATTTATCTTCAACCCTAAGTAATCATACTTAAGGTTTAAGAATATCTTAATAACGCCACCTTATGTTTGTTAAGGTTGTGATACTTCATTTGTCTTTCCTTTTATCTTCATAATCATTTATCTCTATGAAAGCCCTAAGGTTGGTCATTATGGCCACATTACATGTCCTTTTCTTCTTATGTCACCATGCAGGCGTGACTTAGCAATTATCAACATAAAGATCCGGACTTCTGACAATTGCTTTACATGAGTTCTCCTTTATCATGGCACAAGCCTGCACCACAGTTAGCAATGTATATATATCTAGTCTAACTCTCATCATGCTATAGCGGGCCTTTGTGCTCTTCGCATTATGGCGGACTCTATGCCTTAGAAATTTTTAATAGTTTTCCAACTTTGCGAAATTCCCGGACGCATAACTTCTTCGTTATAGGTCCGAATTGGCTCGTTCAAAAGCTTACGATTCAAAAATTACATACTCTACACGTTCATGCAAGAATTTTATCTATTTGACTTTGTTTGCTAAAAATTCACCTATTAGTCCATTTTTAACAAAAAAGATAAATGTTCGTGAACGTTCAACGCTTGTTTCTTCGTTATAAGTCAGAATTCGGTCATTCTCGAGTCTTCAACTCTATAATGCCAAATAATACTTGACTCCATTGAAAACCAATGTTTCCAAGCTCAATATCAAAATTCGACCTCCATTCCGAGAATTTTACGAATTCGACGATTATCATCCGAACTCGTGAATTCCGCCATAACTTTATTGCTTAAGATTTGTTCTTCACTTTAAATGGATTCAATCCATCATATTAACATCTTGACATACTCATCTCATTAACTTATATACATGATAAGTTATTACTTATTCTTCATTAGTCTATAACTTGTAAAAGTATGAACTACTTATGAATTCACTTTGCATGACTTTATCATAGCTTAAATCTTTTAACCATCATCCTTATATCTCATTATCATACAACCTTATTATTTCAACATAAAACAAGTTCCTACAAGTTCTTCCTTTTTTCATAAATTATATGATTACGAATAGCTTATTCATGACTTATACGGCTTATTAAGACTTAAGCCCTTTGATTACTCATTCTTATCATTCCTTAGCATACATGTTCTACCACTACCCATTTCCCTACCAATGGAAGAGAAAGAGAATCATGGCTTAAGTTCTTACCTATGAAGATCACTTGCTTAATCCTTGTTCTTCTTCTTACTTCTTGAATTATGAAGACTAGCTTTCTAGCTTTTCTAGCTTATTCTCACTTATTCTCTCTACCCAATAAGCTCTCAACTTGTTTAGATGAAATGAACAACCAACAAAAATGAAAACCAAGCTTGCTATTTATAGGAGTTGCTAGGTTAGGGCATAAGGGTCATTAATCCAATCCCACCTCCTTAACTCCACCTCCTTAAGTCACCTCCTTACTATTCCATTCTTAACCACCAAGTTTACTTGCTCACCAAATAAGTTACTTGGCCATCACAACACTTAGCCATTAAGTTAACTTGGTTACCACACATAAGCACTTTACTTGCTCATCACACATAAGTACTTTACTTAGCCTTTAAGTTACTTAACTTATCCTTTGCTTAACACTTAAGTCTACTTGCTCAACACACTTAATTCTTGGTCACCAATTCACCCATGGGTTGCCCCATGGATCAAGCTTTACCCATTGGATCTTAGTTTGGGCTTAAGGTTTAATTAACTTAACTTATACATTGGGCTTGCATTAACAATTCTTTGGGCTTTACCATTAGCTTGCATTGGGCTTACACATTTTTACACTTGGGCCTTATCAATATCTCATTGGACTTTACAATTTCATACTCAATCCTACAAGTCCATTACATTTGGCTTAAAGCCTTATAACGTATAATTTACGTATTAATCTCAATCTATATTCTAACTTATTCATGTATATACTTCATTCATGCATACTGTATATACCATCAATCATACTATTCATTACTTCGCATAATACCTACGTATTATACGAACATCGCTTTAATTCATTATACACCATCCCTTTTCCTTCTCGGAAATCAATTTTTCTTAACCGTTAGGTTTTAAGTCCGTAGGCGAAAAACTGTGTTTTCCATAACTGAAAAATTATTAGATATTCCATCTCGCCTCGATATTCTATCATTACGTATTTCTCGGAAGTTCAAAAATATTTCCCGAGCAAAAATGCGTGAATAGTGTTTTTCAGAAAATTTCTCGGAAAGTTTTTATTTTCGTCTTGGAAATTCAAACACTTTAATTCTACCACGTTGCCAAAATACTATGACGTTCTGATATGTCTAGGTCATAGAATCGACCCTCGAATAGCTTACTCCCATAAATAATGGATTAAATTCATTTAATCCACATAATAAAAATAAAAATTTAATTCACAAAATTCCAAATTTTTTGGGGCGTTACAATGTATCAATAATTGTAATGAGGACTTATTTGAGTGTCAATATTGTCTAGAAGACAATATTTGTATTTAAACTCACAGTTTTTATGTTGTCGTATTTTGCACGACAATTATATTAATAAGGTTGTAGTTGTTTCTATACCATGTATTTGGCGACTCAGAATGGGTGATGTATACCTATTTTGGGGGCATCACAGTTTGTGTATATATACCCATAACTTTATATAATGTAGCAATATTAAGCTATGAAAATTTACTAGATGAGCCAAATTGCTAAAGTGCTGAGTTATAAGCTTTTGTCCGAATTAGAGAGTCTCATTTCTCTTATACACGTGAATAGGCCATTGGCCTATCCTACTCCTACTCACGGTTGATAGAGCTGATAATGAGCTGAGTAATGGTGGAAGAGGGAGTAGTTTACCAACTCATTCTTGTCCAATAGCTTCTTCTTCTTCCTTTTGGTTTAAATTTGTGGGCAAAGCAATTGTTTGGTCAATGGTTCCTCTATAAATAAAGCCACCTTCTTTTCCTTTCCCGTTTGATAAATTGCCAGAGAATTTGGTTACGGAAGGTCAGTAGAATTGAGAGAAAATGGTGGATTGAAGTGCTATAGTTAGCAAATTCAAGTAATCAAGAGGTAATAACACTATCCCAAATGCTCTTGATTCTTAAGTTTTGAAATATCTTAGAAATGAAAAGATATACTTGCTAAGTGAGTCAAAATTTGGTGACTAAAACTTGTTGCAATCTATAAATTGATGTTAGATGTTGTTAATGTGGTTAAATGCAAAAACAACGGAATTAAACAGACCGATTTCGTTTAGAAACGAATCTGTAGTGATGAAAAATAGCCAAACTTGTTAAAACATGAAAACTTAGTATGAATATGAGTTTTGGATTAATATTTGAGTTAGTTAATGTTTATGTTAATTGTTGATTCTTTGGTATGTTGTAGTTTTATGAGTTATGAATCCATAGAATCGAAAACAAACTAATTTGGATGTATATAACTCACGTTATGAAAATTAGAAGGAGTATTGGTCTGAAAAATCGCGAAGATCAGAACCTGGGAAACCATTCTACCTCAATGGGTGCAACTGAACTACCCCTAGGGCCATTTTGGGTGCAGCTGCGCTGCCCCGAAGACCATTTGGGGCGCAGCTATGCCGGACACAATGTCTGGTAGGACTGCTTTAACCTACTGTAGTAAATTAGGCATTACTTTTTCATAAGAACTCTGATTGAGGCGATTCAGAGTGATTCGGAAAGATAACGAGCGGACCTACAACTTTCATTCTTTACATTTTTCGATTAAACGTCATTAAGAGGGGTGAAAATGTCTATCTTTGTGACTACTACCTATTCGATGGCAATCGGAGGGCGTCGAACATTCACATACACAATTGTGGTGCTCCGATGATAAAATATGTTATTATAAGTTATAAAACATAAATATTCATGATAATAGACATGACATATAAGATTTCCTTACTCTTAATGGAATGCTTTAGTATGGTTTTAAGTGAGTTTTCGAATGACTAATGTGACGCCCCCAAAATAGGTATACATCACCCATTCTGAGTCGCCAAATACATGGTACAGAAATAACTACAACTTTATTAATACAATTATCGTGCAAAATATGACAACACATAAACTGTGAGTTTAAATACAAATATTATCTTCTAGACAATGTCCACACTCAAATAAGTTCTCATTACAATTATTGATACATTATTTTACAAAATTAGTGAGGACTACTAAAACAACTTTCTAGAACCATCATTCCATACCCCGACTAGTACTCGCTACATTCTCGCCTCCTGAGAAGAAAAATATAACAAAATAGAAAAGGGTGAGCTCAACGAGCCCAGTAAAGAACATTATGACTAAGATAATATAAAACAAATTATTGTTAATCCTCAACAGGGAAAAATCTGATAGAATATAATAGACAACAAGTTTCAGATCAATATTCGCAGCAGAAATAACAATTCATTAGAAGAGTTAAGTAGAGAATGAAATCTACTAACATCTATGAATTTAAAAGTCCATCATCAATATATTTATCCCTGTAACATAAATCTATATTCATCTTGAATCAAATATTCATCTTTGCACTACAGGCCAAAGATATTTATCAGTTGGTCATGTTCATCTCAACATCTGTTCATCTTTGCACTTCGAGCCAAAGATATTCATCAGAAAATCATTCATCTTTGCACTACAGGCCAAAGATATTCAGTTATATCATCATTTAGGACTGAGGATGATGAAAATATTTTAAAGAAAAACGAATCCAGTGGAGATAAAAGAACAAATATTAGGGATTCGTACTTGGTTTATCCATGTTCAAAAACACCCCATAATATACTATGGTGGAGTAAAATTCAAGAATAATGATCAAAACATGGATACAATCAAATATAGTAACAAAAATAGACACCTGGGACAAAGAACGAAAATTTAATTTTTCTGTGAATAGTGTCGTATTCGTGAATAGTGTGGTATACATGAATAGTAATCCCGACACAAAAAGACAAGAATTTCACAAGAAAAATCTTACCAATAATCCGGCATAATGATATTGAAAGAAATAATATCATTTATAAAAAAAAATAACATCCCTTACCTCAAAAGAATCACTGCAAAAAAATGGGCCTTTAACAACTATTTTTCGGGCAACGACTTTATAAGTCGTTGCTAAAAGATATATTTATTTAAAGCGAAATTTGTCTTTCGTTGCAGATTATCGAGCTTTTACTTTTTGCAACGAAATTCATAAGTCATTGCAAAAATTCGTTGCTAATTCATTGGCGGGAAAAGAATTTCGTTAGAAATTCATTGTAAAATTTTCGGCCACTTAATTTCCGTCGTCGTAAGGCAACGAAAGTTTTTTGTTGCTAAAAATGGGGCTTTAGCAACGATTTTTTCAAATAACGACTTTATAAGTCGTTGCTAAAAGTGTATGTTTAGCAACGAAACTTGTCCTTTGTTGCAAATTGTGTCAGGCTTTTACTTTTTGCAACGAAATTCATAAGTAGTTGCAAAATTTGGAAACAAAATTCGTTAGAAATTCGTTGCAAAATTTTTAACCACTTGATTTCTCCTCATCGTAGGCAACGAAAATTTTTTTGTTGTTATATTTCGTTGCCTAATATGGACCACATTCATTGGTAACAATTTTTATTTTCGTTGCATATAATAATAATAATAATAATAATAATAATAATAATAATAATAGTAATAATAATAATAATAATAATAATAATAATAGTAATAATAATAATAATAATAATAATAATAATAATAATAACAATAAATAATAATAATAATAATAATACTAATAATAATAATAACATAATAATAATAATAATAATAATAATAATAATAATAATAATAATAATAATAATAATAATAATAAACAACGATAACAACGTTTTTTTTTGAGAATTGTCTTTTTTAATACTTCTTGTTTTAAAATAAAGGGTGGAGTTTGTACTAATAAACTATATATATATATATACATATTTATTTTTATTTTTATTATATTATATTATATTATATTATATTATATATATATATACACACACACACACATATAGAGAGAAAAACAAGGAAAAAAAAGTGAAGTTAGTGAGAGAGTACAGACTAGAGAATTAGGAAGTCTAGCTGTCATCTGCGACTCATGTAGAATTGTTCCGAAATTAGTATAATTTACTTATCCGCGACTAGTGATATTATATAAATATTTATAAATAATAAAAATATGACATTTAATACTAAGGATATTACACACAAATTATTATAAAAAATAGATTATTTAATATAAGTAAATATTTAACTTGAAATTATATAAAATAATAAGAACTTTTATTCTTAGACGGAGGGAGTAACTTGAATCATAAACAGATTTTTAAGTCCAAAAATAAAACATAAAAAAAAGAATAGTAATGGTATATCCCTAGCTATTCTTAGTTCTCCTTTTACCTTTTTTCTAAATATATTATAAAATTAAATTATAATACTATCGATTCTAAGAGAAAACATAAAAGATGAAGAAAAATTTATTATGTTTTATGAACTAAAACAGAATAAAGTTATTCAAAAATGACTTATAAGTCATTCCTAATAAGATAGTTTGATCCATATTAATGTAATATCAATTTTATCCCTATTTTATTTAAATTTTTTTAAAAAATAACGAATTTGTAAAAAAAAAAAGTAAGATACAATGTCACTTTAATTGGCGTTAAAATTTTTATTTTTATTTTTTATAGCTGAAGTCTTATATCCTCCTTCATTTCCAACGCCGATGACAGAGAATAAACATAAAAAATATTTATGTTTGTAAACAACTACAAGAGATCAAAGACATAAAAAAAAAAGAAGAGAGATTCCAACGTTAGTTAAAATGATGTTACATCTTACTCTTCTTTTTTACAAATTTACTTTATAAAAAAATTTAAAAAAAGTTACAATGCCAGTTAATTTGGCATTGGATCATATTTTTATTTTTTTTCAAAATTCTTTAAAAAAATAAAATCATTTTTTAAAAAAAAAGATAATTTTTTTTTAAAATTCCTTTTTAAAAATAATATTTTTTAAAGTGGTGTTGGATGCATTTCTGTTTTTTAGCCAACAAATATATCCAGGCCCCTGTTGCCAATACGATCATATCTCTAAATATTCATATAAATATTTATAAAAAATATTCATATCTAAATTTTAGATGAAATATTTATAAATTTATAAATAAATATTTGGTTATAAATTTTAAATTAAGATAAATTTATATGAATATTTGTTTATAAATATTTATATGAATATTTAGAGAAAAATTTAGAAATAAATATGTCTATATATATATATATATTAAAATATTCATAATTACGTTATATAAATATTCATAGTTATTTTATATATATTTAGTTTAATGTAGAGATTTAAGATGCGTATATATATATATATAGATGGTAATAGAATTTATCTAATACACAAAAATATAATATTAATTTAATGTGAAGATTTAAGATGGGTATATATGTATAGATGGGCATAGAATTTATCTAATACACAAAAAATATAATATAAGAATATATTTTAAGTCCAAAATAAAACATAAAAAGAAAAATAGTAATGGTATACCTCTAACTATTCCTAGATTCTCCTTTTTACTTTTTTTTCAAATATATTATAAAATTAAATTATAATACTATCAGTTTTAAGAGAAAACATAAAAGATGAAAGAAAAATTTATTATTTTTTATGAACTAAAACATAATAAAATTATTTAATTTTATAAAGAGAAAGTACCAAGTAGTACTAATTTATTATCAAAAACCAAAAAAAATTAAACAACCCACTCACAGATAGGTATAGAGTCCATCTGTTCCAGAACTCACCGCCCTCCTCTCTCAATTACGAATGTCGTCGCTCCAGTCACTCGTATTTCCACTCTCTTCATCACTCCAAACCCTAACCCTATAAAAATTTACCCACTTGATTCTCTTTTTACATCCGAAACGACTGATCGGACAATTCAGCAATGGCCCAGTACAGGCAATCGGGATTCGACAGGGTTTTGGGTCGGAATGGCGGCTCCGATCACGTTTCCATCGGGATTCGCACATCTAATCCACCACACAAGCAATCGCGAATTGTCCATCATCGGTGGTTCAAGGGCCGGAAAATCTCCATTGGCGCAGATAAAGGTTAGTGATTTTCTCAATTTGGGGATTTTTTTATAACTTAGATTGATTTGCTTGTTTGTTTGGTGGCTGTAAAGTGTTTGATTTAGTATTGGGGATTTTAGTTTATAAATCTGGATGTCATAAAATCTAATTATGATCACTTTGATATTATACTATTACCCAATTGAATGTTATGAACTTACTAACTTAGTAAGTTCATTAATCTTCCTTTGATATTATACTATTACCCAATTGATATTCTACTGCTGCTGGAGATGTGCCTTGGTATGCTGCTACGGATGTGCTTGGCCTTGGTATACTGCTATGCTCTAATTGCACTCGGCCTAATCCTAGTTTAAGCTTTAAGCCCATGACTTAATGTAGTAGTACTTTGTTCTGAATTAAAATTCATTTACCGGATCTCTATTTAAAGGTTATTCTTCTATTCAGTTTATTTGAAAATTGCAAGATTTAGGTTTTAAAAAGTAGGGGAATTTTTGTAAATTTAATTTTGGTTACGTGTTTAATAAAAAAATCGTCGTTCAATTTGGATGCAATTATAATATACTACAGGTTGAATGGAGAAGCAGAAGAAGTCTGAATGATTCGATTGAATATATATACATACATACATACTTACTTACCATGCATACGCATACCCACCAATTAATCACAAGTATCGTTTCTCCGTGGCATATATCTATTGGGCCTGTGCCCTACTATTGTTTATCTTCAACATCTGATTGATTTTAATTGGAAGGTATACAATACTTTCCATTATAGTCTCTTTCCCCTAATATAATATTGGTGTTTTGTTTGGACCAAAATTAGTTAATTCGTATTATTATTTATTATTTTTATTTATCTTTAGAAATTAGTATTGACCTTTATTAGGGTTCCTTAATTTGGAATTCATCGGGTCTGCGTTTGTGAGTGATTCAACGTAAGACGGATTAGGGTTGGAGTTTATCCAGAAAACATGTTTGTTCAAATATCCACTAATTTGGGTATACTGATTATTTTTCTATTTGAAATTTTGAAACAACACAGTTGGATTGTATTGGAATCAGGCTCAGTGAACAATCAAGGTCCATAATTGGTGGCCGTTTTCGCGGGATTTTGGGATTGTTTCCTATTTGGGGAATTAAGATTACAATCACTCGGTCCGTATCTTTTCCTTTCCTTTCTTATTAATGATTCTCTTTAGGGAATTGAATATGACGGTGGCCAAATGAAATTTTCACAATGAGTGAGGCAAGAGGATTGTCTGTCCATGGATGCTGCGGACATGTCATTCTCTGATCTTGTAGGTATATTGAAATCTTTGATACCTTGGCGGTCCGAGTCTGCTAATGTGTCGAGGGACTTTTGGATGCCCGATCATAGATGCAGGGTATGCTATGACTGTGACTCCCAATTCACGCTGTTCAACCGAAGGCACCACTGTCGACTCTGTGGCCGGGTTTTTTGTGGCGGGTGTACTACAAATTGGGTTCCTACATCATCTTGTGAGCCGAGAACTACCCGGGAAGGGTGGGATAAGATTAGGGTCTGTAATTACTGCTTCAAGCAATGGGAGCAAGGCTTAGCTGCTAGTTCTAATAATGTGATCCTGGTCACCAACCTGGATATCATCTCTTCACCATCAGCGACCAGTTTCATTAGTACTAAATCTAGTTGCACTGCTGACAGTAGCAGCACTACTCTTGCGTCCATTCAACAGTCGATTGGCACTTACCAACAAAATCCTTATCCTTCTGGAATCAGCCCATGCCAATCAGCTGAAATGGAAACAACTTCTGAAAGGGAAGGTGTAGAAGCATCAAGGAGGAGCAGTGATCATGGTACAAACGTGATGGAACCGTCTCTCAAGCCATTTGCATATTGCATGAACATGTTTTGTTCCATTTTTGTCTCATAAGTTACTTCATGCTTCAATTTTTTTGCGTTTAAAACCTTGTAATGAGTAGATTGGTATTGAGACTTCCGCCCATAGGCATTTAACAGTTACATATCACATATGACATCTTTCTGTTCTCTATACTATTTGGTACTTGATCATATTGGGCCACAATGCATCGGCTGTAGTTGATTCGTGGAACTCATCTTTCTGTTCTCTATACTATTTGGTACTTGATCATATTGGGCCACAATGCATGGGCTGTAGTTGATTCGTAGAACTCATGATGAAGTGATGACGAGTTGTTATAGTTGTTCATCAATACATCAGTATAGTGTTTTTAGATGGCTGAATGAGTAGCAGTCTAATCCTGAAGCTTTATGCCTACTCAAGGGCTCAATAGGGTCCTGTACAGGCTTAGGCTTGTGCTTGTTTTTGTTGATGGTTGGTTTTATTAATACTGCCATTACTTGCCTGAATTATTTGGTTGTGGGCCAGAGGATTGGCATTTTTGGTGGCAGTGTCCTCCCTCATGAATGCTGTTGCCTCTTCTTAAACTACCAATAGCTTTAAAAATTCCATGATTCCAATATTCTCCAACTTTTTCTGAAATCCTCACTAGACACGCTACTAAAATCTTTATAGCAGTACTGTCAAAATTGTAGAGCGAAAACTCAAAATTCTAGTCTATAAAGTTTAAAAAGTTAATGTTAAAAAACAATCATCAATTTTTAATTTTTAATTTATTTTTTGTATGTCCAAGTGTGGCATGCAAAACTTAATATTCTTAAAATCAAATGTCTGTGATTATAGCTAGCATCTTTGGGGCATATACTGTGTGTAAATTTGTCGTCTCAAGAAAAGTTTTTCCACATTGATTAATAGCCTTAACTTTTCCATAATTCTTGTCCTTTCTATATAGAAATCTAAACATTGTTATTTAAGATTGTATGATGGTATTTAAGATTCTGTGATGCTTGTGATTGTTGAATGTGACTGAATTTTGACTTGAGGTCAACATATAATAATAATATACAAGTCTTGTAACAGAAAATATGTTTAATACTATGCTTATTGAAATTAATTCATGAAATGGCCGATTAAGATTCCAATATTTTTTTGTAACAGAGCAATCATATAGTCGCACTGAACGTTCTTTTTCTATTTGAATTTGTAGCAAATGATATTGTGATTGCCTATTTGTTTTTTTCTGCTTATGAGCAATACGGTGTACATTAGTACAACGTAGCAACTTTATTATCTTTGTGTATTGATTTTGGCATTAAGTGCCTTTGGTGACCTATTTGTTTTATTTTTCTGACTTGTTATTATTTTTAAATATGTGCAGGAAGACTACTTCTACGACCTGTCTTACAATACTGGGTATCAAATTTTCGTGCTACGTTTATGGAAGACAAGGAACGAAATTATGAAGTGTACTCTCTCTATATATGTAGATATATACTTTGATTGAAGAACTGTGGTAGCTTTAGATGGTTAATTGTAAAGATAATGAATGATAATGTAGTGGATGATTTTATTAAGTTAATAATATTTTAGTTTTTTGTATTTTTGTTATTATTTGCTATGGGGACATTGAGCCAGCCAGGTACACAAAAAGAATATCAAATTTTGATTTGGCAACAATATAATTCTTTACCAGAGCATTGAACAAGTTTTAATATAGCAATAATTTTTTATACATTTAGCAACAAATTTTCGTTGTTATTGGCATTAAAAATATAATATTTGGCAACAAAAAATTAACTTAATAACAACGAAGAGGATATTATTGGTAATACTAAAATAAAAGGTAACATTTTTTATCGTTGCAAATCATATCAACTTTCATTGCACATATAAAGAAACAACAACATATAATGTCGTTGCTAATCGACGACCTTCATTGCTATTGAAAAATAACCAGCAATAAACATTTTCATTGCTGATTCAGCATAATGTCGTTGCCAAATAATATAATCGATGCTTAAAATCGTTGCTAAAAAGTTTACATTCATTAACGAAAGCAAGCTTAGGCAACAATTTTTATAATTTCTTTGCAACGAAAAATATCGTTGCAAAATGGTATCAATTACTAACGAAAATGCATGGTCGTTGCAAAAAAAAAAGTTCATTTCGTTGCCAATTAGGAGGCTTTTGTAATGAAATGGGATTTTTAGCAACAAAATTTTAATTATTCTGCAACAATAAATTTTGTTGCTAAAGGATCGATGTCTCTGTATGAAAGCCAAATTTCGTTGCAAAATGTATTACTTTTGGCAACGAAAAAATCGTCGTATCTTGAACAATTAGTAGCCATTTCATTCTTGTGACGAAGACGTTAACGACAGTAAAGTCGTTGCCAAAACCCTTTTGCAACGAAATTTGGCACCTTTAGCAACGAAAATCGGTTGTTGCTGAAACCCCATTTTTTTGTAGTGAATAGTACTTCTAGCTGGAATATCAAATACAACGCTGAAGGGAATTTGCACCGTATAGCAACACTCAAAGTATCAAAATACTCACAAGAATACGCTGGATAATATAGAGAGAGAAAACTTCAGTTTCTAATGTGATTTTTAATTCTAACCTAAGCACCCTATTTATAGGAAAATGTTTAGAACACCAAAGCAGAAAATTTAATCAAATATTATTATTTTTAAAATTCCTATGCCCACTTTGAAAATCTGCATTCAGCTCATTTTACATACTAGTAGGGCTCACCAACATAATAAAAATGATTTTCTTAAAAAAAATAATTAAAACTTCAAAAATCAATTATTCTGGAACTTCAATAATTCATAATAAATAGCCCTTTTATCAGAAAAATTTGAATCTTATATCTGTTCCATAGGAAATTCAATTCTCTACAACTTTGTAAGTTTAAGTTTTTCCAAATTCCAAGCAGAAATTGACTGAAATCCACATACGAACGATTTTACGGGCTATAATCCAATTTTAATCACAAAATGGGGCCCACCGACATGCTTAACATGTTTTTAACATTTATTGTAACAAAAATACTCTTCGTCCTCATTTATTCATATATCACACATTCAATGTAAAAATATCATCATTATTATATTATTATAATATAATAATATGTTTAAATGAATTACTTTATCAGAAAAGATAAAATATTAATTTTCAACAATTGTCATTTTTCTAAAAATTCCTCCATTTCTATCCACATAAATAAATTTTTTCTTATCATATAAATCAATAATTAATTATTCACAAATAATATTAAAGAATCACAATAATGACAACCAGGTCAATCCTAGGAAAGATGGAGCTTTCCAATAAGGATTTCTCCTTACTGGCGCGCAATTAGGTGACTAAACCTCTCCTTAGACAGAACTTTCTTAGACATTGCCAATAATACTATCTA
Source organism: Panax quinquefolius (assembly GCA_020205615.1). Lineage (NCBI taxonomy): Eukaryota > Viridiplantae > Streptophyta > Magnoliopsida > Apiales > Araliaceae > Panax > Panax quinquefolius. Next base: position 67,411,775 of record CM035152.1, on the reverse strand, counting down.
ATAATATTATTCAAATAGTATGAATTATTGATCTGATAATAGAAAATAATGTGCAGTGACAATTATTGAAACAACAATAATATAAAATATCAACGTAGCAATTATTGAATTAATAAAATATTGAACAGTAATTGCTGTACGTAACAATTATTGAGTAGTGTCTTCTTACGTAAGAATCAATAATTGGTGCAATATCGTCTTCTTCTTCTTTCGCAATCTGGCGTATTCATCGTGTTTTTTAACCACCGGGTATTCCAACAGTGTTAATAGTAACAACTATGTCGTTATTTATAAAAAAACGTATACTTGTCGTTTTATTCATCCAATCGCTTTCCGTTATAGGGCCTACACAAGACTGCGTCGTCGTGCGAATATTCCCCGACAGTAAGAATATTCCACGACCAAACTAATATTTTCCGACAACAATGAATATTTTATAACCACTTGCTTATTTAAGATTTTTGCGCATTTTACCCATAACTAACCACATTAATAAAATCAACCCTTACTATTTAAAAATAATAAATAGAGGAAATTCAATTTCATTTATAATAAGTTGGGGTATTACAACCTCCCCTCCTTATGAAATTTCATTCTCAAAATTGACGTACGTACCTGGAGTTTTGAAAAGGTGAGGATACCTCGCTTTCATTTTCGTTTCCAACTCCTAGGCCATTTCCTCAATAGCATGGTTTCTCCACAAAACTTTAACTTGTGGAATAACCTTTGCACGTAGGACATGCTCCTTCCTATCAAAGATCTTGACAGGTACCTCCTCGTACGTTAAATCTTTGACTATTTCGTCTGGTTCTAACTCAATAACGTGGTTCGGGTCTTTCACATATTTACGAAGCACAGATATGTGAAAAACATTATGAACATGAGACATAGGCCACATTTCCTACTCGGTTAAGAATCTGAAATGCACCAATAAATTGTGGATTGAGCTTTCCTCTTTTCCTGAATCTTGTAACTCCCTTCCATGGAGCAACACGCAACAATACATGATCCCCAATACTAAATTCCACGTCCTTTCGATGAAGATCCGCATAACTCTTTTGTCGATCTTGTGCCGTTTGTATACGTTATCGAATCATTTGGATCTTTTCTGTAGTAATACGTACCAACTTTGGTCCCAACAATGTTACTTCACCCACCTCATTCCAACATACTAGAGAGCGACACTTTCATCCATACAATGCTTTGAATGGAGCCACACCTAAACTTGCTTGGTAACTGTTGTTGTAGGAGAATTCCACCAATGGTAAATACTTATCCCAACTCCCTTTGAAGTCTAAGACACAGAGTCTTAGTAGATCTTCAAGAGTTTGAATATTCCTCTTTGATTGTTCGTCTGTTTGAGGATGGTATGCCGAACTGAATCGTAAATCCGTTCCCATAGCTTTCTACAAGCTAACCCAAAATCGTGAAGTGAATCTTGGGTCACGATCCAAAACTATGGATACTGGCATGCCATGAAATTTTACAATATCATTTACGTACATACGAGCAAGACGTTCAAGGGAATAAGTCTCCCATATTGGAAAGAAATGAGCAGACTTAGTTAATCTATCAACAATAATCCAAATCGCATCTATGCCTTGAGAAACCGTGGGAAGACCCGTAACGAAATCCATGGTAATGTGTTCCCACTTCTATTTTGAAATCTCAAGTGGTTGCAATGGGCCCTTAGACACATGATGCTCCGCCTTTACATATTGATAAGTTAAACACCTCGAGATAAACTTCGCGATCTCTCTCTTCATATTGTTCCACCAAAATGTATGTCGAAGATCACGATACATTTTGGTACTTCCAGGATGGATTGCAAACGGTGTATTGTGTGCCTCCATCATGATCTTGTACTTCAAATCAGAGTCGTTAGGAACACAAAGTCTGGAGTGGACTCGAAGTATTCCTTCTTCATCAATTCTTGCTTCTGGGATAACACCTTCTTGTACTTTGTTCTTCATACGCATCAGCTCCGGGTCTGTGTCTTGAGCAACTTTAACTTTATCGATTAAAGTTGGTTCTATACGTATACTTGACATCATCGCATGGGTCCCCAAAGTTTTGAATTCTATCTTCATCTTTTGTAAATCACACAAAATGGGCCTTTGTGTTGACAACATCGCATTCGTTCCTGCATATGATCTTCTACTCAAAGGTTCAGCTACCACGTTCGCTTTTCCAGAATGGTATTGAAGGGTGTGGTCATAATCTTTCAACAGCTCAAGCCAATGTCATTGCCGCATGTTGAGTTCCTTTTGGGTGAAGAAATATTTGAGGCTTTTATGGTCTGAATATATCTCCACTTTCTCCCCATATAGATAGTGCCTCCAGATCTTTAGCGTGAAAACGACTGCTGCCAACTCTAGATCATGGGTAGGATAATTTCTCTCATATTCTTTAAGTTGTCACGAGGCATAGGCTATGACTTTCCCATGTTGCATGAGAACACATCCTAAACCTTTGCCTGAAGCATTGTTGTAGATAACAAATCCATCCTAACTAGATGGTATTGTCAAAACAGGTGCCGAAATAAGTCTCCTCTTAAGCTCTTGAAAACTCTTCTCGTATTCCTCGCTCCATACAAATTTTGTATCTTTCCGAGTCAGTTGAGTTAACGGAGTAGCGATTCGAGAAAATCCTTCCACGAATCTCCGATAATAACCAGCTAAGCCCAAAAAGCTACGTACTTTGGTCACCGAATTAAGTTGCTCCCAACTTTGTATTGCTTCAATCTTCGCCGGGTCAACAGATACTCCATGTTTTGACACCACGTGCCCAAGGAATGCTACTTCCTCAAGCCAGAACTCTCATTTCTTCAACTTGGCATATAGCTTGTTTTCACGAAGCCTTTGGAGTACCAGCTTCAAATGGTGCTCATGATCTTCACGACATTTAGAATATATAAGGATGTCATTAATAAAGACAACAACGAACTGATCCAAATATTCCTTGAATACTCGGTTCATCATATCCATGAAAGCCGCAGGAGAATTAGTCAATCCAAAAGACATGACTAAGAATTCATAATGCCCGTACCGAGTTCTAAAGGAAGTCTTCGGAATATCCTCAGTTCTAATCTTCAATTGATGATATCCAGAACGAAGATCGATCTTTGAAAAGAATTGTGCTCCTTATAACTGGTCAAACAGGTCATCAATGCGAGGTAGCGGATACCTATTCTTGATGGTGACATGGTTCAATTCTCGATAGTCAATACAAAGTCACATACTCCCATTTTTCTTCTTCTTCTTTACAAATAAAACAGGAGCACCCCAAGGAGATGTACTAGGACTAATGAAACCGATGTCCAACAACTCATGTAGTTGGACCTTTAACTCCTGAAGTTCAATAGGAGCCATTCGATATGGGGTTTTAGAAATGGGCTTTGTACCAGGTTCAAGGTCAATAAAGAATTCAACTTCACGTTCTGGGGGTAGACCAGGAAGTTCTTCAGGAAATACATCAGGAAATTAACTAACAACAGAAATATTATTCAAATTTGACGTGTCTTTATTCAAATCCATAACATGGGCTAAGAAAGCTTGACATTCGTTTTTCAATAAATGAGTGGCTTTATAGCTTGATATGAGAGTGATTGATTTTAGTGGTTTAGTTGCTTGAATTCGCATAACATGTTGGTTAGGAATATGAAAACTAACAACCTTACGAAAACAATCAATTTTGGCATGATGAGTAGATAACCAATCAATCCCTAAAATCACGTCAATGCAAGTATCTTTAAAGAGATAAGGTCAACAGGTAATGTGATGGTGCCAACTTGGATCAATTAAGATTTATAAACAGTGGATGTAATGAAAGTTTCTCCTAACGGAGTCTCCACAGATAAGTCAAAGTCTAATTTCTCCGGAGTCAAGTTTAAACGTTGAGCACAAGCAGGAGAGATAAATGAATGGGTAGAACCGGTATCTAGTAAGGTATAAACTTCGTAAGAATTTATGATTAGCTTACCCGTGATCACCTCGTTTGGGTTCCTTGCATTTTGACCAGTCATGAAAAACGCTCTTCTAGGAACCGCTGACTTTGACTTTTCTGGGACAGCCTTTTGAGTCACCATCCCCGCTGGACTTGGTTTCGCTACAATACAATCTCGAGCGATATGTCTTTCATTTCCATAATTATAACATACCTTGAACTGTTGTGGACAATTTGGGCTGATGTGTCCCTCTTTTCCACATTTATAGCATACGACTGGTGGTCGTTCTCCTCCCTTAGAAATAGTTGATTCTGGTGATGACGTCTTCATATTGTCATTGTTGAATCTCCTCTTTTTGAAACTTCCACTTGACTCACCTCTCCTATTATCATGACCATGATTACCACCAGAGTGGTTGCGGCTTTTGTCTGAATTTTTCCCTCCCCACTGGTTATCATTGCTCCGATGACTGTTATCGCCGGTATGACCCTGGTTGTGGTCTCTCGATTGAACGTACTCATTATCTCGCTCTAATAATTGAGCCCTGTTGACAACATCTGAATATAGAGAAAATTTGTGAGAAATGAGATATTGACGTATGTCAGGTTTCAAACCTCTTAGAAACATCCGCGTCATACATTCCTCATTCTCCACCAAATGAGGTGCAAACTTGGATAACTCCGCGAACTTCGCATCGTACTGGGACACAATCATGTTGTTCTATTCCAGTCTAATAAACTCCACCTCCTTCATATGACGAATACTTTTAGGAAAGTATTTATCATTGAACAGTTTCTGAAATGTCTCCCAAGACATGCTGAGTGCGGCTGGATGGGTACTCTTCACAGATTCCCACCAGTAATCTGCCTTACTACGGAACATAAAAGTGGCGAATAAAACCTTCTGTTCCTCCGTGCATCCCAAGACATCGAATATCTTGGTAATTTTCTTGATCCACGTTTCTGCCTTAATCGGATCCGACTTTCCCCATAATTCTGGTGGTCCCAACTCTTTGAACCGCTTGGCTGTGACCAGCTGTGCGTTGCCATTGTTTCTTCCTGTATTTTGAACAGGAGTCTCCCTCGTCTGGTTTTTCATGAACCGCAAAAAGCTTCTAAATATCTCATCGTTCATCGTCTGCTTAGTGGTGTTGTTTATAGGAGGAACATTGCCGGCATGTTGCACGTTCTCCTCGTTGGTGATTAATGGTGTCTACACGGTATCGTTAATATTTTCAGCTTCCATTCTTAAATACTGCCACAAAACAAGGGTTAATTAAAGAAATTGACATGCAACATAATAACCCTATACTCTGACCAACCAACAAATAAGTTTAGGTAGGACATACTAGCGAAGGATTTACTCGTCTCTCCCCTCCTAGTTCTATTCCCCGATCTCCGCTAGAGACCATCTTCCTAAGCACTGATACCAACTGTGACGCCCCCAAAATAGGTATACATCACCCATTCTAAGTCGCCAAATACATGGTACAGAAACAACAACAACTTTATTAATACAATTGTCGTGCAAAATACGACAACACATAAACTGTGAGTTTAAATACAAATATTGTCTTCTAGACAATATCCACACTCAAATAAGTCCTCATTACAATTATTGATATATTATTTTACAAAAATAGTGAGAACTACTAAAACAACTTTCTAGAACCATCATTCTATACCCCGACTAGTACTCGCTACATTCTCGTATCTTGAGAAGAAAAATGGAACAAAAAGGAAAAAGGTGAGCTCAACTAGCCCAGTAAAGAATATTATGACAAAGATAATATAGAACAAATTATCATTAGTCCACAACAGGGAAAAATCTGATAGAATATAATAGACAACAAGTTTCAGATCAATATTCACAGCAGAAATAACAATTCATTAGAAGAGTTAAGTAGAGAATGAAATCTACTAACATCTATGAATTTAAAAGTCCATCATCAATATTTTATCCCTGTAACATAAATCAATATTCATCTTGAATCAAATATTCATCTTTGCACTACAGGCTAAAGATATTTATCAGTTTATCATGTTCATCTCAACATCTGTTCATCTTTGCACTTTGGGCCAAAGATATTCATTAGAAAATCATTCATCTTTGCACTACAGGCCAAAGATATTCTTTTATATCATCATTTAGGACCAAGGATGATGAAAAATATTTTAAAAAAAACAAATCTAGTGAGACAAAAGAACAAATAATAGGGATTCGTACTTCGGTTTATCCATGTTCAAAAACACCCCATAATATACTATGGTGGAGTAAAATTCAAGAATAATGATCAAAACATGGATACAATCAAAGATAGTAACAAAAATAGACATCTGGGACAAAGAACGAAAATTTAATTTTTCTGTTAATAGTGTCGTATTCGTGAATAGTGTCATATACGTGAATAGTAACCCCGACACAAAATGACAAGAATTTCACAAGAAAAATCTTACCAATATTCCGGCATAATGATATTGAAAGAAATAATATCATTTATAAAAAAAATAACATCCCTTACCTCATAAGAATAAGATTACAATTTGGAATATCGATATAACGTGAAGGAACTTGTACCGTATAGCAACACTCAAAGTATCAAAATACTCACAAGAATACACTCGATAATATAGAGAGAAAACTTCAGTTTCTAGTGTGATTTTCAATTCTAACCTAAGCACCCTATTTTATAGGAAAATGCTTAGAACATCAAAGCAGAAAATTTAATCAAATATTATTATTATTTTTAAAATTCCTACGCCCACTTTGAAAATCTGTATTCAGCTCATTTTACATACAAGTGGGGCCCACCAACATAATAAAAACATTTTTCTTAAAAAAAATAATTAAAACTTCAAAAATTAATTATTCCGGAACTTCAATAATTCATAATAAATAGCCCTTTTATCAAAAAAATTTGAATCTTATGTCCATTCCATAGGAAATTCAATTCTCTACAACTTTGTAAGTTTAAGTTTTTCCAAATTCCAAGCGAAAATTGATCAAAAATCACTTACTAGACGATTTTACGACTTTTATAATCCAATTTTAGTCACAAAATGGGGCCCACCGACATGCTTAACATGTTTTTAACATTTATTGTAACAAAAATACTCTTTTACCTCATTTATTCATATATCACACATTCAATGTAAAAATATCACCATTATTATATTATTATAATATAATAATATATTTAAATAAATTATTTTATCAGAAAAGGTAAAATATCAATTTTCAACAATTGTCATTTTTCTAAAAATTCCTCCATTTCTATCCACATAAATAAATTTTTTCTTATCATATAAATCAATAATTAATTATTCACAAATAATATTAAAGAATCACAATAATGACAATCAGGTCGTTCTCAGGAAAGAGGGGGCTTTCCAATAAGGATTTCTCCTTACTGGCGCGTAATTAGGTGACCAAACCTCTCCTTAGACAGAACTTCCTTAGACATTGCCAATAATGCTATCTAATAATATTATTCAAATAATATAAATTATTGATCTGATAATGGGAAATATTGTGCAGTGACAAATATTGAAACAACAATAATATAAAATATCAACGTAGCAATTATTGAATCAATAAAATACTGAACAGTAATTACTGTACGTAATAATTATTGAGTAGTGTCTTCTTACGTAAGAATCAATAATTGGTGCAATACTTTGTGCTACTGTGCAACACCGCGTATTACTATGTTTTAACCACTGGGTATTCCAATAGTGTTAACGGTAACAACTACGCCATTATTTATAAAAAAACTTATACTTATCGTTTTCTTCATCCAATCGCTTTCTGTTATGGGCCCACACAAGGTCATGCTGTCAAATTTAATATTCCCCGATAGTAAGAATATTCCATGACCAAACGAATATTCCACGACAACAATGAATATTTTATAACCACTTGCTTATTTAAGATATTTGCGAATTTTACCCATAACTAACCACATTAATCAAATCAACCCTTACTATTTCAAAATAATAAATAGAGGAAATTCAATTTCATTTATAATAAGTTGGGGTTTTACAAAGAACTATACTAACTATGATTAAATGAGTTGATTAAATGCGAGCTTACGCGTTATAGGTGTCTAACATCCTTATATGATGGAATGGTTAATGTAGTTCATTCCTTATGAATGAACCTACTTAGCCTTGTTTGAAATTATCAAATAAAGTCTTTAAAGTGTGAAAACAACTTAAAGTAAACATAAGAGACACCCAACTTGGGCTAAGACCTCTTAACATGTGGATAAGTTATGTGTTAACAGTCATGCATGCTAAGAACTCAGATTAATACCAGAAAATAAATATTCAACTTTGTTCTGGCTAGGGGACGACGCAGATGCACTGCATCCTAGGCCAAATGCAGCGTAGCTGCGCCACAAAGTAGTGATGCCTGATTGGTTTAACTTTTATCTATACCTTAAAGCATATTTGTATGAATGTCTAAATTTATAATACTTGACATAAATGATGTTTTAAGCATATGAGCATGTAACGATTATATACAACTCAGATTGGTAAAGCTTTATTAAGTTTTGCATAATGTATAAACGACGTAGGTCATGCATCTCTAAACTTTCAATATGTGTTGAACACATAGCGAGTCAAGTGTGTGATAAATGTATATGAATGTTGATGTCAAGTATGGGTGGTTAAGGTATACATATACATACCTATCTATTCTAAGAGTATGATGAGAAAGTGCAATGAAGGTTTTACGAACCTAGTTAGGAAATGATGTAATATTTATTATTATATTAAGAACGAATGAAATATATGATTGATGGATATGAATCCATGATTATATAACTATGTAGGAATACACGAAGTGCAGATAACTATAAGCAGTTAAGTCGTAGTTGATAATCTACGAATCAGGCAAGTCTTTCAGTTCCTATTTGATATATGAATTCGATAACTGTTAGTTGAACTATATTATGCTATGAGAATGTTGATATATATATATATGCATATGAGATATGTATGAAATTTGAAAGTTGATCTTTGATGATATGCTTGTTAAGTAAATCCCTATGCCTGTTATGTGAGAAGCAACATGCGTAGTAAATAATAATTGATTATCAATGCATGAACTAAGTATGTTATTATATGCTATGTGATGTATGAAAACTGTTAGAATTGCTGGGTTGTTGAGCTCACCCTTACAAATAACCACTTTTGCAGGTTAAGGACTCACGGTAAAGATTACGTGCTACTTGATTGATAGAGTTCAATAGTATCAAAGGAGATTGATTTATTTATTTAAATATATGCTCTTGAACCATGTTTAGGTTCTAGGAGATGTACATGATAGTAGTTTAAAATGTGTAATACATGTTAGAGGAATTCGAATCGAGATGTAAACATTTATACAATAATTCAAATAGAATGAATCATAACATAATTTGATTCAAAGATATGTTTTGATGCCCCCAAAATAGGTATACATCACCCATTTTGAGTCGCCAAATACATGGTATAGAAACCTGTTAGGTTTGTAATATTCAAGAACGCAATCAAATTGCAAAAATAAGCAGAAACATGTAAAAATCAGAGTTTAAAAATTTTCAAACCATATACCTGGATCATCCTTTATGCACAATTATTAATTAAACGAAAAGATATGAATAAGAATCATACCCTTGAAGATCCGAGCTTCCTCAGGTACAAGTTCACTTCCAATCCTTTTTCGCGTTCAACTTGAATCCACCGGGTTTGGTTCCTTCCTTTGATCAACATTAGGCACCCAAATGTTTGGCTTCTAGAGGTGATCCACCAAGGAAGAAGAATTCAAGAAGATGGGTATTTGGCAAAACCCTAATTTTCTATCTCTCATAGAAAAGAACGTACTCTCCCAACAATTGGAATCACGTATGTTGTAAAAGTCAACAACCCTCTCACCCATAATAAGACTCCTCTTATTTATAGATGTGGGCAACCCTCCTTAACAATTAAGGAATTGAGTTTTATTTTAATTAATTAAATTCTTTTAATTAATTAAGCTCTCTAATCTTATTAGGGATAATTAATTAAATTCTTTTAAGTAATTTTCCCTCCTAATCCTATTAGGAATAAATGAGAGTACTTATATTAAATTTATTCCTAAACTCTTTTAGAAATTAAAATAATAATAATTGTAATAATATTAATAAGACTCCTCTTATTAATTTATATTTAATGTTTCTAAAATATTAAATAATAAATATTAAGCTATTTAATTTATTCTATCACCATAGATTAAATTAAATATACTTAACATATTACTACGATTATGCCATTAACTTCTTAAATAATTATTCTTGCTTTTATGGTGTGACCCTTTAGGTTCTCCATATTAAACCGGTTGTGAATAAATCAATTAGAACAATTCTAATCTTATTTAAATAAATAAATTAAACTATTAATTTATTTAAATAAATAATATTTATTCTACAATAGGGATAAGCCTCCCTAGCGATCAACGACTTTCCAAATAATATAGATTTCAACATTAATCATAAAAGAACCTTTGAGTAAATAGTTACCGTACAATTCAATCCTTCCACAATACAATGTCCTAATTAAATATAAGACATAAAATTACTGTCAAGTCTTATTTTATTTAATTATATGTATTTCGACTCTTAAATACACAACTCCAAATAATACAAATTAGAAACTCCTTTCTAATTTCATTACGCCTTTCAACCAATGACTCTTTGGGTTGTCATTTATCGAATCACATAGGACATTTCTCTTCTTTTACTAGAAGTGGTAGATTCTTTATTGATCATATATTATCTCCATGTACAACTTATTATACCCAAGCATACCCTTTGATATACCCTAAGGGTCTTAAGGAATAAGTCAAAGTATAACTCATCATACACAAGATACTATGATGATCTCAAGTCCAAGGATCACTTGTACTACTATCACTACAGGAATTCCTATTGACAGGCAAGTAAAACTCCATTAGGTATTCCTTAGCGAGCCACGCTCGATGAACTTATTCTCTAATAAGCACCTACATACTTGCTTTAGTGTCTCCACACAAATGATCATGAGATCAATCATCCTCATCCAATGAGCAAGCAACGTATGTACCAATCTATCCGGATTCACTGATCCCCAATTTAGTAATCCAACGATTGGGAACTATTTTAGTTTTAAGCTTTCAAAGAATTTAGATCTCATTAGAATGATCATCATCATTATTCTAAAAGCATTGCTTAAAACTATGGGTTTATCACATATTATAAAACAGCATCATGTAGATAATTAAAAGCCTTTAATAAATTAATACTTTTTATTAATAAATGAATAAGATTGTTACAAAGTATATTCTTTATCATCAAACATGATTGGCTTGTATGCATACTACTTTCAAAACCAACTACAACTTTATTAATACTATTGTCGTGCAAAATACGACAACACATAAACTGTGAGTTTAAATACAAATATTATCTTCTAGACAATATCCACACTCAAATAATTCCTCATTACAATTATTGATACACTATTTTATAAAATAGTGAGGACTACTATAAGACCTGCCTTGGAACATCACTCCACACCCCGACTACTTCCTGCTATATTCTCGCTTCATGGGAAAGAAAAATGGAACAAAAAGGAAAAGGGTTAGCTCAACTAGCCCAGTAAAGAATATTATGAGTAAGATAATATACAACAAATCCGATAAAATATAATGGACAACCAGTTTTAGATCAATATTCTCCGCGGAAATAACACATCATTAGAAGAGTTTAGTAGAGAATAAAATCTACTGTCTTCTATGATTTAAAAGTTCATCATCAATATTATATCCTTGTAACATCAATCAATATACATCTTGAATCAAATATTCATCTTTGCACTACGGGCCAAAGATATTTATATGTATCACCAGTTGGTCATGTTCATCTCAACACATGTTCATCTTTGCACTACGGGCCAAAGATATTTATCTGAAAATCATTCATCTTTCCACTACAGGCCAAAGATATTCATCAAGTATCACCATTAAGGACTGAGGATGATGAAAAATATTTTAAAGAACAAATTCAGTGAGATAAAAGGACAAAGATTAGGGATTCTTACTTTAGATAATCCAAGTTCAAAAATACTCCATAATAAGCTATAGTGGAGTAAAATTTAAGAATGAAGATCAAAACATGGATACAATCAAAGATAGTAACCATAATAGACATCTGGAACAAAGAAGAGAAAATTTCATTTTTTGGTGAATGGTGCCGTATTTGTGAATAGTGTCGTATACGTGAATAGTTTCGTATACGTGAATAGTAACTCTGACACGAAAAGGTAGAAATTCCATAAGAAAAATCATACTTCGTGAATAGTACTCGTGAATAGTATCGTATTCATGAATAGCGACGTATACGTGAATAGTTTTGTATACGTGAATAGTAACCTCGACATAAAAATATAAAAATTTCATAATAAAATTCATACCAATATTTCGGTATAATGATATTGAAAGAAATAACATCATTTACGAAGAAAATAACATCCCTTACCTCAAAAGAACAGTACTTCTGACTGGAATATCAGATGTAATGCTGAAGAAAACTTGCACTGAATAGCAACTTTCAAAGTATCTAAATACTCACAAAGATACACTCGATAATATAGAGAGAGAAAACTTATTATTCTGGTGTGATTTTCAATTCTAACTAAGCACCCTATTTATAGGAAAATGCTAGAACGCCAAAGCAGACTAAATTTAATAAAATAATAATTTCCAAAATTTTCTACGCACGCCACAATTGATCAGATTTCAGCACACCACAGTGGGACCCACCAAAAATTAGAATTTCCACACTAACCAAAAGTGGGGCCCACCCATGTTTTTAATAAAAATATTTATTTTTGAAACTTCAATAATTCATAATAAATATCTCTTTTATCAGAAAAATTAGAATCTCATATCTATTCTATAGGAAATTTAATTATCTACAACTTTTTAGAAGAAAGTTTTTCCAAATTCTAAACAGAAAATGTGACGCCCCCAAATTCGGGTATCTTCCAACCCGACAGATGGTGCTACACGGTACTACTCTTCACACATTTATTCAATTGAACAGCCTCAAAAGGAAGAATATGTCTTCTATATATCCAAATTAATATTACATTTCCCAGGTTCTTTATAACCCATTCATTCGTTCTTGTCATAATATTCAATATATTACAGACATTCACCTATACTATTACATAAGTAATCTAATGGTTCGTCTTTGCCTTGCCCTTATCTTTACCGGAGCCTTCAGTTCGCTCGATCTTGGCTGTGTTCATATGGTTCAAGCAAGAGTGAGCATGACTAGCTCAACAAGTATTACAATTCTAATAAACAACATGCTTGAAACATAGAACTCATATATCTTCTATAATTGAACAATAGTTACGAAGTACTATCGATAATTCAAAATAGCACTTCTTTTCATTCAAAATGTTTTACAACAACAATATTCAGTAAAACATCAATTTTGGTCCAAGACCTTGAGCATTTCATAAGTTCTTTTGAAAAGGACATCCTAGCACTAAGTCTGTAAGTCCGACATTACTTACGAGCACGTCTAGGTGATCAGCCTATAGTACTCTATGTTGATCAACACTACATTTATTAAACGTGTATACGTTTAAGTTGTGGCAACCTCACGTGCCTGTCGTTAAACGATAAAAACATTTTAGCATACTCAGTCTTCGTTTAAAAACTATACCAATATAACTCGGTAAACATTAATCATGCTTGATAGATTCATAATATAAGTCTAGCCGAAAGAATTGGCTTTGACTTCATCATTCAAGACATCATGTGAAAGAATACATGAATTACACAGCTTGTCCAGACTGAACTGGAACAAGGGTTAGAGTACTTGCTTTCAGCGTCTGCTTATTGATTATCACACGTACACTTTAAGTCTCTAAGTTTCTACAATACATGATCATATAATGTACCACATTATGTCATATATAATCAAGTATGTATACTATTATATCTTACCCTTCATCTCAATTTAAATCCTGACTTAGATTTATTATTCTTGGTTTCTGGCTTTTCATTACGTCGTTCTCATTACTTTCACATTCAATTGATTATTAACCCTTAATCATCATACAATAAGTGTCTAATAATGCCTTAACAATGTTATGTTTATACCTTAGTTCATTACTAATGAGTTCTCTTTCATTTTATATCTGTAAGCATTCATTACTGTTCAACATCCTAGGGTTGGTATTGCTATTTCACCCATTCTTTCTGTAAGTCGTATTTGCGATGCGAGTTAACAATATGCTTTCGAGCCGGACTCTGCGTTTTGGCGCGAGTCTTTGTTCTTCGTGTCGCTTCTGACCTACGAGTTAGCGATGTGCTTCGAGACCTTTGTCTTGCGTCTTCTGACGCCACTCATTTGGCCTTGGGTTGGTCCTGCGGCGCCAACTCTGTGCCTCAGACAATTTACAGATTTTAAAATTTTTACAAAACTCCCGGACGCATAACTTCTTCGTTATAAGTCCGAATTGGCTCATTCAAAAGCCTACGGTTCACAAATTATATACTCTATGCGTTCATGCAAGAATTTTATCTATTTGACTTCGTTTGCTAAAATTTCACCTATTAGTTCATTTTCAACGAAAACAATAAACGTCCGTGAACGTTCAACGCTCGTTTCGTTGTTCTAAGTCAAAATTCGGTCATTTTCGAGTCCACAACTCTATAATGCCAAATATGACTTGTCTCCATCAAAAACCAATGTTTTCGACTTCAAACACAAAATATGACTTCCATTCCAAGAATTTAACGAATTCGACGATTATCGTCCAATCGTGTGAATTCCGGCGAAACCTCATTACTAATCATTCTAAATGGATTTTAACCAACATATGAACATTTCAAGTTACTTATTACACCAACTTATTCTCAAAGTAGGTTTTTGACTTATTCTCATAAGTCAATGACTTAATCAACTCATTAACTACAAGTTCTCATGCTTATGACTTAATATGGACTTAAGTCCATCAATCAATGTTTTCATACCATAATGAACATACTAGCATCATATGACAAACATATGATAAGTTCTTCACAAGTTTATCAACTTATTTAAGTTCAAGTTGCTTATTCAACTTATTCGGCTTAAGTTCATTCATCAATAACTTATTACATGTTCTTAGCATACAATCATACTTCTCTTATCACCCTAAAATTATAGAGATGAATATATATTAGACAAGAGTCTTACCCTAGAAGCACTTGTACTTCTCTTCTCTTTGGAAACTAGCAAAGAACTTTTGACTTATTCTTGACTTATGTGGCTTATTCTCTCTAACCAATAAGTTACTTAACTTGAGAGGAGTTGGATGAAATAAAACAAGCAACAAATGAATTGTGAAGCTTTGTATTTATAGGCTTGGCTAAGTTAGGGTAGAATGGTCATTAGGACATCCCACCTCCTTAACTAACCTCCTTAACTCCACCTCCTTACTATTCATCACTTTACAACTAAATAAACTTGCTAGTTACTCCTTTTACTTGGTCATCACAACACTTGGTCACCACACAAAATGTTTTCCCATCAAGTCTACCCATATTAACATGGTTTTGCCCCATGGATCATGGCCTAATCACATTGGGCTTGCTAATTAATCTAGCTAATTTCTTATTGGGCTTGCATTACAATAGTTTGGACTCATGACTTATCAAACACTTGGGCTTGAGTATCACTTTCCATTGGACTTCTACCATTATGCTAATAATCCTACAAGTCCATTGCATTTAATTAAACAACTTAACATAAATACCCCACGTATAATTCTAGTATGCTAACTCGTATATTTATTTGTAATATACATTATTCCATTCTTCATACCTAATAGTATAATACGTCGTATTATACTTGCGTTCATTACTTCGTACAATGCATACGCATCATACAATTACTACTTTCTTTCCTTAACGCTTAATAAACCTAACATTCCGAAATTAGGTCCGCATGCGAAATATTACGTTTTCCATACTTCGATTATTATTACATAATTAATCTCACCTTGATATTATAACATTACGTATTTCTTGAAAATTCAAAAATAATTCCTGAGCGAAAATTGATGAATAGTGTTCTTCAAAAAATTTCTCGGAAAGCTTATACTTTCGTCTTAGAAATTCAAACACTTTAATTCATTCACGTAGTTAAAATACTACGTCATTCTGACGTTTCTAGGTTATAAAACGACATTCATCTTATCAACACGTAATAATAATAAATAATATTATTTTATTCATTATTAAAAGTATTTACAAAGGTTCAATTTTTCGGGGCGTTACAGAAAATGCCCGAAATCCACATATAGACGATTTTATTACCTCCATTCTGACTAAATAGTTATAAAACACCTCAGCATTAATTCCTTCATTTATATCCACATAAAAATAAATATTTCCTTATCATAGAAATCAATAATTAATTATTCATAAATAATATTACAGAATCACAATATTGACAACCAGGTCCTTCCCTGGAAAGAGGGAGATTTTCGATAAGGATTTCTCCTTACTGGCGCGCAATTAGATGACCAAATCCTTTTCTTAGACAAAACTTTCTTAGAAATTGCCAATAATGCTATCTAACAATATTATTCAAATAATACGAATTATTGATCTGATAATAAGAAATACTGTGAAGTGACAATTATTGAAACAACAATAATATAAAATATCAACGTAACAATTATTGAATCAATAAAATAAAATATTGAACATTAATTACTGTAAAAATTATTGAGTAGTGCCTTCTTACGTAAGAATTAATAATCCAAAAATATTGTGCAATACCGTGTGCTACTGTGCAACCACACATATTATTATATTTTAATCACCAGGTATTCCAACAGTGTTAACGGTAACAACTACGTCATTATTTATAAAAACTCGAACTTATCATTTTCTTCATCTGACCATTTTTCGTTATGGGGCCCATAAATGGCTGCGTCGTCGTACGAATATTCCCCGACAACAAGAATAGTTCACGACCAAACAAATATTCCCTGATAACAATGAACATTTTATAACCACTTGCTTATTTTGCAATATTTGCATATTTCACCCATAACCAAAGTATTATATCAAATTAACAGCTTATTATTCAAAATAATATTTAGAGGAAATTCAATTTTATTTATAAAAAGTTGGGGTCTTACAACCTCCCCTCCTTATGAAATTTTTTCCTCGAAATTAACATACGTACTTGGTGTTTCAAAAAGGTGAGGGTATCTCGCTTTCATTTCTGGTTCCAACTCCCAAGTCATTTCCTCGATAGCATGGTTCCTCCATAAAAATTTGACTTGGGGTATAACCTTTGTGCGTAGGACATGCTCCTTCCTATCTAAGGTCTTGACAGGTACCTCCTCGTACGTTAAATCTTAGGCTATCTCATCTGGTTCTAACTCAATAATATGGTTTGGGTCTTTCACATATTTACAAAGCATAGATATATGAAAACATTATGAACACGAGACATGCTTGGAGGTAATCCGAGTCTATAGGTCACATTTCCTACTCGTTCAAGAATCTCAAATGGACCAACAAATCATGGATTGAGTTTTCCTCTCTTCCCAAATCTTGTAACTCCCTTCCATGGAGCAATACATAACAATACATGATCCCACATATTAAATTCCATGTCCTTTCAATGAAGATCCGCATAACTCTTTTGTCGATCATATGCCATTTGTATACATTATCGAATCATTTGGATCTTTTCTATAGTCATGCGTACCAATTCTGGTCCCAACAACGTTACTTCACCCACCTCATCCCAGCATACTGGAGAACGATACTTTCGTCCATATAATGCCTCGAATGTACTCATGCCTATACTTTCTTGATAACTGTTATTGTAGGAGAATTCCATCAATGACAAGTACTTATCCCAACTTCCTTCGAAATCTAGGACACAGAGTCTTATTAGATCTTCTAGAGTTTGAAAAGTCCTTTTTGATTGCCCGTCTGTTTAAGGATGTTATGCTGAACTGAATTATAAATTCGTGCCCATAGCTTTCTGCAAACTAACCCAAAATTGTGAAGTGAATCTTGGGTCACAATCCGAAACTATGGATATTAGCATGCCATGCAATCTCACAATCTCATTTACGTACATATAAGCAAGACATTCAAGGGAATAAGTCTCCCGTATCGTCAAGAAATGAGCAGACTTAGTTAATCTATCAACAATAACCCAAATCACATCGATAACTTGAAAAACCTTGGGAAGACCCGTAATGAAATCCATGGTAATGTGTTCCCACTTCCATTTGGGAATCTCAAGAGGTTGCGATGGACCTTTTTGAACTTGATGCTCTGCCTTTACACGTTGACAAGTTAAACACCTCGAGATAAACTCCGCGATCTCTCTCGTCATATTGCTCCACCAAAATGTATGTCAAAGATCGTGATACATTTTGGTACTCCCAAGATGGATTGCAAACTGTAATAACCCAATATTTTCAATAAGAAATTTTGAGAATAATTATATATATATATATATATATATATATAGGTGGGAATATGTGCAAAGTAAGGTATATGTATATATCTGATAAATAAAATTATTTATTAGATGTAACTAAGTTCTTTTTAGAATTGTTGATCATAGTAGATTATATTTTTTTTAATAAATTAATCTTGTAATAAGATATTTATTATTTATTTTCCATGAAAATATGATTATTGTATATATGATATGGATTTTATGATATGTATTTATTATATTAATTAAGTTAATTATTTTAACTTAATTAATAATGGTATCTATGAAGGTTATGTGGGATATGAATTCAAAACCCTAAGTCCGGATTTTGAATAAGGAATGAGAATAATAATATAATATTATTTATACTTCAAAGAATATAAATAAGTCTTATATGTGTGTAATGTTAATGTGTGGAGCAGTTATAGTAAAATAGTACAAAATCCTAGCATTCTTGTTAAACTATAGTACAGAGTCAAATATGACTATAATGTTTGTTAAGTTATGTGTTATGTAATTAATGATTATTGTTATGATTAATGTTAATTAGGTAAACCCTAATTAGTATTTAGAAACCCTAATTACTAGATTAGGACCCTAATTGCTAGGTTATAAACCTTAGTTATTAATTTAGCAAGCTTAATAGTAATTAGTAGATTATAGAGCCTAATTTGCAAGTCTAAAGTGATTAGGGAACTTAATTTAATTAAGGAACCCTAATTCACCATTTTAGAAACTAAGATTTCTATTTTTTCCTTAATACACAATTTTAGATTTAGAGCTTATAAAACCCTAGGGTTAAATCCTAAGGGTCAAACCCTAAGGGTTAAAACCTAATGGGTGTGAGAAGTTAGCAAGTTGCCATGCACTTTATACGTCAAATGTCCAAACTACCCTTTTTATTATTTTAATAAGGTGGAGTGTAGATCTAGACCTAGTAAGGAGTTGGTAACCAACCCTAGGCTAGCCATGTGGTCTAGAAAGCTACTTTAATCAACCAACAACTGATCACATTCTCAGCCATTACATTTTATCATTTTATATAAGATCAAGGAGAGAGAAGTTGCATAAACAAGCCTCATTTGATCACAACACTTAACGAAGACTCTCTCAACTTCAAACACCCGAAAATTCTTGCTAGACCAGTTCCTAATCAAGTCCCAAGTTCACCCATAACAGATCAAGAAGTTAGATTCAAGATTTTGTTCATAAGAGGTATAAACCTAACCCTAGAAATTTGATCTTTAAAGTCATGTTAGATGTTATGTTTAGATGTTTAAACATGTTGTTTGTAGTGTCTGTTAATGATCTGGGTTGTTATAACTCAGATCCATAACACTTAGATGCTCGAAATTGATGATTTTAGTAATCTGAAAAAGTTTAAAACTGTGGTCTGACAATGAATGTCAGAGCCTCTAGATCTTTCTGTGTTAGTTGTTTTGTGTGTTTTGTGTTATAGATCTGTTGTATGCTATGTTGTCTATGCTCTTGAACTTGAATCAAGCCCATATCAGGTATAGATTAAAAGTTATTAAAGGTCAAAGTGCGTTGACCGAGCACGAAAACAGTTTCTAAAAACCCATATTTTTCCAGGTAGCTCTGACAACATCTTTAAGGCCTCCGATCTTGCTACTGACAAGTGATTTGGCCATGTTTGTGTAATGGACTTGTAGTCTGGTATAAGGACTACACTATCAAGCTTTTATATCACCAAGATCGTACATAGAATAAGAGTTATGCAGGGTCAAAGTAGCCTTGACCACCAATTTTGTCAAAATCTGGAAAAAACCCAGAAACATCATATGCGATTTTTCTGACATTGTTTGACTGTCCTTGTTCTGTATTATGTGATGTTGTTGTTAGTACATGATGTTATGTAATTGTAGCCTGACATGTTCTCTACACGATCCAACCATTAGATCACACAAACAATACATATCTTTGGAAGCTACTGATGATCTAAATATAGCACCTTAAATTCTTCATCTTCATTTTTTAGGGGCTAATAACTCACTGATATGATGTTGTTTAGCCATGCTGTTTGTTTATAAGTATAATATTACACTAATACTACATGTTTATAACATCAAGCAGCCCAGAAAACCTTGGGATCACAGATCAAAATGTGGTCAAAGTTTCTAACTTGTTAATAATACATGAGTTTACGAAAGCTCAAGAACACCTATAACACACTATAGCGACAGTTTAAATAAGCTATAGAGCCCTTAGCGACAGTTTATTTATGGAAATTATTATTTTTATTTATAAATAGAGAAAAATAGTTTTTAATTATTTAAAAATACAAAATAAATTCTTAAAAATTATTTTAAAGTCTAAAAATAGGTTTTAATTATTTTGAATATATTTCATTAATATTTATTATTTTTGAAATATTAATGGTATTTAATTTATTTAATTATTATATTAAATAAATTACTTAAAAATGATTTTAATAATTGAAGAATAATTTAAAATTATATTATGTTATAAGAAAATATTTAAAGTTATTTTTAATATTTTGTGATGAATTTCATTAATTAAATAATATTAATGATATTTAAGTTATTTAATAAATGTATTAAATAAATTATGAAAAATAGAATTAATGATTTAAAAATTATATAAATATGATTTAAAGGTTATAAAAATATTTTAAGTTATAAAATATAACTTTTGATATTTTGTCATGAAAATATTAATTATTTAATATTAATGATATTAGATTTATTTAATACTAATATTAAATAAATAGTTTTAAAATGGTTTTATTAATTTAAAATCATTTAAAAAGGATATAAATGAATTAAAAATATTTTTAAGTTATACTTATTGACTTTTAATATTTTGAGGAATAGTACATTACTATTTTTAAGATTAATGGTAATTATTTAAAGATGATTTTAATTGTTTTAAAAATCATTTAAGTATAATATAAATGTTTTAAAAATTTTTTGTTTGTTATAAATGACTTTAATATTTTGGCGATGGTTTCATTAATAGTTTAATATAATTTAAATATTAATGATAATTGGATTATTTGATATTTAAATCATTTTATAATGATTCCTGTTTGAAAATTTATGATAATTGTTTTAAAATTTTTATAGGTCATATGTAAATAATAGGATCGATACTTAGGTTGTCCAAAATAATATTAAGGGTATTGAATAGAGTTTTAAACTTCGGTAAAATTACCGATATAAATAGTCGATTACACACCAAAATGCTATCGAATTTGATTTAAACCTATATAGTTTGACTGTATAAGTGTTTGTTTGTGTCTTAATGACTGATATAACTATGTGACAATGTGATTAGGTTATGTATTATCTGTAAATAACAGTATGATGTGTTATGATATGTTATTCTAATCAATAGAACAATCTTATAAATGATAGGTTGTTGAATTAAGGATAGAACTAAGTTGTGTAAGCAGCAGATCAGACAAGTATCTTACCTTTGCATTTTATTTATGCAATGGACATGAGTAAGAAGTTTCAAAATAATATTATTATTATGCTAGATTAATAACCCTTTTTGTGATATATTCTATATTCGATCATTGTTTATCAACATGTTAGTATATGATAATTCAGATATATATTCTGCTCGTTAATTACTAAACATGGTTATACAAGTGCCCCCACTTGGATAGTCATTGTATTTAATCATATGTTGATATATATATATATATATATATATATATATATATATATTGATACTAGTATGTATGCATGAAGTAAAAGTCATCTAAGCTATTCGACCAGCTAGACACAGATTTAGAAATATCGTTGAATATGATAAAACCTTTTTGTATCCAATCAAATTATTTTGGTTCGAATTCCAGAGTAAGTATGAACATCCCGAACATGGGAAAATTTTTATACGCCCAAGGCGGACAGAGTGAACGATGATATCGTTCTTGCATGTAGTATTGATCAATACATTGCATAACGAAATTGAAACACCCCCGCGTAAGTAAGTTATGACGGTTTACAGATGAAGTTCAGTTAAACCTTTTCAAAAATTGAGAATAATGTTCATAATATGTTACCTTAACCCTATTTATAGTCATTACGTAGTTTCAAAAGTTTGATAAAGAGATGTTATGTTATTATCATCGGTTCAGATTACTTCCCAACTTTTAATTTGTTGTAGAAGGGTAGTACAAAGAAAAAATTTAATTCTTTCAGCTAATATTTATAATTGTTATTACTTGCTGGGCACTCAAATGCTCATTCTTGCTTAAATTAAATATTTTCAGTTAAGTATGATCAACCATAGGGCTCTGCCTGGAACAAAGGGAAAGGAAAGCTTTCTGAATAAGTTTGTGTTACTTTATGTAATAGCTAGACTTAAATAAGATGATGATATTTATTATCTATTATGTAATGAAATTTTTTAAGGTCGCGTACTTGGGATTTAGAAAACTCTGATATATAAATTAAGTTTGATATTTATGACATTATTATTATTATTCCGCTCAAAGAAATGGTATTGTGAAGCACTGAATTCGGGTTTCAAGTACCTGAATTTGGGGGCGTCACAGGTTGGTATCTGAGCTTTAGGGTTAGAAACCATAGGTGGGAGTAGACCTTAGGCTATAACCTTAGAGCAGAGGAAAATGTTGAAAGTATAAATAACTCATATAGAGTTTAAAAGAAGATGAATTGAATAAATTCATCGTCAAACAAAAATAAAAGATAACTTATATAAAACTTGTACTTGCTGTGTGTATACACTATATGCTAATCCGGTTAATTTATGTGTAGATGTCAGGAGGAAAAGGATTAGGATACCCTAAGATTGTGAAGAAGGAGCCAATATCAAAGTCTATAGCTGAAATAGAGGCTCACATTGAAGGTAACCTTAATGAGGTGATCATTTTAGAAAATATAGTACCAGACCCAGAAATAATGGAACTAACAGATAATGATTTGGACACCGAAGTTGGAGCTGAATAAGCATCAACCGAAGTACAAAATCTGAGGAACAAGGTTTCTTCTCTAGAAAAGCTGTGGGAAATAGAAAAGCTGTTGAATAGTCAGTTGCGAAAAGCCTTACTAAAAATAATGGAAGAACGAGATAAACTTAAGATCTAAAATGATCAAATGGGAGCCACAAGCAACACATCGTGTGTAGCTCCGAGCAAGAAAGGGAAGAGAAAGATAGAAAACCACGACTTAGGAAAATTCGATAAGAAGAAATGGAAAAAGATATGTTATCTCTGCGGTTATGAAGGACACACCACTCTGTATTTTCCCGACTATAAACCAGGTGCATGTTTTATCTGTGGTCATAGAAGGTCATCAGTCGAAAGGTTGTCCAAGAAAAAGGCGTAGAAAATAGGTAATATAGGTTCTGTTGTGTAGGTATGATGAATATAATATATATGATTAAGTATGTTTGGTAATGTACGTGTGTATTATAATAATCCCAACTTTGGTGTAAGTTGTGGTAATGATTCCCGACTTTTGTGGTCATAAAGGGATATCGACGCGTTAAAGCGATTATGTGTTATGCTATGTAAAGTATTTTGAAGTTGCTAAATGAATATGAATCTATGTTTGATTAATGGAATAAGTTTAAAATATTAAACTTATACGATGAGGTTTAGAATATAAGTTAATAAAATATAGATTTTGTTTTGTTTACCAGAACATGCCGCCAAGACGTCAAACTCAAAACCAAAGGGCAGAAGAATCTGTCAACAATGTCGGAGGACAACAACCAGACCTGATGCAGAATTTCTCGAACATGGTAGCTCAAGCTATGCAGAATGGAATGCCGGCCGTGGGAAATTAGCCAGAGAATCAATTTACAAACAACAAGGATTTTAAGGTCGTAGGACCTCCCGAATTTAGAGGTACCATTGACCCGATAGAAGCCCAAACTTGGGTTAAGGAAATAGAAAAAGCATTTGTAGTCGCTAGGGTAGATGAGGGGCAAAAGACATCTTTTGCCACCTATATGATGAAAGGGGAGGCAAATTTCTGGTGGGAGGCAAATCAAGCTAGGGCAGGAGAAGGAGTGATAGCATGGACTAGGTTTAAGACGCTATTCTTCAAGAATTATTTCTCGGCTAGTGTGCAGGCTAGGATGGAGGTGAAGTTTTTAGAATTGAAGTAGGAGAACTTGAGAGTTGCGGAGTATACCGCAAAGTTCAATGAATTAGCTAGGTTTGCTCCACACCAAGTGGATACGGAGGCTAGAAAGGTAAGGAGGTTTGAGCTGGGCCTAAAACTCTGGCTCTACAATAAGGTGGCGGTATTGCAGATCAATACGTTTTCTGTACTCTTAGATAAGGCTATCATAGCTGAAGGGGGAAGTGAGGCAATGAGCCTCTACAATAAGGAGAGAAAGAATAAGAGTGAGGGAGTTCGGAAGGTAGAAGTAGGTAGTGAAAGTAGGGGTGAGGAAAGAAAGTGGAACAATGTTGGGAGTGTCCAAGTCAAGCAGGAAGGTGTGAAAAAGCAGGCTTTGCAGTGTAAGAATTGTGGGAAGAATCATTCAGGTGAGTGTCTTATGGTTAAGTTTGTATGCTACAAGTGTGGGCAGAAGGGACATATCTCTCCTAACTGCCCCAATCCTAGGACGAACAATTGGTGTTTTCTATGTGGGTCAACAGAGCATAAGGTGAAGGACTGTCCAAAAAGGAGAATGGATATAGGGAGCGTGAATGCGGGAAAAGGCAGTGGAACACTGGAAATAACAGGACCAACTTCGACAAAATCAACCTCGAGAGTCTTCAACGTGACGGTTCAGGATACCGTAGCAGCCGGGGATGGAACTTCAGTTATTATTCCTATGAATTGTATTTTTGTATATATGATTTCTTTTCTTAGATATAAGTAAATTACGTTATAAAGAAATTTTGAAGGAGAAATTTGAGTTCTGTTAGAAATCAAATTTTCGTAGAATTAGATAGACAAGCTTTATGTCGAATGGTTAAAGATCAGTTCGATCGAATCTGATCGAGATCTACTTAAAATAACTGTGTATGCTATTTGTCCTAGTGTCTATAGGTTTTAAAGCGGTGATTCCGGGGACGTAATCCTTATAAGGGAGGGTGGATGTAATAACCCAATATTTTCAATAAGAAATTTTGAGAATAATTTTTTTTATATATATATAAATGGGAATATGTGCAAAGTAAGGTATATGTATATATCTGATAAATAAAATTATTTATTAGATGTAACTAAGTTCTTTTTAGATTTGTTGATCCTAGTAGATTATATTTTTTTTTAATAAATTAATCTTGTAATAAGATATTTATTATTTATTTTCCATGAAAATATGATTATTATATATATGATATGGATTTTATGATATGTATTTATTATATTAATTAAGTTAATTATTTTAACTTAATTAATAATGGTATCTATGAAGGTTATATGGAGATATGAATTCAAAACCCTAAGTCCGGATTTTGAATAAAGAATGAGAATAATAATATAATATTATTTATATTTCGATAATATAAACATGTCTTATATGTGTGTAATGTTAATGTGTGGAACAGTTATAGTAAAACCGTACAAAATCCTAGCATTACTGATAAACTATAGTACAGAGTCAAATATGATTGTAATGTTAATTAAGTTATGTGTTATGTAATTAATGATTATTGTTATGATTAATGTTAATTAGGTAAACCCTAATTAGTATTTAGAAACCCTAATTACTAGATTAGGACCCTAATTGCTAGGTTATAAACCTTAGTTATTAATTTAGCAAACTTAATAGTAATTAGTAGATTATAGAGCCTAATTTGCAAGTCTAAAGTGGTTAGGGAACTTAATTTAATTAAGGAACCCTAATTCACCATTTTAGAAACTAAGATTTCTATTTTTCCCTTAATACACAATTTTAGATTTAGAGCTTATGAAAAGGGTCAAACCCTAAGGGTTAAAACCTAATGGGTGTGAGAGTTACCAAGTTGCCATGCACTTTATAAGTCAAATGTCCAAACTACCCTTTTTATTATTTTAATAAGGTGGAGTGTAGATCTAACCCTAGTAAGGAGTTGGTAACCAACCCTAGGCTAGCCATGTGGTCTAGAAAGCTACTTTAATCAACCAACAACTAATCACATTCTCAGCCATTGCATTTTATCATTTTATATAAGATCAAGGAGAGAGAAGTTGCATAAACAAGCCTCATTTGATCACAACACTTAACGAAGACTCTCTCAACTTCAAACACCCAAAAATTCTTGCTAGACCAGTCCCTAATCAAGTCCCAAGTTCACCCATAACAGATCAAGAAGTCAGATTCAAGATTTTGTTCATAAGAGGTATAAACTTAACCCTAGAAATTTGATCTTTAAAGTCATGTTAGATGTTATGTTTAGATGTTTAAATATGTTGTTTGTAGTGTCTTTTAATGATCTGAGTTATTATAACTCAGATCCATAACACTTAGAAGCTCGAAATTGATGATTTTAGTAATCTGGAAAAAGTTTAAAACTGTGGTCTGACAATGAATGTCAGAGCCTCTAGATCTTTCTGTGTTATTTGTTTTGTGTGTTTTATGTTATAGATCTATTGTATGCTATGTTGTCTATGCTTTGGAACTTGAATCAAGCACATATCATGTATAGATTAAAAGTTATTAAAGGTCAAAGTGCGTTGACCGAGCACGAAAATAGTTTCTGGAAAACCTAGATTTTTCCAGGTAGCTTTGAAAACATCTTTAAGGCCTCCGATCTTGCTACTGACAAGTGATTTAGCCATGTTTGTGTAATGGACTTGTCGTCTAGTATAAGGACTACACTATCAAGCTTTTATATCACCAAGATCGTACATAGAATAAGAGTTATGCAGGGTCAAAGTAGCCTTGACCACCAATTTTGTCAAAATCTGGAAAAAACCTAAAAACATCATATGCGATTTTTCTGACATAGTTTGACTGTCCTTATTCTGTCATATGTGATGTTGTTGTTAGTACATGATGTTATGTAATTGTAGCCTAACATGTTCTCAGCACGATCCAACCATTAGATCACACAAACAATACATATACTGGAAGCTACAATGATCTAAATATAGCACCTTAAATGCATTCTTCATTTTCGGAAAATCCAGAATCGAAGAAACGGTGTTATCGATTTTTTGGGGCTAATAACTCACTGATATGATGTTTTTTAGCCATGATGTTTGTTTGTAAGTGTAGTATTACACTAATACTACATGTTTATAACATCAAGCAGACCAGAAAACCTTGCGATCACAGATCAAAATGTGGTCAAAGTTGCTAACTTGTTAACTGACATGAGTTTCTGAAAAGCTCAAGAACATGCTCAAAAATATTTTGAGTTGTTATAAATGACTTTAATATTTTGGCGATGGTTTCATTAATAGTTTAATATAATTTAAATATTAATGATAATTAGATTATTTGATATTTAAATCATTTTATAATGATTCCGGTGTTTGAAAATTTATGATAATTGTTTTAAAATTTTTATAAGTCATATGTAAATAATATGACTGATACTTAGGTTGTCCAAAATAATATTAAGGGTATTGAATAGAGTTTTAAACTCGGTAAGTACCCGATAGAGCCGTCGGTACACCAAAATGCTATCGAATTTAATTTAAACTTATATAGTTTAACTGTATAAGTGTTTGTTTGTGTCTTAATGACTGATATAACTATGTGACAATGTGATTAGGTTATGTATTATCTGTAAATAACATTATGATGTGTTATGATATGTTATTCTAATCAATAGAACAATCTTATAAATGATAGGTTGTTGAATTAAGGATAGAACTAAGTTGTGTAAGCAGCAGATCAGGCAAGTATCCTACCTTTGCATTTTCTTTATGCAATGGACATGAGTAAGAAGTTTCAGAATAATATTATTATTATGCTAGATTAATAACCCTTTTTTGTGATATATTCTATATCCGATCATTGTTTATCAACATGTTAGTATATGATAATTCAGATATATATTACGCTTTCATTAATTGCTAAATATGGTTATCTGAGTGTCCCCACTTGGATAGTCATTATTTAATCATATGTTGATATATATATATATATATATATATATATATATATATATATATATATATATATATATATATATATATATATATATATATACCGAAGATGTATGCATATAAAGTAAGAGTAAATCGCCTAAGCTATTCGACCATTAGACACACAGATTTAAAAATATCGTTGAATATGATAAAACCTTTTTGTATCCAATCAAATTGTTTTGGTTCGGATTCCAGACTAAGTATGAAAATCCCGATCATGGGAAAATTTTTATGCCCCCAAGGCGGACAGAGTGAATGATGATATCATTCTTGCATGTAGTATTGATCAATACATGGCATAACGGGCTGATCACCCCCCGTGCCCGTAAGTTATGACAGTTTACAAATGAAGTTCTGTTAAAACTTTTCAAAAATTGAGAATAATGTTCATAGTATGTCACCTTAACCCTATTTATAGTCATTACGTAGTTTTAAAAGTTTGATAAAGAGATGTTATGTTATTATCATCGGTTTAGATTACTTCACAACTTTTGATTTGTTGTAGAAGGGTAGTACAAAGAAAATATTTAATTCTTTCAGCTAATATTTATAATTGTTATTACTTGCTGGGCACTCAAATGCTTATTCTTGCTTAAATTAAATATTTTCAGTTAAGTATGATCAAACAGAGGGCTCTGCCTGGAACAAAGGGAAAGGAAAGCTTTTTGAATAAGTTTGTGTTACCTTATGTAATAGCTAGACTTAAATAAGATGATGATATTTATTATCTATTATGTAATAAAATGTTTTAAGGTCGCGTACCTGGGATTTAGAAAACTTTGATATGTAAATTAAGTTTGATATTTATGACATTATAATTATTATTTCGCTCAAAGAAATGGTATCGTGAAGCACTGAACTCGAGTTTCAAGTACCTGAATTTGGGGGCGTCACACAAACAGTGTGCCTCCATCATGATTCTATGCTTCAAGTCAGAATCGTTAGGAATGCAAAGTCTTGAGTTAATTCAAAGTATTCTTTCTTCATCGATTCTTGCTTTTGCAATAACACCTTCTTTTAATTTCTTCTTCATACGCATCAGCTCTAGGTCTGTGGCTTGAGCAACTTTAACTTTATCAACTAAATTCAGTTCTACTCGTCTGTTTGATATCATCACGTGGGTACTTGGAGCCTTTAACTCTATCTCAATGCTTTGTAAGTCGTATAAAATGGGTCTTTGTGTTAACAACATCGCACTCGTACCCACATACGATCTTCTACTCAATGCGTCAGCTACCACGTTTGTTTTTCCAGGATGATATTGAATGGTATTTTCATAATCTTTCAACAGCTCGAGCCAACGTCGTTGCCGCATGTTGAGTTCCTTTTGGGTGAAAAAATATTTGAGGCTTTTATGATCTGTATAGATCTCCACTTTCTCCCCATACAGGTAGTGTCTCTAGATTTTCAATGCAAAAATGACTGCTGCCAACTCCATATTCTTTAACTTATCGTGAGGCATAGGCTATGACTTTCCCATGTTGCATGAGAACACATCCTAACCATTTGCCTGAAGCATCACTGTAGATAAAAAATCCATCCGAACTAGATAGTATTTTTAGAACAGGTGCCGAAATGAGTCTCCTCTTGAGCTCTTGGAAACTCTTTTCGCATTCCTCGCTCCATAAGAATTTTGTATCTTTCCAACTCAGCTGAGTTAACAGAGTAGCGATTCGAGGAAATCCTTCCATGAATCTGAGATAATAACCAACTAAGCCAAGAAAGCTACGTACTTCGGTTACCGACTTCGGTTGCTCCCAACTTTGTATTGCTTTAATCTTCGCTGAGTCAAGAGATACTCCATGTTTTGACACCACGTGCCCAAGGAATGCTACTTCCTTAAGCCAGAACTTGCATTTCTTCAGCTTAGCATATAGCTTATTTTCACGAAGCCTTTGAAGTACCAGCTTCAAATGGTGCTCATAATCTTCACGGCTTTTGGAATAGATGAGGATGCCATCAATAAAGACAAAAATGAACCGATCCAAATATTCCTTGAACACACGGTTCATCATATCCATGAAAGCAGTAGGAGCATTAGTCAATCCAAAAGACATGACTAAGAATTCATAATGCCCGTACGGAGTTCTAAAGGCAGTTTTCAGAATTTCCTCAGTTTTAATCTTTAGCTGATGATATCCAGAACGAAGATTGATCTTTGAAAAGAATTGTGCACCTTGCAACTGGTCGAACAAGTCATCAATATGAGGTAGCGGATACCTATTCTTAATGGTGACATGGTTCAATTCTCGGTAGTCAATACAAAGTCGCATACTCCCGTCTTTCTTCTTTATGAATAAAATAAGAGCACCCTAAGGAGATGTACTAGGATGAATGAAATCGATGTCCAAAAACTCCTGTAGTTGGACCTTTAACTCCTGAAGTTTAATATGAGCCATTCGATATGGGGTTTTAGAAATGGGTTTTGTACCAGGTTCAAGGTTAATAAAGAATTTAACTTCACGTTCTGAGTGTAGACCGATAAGTTCTTCAGGAAATACGTCAAGAAATTCACTAACAACAGAAGTATTATTCAAATCTGACGTGTTTTTGTTCAAGTCCATGACATGGGCAAAAAAAGCTTGACATCCATTTTTTAATAAACGAATGGCTTTATGGCTTGATATGACAATGATTAACTTTAATGGTTTGGTTGCTTGAATTCGCACAACAGGTTGGTTAGGAATATGAAAACTAACAACCTTACGAAAACAATCAATTTTAGAATGATGAGTGGTTAAACAATCAATCCCTAAAATCACATCAAATGCATGTATCTTTAAAGAGATAAGATCAACAGGTAATGTGATTGTGCCAACCTGGATCAAGCAAGATTTATAAATAGTGAATGTAATGAAAGTTTCTCCTAACGGAGTCTCAACAGATAAGTTAAAGTCTAATTTCTCCGGAGTCAAGTTCAAAGTTGAGCAAACGCAGGAGAGATAAAAGAATGGGTAAAACCGGTATCTAGTAAGGTATAAAATTCGCAAGAGTTTATGATTAGCTTACCCATGATCACCTCGTTCGGGTTCTTCGTGTTTTAGCCAGTCACGACAAATACTCTTCCAGGAACCGCTGACTTTGACTTGTCCGGGACAGCTGTTAGAGTCACCATCCATGCTGGACATGATTTTTCTACCGAAAAAATCGGGCTATATGACCATCTTTTCCATAACTGAAACACACCTTAGAAGGCTGTGAACAGTTTGGACTTATGTGTCCCTCCTCTCCTCATCTGTAGCATCTAACTGGCGGTCGTTCTCCTCCTCTAAAATTTGGTGCTGGTGCCGATGTCTTCCCGTCATTATTGTTGTACTTTCTCTTTTTGAAGTCACCCCCTTACTCTCTTCTTCTACTATCATAGCCCCTATTACCACCAGAATGGTTACCGCTTTTGTCCATATATTTCCTCCTCATTTGGTTATCATTGCTCAGATATTTCTTTGCCATCAGTATGACCACAGTTGTGGTCCCTCGGTTGAACATACTCATTATCTCGCTCTAATAATTGAGCCCTGTTAACAATATCTGAATATAAAGAAAATTTATGAGAGATAAGGTATTGACAAATTTCGGGTTTTAGACCTCTTAGAAACATCTGCGTCATATGTTCTTCATTCTCTACCAAATGAGGTGCAAACCTGGATAACTCCGCGAACTTTACCTTGTACTGGGACACCGTTATGTTGTTTTGTTCTAGTATAATAAACTCTACCTCAATCATATGACGAAAAATTTTAAGTAAGTAATTGTCATTGAACAGTTTCTAAAATATTTCCCAAGACATATTGAGTGCGGCTGGCTGGGTACGCTTTACAATTTCCCACCAGTAATCTGCCTCACCATGGAGCATAAAGGTGGAGAATGGAACCTTTTTGTTCCTTCGTGCATCCCAAGACATCAAATATCTTGATAATTTGCTTAACCCACGTTTCCGCCTTAATCGGATTTGGCTTTCCCCAAAACTCTGGTGGTCCCAACTCTTTGAACTGCTTGGTTGTGATAAACCGTGCATTGCTATCATTTCCACCCGTATTTTGTATATGAGTCTCACTCGTCTGATTTTGTATGAACTTCAAAACACTTCTAAACATCCCATCATTCATCGTTTGTTTGGTAGTGTTGTTTAAAGGAGGAATATTTCCTTCCTGTTGCACGTTCCCTTGGTTGGTGATTAAGGGTGTCTCCACGGTCTCATTCACTCCATTGTTAACATTTTCAGCTTGTCATTCTCAAATACTGCCACAAAACAAGGGTTAATTAAAGAAAATGACAAACTACATAATACCCCTATATTCTGACCGATCAATAAATAAGCTTAGGTAGGACACACTAGCGAAGGATTTACTCGTCTCTCCCCTCCTAGTTCTATTCCCCGATCTCTGCCAGAGACCATATCCCTAAGCTCTGATACCAACTGTGATGCCCCTAAAATAAGTATACATCACCCATTCTGAGTCGCCAAATACATGGTACAGAAACAACTACAACTTCATTAATACAATTGCCATGCAAAATACGAGAATACATAAACTGTGAGTTTAAATAGAAATATTGTCTTCTAGACAATATCCACACTCAAATAAGTCCTTATTACAATTATTGATACACTATTTTACAAAATAGTGAGGCCTACTATAACAACTGCCTTGGAACATCACTCCACACCCCGACTACTTCCCGCTATATTCTCGCTTCCTGAGAAGAAAAATGGAACAAAAAAGAAAAGGGTGAGCTCAACTAGCCCAGTAAAGAATATTATGACTAAGATAATGAACAACAAATTATCATTAACCTTCAACAAATCAAATAAAATATAATGGACAAAAAGTTTTAGATCAATATTCGCAGCGAAAATAATAATTCATTAGAAGAGTTTAGTAGAGAATAAAATCTATTGTCTTCTATAATGTAAAAGTCCACCATCAATATTCTGTCCCTGTTACATCAATCAATATACATCTTGAATCAAATATTCATCTTTGCACTACGGGCCAAAGATATTCATTTGTATCATCAGTCGGTCATGTTCATCTCAACACCTGTTCATCTTTGCACTACGGGTAAAAGATATTCAGCAGGTAATCATTCATCTTTGTACTACAGGCCAGAGATATTCATCAAGTATCAATAAGGACTTAGGATGATGAAAAATATTTTAAAGAACGAATCCAGTGAGATAAAAGGACAAAGATTAGGGATTCTTACTTTAGATAATCCAAGTTCAAAAATACTCCTTAATAAACCATAGTGGAGTAAAATTCAAGAATGAAGATCAAAACATGGAAACAATCAAAGATAGTAACCATAATAGACATCTGGAACAAAGAACAGAAAATTTCATTTTTTGGTAAATAGTGCCGTATTTATGAATAGTGTCGTATACGTGAATAATATCGTATACGTAAATAGTAACCCCGACACGAAAAGGTAGAAATTCCACAAAAAAAATCATACTTCGTGAACAGTACTCGTGTATAGTTTTGTATTCGTGAATAGTTTTGTATTCGTGAATAGTGTCGTATACGTGAATAGTAACCTTGACATGAAAAGGTAAAGATTTCATAATAAAATTCATACCAATATTTCGGTATAATGATATTTAAAGAAATAACATCATTTACGAAGAAAATAACATCCCATACCTCAAAAAAATATTACTTCTGACTGGAATATCGGATGTAATGCTGAAGGAAACTTGCACTGAATAGCAGCTCTCAAAGTATCTAAATACTCACAAAGATACGCTCGATAATATAGAGAGAGAAAACTTATGATTCTGGTGTGATTTTTAATTCTAACTAAGCACCCTATTTATAGGAAAATGTTAGAACGCTAAAGCATACTAAATTTAATAAAATAATAATTTTAAAAAATTTCTACGCATGCCACAATTGATTAGATTTGAGCACACCGCAGTTGGGCCCACCAAAAATCAAAATTTCTACACCAACCAAAAATGAGGCTCACCAATGTTTTTAATAAAAACATTTATTTACGAAACTTTAATAATACATAATAAATAGCTCTTTTATATGAAAAATTCGAATATTATGTCTATTCCATAGGAAATTTAATTCTCTACAACTTTGTAGAAGAATATTTTTCCAAATTCCAAACAGAAAATGCCTAAAATCTACATACGGACAATTTTTAATACCTCCATTTTGAGAAAATACTGATAAAACACCTCCGCATTAATTCTTTCATTTATATCCACATAAAAATAAATATTTTCTTATCATATAAATTAATAATTAATTATTCATAAATAATATTACAGAATCACAATACTGACAACCAGATCGTTTCCAAGAAAGAGGGGCTTTCCGATAAGGATTTCTCCTTACTGGCGAGTAATTAGATGACCAAACCCCTTTCCTTAGACATAACTTCCTTAGACATTGCCAATAATGCTATCTAACAATATTATTCAAATAATTTGAATTATTGATCTGATAATAAAAAATACTGTGTAGTGACAATTATTGAAACAATAATACTATAAAATATCAATGTAGCAATTATTGAATCAATAAAATAAAATATTGAACAGTAATTACTGTAACAATTATTGAGTAGTGCCTTTTTACGTAAAAATCAATAATCCAAAAATAATGTGCAATATTGTGTGCTACTGTGTAACCATGTATATTACTGTATTTTAATCACCAGGTATTTCAACAGTGTTAACAATAACAACTATGTCGTTATTTATAAAAACTCAAACTTGTCATTTTCTTCATCCGATCGTTTTCTGTTATGGGGCCCACAAATGGTTGCACCATCGTACGAATATTCCCCGACCAAACGAATATTCCCCGACAACAATGAATATTTTAAACCCACTTGCTTATTTTGCAATATTTGCACATTTCACCCATAACCAAAGCATTGTATCAAATTAACACCTTATTATTCAAAATATTAATTAGAGGAAATTCAATTTTATTTATAAAAAGTTGGGGTCTTACATATGTAATTGATTCAAGTTATGAAATCAATAAAAGATTTTTAAAGGAGATTAAAAAAGTTTAAATTATTCCGCATATTTTTATAACATCGAATATGATGTAAGACAGGAATGGTAAATGACCAAAATTTGAAACTTATAAAAGTTTGGGGTCATTATATAGATCTTGGAAATGGAGAGATTTTATATTCTAAATTGTTATAAACTAAGTTATATTCATTAAGTTATGAATAAAAGATATAAATAGTTTGGTGATAGTCGTATCGTTGCGGACCGGATCCGAGGTTTGGAGGAACCTTGATTTCGGGGAAATATTATTTACTGGGCTAGTTGAGCTCACCCTTTTCTTTCATTGTTCTCTTCCGGAAATGAGAATATAGCTGGGACTAGTCGGGGAATGGAGTAACGGTCCAGATGGTTGCTTTAGTAGTCCTTACTATTCTGGGAAATAATGTGATAATAATTATAATTGGGACTTCATTTGAGTTTGGATATTGTCTACGAGATAATATTCGTGTTAAAACTCTCAGCTTATGTTACACGACAGTTGTATAATTAAGTTTGTATTTGTATTCTGTACCATGTATTTTGTAACTCAGAATGGGTGATGTATACCCATTTTGGGGGCGTCACAGTTGGTATCAAACCTTAGGGATATGATCCCTGGTTGAGATTTAAGACTAGAACTAGGAAAGGAGAGACGGGTTAATCCTTCGCTAGTATTGTGACGCCCTTAAATCCGAAAACTTTTTACCTCAGATCTAGTACATCATTTCTATAACTATTGCGGAAGATATAAACATAAATTGTTTATACATTAAACTTTTACACATCATTCCCAAGGTCTACAACCTTAACTAAATACATACCTTCAATATCTAAAAAGGTTTACAATGCTATTTTCGTCAGAAAATTTAATAAATCTAACTGCACCATAATTTAATCTTGCACTTTGTCTTTGCTTCTGTCTTTACTCGAGCTTTCATCTTAATTTGAAATTTTTTATCATGATATAGCAAGGGTGAGCAACAAGTTTGCCCAACAAGTTTAAATTTAATTGAGGATATATAATGATTGAAAGAATTGAACAAAAAGCTGGTTACATTCAATAATATAATAATTGAGAACTAGCAGGAATCAAATTTCATAACTAAACGATCAAGACATTTAGAATGAATGTCAATCATAATCAAGAATAATTCAACTAAACCAGATGGTAATGAAGTTGATCAGCCTTTCATACCTGATGAATACATGCAATATGCACAGAGTGCGAATCAATAATTCATAGACGTGATAATCAGTAAGTGATTTACCACAAACACATTTAAATAATCATAACTCAGGGTTGAGTTAGAGAGAACTTGCCTGCACCGTGGATTAATGCTTCGCAATCTAATGTAATCTCTCATGAAAGACCTATAAATTGTCAGATTGATCTTTCAATTAGCATAACATACATGTTAACTCATCATTTTATATTAAATTGTCTAACCTAGTAAATTTTGATAATATTTTCATCATGTCATAACTTATACTTATAATTTTTCCCTTTTATATGTTATCTTAGTAAATTAGATAACATTTTAGTAACCGAAATACCATTTCAGTATGTCGGATTTCATTTCAGTATCCTTAAATCACTATTTTAGCAAACCAAAATCAGACTAGCAGTCTGAATTCAATTTCAGCAACCCGAATTCACTATTCTTTTTCACAAAAATACCAAATCAACTTATTATTTTTCTATCCTTTGGCCAAAAATATATACATATTTTTCATACACAAAAAGATTTTTTCCATAATTTTCAATTTCTTTCAGTATTTTTCAAAAATCATTTTATAGTTAATTCCTTAAGAAATTAGCTATCTCACGTTTAACTCTAGAAATTCCCAACTCTTGGAGAGATCTTACACATGTTAACATGAGCTTCCAGTTTAAATTTCATGGTCATCGGAGTTATAGAACTCCGGTTATAGCCGTTTTTGTCAGAAAATCACAAAAATTGAAATGGTCATAACTTGGTCATTTGAAGTCGGAATGATCTCATTTTTGGAAAGTAGTTACTTTATAACATATATTTTCATGTCCCAAAAGGCTGGAATTTTTCTCACAAATTAAGTGGCCGAAACTGCCCTTACAAAATTCTGGGTAGTAGTTTTTTCTCCTTTAACAATTTTTGACTCATGCTAAAATCAGTCCACATGAAAATCAACAACTCCTTTTTTAGTGATTCAACTTGGAGATGTTGGAAAACTCATAGATCTAACTCTAGGACTTGAAAACACTCAAAAATTCAAAATATAATAGGAGATATGAGCATTTGAATTTCGTGTTTCATTTTTCACAAAAATTTGATTTTTAACTCTTGGTGTCTTCTAAGAAAACTTTCAAGATCTCCCATAACTCATCATATTAACTCAAAATAACTCATATACTCATGGATATAATATTATCCATTATCTAATTCACCAATTAGTCGACAAACACAAGATCAAACACAACAAAAGCTAAGAAGATTTTTATTTTCTATCTTTTAAAAAACTAACTCATATTTCTTACTTTAGATCCAATTTTTGATCCATAAAAGAGTTGGATCTAAACATAAAAAACTTTTAAACACCAAGATCTAAGGTTTTAAACCTCAAGATCATAATTTCATATTATCAAAAATCAAATCAAACCACAAAGGAAATTAGACTACATAAGTAAAAATTTTGCTATACCTTAGCTTTTCCTTCTTCTCCTTCAAAAATATGAGATGGATCTTGGGTGTATGAAGATCAAAATTCTTCTCTTCTTCTCCTCTCTTGGAGCTGCCGAACTCTTAGGCTCTCTCTCTCTCTCTCTCTTAGTCTTCTTAACAAAGTAGAAGAAATAAGATGAAAGAGAAATAAAATAAATTTTGGGTGTTAGTAAAAGATGTAGATATATTGTATATATCTAATTGTTATCTTCCAATAACTCTCATGCTTCTCTTTCTCTCACACTTAATCATATAGTTGTTGCTTGCAAGCTTGAACAAAAATGATGGCAAAATAAGCAAGTGACACCTAGCATAGTCGGTGAACCACTTTGTAAACTAAAATAAGTTATCATCATTACACCACATGCTTCCTTTTTCTCCTTCTCCCATCCGGCCAAGTGGCCTTAGATTGTCCAAAATTAGTTTCCTTTTATGCTTTATTTGATTTACTAAATGTCCAAAAAGTCCTCTCCCACTTGGGCTAAAAGTTGGGCCATCATATATAATTGATATTTTGGGCTTCCCATAAATAATCTTTTGGACTTTAAATTTAATTCTTTGGGCTTTCCAATAAAATATTTGGGCCATGGAAAAAGATTAGGTACAATACTTTTAATATTATCTTTCCCTAATTATTTAATTAGGGTTTTCATTTCCTTCAATCATAATTTAAATCATTACTCATGTACACTTAATTTCTTAACCCAATTAGACTTGCTATAATTAGGTTATAAAATTAATTAAGTGAGATGTATAAAATAAATCTCTTAATATTAGTATATAATTTATATACTAATATTCTCCCATACCATAACATTTAAGTTATTAAATTTTTAATTCATAATATATAATAAGATTACACTAGTTTCTTTTATTTATTTATATAATAAACAAATAAAAATAAACACATAATATTCATATACACTTATATACTTAATCCTTAATAATTCACCTCAAGAATTTTTAAATTCACAAAATTCCATCCCGAAAATCTCAAATCCATTCACTTATTTTCTGTCTAGGTTTATTATTTAGCTTTTAATCCATCATTTAATATTTAAATAATTTTCTAAATTCTCGGGTCATCACAAGTATGACTTACCTAAGTTTATTTGTTATTTAATTGGTCGATTAGAATGTGACGCCCCCAAATTCAGGTACTTAAAACCCGAACTCAGTGCTTCACGATACCATTTCTATGAGTGGAATAATACTAATAATAATAACAATAATATAAATACCAACTTAATTTACATATATCAGAGTCTAATCCCAGGTACACGACCTTTACTATATTTTATTACATGATAGATAATAAATATCATTGTCTTAATAAAGTCTATCTATTACATAAGATACCATTAAACGTATTCAGTTTGCTTTCTTTTTCCTTTTGTTTTTGCATGAACCTTCAGGTTGATCACGATTAGCTTAAAACATTTAAATTTAAAGCAAGAATGAGCATTTGATTGCCCATCAAGTAATAGCAACAATAAATATTAGCTGAAAGGATTAAATATTTTCTTTGAACGACACTTCTACAACGAATCAACAGTTGTGAAGTAAGTTGAACCAATAATAATAACATATCAATTCTATATCAAAATTTTATGCACTGACTATAACTAGAGATTAGTCGACAGACTATGAACATTATTTTCTATTTTTGAAAAGGTTAATTATACAAAACTTCATCTACAAACTGTCATAACTTACGGCACGGGGGGTGATCAGCCCGTTATGCCCTGTATTGATCAATACTACATACAAAAATGATATTTTCATCCAGCATATCCGCCTTAGGCGCATAAAAGATTCCCAGATTCGGGATGTTCACACTAGTGTAGAATTCGAACTAAAACAATTTGGTTGGATACAATAAAGTTCTATCTTGTTCAACAATAGTTTTAAATCTATCTAGCTGAATCAAATAGCTTAGACGGCTTTTAAGTCAATGTATACACACTAGAAGCCAATAACTATGTACCAACATGTGATAAAATATAATGATTATTCAAGTGAGGTCACTTGTATAACCATGCTTAGAAATTAACGAATAGAGTATATATCTTGATTAATAATAATAGAATTAAGGAATTTGTACAACAGATTATAATCTAATAAATTACTTATACAGAATCATTGCATAAGTATATACAAAGGTTAAGATATTTGAACAATGAAAAAGAATAGTTCTGATATTTTCTTACACATGTCCATTGCATAAAGTAAATGCAAAGATAGGATATTTGTCTAGTCTGCTGCTTACAATTATGCAACATAGTTTTATCTTTAATATCAAGCCCTATCATTAATAAGATCATTTATTCTATTAGAATAATATATCATATCACATAGCTTGTACGGCTATTTGCAGTTAGCATATAACCTAATCACATTGTCACATATGTTTAGCAGTTATTGGATCACAAACAAACACGTATACAGACAATTTATATAATTTTAGATCAATTTCTGAAACATTTCGGTGTACCGACAGCTTTAGCGGGTAATTATCGAGTCTAAAACTCTATACCGAAGTTCAATATAACTTAAACATCGGTCAAATTATTTTTAAATGACTTATAATAATCTTTAAGCAATTATTATAATTTATCAAAAATTTTCAAACAATGGAATCATTATTAAATAATTTAAATATTAAATAATTCTATTATCATTAATATTTAATTAATATTAAAATATTCATGAAACCATTGCCAAAATATTAAAGTTATTTATAATAACTCAAAATATTTTTAAAGTATTAATGTTACCCTTAAATGATTTTTAAAATAATTAAAATCATTTTAAATAATTATCATTAATATTTAAATATTAATGCATTATTCATCAAAATATGAAAAGTTCTTTATTATAACTTAAAATATTTTTAATTCATTTATATCCTTTTTAAATGATTTTGAATTAATAAAACCATTTTAAAACTATTTATTTA
The DNA here is from genome assembly GCA_020205615.1 of Panax quinquefolius. Classification (NCBI taxonomy): domain Eukaryota; kingdom Viridiplantae; phylum Streptophyta; class Magnoliopsida; order Apiales; family Araliaceae; genus Panax; species Panax quinquefolius. Next base: position 67,370,547 of record CM035152.1, on the reverse strand, counting down.
ATATAACTATTAAATAATTTTAATATCATTAATATTAAATTATTAATGAAATTATCCTTTAAATATTAAAAGTTATATTTTATAACTTCAAATATTTTTAAACACTTTATTTTCATTTAAAATGATTTTATAATATTAAAATCATTTTAAATTAATTTATTTAATATAATTATTAAATAAATCTAAATATCATTAATATTAAATAATTATTGAAATTTACCTTTAAATATTAAAAGTTATATTTTATAGCTTAAAATATTTTTAAATACATTATTATTATATAAAATGATTTTAATATAATAAAATCATTTTTTTAATTAATTTATTTTATACATTTATTAAATAAATTAAATGCCAATAATATTTAAATAAATACTAATATTTATGAAAAATATGCCAAATATTTAAAAATTAATTTTTATAACTTAAAATAATTTTTAAAATAATTTTTGGAATTTTTAATAATAAATTTCTATTTTTAAATGATTTTTGGAAATAAATTAAATAAAATTACCAAGTCTGTCGCTATAGCCTTTAGCGACAGAAAGTGTCGCCTATAATGTTCTTGAGGCTCAAGAACATTCATAAGCACTCACCAAGTGACCTACTTTGACTGCCTTTGATTATTTGATAATATATGTTCTAGCCAATCTAAGACTCATATCTTGTAGTGTTCATGTAACACTATAATAATCATCAACAATCTAGGTCATACAATAACATATCAGCAAGATATAAAGCTCAGAACATGCTGTCAGACCTGTTCTTCATTTTTTGGGTTACCCAGAAATGAAGAAAAGTTCGTGCAAGCATATTTGGGCTTCCACAACTTGCAATCCGTGTGATGATTTTGTGATTTAGTGATTACAGTGTGTAGACAACATGTCAGGGTATAGATCTATTACATAAAATTGATCTAACAACATCACAAGATCAAGATCCATGCCAGTCAAACCATGTCAGAGATCATTGTATTGAGTTTTCTGGGTTACCCAGAATACACAAGTCGTGATCATTTGGCCTACTTTGACCGGACACTATGTTAAATCTATTTGATGTTTTAGTGATTTAAATGCTTAAATCAACACTCCATAAACCAATCTACAACTTAGATATAAAAACTATAACAAACTAATAAACAACTAGAAGATCAGAGCCCAAGAACATCTTGTCAGACGTTTCTGGGCACGATCTGGGTTTTCCAAAAAACTAAAAGTCATGGTCGGTCAACTATGTTTACCAGCCATAACTTTCAATCTGTACATGCACTGAGCTTGATTCAAGTTCTAGAACAGAGATCTCATAGCATACAACATTTCCAAACATTTAAACCACCAAAAATATCAACATACTAAGATTCAAGAGGTCTGACATTCGTTGTCAGACAACAATTTAAAAATTTTCCAAATTTTCAAAAACTTTAATTTCAAGCCTATAGATGTTATGGATCTAACAAATACTAACCCAAATCATCTATGTGCACTATATACAACATGTTTTAACACAAAATCATAACATTTAACATGGCAACCAAGATCAGATTTCATTTAGGGTTTTATACCTTTCTTAAGCTATGCTTGAATCTGGCTTTCTGATTTGTTAATGGAGGTAGTGGGGCTTTGTTTTGTGACTGAAATGCCTTAGGATTTCGTGGGTTTGGGTGAGAGAGAAGTGAGTTGAGTGATTGAGCAAAAATTAGCTAAGTTAGTAAACTTTCTCTCTCTTGATCTATATATATATTGATGTGTAATGAAGTTGGCTGAGATATGTAGCTTATTTGTGTTATATTGAGCATGTGGGATAATCTAGAGTTGTTGAACAACTCCAATCTTGGCAAGATACACAAGTAATCTAATAAAGAATGTGCATAAGGGCATTTTGGTCAATTGTATGGTGATTTTAATGGCCATTTTGTAATCTTGGCAAACCCTTAGGGTTTAACCCTAAGGTAAAAAAAATAATTAGTTTCTAGGATTTTTCAAATTAGGTTAAAATGAAAATTAAAGTTTCTAAAATTCTAAATTAGGGTTTCTTAATTAACATAGGTTATCTAATTACATAAAACATAAAAAAATTAGGATGAAGTATTCACTAATTAACATTAGGACTTATAATTAGCAATTAGGGTTTTCAATTTGACAATTAGGGTTCATAATTTAGAAATTAGTATTTTAATTAATAATTAAGGATTTCTAAGTAATAATTAGGGTTTTCCTAATTAATATTAAGCTTCATACTTTAGCGATTAGGGTTCTAGTTTAGTAAAGTAGGATTTCTAATTACTAATTAAGGTTTATAACTTTGAAGTTAGGGTTCCTAATTTAGAAATTAAGGTTCCTAGCTAATAATTAGGGTTTCCTAATTAAGATTAGAATCTATAATACTAATCATTAATCACATAATATAGTTACTAAACAGTCTTGAACTTGTGCTTGGATTTTCAAATTATGGTTTAGCACAATAATACTAGGTTTTAGCACGATATACAATAATTGACCAACCATTATCATTCTACATATATACAGTACATATTTATAGCACTGAAATAAAAATAATATTATATTATTATTCTCATTCCTTGATCAAAATCCAAAATTAGGGTTTGGATTCTATATCTAATTTATCTTGCATATATAGTATTATTAATTAAGTTAAAATAATTAACTTAATAATCAAACTAAAATTCATATAATAAAATAATTATTATAATAATTCCAATAATCCTTTCATGTATTATTTAAATAATATATAATCATATTTTCATGGAAAATAAATAATAAAAATGTTTTTACTACAAAATTAATTATAAAAATATAATTTATAATGGTCAATAATTATAAGAAAATTATTTGAAATTATTCATGTAATAAATAAATTTTTATTTATCACATAAATACATATACTTTACCTTGCACATATTCCCACCTTTAAAATAAATAAATAAATAATAATAATAAAAAATTTATACGCAAAATTTTTGATTTAATTATATAGAAAATATCGGGTTGTTACATTCACTCTGGCCTTATAAAGATTCTGTCCCCGGAATCACCATTTTAAAAATTATACATATAAGGGTACATAGCATACACAGTCTCTCGATCAAATTCGATCGAACTGATCTTTAACTATTCAACGCAAAGCTTGTCTATCTGATTAAACAGAAATTTGATTTCTAATAGAACTCAAATTCCTCCTTCAAAATTTCTTTGTAAAATAATTTGCTATATATAGGAAAATCATGTATACGAGAATAAAAGTTATACAAATAATACATGGAGTTCCATCACTAGCTGCCACAGTATCCTGGACCGTCATGTTGAAAACCCTTGCGGTTGATTTTGTTGGCTTGCTTGATGACGTTGGTCCCGTAATTGCAAGAGTCGTTGCCTTTCCCCGTATTCACGCTTCCTACCTCCATTCTCCTTTTTGGACAGTCTTTCACCTTATGCTCCATTGACCCACACACGAAACACCCACTGTTCATCATTGGATTGGGGCAGTTGGGAGAGATATGTCCCTCCTCCCTGCACTTATAACACACAAACTTACCTTTTAGACATTCCCCAGAGTGATTCTTTCCACAATTCCCACACTGCACCACCTGCTTCTTCACACCTTCTTGCTTCACCTGAACATTCCCAAGATTGCTCCCTTTTCTCTTTTCACCCCTATTTCCACTATTAGTTTCCACCTTCACAGCTCCTATAACCTTGCCTTTGTTCTTCTTCTCCTTGTTATAGAGGCTCATGGCCTCATTCCCCTCTTTAGCTATAATAGCTTTTTCCATGAGTGCTGCAAAAGTGTTTATCTGCAACACTGCCACCTTGTTGTAGAGCCAGGGTTTTAATCCCAGCTCAAACCTTCTCACCTTCCTAGCCTCCGTATCAACTTGATGCGAGCGAACTCAACAAACTCATTAAACATTCATGCAAGATACTCACGCAATAGATATGTAATACTTTAATTCAAAAAATTTCACCTCCATCCTAGCCTGCATACTAGATGAGAAATAATTCTCGAAAAACAAAGTTTTAAAACTAGCCCAAGTAACGACACCTTCTCCTGCCCTAGCTTGATTTGCTTCCCACCAAAAATTCGCCTCCCCTTTCATCACATAGGTGGCAAAAGCTGTCTTTTGCCCCTCAACTACCCTTGCTATCACAAATGCTTTTTCAATTTCCTTAACCCAAGTTTGAGCTTCTACAGGGTCAGTTGTACCTCTAAATTATGGCAGTCTTACAACCTTGAAGTCTTTGAAGTTCACTAAGAGATTATCCAGTTGGTTCCCTGTGGCTGGCATTCCCTGTTGCATAGCTTAAGCTACTATAACTTATACAAAAGTTATTAATATTACATTACACACGCACATTATCAAACATAATTAATCAACTACTAATCATAATTATTTCTTAAACTTTTCCTGATTCTGGACAACCTTTTGCCCGATGACCTTCTAACCCACAAATAAAACATGCACCTTACTTCGGATTGGGACAATGAGGAGAGAAATGTCCCCCATGTCCGTAATTGTAGCAAACATTCTTTCCTTTATGGCACAAGCCTTCATGTTTCTTGTCACAGTTTGTACACTTTTCTATTCTGTTAGAGTTCCCTTGGTTGTTATCGGAGTTTTCTATATTGCGGTCTTTCATCTTTCTTTTCCCCTTCTTGCTCGGAGTTGCGCACGATTTGTTGCTCTTGGCTCCTATTTGATCAATTTGGATTTTAAGATTATCTTGTTCTTCCATTATTTCTATTAACATTTTTCTCAATTGACTATTTAACAACTTTTCTATTTCCCATAGCTTTTCTAGTTAAGAAACCTTGTTCCTCAAATTCTGCACCTCCGTTGATGCTTGATCAGCTCTAACTTCTGTCAGTTCCACCATATCCGGATCTGGTACTACGTTTTCCATAATAACCACCTCATCCGAGTTGCTTTCAACATGAGCCTCTATTTCAGCTATTGGCTTTGATATTGGCTCCTTCTTCATATTATAAGCATATAATAAGCCTTTTCCACCTGACATCTACACACATAAATTATCTTGATTAGCATATAATATATACACATAACAAAAAATAATTTTATATAGGTTATCATTTATTTGGTTGGACTATGAATTTATCTAATTCATCTCCTTTTAAACTCTATATGAGTTATTTGTATTTTCAACGTTTTCCTCTGTCCTAAGGTTGTCTATCCCACCTAAGGTTTCTAACCCTAAAGCTCTGATACCAACCTGTGACGCCCCCAAATTCAGGTACTTGAAACCCGAACTTGGTGCTTCACGATACCATTTTTATGAGCGGAATAATACAAATAATAATAACAATAATATAAATACCAACTTAATTTACATATATCAGAGTCTAATCCCAGGTATGCGATGTAATAACCCGATATTTTCTATATAATTAAATCAAAAATTTTGCGTATAAATTATTTATTTATTTATTATTTATTTTAAAGACGAGAATGCGTGCGAATGTAATGTGTATGTATTTATGTGAGAAATATAAATATATTTATTACATAAATAATTTTATTTTAAAATTATTGATCATTATAAATTATATTCTTATAATAATTAATTTTATAGTAAAATCTTTTTTTATTAATTATTTTCATCGAAAATAAGAATATTATATTATTTAAATAATATATATGAAATTATTATAGAATTATTATAATAATTATTTTATTATATGAATTTATTTCGATTAGTTAAGTTAATTATTTTAACTTTATTAATAATGTTGTATATGAAAGATAAATCGATATGGAATCCAAACCCTAATTTTGGATTTTGAGCAAGGAATAATAATAATATTATTATATTATTATTTGTCAGTGTTATAGATATGTATATATATTATGTGTGTAAGGTTAATGTGTGGAACAGTTTTAATGTTACTGATAAACCCTAATTCTGGTTTTAGAACAAGTAATGAAAATAATAATATAATATTATTTATATTTTAATTTTCTAGTGCTATAAATATATACTGTATGTTTGTGATTGACAATGGTTGGTCAATTATGGTGTATTATGTCAAACCCTGGTATTACTGTGGGAAATCCTAATTTGAAACTCAAATTAGAGTACAAGATGGTAATGTAATCAAGATAGTGTGATTAATGACTGGAATTATAGATATTAACCTTAATTAGGGAGACTCTAATTTTTGAAAACCCTAATTAATGTTTATAAACTCTAATGTTTATATTTAGAAACCCTCATTACAAATTGTTAACCCTAATTATTAAGTTGTTAATCCTAATTATTAAATGGTAAACCCTAATTGCTAAATTAGCAAGGTTAATGTTAATTAGTAAATTTTAAACCCTAATATTCCTGTATAATGTAATTAGGAAACTTAATTAATTAAGAAAACCTTAATTTGTAATTTTTAGGAATTTATTTTTATTTTTGAAATTAAAATTTTATATTTTTCAAACCCTAATTGCTAAATCTTACAAATGTTATATGCTAAACCCTAAGGGTCAAACCCTAAGGGTGTGTCAAGTTACCAATTTGCCATTAAAATTGTAATGAAAAAGACCAAAATGCCCCTCTTTCATTATTTGAAGATAACTTGTAGATCTAGCCATATAATTGAGTTGGTAAACCACCAAGATTTGCCCATGTGACTAATTACAACACAACTCAGCTAATCTACCAGCCATACACATTGTATACAAGACATATATATAGAATTGGAGAGATAGAAAATCATTTGCAAGCCTCATTTGTGCACTTTCTCTCAACCAATCCTCCCTCTCTTCAAACCCACGAAAATTAAAAGTATACCAGTCCCATATTCAAGCCCCACCATCACCCTTAACCAGATCAGTAGCCAAAATCAAGGAATTGATCATAAAGGTATAAACCCTCACCAAGAAATTTGAGTTTTGATTCCATGTTAGATCTTAGGTTTTAATGTTTAAACATGTTATTTGTAGACTATTTAACTGATCTGGGTTGGCACATGCCAGATCCATACCATAAAAATGCTCGAAATCAAGTTTTGAAAAAAATCTAGAAAATGTTTTTTTGAAGTCTGACAATGAATGTCAGGTCTTATATCTCTGTGATCGTTAATTATTTTTATGATTTGAATGTTTGAAAATGTAGTCTGCAATGATACCTTTGATCTGGATTTGAAATCATGCTTGAATTAGATCCAGGCTGCAAGATATTCGTGGTCAAACCACGTTGACCGACATTGACCGGGAGATTTCTGGGCAACCCAGATTTCCCCATATCGTGTCTGACAAGTTTTGATAGCTCTAGATATTATCATGTTTTGATGTTTCGTTATGTTTATTGTATCTAAGTTGTAGTATGTTGGTTATACTACATGTTTATGACTTATAATCTCCTAAACATCAAACTGGGATGATTTAGTGGCCGGTCAAAGTAGCTATCTAGAGCATAAAATTCATTTTCTGGGTAACCCAGAAAACGTTTGAGTAACTTCTCTGACAGACTTTGACCAGCATGGATTTTGATGTTGTAATGTTGTTAGATCGATATTATGTATTAGATGTGTTGTCTTGCATGTTATCTACAAAATGAAACCATAAGAACACCAAACCATCAACAGGATTGCAAGTTGTGGAAGCCCAAAGTAGGCTACATGAACTGTTCTTCATTTCTGGGTAACCCGAAAATGAAGAACATCCTCTGATAGCTACTTTGATGGCTCCGATCTCTTTGGTTATGTGTTGTATGAACTTGTTTGTTGTTGGATCTTGTAGTCTTGCATTATCACTACACGATCTGATCAACAACATGCCCAGAAACACAATACACACTATTTTAATCTTGGTCAAACATGGTCACTCGGTCACTGCACATGAATTTCTGGGTTTATGAAGAACATGAAGAACACCTATTGCGGCAGTTACATGTCATATATAGTGGTCTTTAGCGATGCTTTATTTATAAAAATTATATTTTATAAAATAATTATAGAAAATTAGTTTTAATTATTAAAAATACATAATAAATTATTAAAATTATTTTAAACTCCAAAATTAGTTTTTAATTATTTTAAGTATATTTCATAAATATTTAATATTTTGGAAATATTAATGGTATTTAATTTATTTAATAATTCTATTAAATAAATTATTTAAAAATGATTTTAATACTTGAAAATCATTTAAAATTATACTATGGTATAAGAAAATATTTTAAGTTATTTTTAATGACTTTTAATATTTTGTTATGAAATTCATTAATAAATTAATATTAATGATAATTTAGTTATTTAATAAATGAATTAAATAAATAAATTAAAAATGATGTTATTATATTAAAAATCATTTTAAATAATAATAATAATGTATTTAAAAATATTTTAAGTTATAAAATATAATTTTCAATATTTAAAGGTAAATTTTATTAATTATTTACTATTAATGATATTAGAGTTATTTAATAATTATATTAAATAAATTAGTTTGAAAATGATTTTAATATTATAAAAATAATTTTAAATGAAAATAAAGTGTTTAAAGATATTTTAAGTTATAAAATATAACTTTTAATATTTAAAGGATAATTTCATTAATAATTTAATATTAATATTAATTTATATTAATGATATTAAATTTATTTAATAATTATATTAAATAAATAGTTTTAAAATGGTTTTATTGATTTAAAAATCATTTAAAAGGATATAAATGAATTAAAAATATTTTAAGTTATAATTAATAACTTTTAATATTTTGATAGATAATGCATTAATATTTTAATATTAATGGTAATTATTTAAAAATGATTTTAATTATTTTAAAAATCATTTAAGGGTAATATTAGTACTTTAAAAGTATTTTAAGTTATTATAAATAACTTTAAAATTTTGGCAATGGTTTCATTAATAGTTTAATATTAGTTAAATGATAATGATAATAGAATTATTTGATATTTAAATTATTTAATAATGATTTCGGTGTTTGAAAATTCATGATAAATTATAATAATTGTTTAAAAATTATTATAAGTCATTTAAAAATAATTTGTCCGATGTTTAAATTATATTGAACTTCAGTGTAGAATCTTAGACTCGATAATTACCCGATAAAGCTGTCGGTACACCGACATGTTTCAGAAATTAATCTGGACTTAGATATTTTGATTGTATTAATGTTTGTTTGTGATTCAATGACTGTTGAACATGTGTGATAAAGTGAATATGTTATGTGCTGACTGCAATAAGCAGTACTATGTGTTATGATATGTGATTCTAATCGATCGAATGATCTTATTAATGATAGGTCATGATATAAAAGATAAAACTAAGTTGCGTATTGTAAGCAGCAGACCAGGCAAGTATCCTACCTTTGCATTTCCTTTATGTAATGGATATAAGTAAGAATTTTTTTAGAATTATATTATTATTATTGCGCTAGAATAATAACCCTATTGTTATTGAGTATGTATCCGATCATTATTTATTAGTACAATATTATTGTATAATATTCTGTTCATTAATTTCTAAATATGGTTATACAAGTGTCCTCACTTGGATAATCATTGTATTTAATCTCATGTGGATTCATACTTATTCATTTATATTATAATCACATTAAGTAAAAGCCGTCTAAGCTATTTGAGCAGCTAGACACAAATTTAGAAATATCGTTGAATATGATAAAACCTTTTTTATATCCAATCAAATTATTTTAGTTCGGATTCCTGACTAAGTATGAACATCCCGAACATGGGAAAACTTTTATCTTGAAAGCGCATAAAAGTGAATGATAATATCGTTCTTGAATGTAGTATTGATCGATACAGGGCACATTGGGATGATCACCCTCGAGCCCATAAGTTATGTCGGTTTGCAGATGAAGTTCTGCTAAACGTATTCGAAAATTAAAACAATGTTCATAGTATGTCACCTTACCCCCATTTATAGCTAGTACATAATTTCAAAAATTTGGTGTAGAATTGTTATGTTATTATCGGTTCAGTTTACTTCACAACTATTAATTTGTTATAGAAGTGATGTACAAAGAAAACATTTAATTTTTCAACTAATTATATTTATAATTGTTATTACTTGCTGGGCACCCAAATGACAAACGAGGTATGAAGTTAGATCTTAATCTTCCTTGTTTCCTATTGATGAGGATTAAAGGATTTTGATGTTGATCTGCATTTGATGTAGGTTCCCGACTTCACACAGCCTCGAGGGAACTGGTTTAGCATCCACTCTATGTATCAAGCCTTACATGATGACTATAGAGCGATTGTACATGGCTGGGGATTTGGAACGTTCTTTTCCATTCTTCCACGTCGCTGTCCCTGGGGTTACCTCAAGGCATTATCTGAGCGGTGGTTTCACCAGACTCAGTCACTCCATTTCCTGGACTGTGAGGTGATGATGACGCCAATGGATTGGCGGTTTATAACAGGTATGGAGTTTGGAGGGGATCCCGTGCCTTGCACAGTGGATATTACTCCTACTGCTGTCAGATCCTTGTTAGGAGTTCTGGTGGAGGCGCTCAAGGGCAGGACTGTTCGTACAGGTCCTTTGAGTGTAGATGCTATGAGCGGGCTATTGAGTGAGCCCATACCCGATGATGTGAGAGTCAGGGACCGCATTCTTCGGCGATTTTTCTTGATGATCATTAGGGGCTTCTTCATAGTAGATAATTCCTCTATGGTGTCCCTCGTTTTGATCAGCGCCACTCAACACGTGGACCGTATAGGAGACTATGACTGGGGTTCCTATACCTTTGCCTACTTCCTTAGGGGAATGCGTATGCGATCGCAGGGCTTGACTGAGGCGTGGTTAGGATACTACCCATTTCTGCTGGTGAGTGTTTCTCTTATCTTTTCCCGTGTACAGGTTAAGAGTGTTGACTGACAGCAGATGTTTGCCTTAGTGTTGGAAGTTTTGGGCCTATGAGTGGCTTCTATGTTTGCGTCCTGTGAGCGTGTTAGGTTTAGATATCAATCCACGAGGACGGAGATGACATCATTGCATACTCGCGGAGGTCCCTGTTGCTGAGGGTTTCACTCATTGTTGTCTACAGCCGGAGTTGTTGACAGCGGGTGTCATCACATGGGTTCCCTACTCTGGGGAGCATTTGGGAGTTGGATTTGAGGATGGGCACCCGACTGGAGTTGAGTACGTCATTTTCACCCGCAGGATTCCTCTCTTCACAGATGGAGGATGGGAACTCTACTTAGGAGAGCGTGCTATCAAGAGCACTACAGGAGAGATCCGTATGCTGATCTTGCCTCCTACTAGGCGTTACTGGCCTATTTCGCAGTCACCATCATTGATATCCCATTGTTGGGGATTGGCGATTTTACTTTGTCAAAGGGCCCTACACTCAGGAGATATTCCAGCATTGGTGAACCCCTCGTACCATTGGAGCTCAGACACGCGCCACACAGTTTATGGGGGATATGGTTCTAGGATCCGTGATGATGACGGATTGGTTAGCCTGTGTTAGAGATCCGACTCATGTGACACAGATTGATAGATTGACCTGACAGTTGGACCGGGCACATTCCTTCATCTGGAATTTGGGTAGAGATCCTTCAGAGGTAGATACTTTTGATCCTTCCATTCATGTACCGCCCCTCAAGTGACCCATATGGTTTTGCGGCAGATCCTCCTCAGATAGGCCTCGACATCCCCAGAGATAGAGATCCAATGACTCAGGAGGAGTTACATCAGGTGGATAGTATTGATGATGTAGACATTGACACCATTTACTTTTCCTGATGTATTTCTTGTTATCTCTTTTGATAGTCCTCTGTTAGCTGCTAGGTAGCTTCGCCCCATTCTTGCTATATCTTTTGATAGGCCTATGTTGAGTTTTTGGGTAGCTTCGCCCCATTTCCCTATATTTTAGCTATATAGAGATGTATTAGATGATGATATACTTAGGAATGTATGTACGTTTTCATTCCCTATATCATATTGCCATCTATTGTATCATGCATGTTATTATGTTATGCATATGTATGTATGTCCAGAGATACTCAAAGATTGACCCTGGATGGTCTTATGACACGACCCGTCTGATGATGTCTTCTTCGACGCTTAGTCAGATTTGATCATACCCCACCATTTTTGGTGGTATCTAGTATGCGCTCATGGTATGATAGTATATCACCATCAGACATGGTGATCGTAGATTATTTGCTGCAGCATACAATGACCTTGTTGATGTTTTAGGTTCCCACATGATTTGTAGAGGGTATGCTAGAGCACTGGGTATCGGAGAGGCAGGTTTTCCGATTTGGGACCCAGGAGTTGACTCCTACTTTGGAGGAGTATGCATGGTTGACGATGAAGCTGCTGGACAGACCTTACGTGCATATGGCTATTGGAGACATGAGTAGACAGTTCATGACCCTCACCTGATTGAGACGTAGAGTGGTACAGGACGAGATTACATCCGGCCACGTGATATCCCAGCGTTTTCTGTTTGATAGATTTGGCTATGAGGATAGTTATGCACGAAATTTCAGGGATTTCACCACACCAGAGGACCATTGGCGTTCAGCCAGAGTGGATGTATTGCAACTGTGCATATTGTCATACGTCTACATGCCACGATATATGGATGAGCTAGATATCGGCGTCATTATGGCAGTGAGAGCTCTCAGGGAGGGTCGTACCATTATACCGATGATCATTGCAGAGACTCTGAGGTCAGCTATATACTGCTGCACTTATCCTGCCGGAGTGTTCACAGGTAGCTCGGTCATGCTGTATGTGTGGTTTATGTCACACTTGGGACCGATTGGTACGCTTAGACGGCAGGGGGTTTGTTTCGCCCATGATATGGCCATGTCATACTCCTTTTAGCCTCACGGTGTCTGATCTTTGCATCGTGGTCGACTTTTTCCGCGCGAGGATTAGGGACCCGTTTGCTATATTATTGTGTTCAAGGCTTAGTTCACCCTACAGCTTCATTACTCATGCTCCGGGCATGGATTACCTCCATCTGGCTGGATTGAGGGCATGATTACTTACCACCCACTAGTCGTGATGTGTCAGTTTGACCAGTTTTAGGATTTTCATCCTTATGAGGGGGCAGTGAGTCAGTGCTTTGCTTCACACCGTTTATCAGCAGAGGATAGATCCAGGTTGTGTGCCTATTGGGATCAGCGAGAGCTGGCTGTGTTTTCTGTCGTCATCCAGGTTGTTCTGCAGAGTATTCCGCATGGATGGAGACATGAGACCGATCGTACCGTGGTAGTATCCATAGTGCAGGAGACTGATTCTGACAATGTGGAGCCTATAGAGGAGGCTGATATTCCCATCGATGACTTGACTGCTGGGCTGCCAACATTTGTGATGGATTCTCCCACCCCGAGTGCCACTGTTACTCAGTATTCGGCACATCATCTGGAGCAGAGCTCACATCTGATGACCTATGAGAGAGATCAGGCTAGGGCCGCGATGTTGACAACTCTTTATGGGAGAGTCGCCGCTCTGTTAGAGAGGAATGAGGCTAGATCAGCTAGGGATGCATTGATAGTAGAGCGGGATGCCACCTTATCTGCTAGGGATGTGGCCATCGCAGACAGTACTTTAGTGAGATCCCAGATGACTGTCAGTCTTGCCGACATGAGTGCTTATATTGATGAGCATTATGCCACCATGCAGTTAGCCTCTGATCTGCTAGCTCGTGTAGATACCCTTGGGCAGGAGCTTGCAGTGTTACCTCCGTCTTCAGAGAGGGATGCCGTGTTAGATCTGATAGTCCGCATGTATAAAGATCTGTAGATAGCTTTATATTTTCCTGGACAGACTAGCTTAGCCATTTTGTCATGTACATCACATATGTATATATCAAACAGTATTATGTATGGCAGGGAAATATATTTTGATCCACTTCCCTTTTAGTTATGCCTTGATACTTGCTTGATATTTGCCAATTTCTTCAGGGCCTTGTGATCTTGATGCATTCTGAATTTATCCTTGATAGGTGGACATTGAGACGTCGCAAGATCTCTCAGAACGGATCATTGATTTCTGTATATCCCTACCATATTTTGTGTCTTGGGACTGGTATCTATATGGAATGTGGGGAGGAGGATGGTTTCTTCCTCTCTGAGATTGACCGCACCACAGATGGTCGACAGTACTTCTATTTGTGAGAAGCCTAGTTAATTCCATCTCTTATGGGTTGGTATTGCTCTTCGAGGCACGATCGCAGCTTAGATGGTCACCGAATCTTCTACTTTTGAGAAGAGGTTGGGTAATTCCATCCCTTTGATCTGAAACCGATGAAATGTGGTGAATTAAAGGTTTATCTCAGTACCGTGTGATAAATATTTTTGTTCTGGTAGGGGTTAGACTGAACCATGAATGGTCGCCACGCATCTCTATTGAAGAGGAGATCAAGTCTGTAGTTCAAACTGTGTAAGAGGTTCAACGAATGTGAAAGGCAGAGAGGTGTAGAAATGTTTTTGTTGTTTTTGTTTTTGTAGAGAAAGGATAGAAATGTTTTTATTGTTTTTGGTTTATTGCGACCGGGCCATATAGAATATGGTTGCCTACGTACTCCTATTGAAGAGGAGATCAGGTCGACGTAGTTTTCCCTCGGAGCGAATCGCATGACCAAAGAGAAGTGTGAATCCCATATGCGAGCTATCTTTGTGGGGAGAAGAAAGTTTGATCCCATAATGGGGATAAACTACAGGTGTGGAAAAAGTTTGATCCCGTCTTCAGGACAAACTGCAAGCGTAGAAAAGTTTAATCCCATCTTCAGGATAAATTGCAGGCGTAGAAAAGTTTGATCCCATCTTCAGGATAAACTGCAGGTGTGAAAGATTTAATCCCGTCTGCAGGATAACCTAAATTGTATGAGAGATTTGAAATGAAGTGAAACCAGGCTGCTGGTTTGAAGTGTATGTTTTCGTGAGGGACAAAAGAGTATGTAGAAAGGAAGGGTTCAAAACCCGAATGACTGGTGATTGGATGATCAAAACCAGGATGTTTGTTTGATGGTAACTTCAGACATAGTACCGTTTCATGGTGTCCGAGTTGATAAGCTATGGAAATTCATCGCCATCTATTTCCTACAATCTGAGAGCACCTCCTATCAATACCTCTTTGACAACAAATGGGCCTTCCCAGTTAGGAGCGAATTTTCCCTTAGATTTATCTTGGTTGTCAATAATCTTCTTCAAAACCAAGTCATGTTGTTTGAACTGCCGTAGTCGGACTTTTCTGTTGTAGGATCATGCGATCCTTTGTTGATATAATTGACTATGGAAGATTGTCGCGGTTCTCCTTTCGTCTATTAGAGACAATTGATGATACCTGTCTTGTACCCATTAGTCCTCATCTAACTGAGCATCCATCAATACTCTGAGGGATTCCATTTCCACTTCTATAGGGAGCACTGCTTCCATCCCATAGGCTAATGAGTAGGGGGTTACCCCAGTGGAAGTACGCATAGAAGTTCTGTAGGCTAATAAAGTCAGAGGCAAGAGGTCTGGCCACCCTTTGTGATTGGCGGACATTTTTTGCATGATCTTCTTGATATTTTTATTAGCCGCTTCGACAACACCATTCATCTTTGGATAGTAGATGATGGAGTTAAGGTGTTTGATGTGGAATTTACTGCATAACTCCTCCATCACTTTGTTGTTGAGGTTCTTAGCATTGTCTGACACAATGACCTCTGGTTGTCCATATCGACAAACTACATTATTTCTGATGAAAGCAATGATGACTTCTTTGGTAACCCTAGGGAAGGAAGCTGCTTCTACCCATTGGTGAAGTAGTCGATCAAGGTGAATATGAATCGATGACCATTACTGGCTTTGGGCTTGATGGGCCCGATCACGTCCATTCCCCACATTGAGAAAGGCCAGGGCGAACTTATATTGTGGAGATCCCTTGGAGGGGTGTGGATAACATTCCCATGGACCTGGTATTGATAACACCTCTTGATGTGATCATCACAGTCAACTTTGAGTGTAAGCCAATAGTGTCCTGTTCTATGAATATTCTTGATAGGTAAGAAGCCGCTCATGTGTAGGCCACATACTCCACCATGGATCTCATCCATGAGCCTCTGAGCTTGGTCTTTATCTAGACATCTGAGGAGACCTAGTCCTGCATCTCTCTTGTAGAGTGCATCTCCGCTCAGGTAGAATTTCATAGCAAGTCGATGGATCCGCCTCTTCTCAGTTAGGCTCGCCTCAGCGGGTGTAGATCCATCTCGCAGATACTCCTTGATATGCTGATACCAATGGTGGTGGACGGGAGGTATCTCATCCGATACTTCTCCAACATAGTTCTTATAAGCTGGGTCTTTTTGCATAGCAAATATGATGCTTGGCATGTTTTTCTTGTCAGGTATGTGAACCAAGGAGGCCAACGTTGCTAATGCATCCGCAAAATCATTCCTATTATGAGGAATGTGTAGAAAGGAGATTTCTTCGAACTCCAAAGCCATCTGTAGAACTTGCCGATGGTAAGGTAGCAAATTTAATTCTTTGGTTTGATTGATTCTCATGGATTATCTGATCACCAATTCGGAATCCTCAAAGATAGTTAACCGCCTGATGCCCATTGAACGGGCAAGTTTTAGCCCCATGATATAACCTTCATACTCAGCTGTGTTGTTGGTGCTGACAAACTGTAATTTGACGACGACGGGATACTGCTCCCTCGAACCGTATATTAGAACTGCTCCAGATCTAGAGCCTTCTGTGTTAACAGCTCCATAAAAATACATTTTCCACGAACGATATGTATCGTACTGATGTTGTTGCTATACTCCCATTACCCCTTCATCGGGAAAGTATGTTTCCAAGGGTTTGTAGTCCCCTGCAGGTGCGATGACCAGTTGATCTGCAATTCCTTGACCTTTGACAGACTTTTGCGTCACGTAGACGATGTCAAATTATTGTAGGATCAACTGCCATCTAGACAGTCGACGATTTAGTATGGGCTTGCTGAACTACTTGAGAGGATACACACGGGATATGAGATGGGTTGTGTGACCATGGAGATAATGCTGTAATCTCATGGAAGCCCATGCTAAAGCATAACAAGTCTTCTTAGTCAGAGTGTACTTGTGTTCACTGGTGCTGAATCTTTTGCTGAGGTAATAGATAGCTCGTTCTTGGCCTCTATTGTCTTTTTGCCTCAGTATGCAGCCCATGACATTATCATTAATGGATAGGTACATGAACAAGGGAACATCATCCCTGGGAGGCACCAAAGTAGGAGCATTAATCAGCTGCTCTTTAATTATAAGGAAGGCTTTCTGACACTCATCGTTCCATTTCATGGAGGAGTTCTTCCTTAATAGCTTAAAGATGGGCTCACAGGTTGCTGTGAGTTGAGAAATGAACCTGCTAATGAAGTTGATTCTTCCCAATAATCCCCGTATTTCCTTCTCTTTCTGAGGAATGGGCATTTCCTTAATGGCCTGGATTTTTGTAGATCCAGTTCAATTCCTTTGTGGCTGACTAGGAAAGCTAGCAACTTGCCTGATTTGACACCAAAGGCGCATTTGGTTGGATTCAACTTCAAATTGTACTTACACAACCTGTTGAATAACTTCTTGAGATGGTCTAGGTGGTCTTCCTCCCTTCGGGATTTGACAATGATGTCATCCACATAGATCTCAATCTCTTTATGCATTAGATCGTGGAAATGAGCCATCATAGCTCGTTGATAGGTTGCCCTGGCGTTAATGAGGCCGAATGATAACCGTCTGTAGCAAAAGGTTCACCAAGGGGTGATGAAAGCAGTTTTCTCATGGTCTTCCTCAGCGACCATAATTTAATGGTACCCCGCAAAGTAATTAGCAAAGGAGTACATGCTGTATTGAGTAGTGTTGTCAATGAGAATGTGGATAAAAGGTACGGAAAAGCTATCTTTAAGGCAAGCTTTGTTAAAATCCTGGTAATCCATGCAAACTCGCACCTTTCCTCCTAGTTTAGACAAGGGAACAATGTTAGATATCCACTCTGGATATGTAGATACCATGATAATGCCAGCTTGAAATTATTTCACAATTTCTTTTTTTGACCTTTAAACTCCACTCATGTTTCAATCGCCTGAGTTTTTGCCTAACTGGCTTGAATCCTTCTTTAATAGGAAGGCGATGAAGAACAAAGTCAGTGGACAAACCCACCACGTCTTCATGAGACCATGCAAACACATCCTGGAATTGGGTTAATAGTGCAACCATGTCATTCCGCTGATTTGTGGTAAGGTCTGAACCAATTTGGATTTGTGGTTTGGTCAAGGTTGGGTTTAGGCTTATCTGCGACCCATTCCTTAATCTCTTGAGGTGTCTCAATGTCCTCTTGAATGTCCATCAAGTCTGAGTCCAACTTTGCATCAAAGTTACAACCCTTGTGGAGAGAAGGCACCTCATCAGCAAGTACAGACACATCTAAATTCAGTGTTCTGAAACAAAGTATGCTTTCACTTAATATATGCAACTGTTCGATTATACAAAAGTGTTAGCATGTACTTGATAAAATAACTGCTAGTACTGTAAAGAAAAGTAAGCAATTAAAGTTATCTACAGGGCAGAGGGATTTTTTTACCCATTTTACCCTCGTCGACCAATGCATAGAATGCTGTTCCAATTGTCGAGGGCAAAGTCCTGATGGACTGCAGTAATGGAGGGATCGTCATTGTCGTCCTTTTCCCGAATGATAACCATAAAATATGGGCAATCATCGTCTAGGGTGTATCTGTTTGTATGTTTATCATGAACAATGACGCGTATGCCTGCCATCATCAAGGCAATATCATGTTTACGTTTTCGTTCCTTTTCTTCCACTTTGGGATAAGAAATCAACACCTCTTTTGCTTTGAAGGGTACTGGCTTGGGAAACAGCATAGTCATAACATGTGTTGGCACCTTAACTGGAGACTGTATCAGCTAATGAGGTGCAGATTGAAAACATCGCCGTGTGGCGGAAGCTTGAGGAACCGACATGTGTTTATGCGGATTCCTATGACTGGAACGGGCAGAATAGCCTAGCCCGGCTGTCCCAATTTGACTGGACATTTGAATAGTGTGCTTAATACCCTGCTTATCTTTACCAAGCCCTTATCCTGGCTGATAACCCAATGACATCATTTCTTGAATAGCCGACATAACCTCGGTAGATATCTTGGGTATGGGAAGTGGTGCTTCAATACGTTGATATTGAGTGTTACTCACTTCCAAGGTATGAAAACTGGCCGGCTCAACTTCAGAGTTGAAACTGATGATTGGCAGATCTCCTTGTTTAGGATACTCCGGCCAAAGATTAATATTAAGGATTGACTAGGATCGTTGTTGATAATGTATTTGAGCTGTTGATGTAGTGTGGAGGGAACGGCTCCAACCATATGTATCCATGGTCTCCCCAATAGCAGGTTGTATCCTGAATCTATCTTTAGGACGTGGAAGAATACATTGAATGTATTTGGGCCAATCTCAATTGGCAATTCAATCTTACCGATGGCATTTTGTCGGGATCCATCAAAAGATCTGATAACCGTGTGGCTGCTTTGGATCCGCTTGAGATTAACATTCATCTTCACCAAGGTGGTATAAGGATAAATATTTAGAGATGAGCCTCCATCTATCAAAACTCCAGCTAGCATGTACCCGGAAGATAACACTGCGATGTGCAGTGTCTTGCAATGATCGGTCCCTTCGGCCGGTATATCATCATCAGTGAAGGATATCACATTGTTGTTGAAAATGTGATCAACCAGATGTTGAAATCTTTCCACATCCACTAATTTTTGTAGGTAGGCTTCTTCCAAAACCTGCAATAAGATCTTCCGATGATCCTCGGAAGAGAAAACCAAATCCAGTATAGATATCTGGTGTGGAGCTTGTCGTAAGATTAAAACCACATTGGCTTCATTTTGGCCCATAGCACGGAGGAATTTTTCAATCTTCTCCATGGGAATCTGTTAGGTTTGTAATATTCAAGAACGCAATCAAATTGCATAAAAATGCGAAAATGTGTAAAATCAGAGTTTAAAAAAAATTTACAAACCACATACCCGGATCACCCTTTATGCACAATTATTAATTAAACGAAAAGATAAAGAATAAAATCATACCCTTGAAGATCGAGCTTCCTCAGGTACAAGTTCACCTCCAAATCCTTTCGCGTTCAACTTGAATCCACCGGGGTTTTATTCCTTCCTTTGATCAACGTTAGCCACCCATATGTTTGGCCTCTAGAGGTGATCCACCCAGGAAAAATAAAGATTCAAGAAGATGGGTGGTTGGCTAAACCCTAGTTTTTCTATCTCTATAGAAAAGGAGCGTACTCTCCCAACAATTGGAATTATCACGTAGTCTTGATATCTGATATAAGACTCCTCTTATAAAGATATCAAGTAACCTATTAAAATAAGGTATTATTTAATTAAACTCTTTTTAATTAAATGGGCTCCTAATCTTATTATGGATAATTAATTAAACTCCTTTAATTAATTTTCCTCTCTAATCCAATTAGGAATAAATGAGAGTACTTATATTAAATTAATTCCTAAACTCTTTTAGAAATTAAAATAATAATAATAATTGTAATAATATTAATAAGACTCCTCTTATTAATTTATATTTAATATTTCTAAAATATTAAATAATAAATATTAAGCTATTTAATTTATTCTATCACCATAGATTAAATTAAATATACATAACATATTATTACGATTATGCCATTAACTTCTTAAATAATTATTCTTCCTTTTATGTGTGACCCTTTAGGTTCTCCATATTAAACCGAGTTGTGAATAAATCAATTAGAATAATTCTAATCTTATTTAAATAAATAAATTAAACAATTAATTTATTTAAATAAATAATATTTATTCTACAATAGGGATAAGCCTCCTAGCGATCAACGACTTTCCGAGATACTATAGATTTCAACATTAATCATAAAAGAACCTTTGAGTAAATAGTTCTTCAAATACAATTCAATCCTTCCACCATACTGATGTCCCAATTAAATATAAGACATGGAATTCTTTGTCAAAGTCTTATTTTATTTAATTATATGTATTTCGATCCTTAAATGCACAACTCCAAATAATGCAAATTAGAAACTCCTTTCTAATTTCATTACGCTTAACCAAGGACTCTTGGGTTGTCATTTATCGAATCACATAGGACATTTCTCTTCTTTTAATAGAAGTGGTAGATTCTTTATTGATCATACATTATCTCTATGTACAACTTATTATACCCAAGCATACCCTTTGATATACCCTAAGGGTCTTAAGGAATAAGTCAAAGTATAACTCATCATACACAAGATACTATGATGATCTCAAGTCCAAGGATCACTTGTACTACTATCACTACTGAGAATTCCTATTGACAGAAGAAGTAAAACTCCATTAGGTATTCCTTAGCGAGTCAATGTTCGAATGAACTTATTCTCTAATAAGCACCTACATACTTGCTTTAGTGTCTCCACACAAATGATCATGAGATCAATCATCCTCATCCAATGAGAAAGCAACGTATGTACCAATCTATCCGGATTCACTAATCCCCAATTTAGTAATCCAACGATTGGGAACTATTTTAGTTTTAAGCTTTCTAAGAATTTAGATGTCATTAGAATGATCATCATCATTATTCTAAAAGCATTGCTTAAAACTATGGGTTTATCACATATTATAAAACAACATCATGTAGATAATTAAAAGCCTTTAATAAATTAATACTTTTTATTAATAAATGAATAAGATTGTTTCAAAGTATATGCTTTATCATCAAACATGATTGGCTTGTGTGCATACTACTTTCAATCTCCCACTTGCACTAAAGCCAATCGCCATGGTATCTCATACTCTTCTTCTCTAAGTGATGATTATCCTGCTGTTGGATAAGCTTTAAATAATGGATATGTAATGTTGTTCATGAGAGTCCACTATCTCTATAGTGATTTCCCATCTTTCAATGATTCTAATAATCAAATGAAAGTGCCACAACACATGTTTAGATCAAAGATGAGACTTAGGAACTATTCCTAGTTCTGTAATGAACTTTTAATCCAAACAATCAACTTGCAGCTTCATTTATAGCTATATACTTTGTCTTTATCACTAAACCAAAGAACTCTTTGTTGTTTGGAACCTTTCCAATTCACTGCACCACTATTCAAGATAACGCTTTACCTTAAAGTGGATTTTCTACATCATCTTAGTCTCGTCTGAAAAACTTGAGTCATTAAGCCCTCTAGTTTTAATTTAGACCCACCATGAATATGATCACATCCTTAGTGCCGGTTAAGCACTTTAAGATGTTCTTCACTGACTCATAGTGAACTTCTCCATAATATGACTGATCAACATCAGGTCTCATACATTTCATTGCATACATGATTGTCACTCATGCGATCTCTCTTTTCAGGAGTTTGTGGGGACTATTAAGAGAGATACACTCCATGACTCATCAACATGAAACATCTCTTGGAGCTTGCCATGCTAAACGACTTTAGCATCAAATGAATATACATTCCTTGGGTTAAGTCGAGCATCCTCTTGAATCTATCTATATAGATTTTATCCCCAATTAAGATACTCTTCCCAAATCATTCGTGGAGGAATGTTTAGACAACTTTATCTTTACTGATTGTAGCATTGGTATGTTATTCCTCATCCGTAGTATATCAATATATAATACTAGAAATTTCACGACGCTCCCACTGACCCTTTTGTACACACTTGAACTCTTACCTCATCGTATGTAACTCTGGATCATCATCTTCTATGATTCGTACCTCATCATCATCATCCATGATGAATCTATACCTCCTAGGTATCTTCGGTACTATTCCAGACTTACGATTCGGTTGTGGTACAATAGGTCTATCTACAGGTTCCTCTTATTTGACTTATAGTGTTTTGTGGTTCTTGAACTCTTCAAGATCTATTATCCTCCCACTAGCCCCTTCAATGATAAACACCTTTATATTAGAAGGTAGCGTGTTTCGCAATAAACACCTTTTGCTAAGTAGGATTATAAAACATATACCCTAAACTTACTTTAGGATGTCCCACAAATTTGTACATGTCAAATCTTGTCCCAAGCTTATCCTTTGAAACCTTTTCACATAAGTTGGACAACCCCTTATCTTAACATACTTAAGATTAGGAATCCTCCCTGTCCATAACTTTTATGGAGTCTTGGGGCTGGATTTTGAGGTTACCATTTTGTAGATATGCAGCCATTTCTAGGACATGACCCTAGAGGGATACTGAAATGTCGGTAAAATCATTATGGACCGCACCATGTCCAACAAGGTACGATTTTTCTATTCAAATACATCAATCAATTATTGCGTATCAGGAGGCGTCCATTATGAGAAAACCATTTAAGATTATCTAGAAACTTATTTCACAAGTATTTATTCCTTGATCTAATCAAAGAATCTTAATACATTGTCAATTTGTTTCACTTCCGAATTCTTTGAACCTTTCAAATAATTCATACTTGTATTTCAGCAAATACACACATTCAACTCTTTGAATGATCATCTCCTTTTCTTATACTAATTTGTTCAATATGCAAAATTATTTTCATGTAAGTCAAGTATACAAAATTTATTAAGTAATATTCCAGTTCTATACAAAACATTATTATTATAAATAGAACAACAATTGTTCTTAATTATAATACCAAAGATTTCATTGTCCAACAATAAAATGGAAATAATATTTTTAACAAGAACTGGAATACAATAACAACTTATTGACTTAATAGATTTGCCCCAAGACATTGCTAAACTATAAGTTTCTATGGCTAATATGGCAACCTTTGCTACATTTCCCGCACATAGTGTGACGCCCCCAAAATAGGTATACATCACCCATTCTGAGTTGTCAATACATGGTACAGAAACAACTACAACTTTATTATTACAACAAGAAAAGCTGAGTTTTAAATACAAATATTATCTTCTAGACAATATCTATACTCAAATAAATCCTCATCACATTTATTGATACATTATTTTACAAAATGGTGAGGACTACTAAACAATCCTTTCTAAAACCTTCATTCCATACCCTACTAGTACTCGCTATATTCTCGCCTCCGAGAAGAATGGAACAAAAGGAAAAGGGTGAGCTCAACTAGCTCGATAAAATAATATTATGACTAAGATAATATACAACAAATTATCGTTAGTCTTCAAAGGGAAAAATTTAATAGAATACAATAGACAACAAATTTTAAATCAATATTCGCATGAAATAATAATTCATTAGAAGAGTTAAGTAGAGAATGCAAACTACTATCTTCTATGTATGAATTTAAAAGTTCATCGCTCATCTTTTATCCTCAGTAACAACAATCCATAAACATCTGGAATCAAATATTCATCTTTGCACTACTGGTAGAAGATATTCATCGAGTTAGTCATATTCATTTAAACACTGTTCATCTTTGCACTACAGCCAAAGATATTCTTGAAATCATTCATCTTTGCACTACTGAGCCAAAGATATTCATCGATTAGTCATGTTCATTTAAACACTGCTCATCTTTGCACTACAGCCAAAGATATTCTTGAAAATCATTCATCTTTGCACTACAAGCCAAAGATATTCAATAATATCATCATTTAAGGTGAGGATGATGAAAATATATTTTAAAAAACGAATCCAATTGAAACAAAATGACAAGGATTAAGGATTAAGGATTAGTACTTTGTTTTATCCATGTTCAAAAATACCTCAAAATAATCATAGTGGTGTAAAATTCAAGAATTATCAAAACATGGATACAATCAAAGCTAGTCTCCAAAATAGATTTTTTAGACGAAAAGAAGAAATTTTATTTTTCTATGAATAGTCTTGAGTATCACGTGAATAGTCAAGTAGTATATCGTGAATAATAGTAACTCAAGCACCAAAAGATAGAAATTCCATAAAAACATCTTCACGCTTCATGAATAGTACTAAATGAATAGTAACTCGTGAATAGTAACTCATAAATAGTAACTCGTGAATAGTAACTCATGAATAGTAACCCCAGACATGAAAAAGTTTCAAATTTGATAAAAACTTCGGATCAACATTTCAAAGATAATGATATTGAAGAAATAATATCATTACGAAAAAAATAATATCCCTTACCTCAAAGAATCGGTTGCTTCGGAAGGAAAGGTTCAAGTGATCTTTGAATGAAACTTATCTTGAATAAAGAACTCTCAAAGTATCTAAATACTCACAAAATACGCTCGATAATATAGAGAGAGAGAGAAAAACTTGTTTACGGTGTGATTTTCAATTCTAACTTAGCCCTCTATTTATAGGAAAATGTTAACTTGCCAAAGCAGACTTAACTCCGCAACTTTGATGGCTTTACCTCGCTACTATTCCCACCCACCACATTTGAAAATTCAATTGAGCACATTTCTCACCAACCAAAAGTGGGGCCCACCAATTCTAGAATTTTCCACCAAAATCATTTATAACCTAATTTAATCATCAGTCACCTCTTAAAATTCATAATAAATTATACACTCATCTTTAACGGTTCAAAATTTGTGGACATATACTCAACTTTTATATGTATAACATATCCAAAAATTACAACGATCCAACGGTCGGATTAAATATTATAACTCACACAATAAAGTTTAATAACACACCATTTGATCTTTTAATACCTCCAATCCAGAAAAATACAAATAAAACATCTCAAAGATTAATTCCTTCATTAATAACCACATAAATAAATCCATCATTTATATTCATATAAAATAAATATTTCCTTATCATATGAATCAATAATTAATTATTCACAAATAATATTACGAATCACATTTATAACAACCAGTCGTTCTCCGAGAAGAGGGCTTTCCAATAAGGATCTCTCCTTCTTGGCGCATGATTAGGTGACCAAACCTCTCCTTAGATGAACTTTCTAGACATTGCCAATAATGTTATCTAATAATATTATTCAAATAATATGAATTATTGATCCGATAATGGAAAATCTTGTGCGATGACAATTATTGAAACAAAGAATAATATAAAATACCAACGCAGCAATTATTGAATCAATAAAATACCTGAGCGATAATTCTGTAACAATTATTGAGTAGTGCCTTCTTACGTAAGGATCAATAATTCAACAATCTTTGTGTAATACCGGTAATCTTCTCTTCTGCAACAACGCGTATTCTTTATATTTTAACCAAGGGTATTCCAACAATCTTAACGGTAACAACTACGCCAAGTATTTATAACCACCCAAACTTTATCGTTTTCCTCATCCAATCGCTTTCAAGTTATGGGGCCCACACATGGCTGCTACGTTGCATTAAATGCGAATATTCCCCAACAAAGATCGAATATTCCACGACCAAACGAATATTCCCCGACAACAATGAATATTTTATAACCACTTGCTTATTTTGAAATATTTGCGTATTTAACCCTTAACTATCCACATTAATCAAATCAACCCTTACTATTTCAAAATAATAAATAAAGGAAATTCCTTTTTATTTAAAAAAATTTCGGGGTCTTACACATAGGATTACTTATATTTGTTTAGCTTTCCACTTCTGCTTGGTCCCTTCATAAATCTATATTTATGATAACCAAAGTCGGTATCCAATACCCAAGTAGAACCTTGACTTAAAGAAAAATTTATTTCAATCATGAACAAAAAGCGTATTATAACTCAAAACTTCACTAAGCTTCTTTGGTTAGCCTCTGCAAGATGCTTCTCGCAGTTTCTTTCCAGTGTCCAGGCTTATTGCAGTGGAAGCAAACTCCTTTGCTATCCGTATCAGTTTTGATCTTATTATCCTTTGTTTATGCCTTTCTATATACCTTCTTTGAATCGTTCTTCTTTTCAGAAGATCCTTTGGCCCCTACCAGTAAGACATGGTCTTTCTTGGTTGGAAAGTGACTCTCATCATTTTTTAACATATTAAGCAAATCAACGAAGCTGATATCTAGCTTGTTTATATGAAAAATTCACAACAATTGTGAAAGGAGTCCGGGAGTGAGTGCAAGATCAAATCTTGGCTCAACTCTCCATCCATGACAAAACCAGTTGTCCTAATTGATCAATCAAATTGATTATGTTAAGAACTTTTATCAACTACTTGATGTGTAGGAATTCTAGATCGGAAGAGCTCCTTAGCGATATCTATCGGTCCTACTTTCCTCACCATCAACTACTTGATGTGTAGGAATATAGTAGGAGCATCCATAGTTTCATCTTGTCTTTGTTCGTTACTCATGGATGCTGAGCATGATGCATTGAGCCAACTGTGCATCATCTTGCCACTTTCTAAAAGTAGCAATCTCTTCCTCGAGAGGCATTATGCGCAACCATTGCGAGGATAGGCGTATTAAGGACATAAGATAGCTTTTCACTATGAGAACTATTTTCAAATTCCTTAACCAATCCGTTTAATTTGATTGCAGTTAATTTAGCATCTAATATGCTTCGCATGATGATAGTAATTTTAGACATTGTAAAATTACGTAAATGAATTTGTAATTAACAACATTTTAATATACATTCTTTTATTAATTACCAAAATAAATTAGGTCTTGTTTTAAATTGGTATCTCCCACTATTTTCTTCAAAACTATATTACCCTCACTTATATAGTTAAATAAAATCTAATTAAAGATTTGTTAGTGAGAATAAGGATCCCATTTCAAATGTATATAGCCTTGTGGTGACACAACAAACTATATATATATAAAATAGGTAGACAACTTTTGTCAATTACATCAACTATGCAACTCCTTTTCTTTTGCCTCTTAGATTATTTTGATCAAGTGGTGGCACATCCAGAATCAAAATTATCCAAGTTAAGTCCAACCTAGCACTCCATATATTCAAAAAGAAAATATCATCCTTGTGGTGACACAACAAAACAATATTGTTCAATTTTCTTTATAAGCATCAAATGTGATAAATTAACATCTTAAATACTTAATACTTGCCTTGTGGTGACACAACAAACTCATATTAAATATTTAATACTCTATTAATTTTATCATGCTAGAAAGCGACGTTCGATATTCCAAATATCTTTGAACCCTTAGGACTTAATATAAAAAAAAATTGAGGGTTTGCTATTAATTTGTCTCATCTTGTTTATCGCGCATGCACATATATATATATAAAATACGCGTCGTATTAATGAACATGCTGAAGCATGTTTGCATAATATATAATATATATAGTATAAGCATGCACATATAGAATACTATATTCTACCTGGATTGATTATGGACTTTATTCTAGTTTGGTTCACTAGAGCCACCAAGTGAACCAAAAGGTCAAACCTAGGGGTGCAAGAATTAATATTTAAGTATAACTATTACATTTAAACCCGGGCTCCATTACAAACCAGGTCTTGGCGCGCTCCTTGCTCCTTGATCTCCAATTCTTCAAAATTAATTCTAACTATTCCTATTACAAAACTATTTAAAATAAATAGAAACATTGATCAGCAGTCAAGGGGAAGTACATAGGAGGAAGATAAAATTTACATTAAGAAAAAATTAAAGAAGACGAGGTACGCAGACCCCATTTAATAAAACCCATACATTCATGCATCCAACTAAAATAAAATCCAATCACATTGGTCAATAGTCCATAATCAATCCCATTTATTATCATACACATCATCATATGCATCAATAAATAACATTCATCTTATGAATAATAAACATTTAATATATATATTGATATTATTTAATGGAAAAATTTAGTTAGTATAAAATCTAATTTTTGAATCAAAATAAACTCCTTTATTTTAATCCAAATTTAAATCAAAATAAAACTATTTTATTTTAATTTATCCAATTTTGAATAAAATAAACTATTTTATTTTAATCAAAATCTTTAATCAAAATAAACTCCTTTATTTTAATTAATTATGGAATCCAATTCCATGTAAAAAAAATAAACTCCTTTATTAAAGGAAACACAGATTCTCTTTCCTATTCATAAATAAACTCCTTTATTTTGAATAATATGAAATCATATTTCATATCTAAATAAACTCCTTTATTTAAGAAAATTAGGATTCTCTTTCCTATTCACCAATAAACTCCTTTATTTTGAATAATATGAAATCTTATTTCATATCTAAATAAACTCCTTTATTTAAGAAACATATAATCCAATTTCAACTCCAATTAGTTATTATGGAATCTAATTCCAACTCTAATTAGTTAGCATGAAATTTAATTTTAAAATTAAAATAAACTCTTTTATTTTAAGATTAAAATAAAGTTTTTTATTTTAAAAATTAAAATAAACATTTTATTTTAATTATAAAATAATTAAGAATATTATATATATATATATATATATATATATAATCAATTAATATATATAAATATATAATAACAAAGTAATTATATATATATATATTATAACTAAAATATCACCCAAGTTTCTACGTAAGCGACTTTCACGTATATATATATATATATATATATATATATATATATATATATATATATATATATATATATATATTATAACTAAAAAATATCACCCAAGTTTCCTGTCATGACTTTCACGTGACTCTTGGAAGATTCAGAATCACCATTAAACTAACCACGTGAATGGAATCAGCAGCGAAAAAAAAAAATATTTCGCGTTTTTTTTTTATAAATTTTATACAATAAAATTTATGCCCAATTAAATTGTTCTAAACACATATCAATATACATATCAAATTAAAACAATTAATAATTCGCATAAAAGTTTGGCTCTAATGCCACTGTTAGGTTTGTAATATTCAAGAACGCAATCAAATTGCATAAAAATGCGGAAATGTGTAAAATCAGAGTTTAAAAAAAATTTACAAACCACATACCCGGATCACCCTTTATGCACAATTATTAATTAAACGAAAAGATAAAGAATAAAATCATACCCTTGAAGATCGAGCTTCCTCAGGTACAAGTTCACCTCCAAATCCTTTCGCGTTCAACTTGAATCCACCGGGGTTTTATTCCTTCCTTTGATCAACGTTAGCCACCCATATGTTTGGCCTCTAGAGGTGATCCACCCAGGAAAAATAAAGATTCAAGAAGATGGGTGGTTGGCTAAACCCTAGTTTTTCTATCTCTATAGAAAAGGAGCGTACTCTCCCAACAATTGGAATTATCACGTAGTCTTGATATCTGATATAAGACTCCTCTTATAAAGATATCAAGTAACCCTATTAAAATAAGGTATTATTTAATTAAACTCTTTTAATTAAATGGGCTCCCTAATCTTATTATGGATAATTAATTAAACTCCTTTAATTAATTTTCCCTCCTAATCCAATTAGGAATAAATGAGAGTACTTATATTAAATTAATTCCTAAACTCTTTTAGAAATTAAAATAATAATAATAATTGTAATAATATTAATAAGACTCCTCTTATGAATTTATATTTAATATTTCTAAAATATTAAATAATAAATATTAAGCTATTTAATTTATTCTATCACCATAGATTAAATTAAATATACATAACATATTATTACGATTATGCCATTAACTTCTTAAATAATTATTCTTCCTTTTATGGTGTGACCCTTTAGGTTCTCCATATTAAACCTAGGTTGTGAATAAATCAATTAGAACAATTCTAATCTTATTTAAATAAATAAATTAAACAATTAATTTATTTAAATAAATAATATTTATTCTACAATAGGGATAAGCCTCCTAGCGATCAACGACTTTCCGAGATACTATAGATTTCAACATTAATCATAAAAGAACCTTTGAGTAAATAGTTACCGATACAATTCAATCCTTCCACCATACAATGTCCCAATTAAATATAAGACATGGAATTCTTTATCGAGTCTTATTTTATTTAATTATATGTATTTCGATCCTTAAATGCACAACTCCAAATAATGCAAATTAGAAACTCCTTTCTAATTTCATTCATCTTAACCAAGGACTCTTTGGGTTGTCATTTATCGAATCACATAGGACATTTCTCTTCTTTTAATAAAGTGGTAGATTCTTTATTGATCATACATTATCTCTATGTACAACTTATTATACCCAAGCATACCCTTTGATATACCCTAAGGGTCTTAAGGAATAAGTCAAAGTATAACTCATCATACACAAGATACTATGATGATCTCAAGTCCAAGGATCACTTGTACTACTATCACTACAGGAATTCCTATTGACAGGCAAGTAAAACTCCATTAGGTATTCCTTAGCGAGTCACGTTCAGTGAACTTATTCTCTAATAAGCACCTACATACTTGCTTTAGTGTCTCCACACAAATGATCATGAGATCAATCATCCTCATCCAATGAGAAAGCAACGTATGTACCAATCTATCCGGATTCACTAATCCCCAATTTAGTAATCCAACGATTGGGAACTATTTTAGTTTTAAGCTTTCTAAGAATTTAGATGTCATTAGAATGATCATCATCATTATTCTAAAAGCATTGCTTAAAGCTATGGGTTTATCACATATTATAAAACAGCAACATGTAGATAATTAAAAGCCTTTAATAAATTAATACTTTTTATTAATAAATAAATAATATTGTTTCAAAGTATATGATTTATCATCAAACATGATTGGCTTGTGTGCATACTACTTTCATAATCTTCCCCTTTGCTTTGTAAGTAGGCATCATAACCCGTTGAGGAAGATACAGTGGATTATCCTTCGACATTGTAGCAGTAGTATGAGACGTATATCCTTCAGCTTCTCCATAATTCTATAGAACTTTGTGCAAGCTGACAACATGATGTTGTGGTCTGTAATGTAATGAAATTAGCTCAGGTGCGGCCACTTTCAAAGGATTGTCAGCTCCTTTGAGTTGAATTGGTTGTATGGGAAATACTTTGACAGTCTCATCATCCACTTCGGATATAACTGCTATTGATTCCTTCCATTTGGTAGGACATGCATTCCCACTCTTGAGTTGCACAGTGTAATCATCTGCGATTTGCAGGACACCGCTATTAATAAGATTCTGAATGAGATGGCGGAGTGCCCAACATTCTTCTGTGCTGTGACCGCGAGAGTGTGAATGATATTCGCACACTTCATCAGAATTGAACCGTCCAGAGAGAGGATTGATTTTAGGTAGAAGGAAGGTAATTCTTCCTTCGTTGATCAACATTTGCAATATCTCCTCCATAGATTGGCCGAGATAGGTAAATTCCCTTTGATTGGCAAAATCCCGACGGGCTTTAGCATTTGCTCTCTTTGAAACCTTATCCTCCATAGCTTCGCTTTCTGAAGATGACGGTGGAGCATTCATAAAAAATGGAAGGAGATAGGCATGCTCCTGTCTGATTAATTGGCGTGTGACTTGATGTTGATGAGTCACTAGTTCAGCTAATTGCTCAATTTGTTTGCAAAGAGCTTTCATCTTTCGTTCCATAGTAAACTGGAACTTTGCATAATCCCATCTGTCAACACCGTCTTTGATGGTCTCAGATGGCTCGCCATTAAAACTGGAACTTTGCCCAGTGCTCCAACTGATCATGTTGACCTCTTCTTCTTTGTGTTGAGGAAGATGGTTGTCTTGCACATGAGGTTGATCTGGTATGGTAACTATGATCTCACCATTGTCTATTAAATCTTGGATCTTGTGTTTCAAGGCCCAACAATCTTGAGTATCATGTCCAGGTGCCCCGGCATGATAAGTACACTTCCGAGTAGCATTAAAACCCCTCCCATTAGGGTTGGCTGGTGGAAGAAGATGTGTAATTTTCTTCTGAGTAGTCAGAAGAGCATGAATATTCTCGAGCGAGTCCCCTAAGGGTGTGAACGTCCGAGGTCTCTTTGCATCTCCACCTTTAGGCAATGGAGGGTTTGAAGATTGTGCTTGAAAAGGGGAATTGTGACAACCCAAATTTTTATAAATTATTAAAATAAGAATTTAATAATTAAAATTCTTATTATGAGATGTTTTGAGTTTGCGTATGTATATATACGTGGTATATATGTTGAAATATATGATCTGGTGTGAAGAGAAATATATATTCATATATTGGGAAAGTGAGGAATTAATAGTCAAGTTAACTATTGAAGGATTTAAATGAATTTAGTAATTAATTTTAAATATTTATTGAAGTAAATAAATATTTTAAATTTATTTATTTATCGAGATAAATAAATAATCGATGAATTGTGGTGAATTAATTTAGTAACTAAATTGATTAATGATAATTAAATTGAGTGTTGATAATTTTATCTCAAGGATTTAATTTAAGAAAATAATTAAATTAAATCAATTGCTTAATATTTAAGAAGATAATTAAATTAAGTGAATTGTTTAATATTAAATGAATAAATAAAATAAAATAATGTTTCTAATTTATTAAAATTAGATATATATTTATTTATAATTATAATAAGATTATAATTATTATAATTATAAACTATAAGATATTTAATGGGTTGCATGTGTGACAAGTAGTAACTATATAATATAATATTATTTAAATAATCTATTTGGGGGGAAAAGGTGTTAGCTAAACAAGGCCTTGTGGCCTTTGGCTTATTCCAACTGACGTCTTCTTATTTTTATAATTGAAGTAAAAGCGGGTGAGTGGCCAATTTATATTATCTACGATCTTATTTTTCCTAAGGATAGCGGTGAGTTGGGTGAGAAGAAGAATTACAGAGGGTTTGCAAGAGAGAAGAAAAACTAGTTTTTGGAGATTGGCAAGAGGAAGAAGGGAAATTACTAAACCTAGTCAGCATCTTTTGTAGCATACAATCGAAGAGAAGGTATAACTTACTTCAACTCTAATTTTTTGATAATTTTATGGAATTGATAAAAATACATGTATATATATGTTCTATAATATGTTAATCCTCGTTTGTGGGTATTATTTGATGATTAAAGGTATGGAATAGGGTTGTAGTAGAAGGTTATATATATATCAGTGTGTATGTTGAAAAAGGGCTTTAGAAAGTACGAGAATTAATACCTTATATGTGTTGTAATCTATAATTTGTTATTGGATTGTTATAATATGTTAAGAAACGAAAATGGCATAGTTTAAATCGTGTTAATTGGTTAAGAAACGAAGTCGTGGCGATAGAATTCGCTAGAGATGTTAAAACACGAAAATAGAGTATGAACATGTGTTTTGGGTCAAATTTTAGGTTGGTTTATGTTTTTATAAATTGTTAAAATTCTTGTATGTTGTAGTTCTATGAATTACAAATCCATAGAATCAAAAACGGACTAATTTGGATGTGTATAACTCAAGTTATGAAGATTAGTAGGAGAAAAAGGGTCAAAAATTGCGAAGAACAATAGCTTGTGTCCTGTTTACGCGCTAATCAGCACTGATGCTTATTGTGCAAGTCATTAAGTCATTAAAGCCTTAATTACGCACCCAAGGCTTAATTAGGGGCAGCTGCGCCCAAAGTATGTCAGGTGTGACTGCTTTGACCTGTTTAAGTAAAATAGGCATAACCTTTTCATACGAACTCCGATTGGGGTGATTCAAGATGATCCGGAACGAGGACGAATAGACCAACAACTTTTGTTCTTTAAGGTTTTTAATTTGAGGTTTTAACAAGGGTCCAAATGGTCATTTGTAGGACTATTATGTTTTTGGAGGCAATCGGAGGGCGTCGGGAATGCACGTATGCAAGTCTAATGCTCTTGATGGTAAGAGATGTTGTTCTAAGTTATAGAACATGAATATTATGAAGTATAATGATGCTTAACATTAATAAATGATATATTAGATAAGTTATATACGCTTACTAAGCACACACAAGAGAGACAAATCAGGCGTGTGACGAATAAACGTCGAAACGCCGTGATAAGTGTTAATAAACATAAAAAGTGTTTTAAGTTAAATGAAATGAACATTATAAGGTATGAAATGGGTTTAATATAAAACTAATAATGATTCCTAGAAAGACTTAAGCACTTGAACGAACTTCAAATATGAAATACAGTGAGATATAAGTTAAAAGTTAACACAATCAAATTGAACATTGTGTATTTATGATAGAAAGGGTTGTGAGACGTAAACAAAAGTTTACATTACAACTACTATGCGTTGCTATGTGACTAATAGTTGATGTGCATGATTATATAATTGTGTTGGGCACGTGAAGTGCAGATAACTGTAAGCTGATTAAACTGTTATTGGTAAACAACAATCAAGGCAAGTCTTTCAGTTCCTATTTGTTATGTGAACTTAGTGATTAACCGTTTTAAATCTTTATTGCAAAGAGCATGTTGTGTTATATATATGTTGAATGTATGAAATGTTAAAGTCAACTTATGACTACGTTGATTGAGTAAAGCATGTTGATTGAGTAAGGAACTCAATCTTTATACTACTTTATATATATGAACCGTAATATGTATGTTATGTTAGTCCAATGTTTATGAGATATATGTTGAGCATGTTACTATGTGCAACGTGATGCATGAAAACTGTTAGATTTTGCTGGGCTGTCAAGCTCAACCTTGCAAATAACCATTTTTGCAGGTTAAGGTTTAAAGGTAATACTATGTGCTACTTGAATGACGTGGATTAGAAATAATACACGAAGATTAATATTTTAGCTAAAGTTGTTAATTCTTTATACCATGATTAAGACTCATGAGATGTACTACATATTTTATGATGTATAGTTTTATGTTGAGTTGTAAAGCTAATGTTAGAGTTATCTGATATGTAAAGGTTATCGGTTTGAAATGTAAAATTTTATAATAACAGTGATAAAGTGAATCCTAAAATAAGATTGATTCAAAGACATGTAGATGATAAAGGTTTTGATTCAGGGAATTAAAGTAAGAAGACATAAAAGTTTAAATTATTCCGCATTATATAAAGTTTATCATCGAATAATGATGTAAAATCAGAAGGTAGATGTGTTATTTACGACCGAAGTTAATAATTAAATTGTATGAATTTTGGGATCATTACAGTTGGTATCAAAGCCGAAGGTTATAAACATTAGGTTGAAGTACTGTAGGCTATAACCTTAGAGAAGGAAGGTGAAGATAATGAAAGAATAAGCTCAAGTAGAGTTTGAAGAATAAGAAATAATTTAAGAAATTTATAAAGAAGGGATTAAAACATGCGTGAGAGGATTCAAAGAAGAATCTCGCAGAGTTATAAGGAGTATGAATGTGGGGTTACCCAACTCCAAAAATAAGAATGTAAGGTGATAATAAATAGATAATGTCTATAAGAAGAGAGTGATAAAGAAGTTAAGAGTCAAAAAGTTATATTTAAGTATGGTACAATTGTACTCTTTAATAGTTTATGTATGGTATCTAGGCTAAACGATTCCTTCATAGAGCGGAGGTATATACGAACTAACAACTTGAAACCTAGTTTGTTGGTTGTTTGTGGGAAACCACTCAGCGTACCATATTGAAACTATTAGAGACTCGATGTGTACCACATATAGAAAATGGATACGTATGATGAAAATGTGGAACTTAAATGAAATGTTTAACAATGTAAATGAAGTTAGAGATTCTTAAAGGATGAAGTGTTATATAAACAAGAAGATTCAAAGAAAAATCTTGAAGAGATATAAAGATAAGAAATGGGAGTTGCCTAACTCCAATAGCCAAGATAACAAATAAAGTCATAAATGATGAAAAAGGAAAGAAAGAGGATAGTAAAACAAAACGATCACGAGAGAAGAAAAGAATTTTAAGGGAGATGATTATAGAATAAGATCACGATGTGATCTGTTTAAGTTATAAAGGAAAGATGGTCTGTAATGTTTGAATAGTTATAACTTGATGCTATGAAGATGATGTACTATGAAATAGTACGAGATAACTCACGAGGAGTTATAGATGATGTGATACGAGGAATTCGTATCGAGCAAAGAGCAAGTTAAGAGTAAGATAGAGTTAGGTGGGATTTGAATTGAGGACTTATGTGATGGTTAAGTTATATAAATCTTTGAATGGGCGAGGGTTTTGTGCTTGCACTCAGTTTATCACATTGATAATCATTGGAATGTTGGTGTCGCGCTATCAACGTATATGTGGCGAAAAGGTGATGCTTTTCTCATGTGTATATTTGATAGTTAGAAACTATTAAGATTAGTCAGATATTATTAGGATTAGGTGCGGTTCTTAAAACTAATGCATATAGTAAGTTCGTGACTCACAATAATATGGTATGTTTTGAACCCCTCAGCGAATGGACGCCTATTGTCTGACTAGGACAAGTTCTTAAACTCATATTATTGTGGCAAGTTCCTGAACTTCTAATGTGCGGTAAGTTCGATGAACTATACTGGGGATATAGGAGGATTATAAGTTGAAATACAAGAATATTTAGTGTAAAGATTGAAATTGATGGAGAAAATTAGGTATTCCAAATCTTATAGCTTTGCTAGATTTTTGAAATTTATTGACTTCGTGCCGATGGTTATACTTTTGATTTTTGGAAAAAAAAATGTGTTGGGTCACACTAGTGAACCAAAGAATTTTAAAAAACAGTGCTATTATTCGTATGTCTATGCTAATTGCTTTGGCTAGAAAAAAATGATTTGAAATATATCAAATTTTTTTTTATATATCATCAATGCATCATGGAACCTGATGCAGAGATGATAAAAACGATGGAGTCATCAATGCAGTATTACTTAGTGTTGGATGTGATCTAAGGATCACAAATTTACTATGGTATGATGTAGTATGATAAAATCACCAAATGACAAATCCTCAAACCGATTGTAAATGCAAAGGCGGTATCATATCGTCATAAAAAGATTTTTGAGATTTCTTTAAGATATGAAAATATATATATATATATATATGTATATTTTTCATTGATGTCCAGATTGTTGTAGAAGTCTATGCTATTTGGTTCAAATTTAGACGAATATTGAAAGATGTTCATGAAATTCAAGCGTTTCTTGAGAAGTTATGCCAAACCAAATTGTTTTGGTGCGAATTCGATGTTGAAAAGTCGAGGTGAACAACCCCGTAAAAGGGGACATGTTATCGGAGACAATGGTTCCAAAAGTAACGCATATAGTCATTACGATGTTAAGATGTAATACGTTGTGCACGACGTAGGGGTACGATAGGCTGAACACCTAGAGTACTTGCAGAGAGTGTTTTCAGTTTGTGTGATTGCTAAACATTCTGTTAAAGATGGTTTATGGTGGTGATGAATTGTTAAACCTGGAGAAGAGTTCAAGGTCCGTATAGTCTTATGACTGTTAAAGGTTCAAGTCGAGATACTTGATAACCTAGGGACGTAGTTCAAGGTCTTATGACCCCTCAGCACGATTTGGAATCTTTTAAATTCCTGTTATTCATATCGCTTCCCAATTATTGAGCAATTGTGGAAGATTCTTGTTATTCTGAAAAGTGAAAGTGGAAAGGATGAGAAAATTAAGCAAAACATAATAATTTCAAGAAAGAAATGAAATTATAGAAAGAAGAGAAATGTGGAACTCTTAAAAGAGGATGGGGTGAGGAATATGATGATCTTAGAAAGATCCTTAGAGAAAGAATTTGGTTGCAGAACCTAAGGAATAAATAGATATTAACATAAAATCTATTTTGATAGATTGAATGAATGAAGATTAATAAATAAAATTTTGAGGATGAAATTCTTAGAAAAAGGGGTGAATGTAATATCCCGAGTGTTTATGAGTTGAGTATATGATAACGATCCTTAGAAAAGGAAATGAATGGGTTAACGAATATATAATACTCAAAATATAATTGAGTTCAAGTGAAAGCTTATGAAATAAAACTTACAAGAATTTATTATGAAGAATGGTGGGAGTAGGAAAATATAAAAAAAACTATATTAAGGTAATGTGATGAAGTTATTCAACGATAAATTTTGAAAAGAGATTTGGTGAAAACCGAGTAAGGGGGTTTTCGCTGATTCCGAGGACTAATCCTTATAAGGGGGGAAAGATGTGACAACCCAAATTTTTATAAATTATTAAAATAAGAATTTAATAATTAAAATTTTATTATGAGATGTTTTGAGTTTGAGTATGTATATATACGTGGTATATATGTTGAAATATATGATCCGGTGTGAAGAAAAATATATATCATATATTTCGAAAAAGTGAGGAATTAATAGTCAAGTTAACTATCAAGGAATTAAATGAATTTAGTAATTAATTTTAAATATTTATCAAGTAAATAAATATTTTAAATTTATTTATTTATCGAGATAAATAAATAATCGATGAATTGTGGTGAATTAATTTAGTAACTAAATTGATTAATGATAATTAAATTGAGTGTTGATAATTTATCTCAAGGATTTAATTTAAGAAAATAATTAAATTAAATCAATTGCTTAATATTTAAGAAGATAATTAAATTAAGTGAATTGTTTAATATTAAATGAATAAATAAAAATAAAATAATGTTTCTAATTTATTAAAATTAGATATATATTTATTTATAATTATAATAAGATTATAATTATTATAATTATAAATTATAAGATATTTAATGGGTTGCATGTGTGACAAGTAGTAACTATATAATATAATATTATTTAAATAATCTATTTGGGGAAAAGGTGTTAGCCAAACAAGGCCTTGTGGCCTTTGGCTTATTCCAATCGACGCCTTCTTATTTTTATAATCAAGTGTGTGTGGGTGAGTGGCCAATTTATATTATCTACGATCTTATTTTTCCTAAGGCTAGTGGTGAGTCAAGTGAGAAGAAGAATTACAAGAGGGTTTGCAAAGAGAGAAGAAAACTAGTTTTTGAGATCGGCAAGAGGAAGAAGGAAATTACTAAACCTAGTCAGCATCTTTTGTAGCATACAATCGAAGAGAAGGTATAACCTACTTCAACTCTAATTTTTTGATAATTTTATAGAATTGATAAACATACATGTATATATATGTTCTATAATATGTTAATCCTCGTTTTTGGGGGTTATTTGATGATTAAAGGTATGGGATAGGGTTGTAGTAGAAGGTTGTATATATATTAGTGTGTATGTTGAAATAGGGCTTTAGAAAGTACGAGAATTGATGCCTTATATGTGTTGTAATCTGTAATTTGTTATTGGATTATGATAATATGTTAAGAAACAAAAATGGCGTAGTTTAAATCGTGTTAATTGGTTAAGAAACGTAGTCGTGGCGATCGAATTCGCTAGAGATGTTTAAACATTAAAATAGAGTATGAACATGTGTTTTGGGTCAAATTTTAAGTTGGTTTATGTTTTTTTAAATTGTTAGAATTCTAGTATATTGTAGTTCTATGAATTACGAATCCATAGAATTGAAAACGGACTAATTCGGATGTGTATAACTCAAGTTATGAAGATTAGTAGGAGAAAATGGGTCAAAATCATGCGAGAACAAGTTTCGTGTCCTGTTGCTTATCATAATGTGACCTTGTGCCCTAAGTAATTTGGGGCAAATGCTTTCTCAGTTAGTTTCAATGCCCAAGCCTTAATTAAGCGCAATGCGCTCAAAGTATGTCAGGTGTGACTGCTTTGACCTATTTTAGTAAAATAGGCATAACGTTTTCACACGAACTCCGATTGGGGTGATTCAAGATGATCCGGAATGAGGACGAATATTCCTACAACTTTTGTTCTTTTAATGTTTTAATTTGAGGTCTTTAAGAAGGGTCGAAATGGTCATTTGCAGGACTATTGTGTTTTCGGAGGCAATCGGAGGGCATCGGGCATGGACGTATGCAAGTGTAATGCTCTTGATGGTAAGAGATGTTGTTCTAAGTTATAGAACATGAATATTATGAAGTATAATGATGCTTAACATTAATAAATAATATATTAGATAAGTTATATACGCATACTAAGCACACACAAGAGAGACAAATCGGGCGTGTGACGAATAAACGTCAAAACGCCGTGATAAGTGCTAATGAACGTAAAAAGTGTTTTAAGTTGAACGAAATGAACATTATAAGGTATGAAATGGGTTTAATATAAAACCAATAATGATTCCTAGCAAGACTTAAGCACTTGAACGAACTTCGAATATGAAATACAATGAGATATAAGTTGAAAGTTAACACAATCAAATTGAACATTGTGTATTTATGATAGGAAGGGTTATGAGACGTAAATTAAAGTTTATATAACAACTACTATGCGTTGCTATGTGACTAATAGTTGATGTGCATGATTATATAATTGTGTAGGGCACGTGAAGTGCAGATAACTGTAAGCTAATTAAACTGTTATTGGTAAACCACAATCAAGGCAAGTCTTTCAGTTCTTATTTGTTATGTGAACTTAGTGATTAACCGTTTTAAATCTTTATTGCAAAGAGCATATTGTGTTATATATATGTTGAATGTATGAAATGTTAAAGTCAACTTATGACTACGTTGATTGAGTAAAGCATGTTGATTGAGTAAGGAACTCAATCTTTATACTTGTTATATGAACTGTAACATGTATGTTATGTTAGTCCAATGTTTATGAGATATATGTTGAGCATGTTACTATGTGCAACGTGATGCATGAAAACTGTTAGATTTTGCTGGGTATCGAGCTCAACCTTGCAAATAACCATTTTTGCAGGTTAAGGTTTGAAGGTAACACTATGTGCTACTTGAATGACGTGGATCAGAAATAATACACGAAGATTAATATTTTAGCTAAAGTTGTTAATTCTTTTTACCATGATTAAGACTCATGAGATGTATTAAATATTTTATGATGTATAGTTTTATGTTGAGTTGTAAAGCTAATGTTAGAGTTATCTGATATGTAAAGGTTATCGGTTTGAAATGTAAAATTTTATAATAACAGTGATAAAGTGAATCATAAAATAAGATTGATTCAAAGACATGTAGATGATAAAGGTTTTGATTTAGGGAATTAAAGTAAGAAGACATAAAATTTTAAATTATTCCGCATTATATAAAGTTTATCATCGAATAATGGTGTAAAATCAGAAGGTAGATGTGTTATTAATGATCGAAGTTAATAATTAAATTGAATGAATTTTGGGGTCGTTACAAGAATAGTTTCTCCTCTGTATAGGCATGCTTTGATTGCCTTTCTGTCCTTGTAGTATCAAGGAAACATCCTCTTCTTTCTTTTTATGGACCCTCCGGGGGTTGTTTCCATAAGATTCGGACTGGATGTGTTCAGCAACAGCTTTAAGAGCGGCTAGGTCTTGAATTTTTCCAGACTTCAAACCCATCTCAGCCATTTCTCCGTGCTTGATCATTTCAGAGAATGGTTTGCCAATACCAGCTAGAACTCTTTCATAGAAAGGAGCTTCCTGTATATCTATGAAAGTCATGACAATTTCTGATTCTGTCATGGAAGGAATAACTTGAGCAGCAAGGCGCTTTCACCTTTGAGCATACTCTCTAAATGACTCATTAGACTATTTCTTGACCTTGGTAATTTGGTACCGGTCAGGAGCCATCTGAGATTGAAAACTGTATTAAGTGAGGAAGGCGTGAGCCAGCTCTTCCCAACTATGGATCTTTGAGTTGTCTAATCTGGTATACCATGAACGGGCTTCTCCAGTTAGACTCTTCTAGAACAGCTGCATTCTGAGATTTTCATTTTCTGTGTAAGATCCAAGTTCTCCAATGAATACCTTTAAATGGGTATAAGGATCTCCTAATCCGTCATATTTTTCAAAATCAGGGGTTTTGAATTTCTCTGGATAATGAACACCAGGAAATATGCAAAGGTCTGTATATGAAACACTGCCATGTGTTCCAATCCCTTTGAGAACACGGATAGTTTCCTCCATTTGAAGGACCTTCTTCCTGATATCACCGGTGTTTGGATCTCCTTTGAGTTGGGTGTTTTCAGGGTCTTTGTTGGTCGTATCCAACTGATGTTCTGGAATTGTTTTTTCCAGACCTTGAATTCCCCCTTGTGTAGAGGATTCTGTATGTGTAGGTATCTTTGTACCCTGAGTGGGATGGTGCAATTCTTTCAGTAGAACAACCAAGTCTGTGATTTGTTTACTCAATCCGTCAAATTCTTCTTGGGAAACAGTATTAGACTGGTCAGAAGAAGACATGATTGGTAGTAGGCTCGTGGCCTTTTTGGATTTTGAGCGGGTAACATGCCCAATGATTTTCCTACAAAAGACTTAAGTAGTTTAGTCTTAGGGTAATGTAAATGCTATCATAACATGTCCGTTTTAGGAATTTTGTTCGGCAAAAACCGGTTGTTAATTGATAACATGTTATGCATGCACATATATTCTTCAAATTTTCCATTACATATGGATGAACATGGAATAAATTTAACGCCCCAGAAAAATCGGATTTTTGAGAATTAAATTTTTATTTGATTATGTGGATTAATTGAATTTAATTAATTATTTATGGAAGTAAGCTAATTGAAGGTCGTTCTATGACCTAGACATATCAGAATGTCGTAGTATTTTGACTACGTGGTAGAAGTAAAGTGTTTGAATTTCTAAGACGAAAATAAAAGCTTTCCGAGAAATTTTCTGAAAAACAATATTCACGCATTTCTGTTCGGGAATTATTTTTTGATTTTTCGAGAAATACGTAATGATAGAATATCGAGGTGAGATAGAATATCCAATAATATTTCAGTTATGGAAAACGCAGTTTTTCGCCTGCGAACTTAAAACCTAACGATTAGGGAAAATGAATTCCGAGAATGAATTTAAATGCGTATATTGAATTAAAGCAATGATTGTATAATACGTAAGTATTGTACGAGGTAATGACTACAAGTATAATACGAGGTATTATACAAGTATGTATGAATGATGGAATATCGTATATTAACTAAGTATACGAGTTAGAATACGCGATTAATACGTAAATTATACATTATAAGTCTTTAAGCCAAATATAATGGACTTATAGGATTGAGTAAGAAATTGTAAAATCCAATGAGATATTGAACAAGCCCAAGTGTTTGTTTAATTGTAAGCCCAATATATAAGATAAGTTAATTAAGCTAATTGAATGTAAAGCCCAAGGTAGGATCCAAAGGGTAAAGCTTGATCCCATGGGTGATCAAAAGTAATGAGCAAGTA
This sequence comes from Panax quinquefolius, assembly GCA_020205615.1. NCBI lineage: Eukaryota > Viridiplantae > Streptophyta > Magnoliopsida > Apiales > Araliaceae > Panax > Panax quinquefolius. The sequence continues at coordinate 67,326,511 of CM035152.1, read as the reverse complement.
ACTTAATGGCTAAGTGTTGTGATGGCCAAGTAATTAATGTGATAAGCAAGTAAAGTGCTTATGTGTGGTGAACAAGTAAAAGTTGTGATGAGCAAGTAATGGATAAGCTAGGTGACTAGCAAGTATACTTAATGGCTAAGTAAGTGTGATGATCAAGTAGACTTAATGGCCAAGTGTTGTGGGGAGCAAGTTAACTTAGTGCTTAAGCTTGGAATAGTAAGGAGGTGATTAAGGAGGTGGAGTGGATTAATGACCCTTATGCCCTAATCTATCAACTCCTATAAATAGCAAGCTTTGGATTTCATTTATTCCTTGTTCAAAAACACCAACAAGTTGAGAGCTTATTGGTTAGAGAGAATAAGTGAGAATAAGTTAGAAAAGCTAGAAAGCTAGTCTTCATAATTTAAGAAGCAAGAATGAGAACAAGGATTAATGAAGTGATCTTCATAGGTAAGGACTTAAACCATAATTCTCTTTCTCTTCCATTGATAGAGAAATGGGTAGTGGTAGAACTTGTATGCTAAGGAACGATAAGAATGAGTAATCAAAGGGCTTAAGTCTTAATAAGACGTATAAGTCATGATTAAGCGATTCGTAATCATATAAGTTATGAAATAAAGAAGAACTTGTAGGAACTTGTTTTATGTTGAAATAATAAGGTGGTATGATAATAAGAAGCAAGAATGGTGGTTAAAAGATTTAATCTATAATAAGTTATGAGAAAGGAAGTCATAAGTAGTTTATACTTTTATAAGTTATAAACTTACAAGGAACAAGTAATAACTTATCATTTTTATAAGTTAATGAAGTATGTATGTCAAGATGTTAGTATGATGGATTAAATCCATTTGAAACGATGAACAAATCATAAGAAATGAAGTTAAGGCGGAATTCACGAGTTTGTACAATAATCATCGAATTCGTGAAAATCTCGGAATGGAAGTCAAATTTTGATATTGAGCTTGGAAACATTAGTTTTTAATGGATACAAGTCTTATTTGGCATTATAGAGTTGCGGACTCGAGAATGACCGAATTTCGACTTAGAATGAAGAAACGAGCGTTGAACGTTCACGAACGTTTACCATTTTAGTTAAAAATGGACTAATAGGTGAATTTTGAGCAAACAAAGTCAAATAGATAAAATTCTTGCATGAACACGTAGAGTATGTAATTTGTGAACTGTAGGCTTTTGAACGAGCCAATTCGGACTTATAACGAAGAAGTTATGCATCCGGGAATTTCGCAAAGTTGAAAATATGTCAAATTTTTCTAAGGCACAGAGTTGGCGTCAAGGCGCCACCCCACCCAAACCAATAAGTGACGCCAGCAAGATCTGAAGTCTAGGGCTTGCATCACTCGCAAACTCGTGCAGCCGGGCGCGAAGAGAGAGAGCTATGTGTGGCGCTATAGCGCCAATCCTAGGGTTTCGACAGACAAGAATGATTTCAAGTATAGAATGAAAGATAACTCATTAGTAATGAACTAAAGTGTAACATAACATTGTTATGTCATTGTTAAACACTTAATGTATATTGATTTAAAGGTTAATAATCAAATTGAAGATGAACATAATGAGAACAATGTAATGTGCTAAGCCGGCTGTAGAAATTTGTTGACCAAGTTGATTATGAATCCAATGGTTTACAATACCAGTATGGGTTATGTAATTACTTAATGAACATGATAAGACCTTTCCTAAATCACTATTATAGTAATGACTTTAGGAATTTAATGTTGTTTAATGAGTAGTTAAACAACGAACGTAAAGTATAAAGAACGTGAACCGTATTCAATAATGATAAGGACTATAACGTTAAGAGTTACAACTAAAAGTTGTTAAGTAATACGTAAACGTAAACTGTATGCAATAAAGTGTACTTAACTAACGATGATCGAGTTTTGATTATTAACGTAAGAATGTTAGTAAGCCGTTAGGAAGGATGATTAACTTGAAACGAGTTGTATTAATGAAATAAATTCAGTTTAAGTTATAGAAGAGAAAGAAGTTGGTAAGAATGATGTAAGTTATAACGATAAGCCGGAACCAATAATAACAAATCTAATACAGGATTAGATTGAGAAGAAGTGTAAGATTCATTAGGAACCATGTATGTTCATTCATGACCTAATGTGGTATGTTATGTGGTTATGTGTTGTAGAGACCATAAAGACTGAAAGGAAAAGTTATTATACTGTAGCAGACGCTGAAGGCAAGTTTTTCTTAAACGCTTGTCTAACCTTCGTGTTAGCCAAGTTTTCTATGATTCATGTTATGAGATGCATGAACTATTTTACTAAAGGGTCGATGTCAGTTTTACCTAGGCTAGACTAATCTTGAAGAGTTGATTGATTTATTTACAAGTCTTTCAATATAGAATTGTTAACGCTATCCTACGCCAATTGTTTGGTACGGATTCAAGGTAAGCATAAGTATGAATAAACAAATGTCATTTTTCATCGATTATTCGATGGGCACGCGAGGTTGCCAAAACTTAAACGTACATACGTTTAACAGGATGTAGTGTTGATCAACATAGAGTACTATGGGCTGATCACCCCGAAGTACTCATAAGATATGCTGGACTTACGGACTTAGTGTCGGGTTGTCCTTTTCAAAGAAATTATGAAATGCTCATGGTCTTGAGCCAGAATGGATGTTTTACTGAATATTGTTATTGTAAAACGTTTTGAAGGAAAAGAAGTGCTATTTTAAATTATTAATAGTACTTCATAACTATTATCCAGTTATTGAAGATATATGATTCCTATGTTTCAAGCATGTCGTTTAAAAGAAATTGTTGTACTTGTTGAGCTTGTTATGCTCACTCTTGCTTGAACCATATGAATTCAGCTAGGATCGAACGATCCGAGGGATCTGACAAGGATAGAGGCAAGACGAAGCTGAATGATTAGTTTACCTTGTAATAAACTAGTAAGTTGTATATATTATAGAATGATGAACAAAGAATGTAATGGTTTTAGAACCTGAGAATGAGATGTAATATTATTAATGTAATAAGAATGTCATTGATACACACATTTTGATGTCGTTTCAATAGAATGAATGTACAATTATGAGTACCGTGTAGCACCATCTGTCGGGTTGGAAGATACCCGGATTTGGGGGCGTCACAGGTTGGTATCAAAGCATTAGGTTATAAAACTTAAGGGGGGAAGAACCTTAGGCTAATAACCTCGTTAAGGAAGAAAATTCCGAAGGATGTAAACTTAAGCTTTACTTCAGTAGAATGAGTTAATAAGGTATTGAGGAAACTTAGTACCGAAAGATTTAAAAGATGGAAAGTAATCCTAAATAAATTAAATGTGATTTGTGCTTTTACTATTGTGTGTTATGTACTAATCAACATATGTGTTATTGTAGGATGTCGATCGATAACTTGATGTATAGAGAGATATACAAAGTGTGAGCGAAGAAATTGTGAACAGAGTAGAGCTCGTACCTATGCTTGGGTGGCGGAGGTACCATTAGTGATTCTAGAGGAGTCGGAGACAATGGAGTACTTTTCTTAGGAAGACTACTCCGAGGGAGATATGGATATAGCGTCATATCTTAATATTATGGTCTATGAGGAGGAGGAAATTGAGGTAACATCGGTTAATACAGTGGTACCTACACTAGAGTCAATACCTCCAGATGCAATGAGAGCATTGTATCTGGTAGTTCTTAACAGGAATGTGCAACTGAGTACAGTTGTGCAGAATCAGAGTGAAGAGATTAATTATCTCCATGAAGCTAAGGTGTATGCAGAAGCAGATTTTGAGTTAGAACAAGATAGACAAGTGCTTATGACAGAGCAGGCTAGGGACTATAAGAAGGAGGCCGATAAGCTTCATAAAGAATTGGGGGAGAAGGATCGGAAGATAGCACGGATGTCTTACATCCATAAGAGTGCTCATATGGTTTTCAAGCTGAAAGTTGCTTGTTATCCCATGGAGTCAGGGCAAACTCGACATACTATTAGTAGGGATACAGTAGCGAAGATTGGGAATGAGAAACACTAGGACGCTGTTATGCATTATTAGAAATCTAGAGTTATAAATATGTGTGTAGTGACGTAAAACCCTCTTTTGTATAAAAGGGTAGGCTTTTTGTAAATCCCAACTTTTGAGAAGTTCAATTGCGGGATAGAAATGTAATAGCTTCTGGCTATGTGAACAAAGTGTAAACAGTTTCAAACTATGAAGAAGCATATGAATATAATGAAGTTTTCATTTAATAAGCTTTGTTATGGTATGAGTTGTTATATGGTGAATAATAACGAAATAAGTAAATAGATAATAATGAAATTCTATTTAATTAGAAAATGCCGTCAAGGAGAAGACAACGTAATAAGGAAGCGGAATCACGTAATGAAAATCAAAGGGGTCAAAACAACCCTATGCAAGAATTCATTAATTTATTAACGACTGCATTTAACTAAACCGGGGGTAGAGTACCCGCCAAACCTAGGTTAACCAGAATTACTACTTTTAAAGAATTTAAAAGTGTAGGTCCGCCGAAGTTCAAAGGAACGACGGACCCATTAGAAGCCCAGACATGGGTAATAGAAATAGAGAAGGCGTTTGTTATTACAAAACGTAGGTAAGGCGCAAAAGACTTCTTTTGCGACTTACATGATGAAAGTGGAAGCCAACTTTTGGTGGAAGGCTCACCAGGGTGGGGCTAGAATAGATGGGATAACGTGGGAATAATTCAAAAAGGTTTTCTTCGAGAATTATTTCCCTACAAGTATGCAGTGGATGAGAGAAAGGCTCGTAGGTTAGAGCAGGGCCTGAAACCCTGGCTCTATCGTAGGATTTCGGTGTCCAGAGTGTTTCCTATGGGACCATTCTGGAGAAGTTGATTATAGCGGAGGGTGGTAGTGAGGTGTTAACCCAATACCACAAAGAGAGGAAAGATAAGAGCAAGGAAGATGGAGGAACTAATGCAGAGAATGCCAGTGGTAGTGGCAATATACCAACAATAAAGAATTTTAACTCCAAGAATACTGGAGTGGGACGAAGGGATCCTAAGCGTAGGATTGAAGCATGTACAATATGTGGAAAGACTCATTTAGGATTCTGTCTGAAGGGGAAATCAATTTGTTATAACTGTGGACAGGAGGGTCATATATTACCCAATTGTCTTAATCCTAAGAAAAACTATGGTTGTTTTGTATGTGGGTCGTTGGACCACGTGGCAAAAAATTTCCCAAAGAAGAGGTCGAGGAAAATAAAGGTGTGATAGTGGTAAGTTAGCTATGATACGGTTGCATCAATAGATTTAGTAGCAGGTATCATTTCGGTCAATACAATAAATGCTTATGTGCGGTTTGATTGGAGTACTACTTTTCTTTTATCGCATGAGAGTTTGCTAAGTGATTAAGTTCATTCTCGGAAGGGATTATAAATACCTTTATATGTTAAGGTAGAGAATGGGGAAATAACTTTCATTAATTATATTTGTGGAAATGGCTTCATGAATAAGGAATGTAAGTATGTATCAGTAGATAAGTACTGATAAAGTTGAGAGAATTTGAAGTAATTCTCGGTATGAATTAGTTGATTAACTATAGAACTTTAATAAATTGTTAGAATAAAAGTATGAATCTTCAGTTTTCTAAGTAACTCAAGGTAGTATTTTACGGTAATAAAATACCACAACGCTCTTGTTGTCTAACCATGACGCAAGTTAGGAGGATGTTAAGGAAGAGGATGAGTCATTACGGTTACGTATCGACTATCGTAATAGGAGTAAGTCAACGGTTAAGAATAAATACCATAAATCGATGATCTATTTGATAAATCAAAAGGGCAAAGAATTTTTCTAAGATATTTTGAAATACCATGGCCCAAATCTTCGCGATCATGTTCATTTTTACTTGTTTTATGTTATTTCACGTGTAGGATGGTGGTTGTAGCATTCAATAGACATTTGGAATTATTTGGTATGCTTTGAAGAAAATTAGAGCAAATTTGGAAGAACTTGTGGAATTCATCAAGTCATTTAAAAAGAAAATTGGCCAAAATGAATAATAATATACACCCTCACGTGTCTGGGGGTCTTACACTTCAGATCAGAACATAGAACATAATGGCAAGTTAGCGTTATTAAACTACACACCCCAGGCGGGGTCTTCATACTGAGCAAAGTCAATAGCATAGCCGTACTAATGAAACCTATATAGTATATAAACCCTCGCCGGGGCGGGGGGCGGAAAATCTGAGTGTCCTGTTATGTTTGCAATTCCTCTTGGGCACCAATTTTAGCTATTTGCATGGAAATATAACTCTATTTGGTAGAGAATTTGGCTGGGACTTATGTGTTGGACATGATATACTAAAGGGATAACAACTTCAAGAGAGAGAGAGAGACATATTACGAAGATCTACGTTTAGTTTTTGATAGCAAGTGTGGAGGAGTATTTCGAGGAGTTTTTCAAGATAACTGCAATTCTAGTCTACGTGAAGGGTGTTTCTCAATATTCTTCGTGTTAGATTATTATTTGTAATTGGAAGAATGATTTTTATGATTTATTCAGTGTTTATTTCATTTATTATGAACTAATTCACTTTTTAGGCTTGTGATAGATCCTTAAGTGAATCGATGGTTTTGTAAACTTTGATTTCCAATTTAATAAGCTATCTCCAGTTTATCTATATTGATTTATGCTTGAATCTATGAATTGCCTGATCAACATTTCTTTGTGGAGTTGGATGGAATCGAGAGAGGATATTCAAATCTAGACCTAGTTGATATAGCATGTGTTCAAGATTTTGTTAGTAGCTTAAACTTGATGAGTGTTAAGGTAGAGATATGCTTGACACCGCATGTAATCGGATAGAGAACTTATTCTTCAACCTTCTTCAATTGTAATTCACATAGAGATATAGTGGATTAGTTGATTAAGGTGTTTAGCGGATTTCTATCTTAATTGTGGATTGATGTTAATACGGTATTAGTGCATCGAGAGGTGGTTAATACTACGTTCGTGTTCTTGATTAATAAACTGGGATAGTGTGTTGAAATCATAAGTCTAATCCTCCATTAATTGTTTGAAATTTCAGATTTTGATATTCGTGGTTATTTTGTGTTAGTTTAATTATTCTTAATTTTAGTGGTGTTAATTTAAACTATTGAGTTGATTTGTTTAATAAAATTAGGGTTAATAGAAGATTGGTAATTGTAAGTTAAGGTTATTGCTAATTAGTCTCTGTGGGAACGATACTCTACTCATCACTCTATTACTTGTTGACCACATATACTTGCGTGTCGTGCGTAATTAAATTTTACCCAACAAGTTTTTGGCGCCATTGCCGGGACCTATATTAAAATTCTTAATATTTTTACAATATCAGTTTAATTAATCCAGTTTTACTTAGACATTTTTATTTTTATTTTGTCCTTCTTATTTCAGGTGTTGGAAGTAGTTTATGCAAACTCGGTCCCAAAATCCAGACTTGCTACCTTTTGAGGACGACATTGAGAAAAGGTTTCAGAGGTTGAGTAAGTGGATCAAGGAAATGAGGCAAGAATTCGAAACATCTGAAAAGGAAAAGATAACAATAATGACAGCCGAAGATCGGAAAGCATTAAGGGACTTCGCAACACACAAGGTGACTGAACTGCAATCAAGCATCACCAGGCCAGCAATAGCAGCAAATACGTGATCCGAATGAGCATCTAGTCAGCTTTCTGGAAATGTGCGACACTTTTAGGTTCAATGGGGTTTTGGATGAGGCGGTGAGACTTCGATTGTTCCCATTCTCTTTACGGGACAAGGCGAAGAGTTGGTTGCATTCTCTACCGCCCGGTTCAATAACTACATGGGAGGATTTAGCTCAGAAATTCCTTGCAAATTTTTTGCATCGGCGAAAACTGCGAAGATGAGGAACGAGATTACGATGTTTGAACAGCAACATGGGGAGTCATTATATGAGGCCTGGGAAAGATACAAAGAACTGCTCAGAAAATGCCCACATCATGGATTGCCCCAGTGGCTAAAAATGAACACCTTTTACAACGGACTACATTGGAATCTCAGGACAAGTATCGATGCAGCATCGGGCTGAGCATTCATGGCTAAGAGTTACGAGGAAGCCTACGAGTTGATTGAAACCATGTTGGCTAATAACTATCAGTGGCCCACAGCGAGAATAACACAGGCGAAGGCAGCTGGGGTATTAGAAGTAGATAGTATAACAACGATGCAAGCACAGATATCTGCACTTTTAAAAAAGTTGGAGTCAGTGACAGCAGCACAAGCACAACAAACACAGCAAGTACAACAAGTGGCAATAATAAGCGAGTTGTGCGCGGGAGAGCACCCAACGGAGCAATGTGTAATTAATCCAGCAGCTGTGAAATTCATCGGCAATTACAATAGAATTCCTCAAAACACATATCAGAACATATACAATCAAGGAAATAGAAATCATCCAAATTTCTCATGGAGCAACAACCAGCAAAATCAAGCTTCACAACAATCATATCCTCCAGGTTTTCAGAATTAGCAACAACCAGTTCAATATCAAGAAAAGAAATCAGATCTAGAGGAAGTGTTGGAAAAATTCATGACTAGCACCGATTTGGCTATAAAAAATCAAGCAATGGCTATGAAATCACAAGAGATGGCGATCAAGAATCTAGAGAATCAGATAGGTTAAATTGCGTTGGCATTGAATAATGGACCACAAGGGACATTACCAAGTGACACAAAGAGAAATCCTAAGGGTAATCACGAGCAGTGTCAAGCTATTATGTTGAGAAGTGGAAAACAGCTTGTTGGTCAAGAGCCAGAAATTTCGGTTACAAAGGAGGTTGAACCAGAGAAAGAAAATACAGTAGGTGAGGTAAATCAAGGGAACGAAAAACAAATGGAAAATAACAAACCAGTTAACGAACCAGTTGTTTATCCTCCCCCACCATTCCAGCAAAGAGTTCAAAAACAAAAATTAGACAAACAATTTTCAAAAATTTTGGAAGTTTTTAAGAAACTTCAAATCAACATATCATTTGCAGAGGCCCTAGAACAAATGCCGAGCTACACAAAATTTATGAAAGGGATTCTATCAAGGAAAAAGAAATGGGATGATTTTGAGACTGTGGCACTAACAGAGGAGTGTAGTGCGGTATTACAGCATAAATTACCACCAAAACTCAAGGACCCGGGGAGCTTTATTATTCCATGCACGATCGGGGAGATGCATTTCAGCAAGTGTTTATATGATTTGGGGGCGAGTGTAAACCTTATGCCATTGTCAATATACTTAGAATTGGGTTTGCCTGCACCAAGTCCTACAAATATCACATTACAGTTGACGGATAGGTCAGTCACATATCCGAGAGGTATAGTAGATGACATATTAATGAAAGTGGATAAGTTTATATTCCCCACGGACTTTATCATTTTAGATTTTGAGGAGGACAATAACATCCCAATTATCCTAGGGAGACCATTTTTGGCTACAGGGCGGACACTCATAGATGTACAAAAGGGAGAACTCACTATGAGGGTCCAAGATCAAGAAGTGAAATTCAATGTGTTTAAGGCCATGAAATTCCCTACGGACGAGGAAGAATGTTTTCGAATGGATTTAATTGAGCAAATCATTAGTGATGACATGAGAAAAAGTTTGGTGAGCGATCCGTTAGAAACGTTATTGGGAGACGAAGAGATCGACGATCCAGAATTGGTGGATTACCTTCAATTGCTAGACTCATTGCCATGAGTACCAAAATTTAGAACACCGTTTGAACCACTGCACACAGAGGAGGCAACCACAGAAAAACTGAAACTATCATTGGAAGAACCACCAAAGCTGGAACTTAAGCCACTTCCTAAGAACCTTAGGTATGCGTATTTAGGCAATTTAAATTCTTTATGTGACAACCCGATATTTTCTATATAAATAAATCATAAATTTTCCGTATAATTTTTTTTATTTAAAATAAATATGGGTGATATGTTCCAAGGTAATATGTATATGTTTATATGTGTGATAAATAAAATTTATTTATTACATTAATTATTACAGATAATTTTATTTTAGAAATATTGATTATTATAAATTATATTCTTATAATAATTAATGTTCTGTATAACATAATTATAAATCTAATCTAATTAACAAACCTTAATTTTTAAATTTTAGAAACTAAAATAATTTTATTTTACTATTCTCAAACCCTAGTTGCTAAAACCTATTTATGCTATGTGCTAAACCTTAGGGTTAAACCCTAAGAGTTAAACCCTAAGGGTTTGTCAAGATTACAAGATTGCCATTAATTTTGCAAGGCTATGGACCAAAATACCCTTATGTGCATTCTTTAATAGCTTGCTTGTAGAATTAGCTAAAACTTTAGTTGTTTACCAACCCATACTAACCCCATGTGACTTAAAATTTGCCAGCAATTGAGCTCTTTATCATCCAAATACATTGCACATTTGTAGTATATATAGATTGGAGAGAGAAATATTTCATTTGTTCACTAACTTTTGCCCAACACTCAACCAATCCTCTCTCACTAAAACCAACGATTTTAGCAAGCATTTCAGTTCCATTTTCAAGCCCCACGAAATCCACTAACAGATTCATAAGCCAAAAATCAGAAATTAAGCATTTAAGGTATAAACCCTAGTCTTGATTTCTGTTCTATAATCTGTTGTTAGATCTTGTGTTTAAGTATTAGATTATGTTGGTTTTAGTGTTTATAGATGATCTGGATTGGTATCTTACGGATCCATAACATCTAAGTACTCAAATTAATGATTTTCAAAAATCTGGAAAATTTTGTTTTTGCGCCTGACAATGAAATGTCAGACACTATAGATCTTTGGTTGTTAAGTGTTTTTGTTGTTTTCAAGTTGTTATTGGTAGCCTGTAATGTGTTCTTTAATCTCCAAATGGAATATGTGTCTTTTGATCTCTAGATTTCTAGATATTAGCAGTCAAAAGCCGTTGACCGGCATTGAACGGTCAAATTCTGGGCAGCCCAGAAAGTTAAAAACTCCGTCTGACAATGTTTTTCAAGGCCCGGATCTGACAGATTTTGATGTTGTTTAATGTTGTTGTTTGGTACATTATGTAGCTGGTTATGTGGACTATAAATCTGGGTCATTATATCTCTTAAAACATCAGTATATTGATCAGGTTAGGTGGTCAAACTAGCCAACTGGAACTGATTTACCGTTTCTGGAATTCCCAGAAACGGGAAGAACATGTTTTTCTGACATGCTTTGGCCGACCCATAGCATCTTGATCCGTTGTTGTTTTGATGATGTTTTGTAATAGAACTCTTTAGTTACATGCTGTCTACACACTGAAGCTTATAGATCACAAAACCATTGCAAGATTAGCATGTAATGTAGGATCAAAGTATCACTCATGATCTGTTCTTCATTTATGGGTAACCTAGAAATGAAGAACAGTCTTGACAACACTTTTGGAGGCTCAGATCTCGTCAGTTATATGTTTTATGAATTTTTTGTTGTTGAATCTTGTAGTCGTGCATTAGTACTACATTATTTGACCAACAACTTTCGCAGAAACACATCACACACTATTATAATCTTGGTCAAACCATACGACTTGAAAAAATCGAATTCGATGTTCTTGAGCTCAAGAACACCTAAGACGACAGACTTGTGTCGCTATAGGCTATAGCGACGGTTCCTATTTATTTTATTTTCTGTTTTTCCGAAAATGATTAAAAATTAGAAAATAAATTATAAAAATTATTAAAAATGGTTTTAAAAATTATTTTAAATTATGAAAATTAATTTCGATTATTAGGCTATTTTTCATTAATATTTATAATTAATTGAATATTAATTATATTTAATTTATTTATTTAGCATATTAAATAAATTAAAGAAAATGATTTAATATTATGAAAAATCATTCTAAATAATAATAAGGTATTTAAAAATATTTTAAGTTATAAAATATAACTTTTAATATTTAAAGGTTGAATTCATTAATTAATTATTATTAATGATATTAAAGTTATTTAATAATTATATTAAATAAATTAGTTTAAAAATAATTTTTAATGTTATAAAATCATTTTAAATGAATATAAAGTGTTTAAAGATATTTTAAGTTATAAAATATAACTTTTAATATTTAAAGGATAATTTCATTAATAATTTAATATTAATGATATTTATTTAACATTAATGATATTAAATTTATCTAATAATTATATTAAATAAATAGTTTAAAATGGTTTTATTAATTTAAAAATCATTTAAAAGGGATATAAATGAATTAAAAATATTTAAAGTTATATTTAATGACTTTTAATATTTAGATATATAGTACATTAATATTTTCATATTAGTGGTAATTATTTAAAATAATTTTATATATTTTAAAAATCATTTAAGGTAATATAAATGTTTTAAAAATATTTTGAGTTATTATAAATAACTTTAATATTCTAGAAATGGTTTCATTAATAGTTTATTATTAATTAAATATCAATGATAATAGAATTGTTTAATATTTAAATCATTTAATTATGATTTCTGTTTTTGAAAATTTATGATAAATTATAATAAATATTTTAAAATTATTATAAGTCATAATATAGGTCGATATTTACGAGATGTTGAACTTGAGATAGAGTCTTAGACTCGATAATTACTGATAAAGTCATCCGATGAGACCGACATGTTTCAGAAATTGATCTGGACTTAGATAATTTGATTAGTTATGTGTTTATGATCCAAAAACTATTGGACCTATGTGACAATATGATTAGGTAATGTGTTGACTGCAATAGGCAGTGTTATGTGTTACGATATGTTATACTAATCAGTAAAATGATCTGATTAATGATAGGTGATTTCATAAAAGATAAAACTAAGTTGAGAATTGTAAGCAGCGTATCAGGCAAGTATCCTATCTTTGCATTCTCTTTATGCAATGGACATGAGTAAGAATGTTTCAGAATTATATTATTACTGTACAGATTATTAACCCTATATTATATACGCCCATTGATTATCAACATGTTAGTATATGGTAATTCAAATATATGTTCTGTTCGTTAATGGTTATACAAGTGTCCCCACTTGGATAATCATTGTATTTAATCACATGTTGATACACTGTTGTCAATTACCCGTATATATATATGTTGAATTATAGATTATTATTGAACAAGATAAAACCTTTGGTTTGGAACCCCGACAAGTATGAACATCCCTTACATGGGAAAACTTTTTATGCACTCAAGGTGGACAGAGTGAACGATATCATCGTTCTTGAAATGTAGTATTGATCAATACAAGGCACAACGGGCTGATCACCCCCGTGTCCGTAAGTTATGACGGTTTGCAGATGAATTTCTATTTAACCCTTTCGAAAATGAAAACAATGTTCATAGTATGTAACATAAACCATATATATAGTCAATATGTAGTTTCAAAAATTTGAAAGAGGGTTGTTATATTATTATTATCCTTGGTATAGATTACTTCACAACTATTGACTTGTTGTAGAAGGATAGTATAAAGAAAACATTTAAATTCTTTCAACTTATATATATATATATATATGTTAATACTTGCTGGGTACTCAAATGCTCATCCTTGCTTAATTTAAATGTTTTCAGCTAAGAGTGAACAACCTGAAGGCTCTGCCAAAAACAAGGGGAATGGAAAGATGGCTGATTGATTTCAATACTATAGTTTGCAATAGTTTAAGATTATGAAGACTATGATATCTATTTATATATTATGACATGTAATGAATGTTTAAAGGTTTCATACCTGGGGAATAGACTCTAATGAATATGTAATTTTAATTTTAATATTATATTATTGTTATTATTATGAGTATTATTCCGCTCTTAGAAATGGTATCGTGAAGCACCGAGTTTGGGTTTCAAATATCCAAATTTGGGGGCGTCACACTTTACCTGTTATTATTTCCGCTACACTTAACGAATTGCAGGAAGAAAAGTTGCTGAGGGTGCTTCGGGAACACAAAATCAGCTATTGGGTGGACAATCACCGACATAAAGGGAATCAACCCTTCATTTTGCATGCACAAAATTTTAATGGAAGATGAGGCAAAACCAACGGCGGAGCAATAGCGGCGGCTCAATCCAATTATGAAAGAAGTTATGAAGAAGGAAATTTTGAAATGGTTAGACGCCGACTTCATCTACCCGATTTTCGACAGCAAATGGGTTAGTCTAGTCCAATGCGTACCGAAAAAAGGAGGAATGAGGGTGGTGTAGAATGAGGACAATGAGTTAATCCCAACTAGAATAGTTACAGGTTGGCGAGTTTGCATGGATTACAGAAAATTGAAAAAGGCAACCCGAAAAGATCATTTCCCGCTGCCTTTTATTGACCAAATATTAGATAGATTGGCGGGACACCAATTTTACTGTTTGTTGGATGGCTACTCGGGCTACAACCAAATAGTCATCGCTCTAAAGGATCAAGAGAAGACCACATTTATATGTCCTTATGGCACATTTGCATTCAGGAGGATGTCGTTCGGGCTATGCAATGCACCTGCAACTTTCCAACGGTGTATGATGGCGATTTTTTCAGATATGGTGGAGAAAAATGTTGAGGTCTTTATGGATGACTTTTTGGTCTATGGGGACAGCTTCGATAATTACTTGAAGAATCTGGTCATGGTTTTGCAAAGATATAAGGACACGAATCTTGTACTAAATTGGGAAAAATGCCACTTCATGGTTAAAGAGGGCATAATTTTGGGCCATAAGGTATCGGCTCAAGGATTGGAAGTTGACAAAGAGAAGCTGAAAACTATTGAAAAGTTGCCTCCACCTAGCTCGGTTAAGGGTATTAGGAGTTTCTTGGGACACGCTGGGTTCTACAGGAGATTTATAAAGGACTTCTCTAAAATTGTGAAACCTCTATGCAGTCTTTTAGATAAGGATGCAACGTTCAGCTTTGATTAAGAATGCAAGACGACATTTGACTTATTAAAGAGGAAATTGACTACAACCCCTGTTATAGTTGCACCGGGTTAGAACATGCCATTCGAGCTTATGTATGATGCGAGCGACTTCGTGGTTGGGGCTGTTTTGGGTTAACGTAGAGACAAGGTGTTTCACGCTATATACTACGCAAGCAAAACACTTACAGAAATGCAAATGAACTACACAACCACAGAAAAGAAATTGCTTGCAGTGGTGTACGCGTTTGACAAATTTCGGGCTTACTTGATCGGGACTAAGGTGATAGTCTATACAGACCATGCAGCAATTCGTTACTTGATAGTGAAAAATAATGCTAAGCCATGCCTTATCAGGTGGATTCTCTTACTTCAAGAGTTCGACTTAGAAATAAAGGATAGAAAGGGGACGGAGAACCAAGTAGCCGATCACTTGTCGAGGTTGGAAAACCATGGGAAAGCAAAAGATGACAAATGTGAAATCAATGAATCATTCCTAGATGAGCAACTATTTTGGATTTCAGCAGAGATTCCGTGGTATGGAGATTATGAAAATTTCGTTGTGAGCAACATTCTACCACCTGACCTCACAAGGCAACAGAAAAGGAAATTTCTGCATAACGTGAAATGGTACATGTGGGATGATCCATATTTGTTCAAGCAGTGCGCCGACAAGATGATTCGACAGTGCGTCCCATATAGTGAAGCGAAGAATATTCTGTATGAGTGTCACTCATCGGCGTATGGCGGGCCTTATGGAAGTGAGAGGACAACAACGAAGGTGTTATAATGTGGTTTTTATTGACCTACATTATTCAAAGATGCCCAATAGGTTATCAAACAATGCGATAGGTGTCAAAGGGTGGGCAACATTTCAAAACGTAATGAGATGCCCTTACAAACGATTTTGGAAGTGGAAATTTTTGACGTATGGGGTATCGATTTCATGGGACCATTTCCCTCGACATTGAACAATCAATACATTCTACTCGTAGTGGATTACGTGTCAAAGTGGGTTGAAGCTGCAACTCTACCAACAAACGATACCAAAGTGGTCCTCAAATTCCTTCAAAAGAACATCTTCACGAGGTTTGGCACACCAAGAGCAATTATCAGTGATGAAGGTAGTCACTTCTGCAATAAGTCATTTACTTCTCTTTTGGCTAAGTATGGGGTCAACCACAAGATAGCTACAACGTATCACACTCAAACAAGTGGACAAGCTGGGGTATCAAACAGAGAACTCAAAAAGATATTGGAGAAAGTGGTGAATCCGAGTCGGAAAGATTGGTCGCTGAGATTGGATGATGCTTTATGGGCCTATCGGACTGCATACAAGACGTCAATCGGGATGTCACTATATCAACTACTGTATGGGAAGGCATGTCCCTTACCGGTCGAGCTACAACATAAGGCATATTGGGTTGTGCAAAAACTCAATTTTAATCAAAAAGCTATAGGAGAGAAGAGATTACTTCAATTGAATGATCTCGATGAGTTTCGCCTTCACGCCTATGAGAATACCAAACTATACAAAGAAAAAGTCAAAAGATGGCACGACCAAAAAATTTTGCGTTGAACATTCGTGCCAGGCTAATCAGTACTATTATTCAACTCAAGGCTGCAATTGTTCCCCGGAAAGATTAAATTGAGATGGTCGGGACCATTCATGGTCAAGTAGGTGTTCCCTCACTGTGCAGTCGAAATATATAGTCGCAATCCACTCGAAACATTCAAAGTCAACGGACACCGTCTAAAGCATTCTTGGGGGTGCGGTTAAGCCCGACGCGTGATCGCCATCACATTGGCCGACACAACTTAAGCAGGAAGTAGTTAGGCTGAACGACTTAAAATCAAGCGCTAATTGGGAGGCAACCAAATTTTTAGTTCTTTATCATATTTTATACTCATAATTGCTTAATCATAGATTTCATTTCAGTATTAGGTAGACAAATAAAAGAAAAAAAAATCTCGTTAAACTCTTTAAAATACATCATGGTATAGAAAACTCACTAGTCTTCTTGCTGTATGTCATGTAGGTTAGAAAAAGGTGCATTAAATGAGCAAAAGTGGCTGCAAATGAACTACAGTAAAGCAAAAGTTAGGACCTGACAGTCATGATGCCCGCCAGGGCGGGCCTTCCTAGTACTATAACCCCCACCGGGGCGGGGGTCCTCAAACATGTTAGACAGAATAACTGCCCACCGGGGCGGGCCTTTTCAATACTACAACCCCCACCGGGGCGGGTTCCTCAACTTCAGAAAATAGTGGCATAGCTCAATGGCGGCGGGTCCCAAATTCGATGGGCGTGGGCAATTATTTGGTCTTCTCCCCTTCCCAATAACACTCCACTTTCACACTTCCCCATTACTTCATTACTCCATAACCACCACCCACTAACATTACTTTTTCCCCACATTCCCAACACTCCATAACTCTTCTCCACCTCTCCACCTCTTCACTCCACTAATGATACCCTTCCCTCTCCATCTATAACTACCACCCCATCTCATACAAACTCTTCCACCACAATTGATATAAAGCAAAAAGAGAGTATAGTTGTGAGCCTAGAGAGTTAGGGTAAGGCCAGTATTAGGGAGAGATATGGCTTCACAATCATCTTCCAAACTCTAAAGGGGGAGAGTTCACGTCCATCCCAACCAACCTGCACCTTCAATTGCCGAAAATTTGCAAGTGCCGCCGCCGCCGACCGATATGACTACATGCTCACCAAAGCCCTTACACCGGAGAAGGGGTTGGCCCCGGATCCTAACGACGGGGAGCTTATGCCTCAAATTTACCAAAAGGGATGGACCAAATTCACTGAGGAGCCAGAACCAGTAGTTGTTAACATCGTTAAAGAATTCTACGCAAATGTTGAAGAAAAAGAACCATTCCAAGCATTTTTGCGAGGACGGTTGGTACCATTCACTGTCGACGCCATAAATACATACTACAAACTAAGGGTGCCTCGCCACGGCCAATATGAGCATCTCCGTACTTCTGACCAAGATTTTGATGCCATTATCATGGAGATGACAAAGCCGGGAACATCGTGGATGAAAGGTCGGAAGGGAGGCACTGTGTTCCACAGCAAGGACCTTAGTAGGTATGGTAAAATCTGGTATGCATTCTTATGTGCAAAATTACTTCCATCCCAACATACCTCGGACGTCACAAAAGAGAAGGCGTTACTATTGTACGCCATTGTGCAAGATTTTATCATTGACGTCGGGGTAATAATCTGTTCATCAATCCGTTGGTACTTATGTGGGAATTTTTCTGGAGGCCTGCCACACCCATCACTCATTTGTGGGTTGTGCCGCAATGCCGGGGTTAGATGGTCCGACGACGAGCCCGCACAATTGCCGCTTGCATTGCTTGACTCGAGGATGATAGCGCGGTACTCTGTATGGGCAGGAGGAGAGTCACATCCACGTGGTGTGGGTTTCATTTTTCCATCGGAGTCGGACGACGACGTTGATGCTTCAGAGACTTCAGGGGATAACGATGAACAAATGGGCAATCAAGGGGATGAGCAGGTACCGCAGGTTGAGGCCATATCTAGTTCTCAGTTCCTTACGTTCCAAAATTAAATAAATGCACACACCAAGGCAACTCGTTGGGAAATGCGCCGACTGGAAATGAGGCAAGAGCATATGTTCGATGCTATGCACACATCATTCGCCTCGTTGAACACAACTCTTCAAAGTTTCAACCCGACGGCACAATTTCCATACCAACAGCCCGGGCCAATGCCAAGGTTCCCACCGAGTGATTCCGATGAAGAAGAACAACAACCACCTCCTCAGACTTAAGCGATAGCAGGGAAGTCCTCACGTACTTATTTTGACTAATCATACAATGAGAACATTGTCTAACTTAAGTTTGGGGGATTTAAATACATGTTTGCATGCATTTAGTTTATTTAGGTTGCATTTTAAATTGTGGTCATTTAAATTTCTGTATTGCATGATAGTTTAGGAACATCCATAGTAGCTTAGGTTAATTTTAGGTTTTCCATAGTTGATAAGTTGTAATGCATTTGTTATCCTTATATATATAAAAAATATTAGTTAGTAATTATGGTGTTGCGTAAAGTCCATCAATGTTGTGTTTCATATTATTTGTGGGCCAATGATGTGATTGACAATAAGTTAACAAATATAGTATTGAGTATTAGAACTATGAAACAATTTTTGTTTATGAATTGAATCTTGAGTTTGTTTGAAATTGGTATAAAAGGATAGCACGAGTAACAAACATCCATGTTAATTGGTCAAGTTTAAATTGGTACCTAAATGGTCTCTAAAGGATAATGCTAGAGTAAATGTCAAAATGACAAGGATAGACAGTGAAAGCCAAAGTTAGGCAAGAACCTAAGTTTGGGGGATGATATGTGGGGTATAAAAGCTTTATCTAAAAAAAATTGAATAAACATAGTGGCATGCTTGTCTAGTTTTGTGGCCTTTGTTACTTGAGTATATGGCTTGAGGGGATTATCTCTACACCTAAGCCCCTAAGGTCTTAATGGTGCAGGAGTCATTGGTGAAAGCTCGTTAAGGTAGCATTGAAAAGCCTAAGGGAATAAGACACTGCATAGCTATGTGTATAAAAATAAAATGGGAAATAAGAGCAAAAAGTCCCCGTATATCTAAAAAAAATTAAATATATTTGTATGAATATAACATAAGTACCCCGCGTGAACCCTTGAGATTTGTGATTGCTTAATTTTAGTTGGAGCTATCTATTTTTGATATTTTAAGTTTACACTGTGTGATTCCTTCTAAGAGATTTGTTATGTATTGAAATTTGAGTCAGTATCGGTGATCATAGATGTTGCACACACACACTATACCAGTGATGATGGATTGAGATTCGTGGATTAAAACGGAATTATAGATTGGTGTTTTGGTAATTGGTATTGTATAGTTGCTTATTTTTGCTGAGGTCGTTCAGATAATCTTGTTTCTGCGATATTGTTGGATTTGAAAGGATATAAGTTAAGTCGTATTCATTGCATTGCATGTAGTTATTTTGTGCTCGAGGACTAGCACGGTTTAAGTTTGGGGGATTTTGATAAGTGGATTTTTTATATGCGATTCAATATCCATTTCATGCTTGTTTGTTGCTAAATCTTCGCGATCATGTTCATTTGTAATTGTTTTATGTTACTTCATGTGTAGGATGGTGGTTGTAGCATTCAATGGACACTTGAAACTATTTGGTATGCTTTGAAGAAAATTAGAGCAAATTTGGAAGAACTTGTGGAATTCATCAAGTCATTTAACGAAGAAGACATTACCATGGCCATGCATTGATTAAGATAACTTATACACCCACGTATGAAATTAATATACACTTCACTTGGGGGTCTTACACTCAGATTAACAGAACATAGCAGCACGGGCTAGGTGTTATTAAACTACACACTTCACGGGTGGGGGCCCTTCATCTGAGCAAGTCAGATCATAGCCTTTGAGCGAGACCTACATAGTATATAAATCCCCGTCGAGGCGGGGGGGTGGAAAATCCGAGTGTCCTGTTATGTTTGCAATTCCTCTTGGGCACGAATTTTAGCTATTTGCATGGCAATATAACTCTATTTGGTAGAGAATTCGGCTAGGACTTATGTGTTGGACATGATATACTAAAGTGATAACAACTTCAAGAGAGAGAGAGAGAGACATATTACGAAGATCTACGTTCAGTTTTTGATAGCAAGTGTGGAGGAGTATTTCGAGGAGTTTTTCAAGATAACTACAATTCTAGTCTACGTGAAGGGTGTTTTTCAATATTCTTCATGTTAGATTATTATTTGTAATTGGAAGAATGATTTCTATGATTTATTTAGTGTTTATTTCGTTTATTATGAACTAATTCACTTTTTAGGCTTGTGATGGATCCTTAAGTGAATCGATGGTTTTGTAAATTTTGATTTCTAATTTAATAAGCTATCTCCAGTTTATCTATATTGATTTGTGCTTGAATCTATGAATTTCCTGATCAACAATTCTTTGTGGAGTTGGATTGAATCGAGAGAGGATATTCAAATCTAGACCTAGTTGATATAGCATGTGTTCAGGATTTTGTTAGTAGCTTAAACTTAATGAGTGTTAAGGTAGAGATATGCTTGACACCGCATGTAATTGGATAGAGAACTTATTCTTCAACCTTCTTCAGTTGTAATTCACATAGAGATATAGTGGGTTAGTTGATTAAGGTGTTTAGCAGATTTCTATCTTAATTGTGGATTGATGTTAATACGGTATTAGTGTATCGAGAGGTGGTTAATACTATGTTCATGTTCTTGATTAATAAATTGGGATAATGCGTTGAATTGGGATAAAGGTGTTTAAATCAAAGTGAAGCTTAGGGTGAAATCATAAGTCTAATCCTCCATTAATTGTTTGAAATTTCAGATTTTGATATTTGTGGTTATTTTGTGTTAGTTTAATTATTCTTAATTTTAGTGGCGTTAATTTAAACTATTGAGTTGATTTGTTTAATAAAATTAGGGTTAATAGAAGATTGGTAATTGTAAGTTAAGGTTATTACTAATTAGTCTCTGTGGGAACGATACTCTACTCATCACGTTATTACTTGTTGACCACGTATACTTGCGTGTCGTGCGTAATTAGATTTTACCCAACAGATTTGCGTACAGGGTATAGTCGGATGAAAGTAAGGAAGAAGGAGGAGGTACCTAAGACGACGTTCAAAAATTATTATAGTTATGATGAGTTTCTGGTTATGTCGTTTGGGTTAACTAATGTGCGGAAGTTAGACTTTCCGTAATGGGTGCTGAGCAAGTCGGTGGCAAATTTATAGGTACTCTTGTGAGGTACTATGGTTGAAAGTACCATTAGCGTTACAGAGTGTTCAAATAATATTTGGATGAGGGTGTCGTAATGATATTTGGTGATATTCTAGTCTAATTTAAGACGTCAGAAGATCACGCTGAACATTTGGAGATAGTGTGAGAAACACTACGGAGGGAGAAGTTGGATACGGAATTCACTACGTGTGAATTGTAGCTTAAAGAGATAGAAAAAATTTGTTATTAAGAATTATGTTGGGAATGAGAAGGGAGAAAATAGTTTTCAGTTGCTAAAAGGAAGGTTAAGTGAGGCATCTGTATTGTCTTTATCAGAAGATACGGGGGATTTTATAGTGTATCTCGATGTTTCACATAGATGACGGGGTTGCGTGCTCATGTAGCATGGCAAGGTCATTACGTATGCATCACGCCAGTTAAAGAATTATGAGGAGGCCTATCCTACTTATGATCTAGAATTGGCAGCTGTAGTTTTTGAAATTAAAAATTTGAAGATAGTATTTATACGGGGAGAAGTGTGAGATATACACGGACTCTAAGAGTTTGAAATATATCTCCACACAGAAGGAGTTGAATACGAAATAGAGAAGGTGATTAGAATGGATAAGAGATTACGACTGTGATATGTTATATCATACATGGAAGGTAAACGTAGAAGCCGATGCGTTAAGTATGAAGGGTAGGGAAAAGCTATTAATGTTAACAACTCAGAATGAGTTAATGACAAAAATGTCAAAAATGAAGCTAGAAGTTAAATTGCGGAATGAAGAGGTAGAAATGTTATTCACAACGTAGACTCAATCCACGGCAATGGAACGAGTTAATTAAATACCACTAGGTAACAAGGAGTGTAAACGAGTGAAGAAGAGGATACAGGATAAAGAGACGATCAAGTATCATCTCGTTTGAAGGATGAATATGAGTTTGAGATAATTTTAAGTTAAAAGAAGGACTAATAAGAGGGAGATAGAGTAATGTGTAAGTAAATGTTTAGTTTCCAATTCAAAGTATTGATAGGAAGTGACAAGTCATGTGAATTAAGATAATACCTTCGGAGAAGGTGAATTGGAGAAACCACAACACCGAAGAAGCATTGTGGGAATTTGAAATTAAAATGATGGAAAATTTTTCCTCAATGGTGGATGTAGTGTTAGCGAGATTCTGGGGACAGAATCCTTATAAGGGGGGAAGAGTGTAACGCCCCAGAAAAATCAGATTTTTGAGAATAAAATTTTTATTTGATTATGTGGATTAAATGAATTTAATTAATTATTTATGGGAGTAAGCTAATTGAAGGTCGTTCTATGACCTAGACATATCGGAATGTCATAGTATTTTGACTACATGGTAGAATTAAAGTGTTTGCATTTCCAAGACGAAAATAAAAGCTTTCCGAGAAATTTTCTGAAAAACACTATTCACGCATTTCTGCTCGGGAATTATTTTTTGAATTTTTGAGAAATACGTAATGATAGAATATCGAGGTGAGATAGAATATCCAATAATATTTTAGGTATGGCAAACACAATTTTTCACCTGCGGACTTAAAACCTAACGATTAGGAAAAATGAATTCCGAGAAGGAATTTAAATGCGTATAATGAATTAAAGCAATGATTGTATAATACGTAAGTATTGTACGAGGTAATGAATACAAGTATAATACGAGGTATTATACGAGTATGTATGAATGATGGAATATCGTATATTAACTAAGTATACGAGTTAGAATATGAGATTAATACGTAAATTGAATGTAATGGACTTGTAGGATTGAGTAAGAAATTGTAAAATCCAATGAGATATTGAACAAGCCTAAGTGTTTGTTTAATTGTAAGCCCAATGTATAAGATAAGTTAATTAAGCTAATTGAATGTAAATCCCATGGTAAGATCCAAAGGGTAAAGCTTGATCCATTGGAGCAACCTATGGGTGATCCAAAGTAATGAACAAGTAACTTAATGGCTAAGTGTTGTGATGGCCAAGTAATTAATGTGATAAGCAAGTAAATTGCTTATGTGTGGTGAATAAGTAAAATTTGTGATGAGCAAGTAATGGATAAGCTAGGTGACTAGCAAGTATACTTAATGGCCAAGTGTTGTGGGGAGCAAGTTAACTTAGTGCTTAAGCTTGGAATAGTAAGGAGGTGATTAAGGAGGTGGAGTGGATTAATGACCCTTATGCCCTAATCTATCAACTCCTATAAATAGCAAGCTTTGGATTTCATTTATTCCTTGTTCAAAAACACCAACAAGTTGAGAGCTTATTGGTTAGAGAGAATAAGTGAGAATAAGTTAGAAAAGCTAGAAATCTAGTCTTCATAATTTAAGAAGCAAGAAGGAGAACAAGGATTAATCACGTGATCTTCATAGGTAAGGACTTAAACCATAATCCTCTTTCTCTTCCATTGATAGAGAAATGGGTAGTGGTAGAACTTGTATGCTTAGGAATGATAAGAATGAGTAATCAAAGGGCTTAAGTCTTAATAAGCCATATAAGTCATAATTAAGCAATTCGTAATCATATAAGTTATGAAATAAAGAAGAACTTGTAGGAACTTGTTTTACGTTGAAATAATAAGGTGGTATGATAATAAGAAGTAAGAATGGTGGTTAAAAGATTTAATCTATAATAAGTTATGAGAAAGGAAGTCATAAGTGGTTTATACTTTTATAAGTTATAAACTCACAAGGAACAAGTAATAACTTATCATGTTTATAAGTTAATGAAGTACGTGTGTCAAGATGTTAGTATGATGGATTAAATCCATTTGAAACGATGAACAAATCGTAAGAAATGAAGTTAAGGTGGAATTCACGAATTTGTACGATAATCGTCGAATTCGTGAAAATCTCAGAATGGAAGTTGAATTTTGATATTGAGCTTGGAAACATTAGTTTTCAATGGAGATAAGTCTTATTTGGCATTATAGAGTTGTGAACTCGAGAATAACCGAATTCTGACTTAGAATGAAGAAACGAGCGTTGAACGTTCACGAACGTTGACCGTTTTCGTTAAAAATGGACTAATAGGTGAATTTTGAGCAAACGAAGTCAAATAGATAAAATTCATGTATGAACACGTAGAGTATGTAATTTGTGAACAGTAGGCTTTTGAACGAGCCAATTCGGACTTATAACAAAGAAGTTATGCGTCTGGGAATTTCGCAAAGTTAAAAATCTGTCAAATTTTTCTAAGGCACATAGTTGGCCCCGCGGAGCTAACCCAAGGCCAATAAGTGATGCCACAGCGCCGAGTCCAGGGCCTGTATACTGCAAACTCGAGCCGTGGCACGAGAAAGAGAGCTATGTGTGGCGCTGCGGTGCCAGTCCTAGGGTTTCGACATACAAGAATGATTTCAAGTAAAGAATGAAAGATAACTCATTAGTAATGAACTAAAGTGTAACATAACATTGTTAAGTTATTGTTAAACACTTAATATATGTTGATTTAAAGGTTAATAATCAAATTGAAGATGAACGTAATGAGAACAACGTAATGTGCTAAGCCGACTGTAGAAATTTGTTGACCAAGTTGATTATGAATCCAATGGTTTGCAATACCAGTATGGGTTATGTAATTAATTAATGAACATGATAAGACCTTTCTTAAATCACTGTTATAGTAATGACTATAGGAATTTAATTTTGTTTAATGAGTAGTTAAACGACAAACGTAAGTATAAAGAATGTGAACCGTATTCAATAATGATAAGGACTATAACATTAAGAGTTACAACTAAAAGTTGTTAAGTAATACGTAAATGTAAACGGTATGCAATAAAGTGTACTTAACTAACGACGATCGAGTTTTGATTATTAAAGTAAGAATGTTAGTAAGCCGTTAGGGAAGGATGATTAACTTGAAACGAGTTGTATTAATGAAATAATTTCAGTTAAGTTATAGAAGAGAAAGAAGTTGGTAAGAATGATGTAAGTTATAACGATAAGCCGGAACCAATAATAACAAATCTAATACAGGATTAGATTGAGAAGAAGGGTAAGATTCATTAGGAACCATGTATATTCATTCATGACCTAATGTTGTATGTTATGTGGTTATGTATTGTAGAGGCCATAAAGACTGAAAGGAAAAGTTATTATCTTTATAGCGAGATTTGAAGGCAAGTTTTTCCTAAGCAACATCTAACCTTCGTGTTAGCCAAGTTTTCTGTGATTCATGTTATGAGATGCATGAACTATTTTACTAAAGCGTAGATGCCAGTTTTACCTCGGCTAGACTAATCTTGAAGAGTTGATTGATTTATTTACAAGTCTTTCAATATAGAATTGTTAACGCTATCATATGCTAATTGTTTGGTACGGATTCAAGGTAAGCATAAGTATGAATAAACAAATGTATTTTTTCATTGATTATTCGATGGGCACGCGAGGTTACCAAAACTTAAACGTACATACGTTTAACAAGATGTAGTGTTGATCAACATAGAGTACTATGGGTTGATCACCCAGAAGTGCTTGTAAGATATGCCGAACTTACGGACTTAGTCCCGGGTTTTCCTTTTCAAAGAAATTATGAAATGCTCATGGTCTTGAGCCAGAATTGATGTTTTACTGAATATTGTTATTGTAAAACGTTTTGAAGGAAAAGAAGTGCTATTTTAAATTATTAATAGTACTTCATAACTATTATCCAGTTATTGAAGATATATGATTCCTATGTTTCAAACATGTCGTTTAAAAGAAATTGTTGTACTTGCTGAGCTTGTTATGCTCACTCTTGCTTGAACCATATGAATGCAGCTAGGATCGAACGATCCGAGGGATCTGACAAGGATAGAGGCAAGACGAAGCTGAATGATTAGTTTACCTTGTAATAAACTAGTAAGTTGTATATTTTATAGAATGATGAATAAAGAATGTAATGGTTTTAGAACCTGGGAACGGGATGTAATATTATTAATGTAATAAGAATTTCACTGATACACACATTTTGATGTCGTTTTAATAGAATGAATGTACAGTTATGAGTACCGTGTAGCACTATCTGTCGGGTTGGAAGATACCCGGATTTGGGGGCGTCGCAATAAAATTACAAGTAAATGCTTTTACAAGTAATTGAAAATGGAAAGTATGAAGAGACTTTCCTTCGCGTTTGGTTTATCAGAGGTTGACCTATCTTAGGGTTACTCTCGCGACTTTTTGGCATGAAGGTTCCCAGATCATCGCAATTTACTCGACGGGAAGTTAATTCGGTCTTTCAACTGGAGCGAATCTAGGTGGTGCCTTTCCTGAGCCCCGTGGAATTAGTCTTCCTACGAGTCCAGTAATCAAAAACCGACAGGATAGCCTCCTGGTGGAGGAACTACACAACATACATTTACATACAACGTGTCTCATAGTTTATGCAAAATAATGACATGTGCGAAGCACTAATATCACAGATAGATATTTAGCAGTGCAATAATTAAGATGCATTGGTGCACATTCATCATAAATGTAAATGCAACATTCACACACAAGCATATAACAATTTTGAAAAGCTTGTAATAGGGGCTTAAGCCCTCTTACTGGAGTCCCCAGCGGAGTCGCCACCTGTCGACGTCGGGATTTTTTAGTGTCACTTTTCGTTACTTGTTCTTTGGTGTTCTCATGTTAATGCGAGATTTGTTTGAAAAAAAAAGTGAAAAAGGTCCGACATGTATAATGTTGATGATTTGACTTTAAGAGTCGCCAGTTGGTGTATTTAACTGGTTGCATCAGCGCAACCAAAAAGGTTTGCACATTGACCCAGTGATATGACACTGCTAAACGGGTCTATGAAACCGAGATTCATTTAGGGTCCGGGGGCTTGGTTATGCGGAGGGAAGGTGTTTGGCACCTCCCGACATCCGTGTTGCCACGGTGACCGCCACTTTTCAAAGAAACTGTTATATGAATGTATGTGTGTGTGTGTGGATCAATGTGCAATTATTTGGAAGTAGTGCTATGCCTCGTTCGAACCGATATACATAGGGTTTGAATTTTGTAGAAAATTCAGTTTTAAGCAAGATATAGCAATTAAGTTTTATGAAAAAGGTTTTTCAAATCCTGTGCTCAATAGTAATTGAGGCCTTTGATACTTCTATTTTATTATCTGAATGTTCGGCTCGTTTGCTTTTATTTTCGAGGTGCGAGGCATCTACGAGAAAATAATATACAGCAGTGCTGAACTTCTTATGGGCATGATAGCCATCCAATTAAATCTAGACACTGTAAACAATGTACAAGCTGCATAGTTGGAAAAAGTCCATCATGAGAACCGAATCTAGATTCAGTAGACTGAATCTGTGATCACATGATTCCTAGGCTCACATGATACTGCAATTTGTATGAAAAGTAGTAAGCAATTATATATATATAAAAGCGGTAAATATATATATATATATATATATATATATATATATATGTGTGTGTGTGTGTGTGTGTGTGTGTGTGTGTGTGTGTGTGTGCATGATCAGCCACCACAAAGCAACTCCATGGGGATCATAAATGTAAATAAAGCAGTAAATGCTATCAACCACCACGGAGTAAACTCTAGTCGGGACTTGAATGTAAATAAAGCTGTAAAAGCTATCAACTGCCACGAAGTAAACTCTAGGCAGGAGGAAATGTATATATATATATATATATATATATATATATATATATATATAATGCACCAGATGCAAAATCCAGGCTCATCGGATATGTCCGACAACAGTTATATATTGAAGTATATATATATATAAGCAATTAAACACTCCAGACCAAAGTCTAGGCTCAATCGAGGCATAACTCGATAATGTTAGTCCATATAAAAATATATATGGACACACACACGACTCTCAATGTGTATAATAGTGTGTGCTATTATGAGAAGAAAGGCTTTATAAGATGTAAGAAGGCTTATATTGGGCTGCCAAGGTAGACGTCTATGACTCTATGTGGATAAATACTCAGCTCCCGCCGGACAAAAGATAGCTATATGTGAGCTAACAGAAGAGGAAACACTCAATATGGGTGTGTACAGAGTAAAATGGACATGGCTTCCTCGACTTTTCTCTCTCTTTTCTCTCTCAAAATGGCTGACCCTCAACCTATATTTATAGACTGATGACCGTAGGTGTACTGGACCCAGAAACGATAGTATAACTAATAGGTAGAGTATAGTTGAAGAATATAAAATTAAGCTCGAGTTCTTAAACTCTTATGTTTGTGGTGAGTTCTTAAACTCATTTTTGAATTACTACTCCATTTCCTCACCAGCCCTTGAACCCTTGATCTCTAGAAACTCAATAATCAAACAAGTACCAAATGGCTACAAGGAGGACTAGTATAGTTATGTGTGAATGGATTATTGAGGATAATGGGAATATATAGAATACTAAGCATTGATCCTTAGCAAAGGTGTAGAAGATAAGTAGTATTAGTATTACTTGAATATGTATGAATCTATGTGGTGTAAATGATAGGTATATCTGTGTAATATTCTTAACTTTTGTATAAGTTATGGCAGCGATTCCTGACTTTGAGTCACAAAGGGATAGTGGATGTTTAAAGCAGTATGTGTTATCGACGTCAAGATTTTTTAATGTCCCTTTTCGTTACTTGTTCTTTGGTGTTCTCATGTTAATGCGAGATTTTTTTGAAAAAATAACTGAAAAAGGTTCGACATGTATAATGTCGACGATTTGACTTTAAGAGTCGCCAGTTGGTGTATTTAACTGGTTGCACCAACGAATAGAAAAGGTTTTCACATTGACCCGATGATATGACATTTGCTAATGGGTCTGTGAAAACCGAGATTCATTTAGGTCCGGGGGCTTGGTTATGCGAGGGAAGGTGTTAGGCACCCCAGACATCCGTGTTACTTACGGTGGCCGCCACTTTTCAAAGAAACTCATTATATGAATGTGTGTGTGTGTGTGTAGATCAATGTGCAATTATTTGGAAGTAGTGCTATGCCTCGTTCGAACCTATATACATAGGGTTTGAATTTTGTAGAAAATTCAGTTTTAAGCAAGATATAACAATGAAGTTTTATGAAAAAGGTTTTTCAAACCCTGTCCTGAATAGTATTTGAGGCCTTTGATACTTCCATTTTATTATCTGAATGTTTGGCATGTTTGCTTTTATTTTCGAGATGCGAGGCATCTACGAGAAAATAATATACAGCAGTGCCAAACTCCTTATGGGCATGAGAGCCATCCAGGGAATGCGAACCTTCGTAAATAATGTACAAGCTGCCACAACCGAAAAAAGTCCATCACGAATCGAATCTAGATTGATGAGATCAATCTGTGATCACATGATTCCTAGGCTCACATGATATCTTTGCAATTTATGCGGAAAGCGATGGCGATTATATATATATATATATATAAGCGGTATATATATATATATATGTGTGTGTGTGCATGATCCACCACGAAGCAACTCCATGGGGATCAAAATGTAAATAAAGCGATAAATGCTATCAACCGCCACGAGTAAACTCCAAAGTAGGACTTGATTAAAATAAAGATGTAAAAGCTATCAACGCCACGAAAGTAAACTCAAGTAGGACGAAATGTATATGTATATATATATATATATAAGCGATGAAAAATGCAGCTCATGATGAAAAATCTGTGCTCATATATATAATATATATATAATATATATATATATATATATATATATATATATATATATATATATAAATGCAATTAAATGCATAGGATGTAAAATCCAGGGCTCATCGAGGAAATTTGACAACGGTTTATATATATAAGTATATATATAAAAGCAATTAAACGCTCGAGGCATCAAGTTCAGGGCTCAATCGAGGCATAACTCGATAATGTTAGTCCATATAAAATATATACATATATATATATATAGTAGTATATATATCTGACAAAATGAAAACCACGGACCAAAGTCCGGGCAAACACACACACACGACTCTCAATGTGTATAATAGTGTGTGCTATTATGAGAAGAAAGGCTTTATAAGATGTAAGAAGGCTTACAGTGGGCTGCCAAAGTAGACTTCTACGACTCTATGTAGATAAATACTCAGATCTCGTCAGACAAAAGATAGCTATATGTGAGCTAACAGAAGAGGAAACACTCAATATGGGTGTGTACAGAGTAAAATGGACAGGGCTTCCTTGCCTTTTCTCTCTCTTCTCTCTCTCAAAATGGCTGACCCTCAGCTTATATTTATAGATCGATGGTCGCAGTGTACCCTCTGTAGCCATGATTACACACGTGGTCGGGTCGTCGTGGTGGGCAGGCTTAACGGTCCTCATCGTCTCAAAATCGTGCACTCACGCCTTTGTAATGTCCGCTCGAACTTGTAGAACTTCAATTCGAGCATCCGAACGAGGTATATGTGACCTTCTTCGGACCGCTTATGTCGAGAGATACGTAATGACATGGATTAGAGGTTGTACGAAGTCAGGAAGAGGGGACCATGCCCATAGTCTTCAAGCTTCAAATTTTATCCAATATACTGCCACACGTAATAATCACTTGGGATTGTAACTCCTCGGTTCTTGTGGGACATTGTTGTATGTATGTATGTATGAAGTGTTGAGACGACGCACATGCATTGATGTGGTGAGATGACGTTTGACTCTTTGTCGCAGTTATCGCCGGTTTGAGTTGAAAGTAGATGTTGCTCAGGGTTACATCTAAGATTGGACTGCTGCAAGTGTTTGAATGTCGCAAGGTCATCTTGTTAGTGCCTATCTGCCCGGTGTTAGCTCCGGGTTTGAGTGATGAGTGCCTCGGCAAGAGGTCTGAGATTGAAGCTGATAGCATGTATTTCAAACAAGCATTTCCGGAGTTATCGTGGGAATCGCAACAAAGATTCCTCGGGGTTATCGCCATGAGGGCGAAACTTCGAGGTTATCTCCGAGGTTGGAAATGATCCTTCCGGTGTGTGTTCTGGGGTTGAGGATGAGACTCCCGGCGTGTGGTCCGAGGTTGGAAATGATGTTCCTGGTGTGTGGTCCGGGTTGGAAATTGTTCCTCCGGTAGTATCCGGAATGGAGACCGAACTTCCGATGGTATCTAGAATGGATGTGAGCGGTCTTTTAGGGTTATCTCCGAAAGACGATTCTGCCCTCCTGTAATGTTAGTAACAGTTGTGCAGAAAAATTTCGAGTGTATACATGTGCTATGGTATGTCAAGTGATATGAATTTGAATCTATATGGGATTAATGAAATAAGTTGGTATAGAGATAGTAATTATTTATCTGAACACTGGTTAATACAGTAAACCAAGTTTTCAAAATCTAATATTTTGAGAATATTTTGCGTTATATGTTAAACGGATACGATAAGGCTTAGAATGTAAGTTAATAAGGAATAATTTATGATAATGCCGCCAAGACGAAAACGAAACCAAAGGACAAAAGAACTTGTCAACGAAGCTAGAGGACAACCAGAACCGATACGGAATTTTGCGAAAATGCTTGCTTAAGCTATACAGAATGGAATACCAGCCACGGAAGATCAGCCAAATAATCGATCGAAAAACTTTAAAGACCTCAAGACAACGTATCTCTAGGATTTAGAAGATCAAATGACCCTGTAGACGCGTTTGTGATAACTAGGGTAACGGAGGGGCAAAGATAGTTGTTGTCACCTATACGATGAAAGGAGATAATTTCTATAATACCGGAAACAGGCCAGGAGGTGGAAAGAAACATGTTGTGCAAGATGGGAATTGCGGATAGAATCACTCGAGACAGAGTGATTAAAAAGAAAGTTTATGTGCTATAAGTGTGGGCAGGAGGGACAAATCTCTCCTAACTGCCCCAATCTAAGAACGTATAGTGGGTGTTTTATTTGTGAATCAATGGAGCATAAGGTGAAAGACTTTCCAAGAAGGAGAAGGAATGCAAGGAATGCGAATACGGGAAAAAGACAATAGGATATTGGCGACAACTGGATCAACTTCAACAAATGAACCAATAGAACCAACCGCATAAGTCTTCAACATGACTGTTCAAGATACGGTAGCAGTCGGGGATGCAACTCCAGGTATTACTCGAACCAATTTTATTTTCTTATATATGATTTTCTTATATATATATATATATATAAATTATTTTATAAAGATATTTTGAAGGAGGAATTTGAGTTCTCTTAGAAATCAAATTTTCGTGTGATCAGATTGACAAGCTTTTTGCTGAATAGTTAAAGATCAGTTCGATCAATGTTGGTCGAGATCTACTTGCAATGATTATGTATGATATGTACCCGGATTTGGGGGCTTTACATTATGTATGCTATGTACCCTGGTATGTATAGGTTTTAAAATGGTGATTCCGGGGACGAAATCTTTATAAGGGAAGGTGAATGTAATAACCCGATATTTTCTATATAATTAAATCAAAAATTTTACGTATAAATTTTTTATTTTTTTTATTTATTGTAAAGATGAGAATGCGTGCAAGGTAATGTGTATGTATTTATGTGATGAATATAAAATATATTTATTAGATAAATAATTTTAAATAATTTTATTTTAAAATTATTGATCATTATAAATTATATTCTTATAATAATTAATTTTATAGTAGAAATGTTTTTATTAATTATTTTTAACGAAAATAAGATTATTATATTATTTAAATAATATATATGAAATGATTATAAATTATTATAATAATTACTTTGTTATATGAATTTATTTGATTAGTTATGTTAATTATTTTTAACTTAATTAATAATGTTGTATATGAAAGATAAATCGAGATATGGAATCCAAACCCTAGTTTTGGATTTTGATCAAGAATAAGAATAATAATATATATATTATTATTTGTCGATGTTATAGATATGTATATTATGTGTGTAAGGTTAATGTGTGAAACAGTTTTAATGTTACTGATAAACCCTAATTCTTGTTTTGGAACAAGGAATGAGAATAATAATATACTATTATTTATATTTTGATTTTTTCAATGCTATAAATATATACTGTATGTTTGTGATTGACAATGGTTTGTCAATTATGGTGTATTATGTCAAACCCTTGTATTACTGTGGGAAACCCTAATTTGAAACTCCAATTAGAGTACATGATGGTTATGTAATCAAGATAGTGTGATTAATGACTGGAATTATAGATATTAACCTTAATTTGGGAGACCCTAATTTTTGAAAACCCTAATTAATGTTTATAAACTCTAATGTTTATATTTAGAAACCCTAATTATAAATTGTTAGCCCTAATTATTAAGTTGTCAATCCTAATTATTAAATGGTAAACCCTAATTGCTAAATTAGCAAGGTTAATGTTAATTAGTAAATTTTAAACCCTAATATTCTGTATAATGTAATTAGGAAACCTAATTAATTAAGAAAACCTTAATTTGTAATTTTTAAGAATTTATTTTTATTTTTGAAACTAAAATTTTACATTTTTCAAACCCTAATTGCTAAATCTTACAAATGTTATAGGCTAAACCCTAAGGGTTTGTCAAGTTACCAATTTGCCATTAAAATTGTAATAAAAAAGACCAAAATGCCCCTCTTGCATTATTTGAAGATAACTTGTAGATCTAGCCATATAATTGAGTTGATAAACCACCAAGATTTTCCCATGTGATTGATTACAACACAACTCAGCTCATCTACCAGCCATATACATTGTATACAAGACATATATATAGAACTGGAGAGATAAAAAATCATTTGCAAGCCTCATTTGTGCACTTTCTCTCAACCAATCCTCTCTCTCTTCAAACCCACGAAAATTAAAAGTATACAAGTCCCATATTCAAGCCCCACCATCACCCTTAACCAGATCAGTAGCCAGAATCATGGAATTGATTATAAAGGTATAAACCCTCACCAAGAAATTTGAGTTTTGATTCCATGTTAGATCTTAGGTTTTAATGTTTAAACATGTTATTTGTAGTCTATTTAAGTGATCTGGGTTGGCACATGCTAGATCCATAACATAAAATGCTCGAAATCAAGTTTTGAAAAAAAATCTGGAAAATGTTTTTTTGAAGTCTAACAATGAAGGTCAGGTCTTATATCTCTGTGATCGTTAATTATTTTTGTGATTTGAATGTTTGAACATGTAGTCTGCAATGATACCTTTGATCTGGATTTGAAATCATGCTTGAATCAAATCCAGTTTATGAATATATTAAATGGTCAAACCACGTTGGCCGGCGTTAATAAGGAGATTTTTTCAAGCAACCCAATTTCCCAGATCGTGTCTGACAAGTTTTGATAGCTCCAGATCAGATCATGTTTTGATGTTTCGTTATGTTTATTGTATCTAAGTTGTAGAATGTTGGTTATACTACATGTTTATGCCTTATAATCTCCTAAACATCAAATTGGGAAGATTTAGTGGCCGGTCAAAGTAGCTATCTGGAGCATGAAATTCGTTTTCTGGGTAACCCAGAAAACGTTTGAGTAACTTCTCTAACAGACTTTGACCAACATGGATCTTGATGTTGTAATGTTGTTAGATCAATATTATGTATTAGATGTGTTTTCTTGCATGTTATCTATAAAATGAATCCATAAGAACACCAAAACATCAACAGGATTGCAAGTTGTGGAAGCCCAAAGTAGGCTACATGAACTGTTCTTCATTTTTGGGTAACCTAGAAATGAAGAACAGTCTCTGACATCTACTTTGATGGCTCCAATCTCTTTGGTTATGTGTTGTATGAACTTGTTTGTTGTTGGATCTTGTAGTCTTGCATTATCACTACACGATCTGATCAACAACATGCTAAAACCTGATATACACTGTTTTTTTAATCTTGGTGAAACATGGTCACTTTCGATCAACGCATTACATGAATTTACGGGTTTATGAAGAACATGAAGAACACCTATATAACAGTTATTACGCTATGCTATAGGTGGTCTTTATGACGATTTATGTATAAAAATTATATTTTTATTAAATAATTATATAAAAATAGTTTTTAATTATTAAAATACATAATAAATTATTAAAAATTATTTTAAAGTCCAAAATTAGTTTTAATTATTTTAAGTATATTTCATAAATATTTAATATTCTTGAAATATTAATGGTATTTAATTTATTTAATAATTATATTAAATAAATTATTTAAAAAAGATTTTAATACTTGAAAAATCATTTAAAATTATATTATGGTATAAGAAAATATTTTAAGTTATTTTTAATGGCTTTTAATATTTTGTGATGAAATTCATTAATAAATTAATATTAATTATAATTTATTTATTTAATCAATGAATTAAATAAATAAATTAAAAATGATTTTATTATATTAAAAATCATTTTAAATAATAATAAAAGGTATTTAAAAATATTTTATGTTATAAAATATAACTTTCAATATTTAAAGGTAAATTTCATTAATTATTTACTATTAATGATATTAGAGTTATTTAATAATTATATTAAATAAATTAGTTTAAAAATGATTTTAATATTATAGAAATCATTTTAAATGAAAATAAAGTGTTTAAAGATATTTTAAGTTATAAAATATAACTTTTAATATTTAAAGGATAATTTCATTAAAAATTTAATATAAATGATATTAATTTAATATTAATGATATTAAATTTATTTAATAATTATATTAAATAAATAGTTTTAAAATGGTTTTATTGATTTAAAAATCATTTAAAAAGGATATAAATGAATTAAAAATATTTGAAGTTATAATTAATGAGTTTTAATATTTTGATAGACGATTGCATTAATATTTTAATATTAATGGTAATTATTTAAAAATGATTTTAATTTATTTTAAAAATCATTTAAGGGTAATATTAGTACTTTAAAAGTATTTTAAGTTATTATAAATAACTTTAATATTTTGGCAATGGTTTCATTAATAGTTTAATATTAATTAAATGTTAATGATAATAGAATTATTTGATATTTAAAACATTTAATAATGATTCCAGTGTTTGAAAACTCATGATAAATTATAATAATTATTTAAAAATTATTATAAGTCATTTATAAATAATTGGTTCGATGTTTAAATTATATTGATCTTCGGTGTAGAGTTTTAGACTCGATAATTACCCGATAAAGCTGTCGGTACACTGACATATTTCAGAAATTGATCTGGACTTAGATATTTTGATTGTATTAATATTTGTTTGTGATTCAATGACTGTTGAACATGTGTGATAATGTGAATAGGTTATGTGTTGACTGCAATAAGCAGTACTATGTGTTATAATATGTGATTCTTATCGATAGAATGATCTTATTAATGATAGATCATGATATAAAAGATAAAACTAAGTTGCGTATTGTAAGCAGCAAACCAGACAAGTATCCTACCTTTGCATTTTCTTTATGCAATGGATATAAGTAAGAAAGTTTTCAGAATTATATTATTATTATTGCGCCAGAATAATAACCCTATTATTATTGAGTATGTATCCGATCATTATTTATTAGTATAATATTATTGTATAATATTCATTCGTTAATTTCTAAATATGGTTATACAAGTGTACTCACTTGGATAATCATTGTATTTAATCGCATTTGGATACATACTTATTCATTTCTATTATGATCACATTAAGTAAATGTAACAATCTGAAATTTCAAATTGTAATATTAAAATTTATTGAATTACATAAATATTTATTTGATGTGTTTATTGTTGAAATTGATGAAATGAATATTTTATTGATGTGGTTGTTATTAGTATATATTTATGAATTAAATTTATTAGATAATATTCTAAATAAATTAATTTATAATTTAGAGAGTTTTATATAACATGAGATATTATATTGTTGTTTTAATTTAATAATTTAAAGTGGTATGTTAGATTATTAAATAAAATTATAATGAAGTTATAATTTTATGATATTTATTTAAGTGGGAAAATTTGTTTAGTATGTTGTAATTGGTTATTTAACTAATGTTGAATATGGAGGTATAAATATGAGATTTTAAATTATAATGTAAGTGGTTTATTAAAATAAAATTAAAGTCATTTTAATTGATTTAACCAAACAAGGTTTAAATATTAAGTCTTTATTTTAAAGACTCTTTGCCAAACAAAGCCTTATGGCTTTTGGATTTTTAATTTTTAATTTGTAAATAAAATAAATAAATCAAAATAATAAATATAAAATATATTATTTTTTTAACTGATATATAATTAGTATTATAATAAGTATGCAATAGTTACATACGTTGGGTGCGTCTCCTTTATGTTACGTAAAAGGTTTAGTTTTAGCTTATTCTGAGGAAGGAAGAAGGAGGGTTACAGTGAGAAGTTGAGAGAGTTTGAGTGAGACTTGAGAGATTCCTGTGTTTTGAGGAATTAACAGTGGATAGAAAGGATTTTCAAGCATAAGAAGGTATTACTCATAACCTTAATGTTATATATTTATATATATATATATATATATATATATATATATATGAATTTTACGGCATATGACTTCAAGTTCTGTGAATTCATCTTTTTTAATTGTTGATATACAACTGATTATTTGTTATTGTATATGTTTATGATGATTAGAACTAGTGTTTAGATAAGAATTTTTATGTTAATTACGTTTAAAAGAAGGAAAGTAATTTTAGTATATGTATTTTACATATAGCTTATTAAAAGTACCAATTTTAGTGGTTAATTCGTATGTTAAATTGTTAATTGAGTTTTGTTTATGCTAGTTCGTTAAGAAATGAAGAGAGCGTAGTTTGAACAAAGTGATTTGGTATAAAACTGAGATCATAGTGATGATTTCTATGAAGAATGTCAAAAATGGAGTTTTTATATGAAAATATGAAATTTAAGGATTTAAATTAGCTAAAGTTGTTGTTAAATTGTTCTATGTTGATGAATATATGAGGAAACATGTTTGTAATAGTTTTATATCAATTGTTTATGTTAAATTCACTGTTTAGTAGGTGAAATTCGTGTTAGTTGGGCTAAAGTC
Organism: Panax quinquefolius; assembly: GCA_020205615.1. Classification (NCBI taxonomy): domain Eukaryota; kingdom Viridiplantae; phylum Streptophyta; class Magnoliopsida; order Apiales; family Araliaceae; genus Panax; species Panax quinquefolius. The sequence continues at coordinate 67,287,791 of CM035152.1, read as the reverse complement.
AACTACTGTTCACAACCTTTCTCGATTCTGTATCATGCAGCATGCAAATGGTAGCTTGCATGCGATTGAAAGCAACAAAGCAGCAATTGCTGCCGGTCCCAGGCTTGTGTATGGTGCAGCTGCGCCATACCCTGTTCTGAGATGGTGAGTTCTGCTGCTGCTGCAGACCTTGGATGCCATGATAATTGAGTTCAATGTTATGTTAAAGTAACAAACATGTAGTAAGGAATTTACAACAGAATCGTGTCATGTCAATGATAATTTCAACTTTGTAAAAGTGATTAGTAAGTTACGAACACGTTATGTTATAACTTGGTTTATATAATAAATGTTAGATAAGTCTTGTGATGTTAACACTTGTGATTTCTGAAATGAACACTAAGATATGGAAGGAAATTAATATAAAACCAATGAGTCGTAGGAAGACTTAAACACTTGATTGAACTTCAAGTTCAATTAAGGAGAGATGTAGTATTGATTAATAAGAGTTGAAAATGGGATTTAGATGCTAAAAGTCTTATGTATGTGTTAGTGAGTTTCAGATTCGTGTTATATGGTTTATTAATATGGTTAGACCTTGAATTAAAGGTTATAACCTAACTAAGATGAGAAATGAATCTATGATATTAATGTATGTAGCTAATTGATGTGATAATCCTAATGTTATGTGTAAGACATTGGAGTACATGAGTTGTAATTGTTTATCTTATGCAAGAGGTAAGTTCCCTAACCTTTGCTACATTATTATTCAGTAAGATTACTTTTCATTGTCATGATATACTTTTGCAAGTTCTCTATTTCTAATCTATTGTTGAGCAATTTATTGTTATGCAAGTTCTTTAACTCTCATTTACTGTTGAACAAGTTAATTAATCTTTATTTCTTTATTCCAAACGAGATTACTTTGGTTATTCAAAGTCTGTAATTTTGTTGTAAGAAATGTGTTTATTCAGCTACTAATAACTGTTGTTTGATCTTCGTTCTCCAATGTCATTGTACTATCTTACATTATTGTACCGAACTTTAAGTTGTTTAGCGATTCTTTACCAATTCAACTAATCCTTAGTTGATGAATGTTCTAAACTCTAAATTACCCTTGAAGTCAACCCAAACCAAACTTCCTTTGGTTTGCTTAGGTACTCACATAATTTTGAAAGTATGTTGTCGATGATAACATTTGTTCAATTTAGAAGTTGTTAATACTCTAGCTCTTATTGATGCATCGATATAACTTGTTCATGAAAATATTATAATCAAACTATTGAATTGTTATTGGTCCATATCTGATTCAACCAGTACTTGGTTGAAGAGCGTTCTAAAAATCTAGAATTTCTTTGAAGTTAATTCCCAACAAAACTTCCTTTAGTTTAGAATCTGATAATCTAAGCTGAGATGAACAACCCTGTATTAGGGGATTATTTTAGAGCTACACAATATCGTTAAAATGTTTGCGCAATACATAGTACTAAGGGCTGATCACCTGGAGTATGGGATGATGGTCCATATAGTCGTTTAGACTGTTAAAGGTTACAACAGAAACACATGTTAACCTAGGACATAGATGATGATTATAGTCTTTTAGACTGTTAAAGGTTAAAGTAGAAATACTTAAAAACCTAGAGTATAGTTCATGGTCTTGTGACCCTCAGTGTATTCTTTGATGTTGATATCTATTGTTAATTTAACGTTCATTATTCTTTTAAACTCATAGCTGTTGAATTAAAGTTTATTGTTCCGGTAAGAATACTTTACCATTGAAAGCTCAGTGAATTGTTATTCATAAAATGTTATTATATATTCTTTTTGTGAGCAATTGTTTTCTCACTCTTGCATAAAACAATGCAGATGAAGTTAAGAAGTTTGAAGAGCTTTCTACAAACAATGGTAAGGACAAAGTGCTTGATTAGATGACGATGTTTAAATTATCTTTTATTTATGAAGCTTATGTAATAAATTCAATTATGATCATGTTTTATTTTTTCGCTGATGATTGTAATAAAGGTTAGATGACCTGGGATTTATTTTAGATTATGTAACCTTTTAATGGGAGATTGATTGTTTAAACTTTTGAGTTTAATTATATCCTTTGTTTATGGGTAGTTTGTTATGATTTAATTGAACATTGAATACCAAATCTGTGGGATTGAAGTGCCCAGATTTGGGGGTGTCACAATAAAAGCCGTCTAAGCTATTTAACTAGCTAGACACAAATTTAGAAATATCGTTGAATATGATAAACCTTTTTCATATCCAATCAAATTGTTTTGGTTCGGATTCCTGACTAAGTATGAATATCCCGAACATGGAAAAACTTTAATGCGCCAAGGCAGACAAAGTGAACGATAATATCGTTCTTAAATGTAGTATTGATCAATACAAGGCACATTGGGATGATCAGCTTCGAGCCCGTAAGTTATGCCGGTTTGTGGATGAAGTTCTGCTAAACCTATTCAAAAATTAAAAACAATGTTCATAGTATGTCGCCTTACCACCATTTATAGTCAGTACATAGTTTCAAAAATTTGGTGTAGAATTGTAATGTTATTATCGGTTCAGTTTACTTCATAGCTATTAATTCGTTGTAGAAGTGATATACAAAGAAAACATTTAATTCTTTTAGCTAATTATATTTATAATTGTTATTACTTGCTGGGCACCCAAATGCTAAATCTTGCTTTAAATTTAAATGTTTTCAGCTAAGCATGATCAACCCGAAGGATCAGACAAGAACAAGTGAAAAGGAAAGCGAACAGAATATATGTTATGGTATCTTTTATAATAGTTAGACTGTATTAAAACTATGGTATGTATTCTCTATCATGTAAATAATTATACTAAAGGTTGCGTACTTGGGATTAGACTCTGATATATATGTAAATTAAGTTTGATATTTATAATATTGTTATTATTATTAGTATTATTCCGCTCATAGAAATGATATCGTGAAGCACTGAGTTTGGGTTTCAAGTACCCGGATTTGGGGGCTTTACACGCGATCTTTACTACATTTCATTACATAATAGATAATAAATATCATTGTCTTAATAAAGCCTAGCTATTACATAAGATACCATTAAACATATTCTGTTTGCTTTTCTTTTCCTTTATTTCTGCATGAACCTTCAGGTTGATCACGATTGGCTGAAAACATTTAAATTTAAAGCAAGAATGAGCATTTGATTGCCCCAACAAGTAATAACAACAATAAATATTAGCTGAAAGGATTAAATGTTTTTTTTGAATGACACTTCTACGACGAATCAACAGTTGTGAAGTAAGCTGAACCAATAATAACAACATATCAATTCTATATAAAAATTTTTAAACTACGCAGTGACTATAGCTGGAGATCAGTCGATAGACTATGAACATTATTTTTTATTTTCGAAAAGGTTAAACAGAAATTCATCTATAAACCATCATAACTTACAGGCACGGGGGGTGATCAGCCCGTTATGCCCTGTATTGATCAATACTATATGCAAGAACGATATTTTCATCCAGCATATCCGCCTTAGGCGCATAAAAAGTTCCCAGATTCGGGATGTTCATACTAGTCTAGAATTCGAACCAAAACAATTCAGTTGGATACAATAAAGTTTTATCTTATTTAACAATAATATTAAATCTCTATCTAGCTGAATCAAATAGCTTAGACGGCTTTTAAGTCAATGTATACATACTGGAAGCCAATAAGTATGTACCAACATGTGAAAAAAATATAATGATTATCCAAGTGAGGTCACTTGTATAACCATGCTTAGAAATTAACGAACAAAATATATATCTTAATTAATAATAATAGAATTAAGGAACTTGTACAATAGATTATAATCTAATAACTTACTTATACAGAATTATTGCGTAAGTATATACAAAGGTTAAGATATTTGAACAATGAAAAAGAATATTTCTGATATTTGCTTACACATGTCCATTGCATAAAGTAAATGCAAAGATAGGATACTTGCATGGTTTGCTGCTTATAATTATGCAACTTAGTTTTATCTTTTATATCAAGCCCTATCATTAATAACATCATTTATTCGATTAGAATAATATATCATATCACATATTACTGCTATTTGCAGTCAGCTCATAACCTAATCACATTGTCACATATGTTTTGGTGTACCGACGACTTTATCGGGTAATTATCGTGTCTAAAACTCTATACCGAAGTTCAATATAACTTAAACATCGGTCAAATTATTTTTAAAAGACTTATAATAATTTTTAAACCATTATTATAATTTATCAAAATTTTTCAAACACAAGAATCATTATTAAATGATTTAAATATTAAATAATTATATTATCATTAATATTTAATTAATATTAAAATGTTCATGACACCATTGCCAAAATATTAAAGTTATTTATAATAACTCAAAATATTTTTAAAGTATTAATGTTACCACTTAAATAATTTTTAAAATAATTAAAATCATTTCTAAATAATTACCATTAATATTTAAATATTAATGCATTATTCATCAAAAATATTAAAAGTTCTTTATTATAACTTAAAATATTTTAATTAATTTATATCCTTTTAAATGATTTTTGAATTAATAAAACCATTTTAAACTATTTATTTAATATAACAATTAAATAATTCTAATATAATTAATATTAAATTATTATCATTAATATTAAATTATTAATGAAATTATCCTTTAAATATTAAAAGTTATAATTTATAACTTACAATATTTTTAAACACTTTATTTTCATTTAAAATAATTTTATAATATTAAAATCATTTTAATTAATTAATTTAATATAATTATTAAATAAATCTAAATATCATTAATATTAAATAATTAATGAAATTTACCTTTAAATATTAAAAGTTATATTTTATAGCTTAAAATATTTTAAATACCTTATTATCATTTAAAATAATTTTTAATATAATAAAATCATTTTTAATTAATTTATTTAATACATTTATTAAATAAATGAAATACCAATAATATTTAAATAAATACTAATATTTATGAAAAATATGCCAAATTATTAAAAATTAATTTTTATAACTTAAATAAATTTTAAAATTATTTTTGGAATTTTTAATAATAAATTTCTATTTTTAAATGATTTTTAGAAATAAATTAAATAAAATTACCAAGTCTGTCGCTATAGCCTTTAGCGACAAAAAGTGTCGCCTATAGTGTTCTTGAGGCTCAAGAATATTCATAAGCAGTCACCAAGTGACCTACTTTGACTGCCTTTGATTATTTGATAATACATGTTCTGTCCAATCTATGACTCATATCTTGTAGTGTTCATGTAACACTACAATAAACATCAACAATCTAGGTCATACAACAACATATCAACAAGATATAAAGCTCAGAACATGATGTCAGAGCTTTTCTTCATTTTCTGGGTTACTGTTGGTCGATTTCGCAATCAATGAATACGTGCAAGTATACACGGTCAACAAGTAATAAAGTGAAAGTAGAGTATCGTTCCCACGAGAAATTATTTAATAAAAATTACCAAATACTAACTCTTAACCAAATCAATTTTATTTAAACAACTACAAATTGTGATTTTTCTAATTAAGAAAACTAAATTAACTAATTAAACTGAATTACTTTATAAATGAATTCAAATAAATAAAGGTTTAAGACTACAATATCCCCAATTATGAACTATAAACCAATTATCCAACTATCCCAATTATTATGCATACTGAATTGTTAACAAGAATTCTCAAATGCCAAAAGTCCTTTTCCAAGTGATCAATTGACTTCTATTTAATCCAGATTAATCTTGCTATATTCCTATGCAAAATAATTGAATTAAACTCCTTTAATTCCAATTCCTTATGTGTTACATGCGGTGAACAGATATTTTCATTCAATTCACAAACCTAATTATTCGCTATACAAACAACTAAGTCACATGATATCATGCCCAGTTCTAACTCTAGAATTCCTCTTTCAATTCCTTCTAGAGTAAAAAGGTAATTACTGATCAGATAATTAAGCATTCAGCACAAGGCAAGATAAACAATTCACTTTTTACATAAATAATTAGAATAAATTGAATAACTAATTTATAGACATAAAAGATTCAATTGGTAGTCTTAATAAAAGAGTTAGTTCATAATTAATGAATTAAAACCAAGAATCCACAACTGAATAGACATTAAAAGATAAAAGTATGATAAGAGAAGAGAATAGAATCTGTTGTCAGCAAATCTGATGCTCCCCTCTTGCTCCCGCTCTTTCCCTTCAATGTTCTCCAAGTTGCTTCAATCTCCAATGGCTAATTAAGAACTAGGGTTTATATTCTAATCTAATGGATTTTTTTATCTAAGCTAAGCTATGTAATCCCCCCTTATTTTATGCCTTACATCAAGTATTTATAGGTTACAAGTCCAATTTTTAGCTTAGGAACAAACCCAATCAAATTTGGAGTCAAAAAGGTGTCAAAATTAAGCCCAAAAGCGTCCAAGCCTTACCGGGCTCTTCCCCAGCCTTAAACGCTGGGCACGGGCGCAAGAAGAAGATTGCTCTCAGTCTGCCCCTGGCTACCGGCATAGGCTCGAAATGGGCGCCCGCGGCCAGCCACTTCTCGAAATTTTCTCTCTCGACGTCCTTTGGGAAAATAGCCATAACCTCTTCATCTGAACTCCAATTTTGATGATTCAAGATGTTCCGGAAAGAGGAGAAGTAGATCTACAACTTTCATTCTTTAAGGTTTTCGAAATAAGATCCGGAGCAATACTAAAATTGGCGCTGAAGTAACTGCTATTTAAATGGCAAGCCAAAAATGCGAATCTAGCCACCCCGAACGTCGATCCAAGTAACTTTTGTCCCAATTCCTACAAAACAACGTAAAACATGCATGAATAGACACAAAAACTTAAAATCAACCAAAAGATTAAGCTCAAACGCACTCAATTATGAGTATAAAACTCACTCATCAGTTACCCAGAAATGAAGACAAGTTCGTGCATACATATTTGGGCTTCCACAACTTGCAATCCGTATGATGATTTTGTGATTTAGTGATTGCAGTGTGTAGAAAACATGTCAGGGTATAGATCTATTACATAAAATCGATCTAACAACATCACAAGATCAAGATCCATGACGGTCAAACCATGTCATAGATCACGAACTTGAATTTTTTGGGTTACCTAGAAAACACAAGTCGTGATCATCTGGCGTACTGTGTTAAATCTATTTGATGTTTTAGTAGTCTAAATGCTTAAATCAACAGTCTATAAACCAATCTACAACTTAGATACAAAAACTATAACAAACTAACAAACAACTAGAAGATCAGAGCCCAAGAACATCTTGTCAGGCGTTTCTGGGCACGATCTGGGTTTTCCAGAAAACTGAAAGTCATGGTCGGTCAACTATGTTTGACCAGCCATAACTTTCAATCTGTACATGCACTGAGCTTGATTCAAGTTTTAGAACAGAGATCTCATATCATACAACAACTCCAAACATTTAAACCACTAAAAATATCAACATACTAAGATTCAAGAGGTTTGAGATTCGTTGCTAGACAACAATTTAAAAATTTTCCAGATTTTGAAAGACTTCAATTTCAAGCCTATAAATGTTATGGATCTAACAAATACTTACCCTGATTATCTATTTGCACTACATACAACATGTTTTAACACAAAATTATAACATTTAACATGGAAACCAAGATCAGATTTCATTTAGGGTTTTATACCTTTCTTGAGCTATGCTTGAATCTGGCTTTCTGATTTGTTAATAGAGGTAGTGGTGCTTTGTTTTGTGACTGAAATGCCTTAGGATTTCGTGGGTTTGGATGAGAGAGAAGTGAGTTGAGTGTTTGAGCAAAAATGAGCTAAGTTAGTAAACTTTCTCTCTCTTGATCTCTATATATATACATATATTGATGTGTAATGAAGTTGGCTGAGATATGTAGCTGATTTGTGTTATATTGAGCATGTGGGATAATCTAGAGTTGTTAAACAACTCTAATCTTGGCAAGATACACAAGTAATCTAATAAAGAATGTATATAAGGGCATTTTGGTCAATTATATTGAGATTTTAATGGCAATTTTGTAATCTTGGCAAACCCTTAGGGTTTGACCCTTAGGGTTTAACCCTAAGTTAAAAAAATTAATTAGTTTCATGGATTTTTCAAATTAGGTTAAAATGAAAATTAAAGTTTCTAAAATTCCAAATTAGAGTTTCTTAATTAGCAATTAGGGTTTTCAATTTGACAATTAGGGTTCCAAATTTAGAAATTAGGGTTTTAATTAGTAATTAGGGTTTTCTAAGTAATAATTAGGGTTTCACTAATTAACCTTAAGCTTCATACTTTAGTGATTAGGGTTCTAATTTAGTAATTAGGGTTTCTAATTACTAATTAAGGTTTATAATTTAGAAATTAGGGTTCCTTATAATTAGGGTTTTCCTAATTAAGATTAGAATCTTTAATACTAATCATTAATCACATAATATAGTTACAAAATAGTCTTGAACTTGTGCTTGGATTTTTAAATTATGGTTTAGCAGAATAATACTAGGTTTTAGCATGATATACCATAATTGACCAACCATTGTTGGGAGATTGCATATTTAAAATTTGAAGTTGAAATTTAATTCTCATTATTATATGTAAAATCCTTCAAAGGAACACATGTACAAGGACTTAGTGATAGATCAAATTTGTTAAGTTAATCTGAACTTTAATGTTTATCATTCTGTAAATGAATGTATAGAAGAAGAGATCAAAGCTGTTAGGTTGATCTATATCTTGAAATGTAATAGATAGGCTTCAACTGAATCGTAGTCTATCAAGATGATCAAGAGATCGCATAAGACAAGGCAGAAACATAGAGCGTTGAGGATCGTAGTGTATCTACTTTAAAGGGTCTCTCTGAAATCGTAGAGTAGTCCTAACACTTACTGAGCCAAGTCAGAATTCGTAGAGTGCTCTCGGAAGCGTAGAGTCTGCAAGACAAGCAAGTGAAGATCGTAGTGTACTAGTCCTTAAGAGAAATCGTAGTGTTCTCATCTATCAGCACCAGACTAAGTACTAAGGTGTTATGACACCACAATCAAAATCATAGAGCTTCATCTGTCTGTGTCAGAAGCATCGAGCCTCGTCCACGTGTTTAAAGATTAATCACAACAAATGTGGAATGAGCTATAGACGTTGAAGAACTCGGGAGTCCCAATGACACAACAGTTATCCAGAGTATATAACAAAGAAACATACTGAAGAAGTTAAGGAAAGTACTATGAGTCAGTAGAAAACACCTTTTCAGGTGTTAAATGAGATAACAGTCTGCTGTGTCTGTGGGCCAGTTCTCTGATCAAAAGTTATGCAGAAAGTCTCCATCAAAGCTCAGAAATGGCAAATACATTTAATGCTTCAACGGATGTCTTCAACAGAAACATTTTCAAAGGCATCATATATACAAAACATCAGCAGATGAGAAAGGTTAAGCAAGCACAAAACAATAAGCTAAAGAACACTCAACGATCAAACTCTACGATCTAAAAAAGGGAAAGCTTGCTCAGCTACTCAGTTCTTTCATGCAAGAGCTTAACGACAACTGAGTAGCACCATTCAATAACTCATCAACTACTATCAAGTGAAGTAAGAAGTTCCAAGTCAGAAGGACTTGAAGAGTTCTAAGTGAACTGTGAAGAACCAAGTCTGCTGGACTTGAAGAGTTCAAAAGTGAACTGAGAAGTGCTAAGACTGCTGGTCTTGAAGGAATCTGTGAGATTCAGAAAGTGTAAAGATATCCTTAGTGGATTTCCTACTCGAGGAGTAGAAGAGTGGACTATGAGCTTTAAGTGCTCTGAACCACTTAAAATTGTCGGGTCTCTTACACTCTTGCTATAACTGTTATAACTGCTATAACTGTCTCAATCTCATTAACTTACTATATCTTAAAGGGAGAACAAACAAATCTTAATTCCGCTGTGTTTGAACCATTATCAAAACTAACAAAGCATTTTGAAAAAGAATTTAAAATATCTATTCAACCCCCCCTTCTAGATAACTATTGTGCCTCCAGGAACTAACAATTGGTATCAAAGCAGGTTCTATCAAACAGCCTACAAAGCTTAAGTAGATCCAATGGCACATCTGATAAGAGAATCAAAGAATGGAGGGGGCAAAAAACCACCTATATGCAACAAAGATAAATTCCTCAACTTGAAAGTTCATATGCAAGCTTACATGGACTAAATAAATGAAGATCTATTTAAAACTATTCAAAATGGGCTCTACATTCCTACCAAGCTTGCTCCTACTATAGACGACCCAAACAGAATCCAGATCAAGATCAAAGAAGAATGGACTGACAACGAAAATAAAGCTGTCTAACTCGACAAAAAGGCCAAGAACATCTTGTTTCAATCTTTAGAAGACAATCAATTTGAAAATGTTGTAAACAACAAAACATCAAAGGAAGTGTGGGAGGCATTGGTCATCATGCATGAAGGAACAGAAGAAGTCAGAGAAAACAAGTAATCTCTCCTGACTTAGCAATATGAAATGTTTGCACATGTTCAAGTAGAAAATGTCACTTCCACTTATGAAAAATTCAATGTACTGCTCAATTCTCTCCGAGCCTATGGAAAGATCTATCCAAATAAAGATCTGATCATAAATTTCGTGAGAGCTCTACCTAGCTAGTGGGATGCCAAAACCACTGCCATCAGAGAGTCAAAGAATCTCCTTGAAATGTCTGTTCAAAAGTTATATGGAAACCTTCTAACATATGAACTGCAGCTGACTCAAAGAGAAAAAACACTATCCGAAGGAAGAAAGAAAGAAAAAGGAGTTGCTCTAAAAGCAACAGACAACATCTCCAAAGCTAACACTGAAAATGACTCTGACTATGATGAAGATGATGATGAGGACTTTGCAATGTTGGTAAAAAGACTCAGAAGGTCCATGCGTCAAGGAAAAACCAGCTAACCTAAGAAGTTCAACAACTACAATAGCCAGGAACAAATAAACGACCTATGCTACAACTGCATAAAGACTGGTCATTTCACTACAAACTGCAACAAGCCTCTTTGAGAAGAACTCAAGAAAAGATCAAATTCAAAGAAAGAATTCAAAGGCAACAAGAGGCTTCAAAAGAAAGAAAAAGGTCTTTTGGCGGGAGGATCATGGAGTGACTCAGACAACAACTCAACTCCCGAATCTGGAGATGATGAAGATCCTCTAATGGCAAATCTTTGTCTAATGGCCAAGCATGACAAGGATTAAAAGAACTCCAACATTCATGAAGTAAGTATAGATGAGGTATTTGATTTTATCTCTCTTGATGTAGACATAGATGATTTAAGAACTGCACTGCATGGCATAACATCTGATCTGCATTAGTACAAAAAATGGTTCAGAGTTCTGTCCAAAGATTATTCACTTCTTCAAAAAGAGAAAGAAAAAGTTCAGGAAGAACTAGAAACAGCTCTTCTAAGTTCTGACTCTCTCTCCAAGCTTAAAGCTAAGAATAAGCTCTTAAAACAGACCAATGAGCTCAATGCTCAAAGAGAGTCAAGTCTAACCTCTAAAATTGAGGAACTAAAAAGGACAATCTCTACATGGAATAAATCCTCTTTATCCATGGACTCCCTGATCTCTAGTTAGAGAACTCCATCTAACAGAACATGTTTAGGCTTTGGGGAATCCACTTCAGAGCCATATGTGGAAAAGATAAAAGAAACTAGCCCTAGTGATGCTCCAATTTTTAGTAGAAGCATTATATTTGTGAAATTCTCACAGAAGAAAGAACCAGTCCAACCCTCGTCGTCAGATCCAACCTATGTTCCTAGGAATACAAGATTTTATGCTGGCCTAGGTTTCAGAAGAAAGAAGAATAACTCAGTCTTTACTCTCCAACCTCAAAGGGTAGTAAAGTCGAGTAAAATCGACTCTACGAACAACTAGGAAGGAGTAGTAGAGTTAAGTCCCACTCTTCACACATCATGAAACCCAAGGACACATGGAAAAAGGAACGAAGGATTGCTAAATTTCCACATAAGTCCAAATGGAGGAAGAATCCACACACATACACAAGCATGCATTTTATTAGATATTTTGTATGTAATAAGACTGGTCACAAGGCTGCAATATGCTACTATAATCCTATGAATGTGAAACCCAAAATTAAACAAATTTTGGTTTCTAAGGGTACTAACAAAGTAGGACCCATGCAAGTACGGGTACCAAAATGAGAGTTTTATCTTACCACGGGAACCAAGCTCCACGATCACAACCTGGTATCTAGATAGTGGATGCTCAAGGCACATGACAGGGAAGAAAGCCCTTCTGTCTAACTATGTAGAGAAGAAGGGTCCTTCAGTCATTTTTGGAGACAATGACTTTGGCAAGACAAGATGTTATGGCTCAATTGGGAATGGTGTAGTGTCCTTCAATAAAGTAGCTTATATGGAAGGATTACAACACAATCTTTTGAGCATAAGCCAACTCTGTGACAAGGGTTATCAAGTCAGTTTCCTCAATAATCAATGTCAAGTCAGAGATCTAAAGACATCCTCTATAAAGCTGACTGGAGCAAGAGAAGGAAATGTCTATACTGTCAATCTTGATCAACTAAGCTCGGATGAGACAATGTGCTTTCTGGCCAAAGCATATGAAGAAATGAGCTGGTTATGGCATAGAAGATTATCTCATCTCAACTTTAAAAGCATGTCTAAACTTGCCTCCTAGGATCTAGTGGCAAGCTTACCCAAGTTTAACTTTGTCAAAGAAAGGCCATGCAATGCCTGTCAGCTTGGAAAACAGACCAGAAACTCATTTAATAGCAAAACTATCAACTCAATTGACAAACCTCTACAACTGCTTCCCATGGATCTTTTTGGGCCAATTCCAACAACAAGCTTTGGAGGGAAGAGGTACTCACTAGTTGTAGTAGATGACTACACCAGATTCACTTGGGTGTTCTTTCTAAACTGAAAAGATGAAACTAACTCCCAACTAATCAAAATGTTCAGACTAGTGATGAACGAGAAAGGGGAAAAAATCAAGTCTATAAGAATTGATCATGGCGGAAGGTTTGACTTCTCGAGATGGACCGATTTTGCCTGATGACAATTGCATCGATCCACAACTTCTTAGTTCCACGAACCCCTCAGCAAAATGGAGTAGCTGAGAGAAAGAACAGAATGTCGATAGAAGCTGGAAGAACTCTACTGGAAGCAGCTCATCTTCTTGAATACTTCTGGGCAGAAGCTGTCAACACTACATGCTACACTTAGAACAGGTCTCCTGTACACTCTACGTTAAAAAAACTCCTTACGAACTGTGGAGAGGAAGAAAGCCTAGTGTCAGCTACTTTCATGTGTTTGGCTGTGCATGCTATATACTCAACAATGGTAAACGGTATCTGACAAAGTTCCAACCCAAGTCTGACGAAGGAATCTTTCTTAGATATGCCACAGATAGTAAATCTTATAGAGTGTTCAACAAGAAAACACTAAGTGTTGAAGTCTTAATTCATACCATCTTTGATGAAACAGACTTGGGCAAGACAATGTCTCAAGACACTACCAATGATATTTTAGACGCTACGAACGAGGTCATCGAGCTCAACACCACGATCGTAGTTCCAGAAAATGAGATCGTTGAGCAAGAACAGGAGATCGTAGAGAGAACTACGCAAGACAACGAACCTCCATATCAATAAACTGAAATTGATCTTGAAGGTCTTAGACAAGAAGGCATCAGGATAGATGTTCCAATGGGAAATAGATGGGCAAGAGATCACACTCAAGAATTAATTATTAGAGACCCCAACGACAGAGTCAAAACAAGAGTTGCCACCTAAAATGAGTGTTTTTATCTGAGTTTTCTATCACAAATGGAACCCAAGAAGATAGAAGATGCTTTGGAAGACTCCAGTTGGATAGAAGCCATGTAGTAAGAACTAAACCAGTTTGAAAGAAGCAAAGTATGGAGATTAATTTCGAAACAAAAGAGTCATCATATCATTGGCACCAAGTGGGTCTTCAGGAACAAGATGGATGAAGATGGAGTAATAATAAGGAACAAAGTAAGACTCGTGGCCAAAGGTTACTCTCAAGAAGAAGGCATTGACTACGATGATACTTTTGCACCTGTTGCCAGATTAGAAGCCATCAGAATATTTCTTGCCTTTGCTACTCACATGAAATTCAAAGTCTTTCAGATGGATGTCAAAAGTGCATTCTTGAATGGTGAACTTCAAGAAGAAGTATACGTAGAACAACCTCCAGGTTTCATCAATCCAACTCTCTCTAATTATGTCTATAGATTAAACAAAGCCTTATATGGTCTTAAACAAGCACCTAGAGCATGGTATGAAACATTAACTAACTTTCTTATTGAAAATGGGTTCACAAGAGGTAGAGTAGACACCACATTATTTCTTAGAAAGCATAAAGACAAAATCTTATTATTTCAAATATATGTTGATGACATTATCTTTGGCTCTACTAATGAAAAAATTATGTAAGAGATTTTCCAAGCTTATGTAGAGAAAGTGTGAAATGAGCATGATGGGTGAGCTGAACTTCTTTCTTGGACTGTAAGTAAAGCAGACTGATGAAGGAATCTTCATAAACCAAGCCAAGTACATTATAGACTTACATAAAAAGTATGGCATGGAATCAGCCTCTCCCATGAAAACCCCAATTGCTTCAGCAACCAAGCTTAACAAAGATGAAAAGGGTAAAAGTATTGATATAACTCAATACAGAGGTATGATAGGCTCTCTTCTATATCTAACTGCCAGTAGACCAGATTTTAAGCTAATCCTAAGGAATCACACTTAACTGCTATAAAAAAAGATTTTTAGGTATCTCAAAGGCACACCTCACTTGGGGCTTTGGTATCCCAAGGAATCCTCTTTTGAACTGATAGGATATACAGATGCTAATTTTGTAGGCTACAAAATAGACATGGAAAGTACTAGTGGCACCTGTCAGAAGTTGGGAAATAGACTTGTGTCCTGGTTTAGCAAGAAGCAAAACTCAGTATCTTCTTCAACAGTAAAAGCTGAATATATTGTTGCTGGCAGTTGTGCTGCTCAAATCTTGTGGATGAAAAATCAACTGCAAATTATGGGTTTGATTTAAATCTATACCTGGTCATTGTGATAACACTAGTTCCATAACAATAACACACAATTGTAAGACAGAAAATTTTTAAATAAAAAGAATTTCCTTTATTTTGAAATAGTAAGGGGTTGATTTGATTAATGTGGATAGTTAAGGGTTAAATCTAAGCAAGTGGTTATTAAATATTCATTGTTGTCGGGAATATTAAATGCGTAAATGGAATATTAAATCGCTAGAATATTCGGGGAATATTAAATGCGGCGGTAGCATTAATATGAGGCCCATAGCGGAGCGATTGGATGAAGAAAGCACAAATATAAGGGAATACCGGTGGTTAAAACACGATGTCTGGCGTTGTTGCGACAATGTAGCACATGGTATTGCACCAATTATTGAAGGCACTACTCAATAATGGTTACGATAATTCTTGATTGAGTTAATAATTGTTGCGTTGATATTTTATATTCTTGTTGTTTGATAATTGTCATTGTGAAGCAATAATTCATATTATCTGAATAACATTATTGGCAATGTCTAGAAAGTTATGGGTTTGATTTTAAATTCTTATTGGAAAGCCCCCTCTTTCTGATAACTGCTAGTTCCATATTGTGATTACGTAATATTATTTGTGACTCGTGAGATTTGAATTTTCTGATGAAAGGGCTATTTATTATGAATTATTGAAGTTCCGAAGCTCAGAAATAATTGATTTTTGGGAGTTTAAATTATTTTTGTTAAGAAAAACGTTTTTTGTATTTTTTTTGGACATCATTAACATGTGTGGCTGGTGTTTTGACCAAAAGGTGGGCTAAGGAAAATTTGTATAATTATATTAATATTATATTAAATTTTCTACTTTGGTGTTCTAAGCATTTTCCTATAAATAGGGTGCTTAGGTTAGAATTGAAAATCACACCAGAAACTGAAGTTTTCTCTATTTCTCTCGATATTTTGGCGTATTCTTGTGAGTATTTTGAGTATACTTTGAGTATTGCTGAGGCGATTGTAAGTTCCTTGACACTATACGTTATTCAATTTTAGAAGTCTTGATCTTTCGAGGTAAGGGATATTATTTTTTTTGTAATGATATTATTTCTTCAATATCATTATCTTTGAAATGTTGATCTGAAGTTTTATCAAATTTGGAACTTTTTCATGTCGGTTACTATTCACGAGTTACTATTCATGAGTTACTATTCACGAGTTACTATTCACGTGCAACTATTCATGAAGCGTGAAGATGTTTTTGTGGAATTCTATCTTTTGGTGTGGAGTTACTATTCACGTATATCGGCACTATTCATACGTATCTGACACTATTCACGATATCTGCACTTATTCACTGGAAAAATAAAATTTCTTCTTTTGTCCAAAATATCTACCGGATATCTAACTCGATTGTATCATGTTTTTGATCATTCTTGAATTTTACACCACTATGATTATTTTGAGGTATTTTGGGGCGTGGATAAAACCAAGTACGAATCCTTAATCCTTAATCCTTAATCCTTGTCATTTTTTTAAAAATTTGGATTCGTTTCTTTAAAATATTTTTCATCGTCTCGAAATATCTTTGGCAAATCGAGATGAATGATTCTGAAGAAATATCTTTGGCTTGTAGTGCAAAGTGTTTAAACGATGAGCAATCAGTGTTGAGATGAACATGTGGAATATTTGATTGATTAATATCTTTGGCACGTATTGATGATGGTACAAAGATGAGCAGTGTTTAAATATTAACATGACCAAACTGATGAATATCTTTGGCTCAATGTAGTGCGAAAGATGAATATTTAATTCTCATCTCTATGCATATTGATTGATGTTACGGGGATAAAATATGGATGATGGTTCTAGAGAGAATTTATAGATTATAGTAGATTTTATGATGGGGACTCTCACATGCTGGATATCGTATAAAATATTATTTAAACTGCGAATATTGATTTCAAAACTATCAAGTTGTGGCTATTGTCATGTATTCATCGACTCAGAACGGGTTTCCTGTTGAAGACTAACGATAATTTGTTGTATATTATCTTAGTCTGTAATATTCTTTCTTAAATCCTTCGCTAGTGGTGTCCTACCTAAGCTTTTCGTTAATGTCATGTTGTTCCATTTTTCTTCTCGGGGCGAGAATAGTCGAACCGGTATGGAATGAAGGTTCTGTAGAGTGAAGAATGATTTAGATAACCATTTTTGTAAAATAATGAATCAATAATTATGATGATCGAAATTTATTTGCGTGTGGATATTATCAGGCAGAAGGACAATATTATATTTTAAACTTCATTGAGTTAAGAAAGCGAAGCAAAGAACACATTGTTTAGAAATCTTGTTTGATTCAGTTGGCACTATCATTACCATAAAATTTCTACTTTGATGTGATTTTAAGGTTAACTACTCATCATGCCAAAATTGATTGCTTTTGTCATATCGAGCCACGAAGCTTTCTAGGCTTAAGCAAGTTGGTTATTATCGGAGATTCGTTGAAGGATATTCTCGAATCGGGAATGTTCCATTAACGCACATTGACTCGAAAAAGATACAAAATTCATTATGGAGCGAGGAACGCGAAGATTTTCCAAGAGTTTCAAGAGGCGACTCATTTGGCACATATTCTAACCATACCATCTTGGAAAGCGAACGGTAGCATAGACGTTGAAAGTAGAAAGATCATATGCTGAAGAGTGCGATGATGTCAGTATACGTGACAGAGCCAACTTTAATAGAAAAAGTTAAGGTTGCTCAGCCACCGACCCGGAGGTAGTGCGTATGAAGAAAGACAAGAAGGAGCTATTCCTTTAAGCGAGAATTGATGAAGAAGGAATACTTCGAGTCCACTTGTGACTTTGTGTCTTCTAACATTTCTGATTTGAAGTACAAGATTATGATGGAGGCACACATACACCATTTGCAATCCATCACAGGAGTACGAAAATGTATTATGATCTTCAACCTACATTTTGGTGGAGCAATATGAGGAGAGATCGCGTAGTTTATCTCGATGTGTTTAACTTGCCAACGTGTAAAGGCGAGCATCTTGTGCCTAAGGGTCCGTTTCTAACCACTTGAGATTTTGAAATGGAAGTGGAACACATTACCCAAGAATTTCATTACTAATCTTCCCGAGGTTTCTGGCATAGATGCGATTTGGGTTATTGTTGATAGATTAACCAAGTCCGCTCATTTCTTCTGCAAATCACGAGAGACTTATTCCTTGAATTGCTAGTATATGCGTGAATGAGATTGTGAGGTTGCATGGCATGCCAAGATCCATAGTTTTAGATCGTGACCCAAGATTCACTTCATGATTTTGGGTTAGTTTGTAAAAGCTATGAGCACGAATTTGATCCATATTGGCTAACCATCCTCAAACGGATTGGCAATCGGAAGGACTACTCAAACTGTATATTAAAACTACAGGTCCTAGATTTCAAAGGAAGTTGGGATAAGTACTTGCCATTGGTGGAATTCTCATACAACAATAGTTATTAAACAAATATAGAATGGTTCCATTCAAGCATTATATGGACAAAATGTCGCTTCTCCAATATGTTGGGATGAGGTTGGGTGAAGAAACATTGTTGGGACCCGAAAGTTAGTACGGTGCTGACTAATGATTAACAACGTATACAAACCGCAGACAAGATCGACAAAGAGTTATAAATCTTCATGAATTCCGTGATTAATTATATTAATTATATAGAAAAAAGATATCATTTTATTAGGGATAATGTTCAAAATGGAACCATATCTCTATAATACATCCCTACTGAAAATCAACTTGTTGATGTCTTTACAAAGACTCTAGATGAATCCAGATTTAATAAATTAATAAGTGAGCTAGGCATGCAAAATCTACAACCATAAAATCTATGCTCTAGTTTGTGCTAACCATGCAGATATAAAGGCCTTGTTCAAAATCGTAGACATGACCAAAGAAAGTCCACGATCATAGAGTTGCAATGACATGAAAGACCACGATCGTAAAACTTCCTCAACATGACAAAGAAGCATCCTGTGATGACAAAAGTTTCAACAAATCCAAGCAATCTCTCTATTAAGCATCTCAGGGACAAACCTAATCCTTAGTTCATTCTAAGAGGTTGGCCCTTCTTGAGCTACCTTAACTCGGATGAAATGCTAAGTCAAAAGTTCATCACAAGGAACAGAGCAGATTCAGCAATGGACTCAACAATCACAATGACAACCTCAACGACCGTAGTGTTACCTCGATGATCGTGGTCCTCCCAAAGACTACACTAGCTCAGGAGAAGCTAAAGGGCAAATCAGTATTTTCCACACAAGTTAAAATCGTGGAGCCAAGCAAAACTCGACACATGTCCCACTACGTAGATCGAGTGGAGGGAAGTTACAAGTATAGTTTAAAAGGGGGCTTTTTAAAACTCACCTTAGAAGTTCAAAAAGCTTATTTCTCTCTTTCTCTACAAAGCAAAAACCCTAGTCTTCCAAAAACCTTAATCAACTTTAGTGCAAAGAAATCAATGGTGGCTTCAAGTATTATCACTGGTTACCGACTCTGTTTCGATGAGTTCGAGATAGCTGACTCTCAATTCCACAAGATTCTGTCTCTGGTAAAGAAAGCTGGTCTTGAGGAGGCTCTGGGCACCAACAAATGGATTTACCCAAAGCTAATAGAGGAATTTTATAGCAATGGAGTTTTTGAGAAGAACATCATTACTACAAGAGTTAGGGGAGTACAACTCAAGCTCAAGGCTGATGACATAAATCTGGCCCTAGGCTTCAAGTCAAAGGGACTCCTATCGATAGAGGTCATCGATTTCCATGATGGACTGAAGAAGATGCATCACAAAAAGAATCAGACTGTCAAGGGATACAAGAAGAAGGAGTTTCCCCAAAAAAATGAGTTTTTGGCTGACATTGTTGGAAAGTGTATATGTTGCAAAAGCTCTAGCCACGACTCAGTGAATGAAGTGTAACTAAAGCTTATGAAAGCAATCTGCTATGGAATCCGACTCAACTTTGGAGCCCTACTCATCGATTGGATTGGGAAGTGGATGCTTAATTCAAAGAAATTAAAGAGCTCGAGTAAGATGCTCTACATGCAGTTTATAAGCAGCATCCTACAATCAGCACTAGGTGACAAAATTCAAGATAATGAAGGAGAATACATTAATCCCAACATGAGGATGACCTAACAGCTATTTGAAAACTGGAAAAGAAATCAAGCTAAAAAATGTCAGTATGATATCTGAGTCTACTACAAGAACTGGTGATGCAAAGGAGACTGGAATACTAGGAAATATATATGTTGTAAAGGAGAAAGAAGAAGAAGAAGAAATCAACAAAGAATAACCAATTGCTTTAATCAGAAAAAGCAAGGACAAAAGAAAAATAAAGGCTCAAATGGCAGAGGAGCCTCAAGGCTCGACTACTGAGGCACCTCAAGAGAGTTCAGGTACTAAAACTCTAAAAAATTAAAAAGAAAAGAACAACAGTTTGAGGAAGAATAAGACAGAGCTACCATCTCTCAGCTGCTCAAGAAAGGAAAACGGAGTCATAAATCTAAGAAGAACTCTTTCTCTTCGATCATAGAGCTTCTACCGATCGTAGAATCCAGATTGGACACCACTCCCGAAGAGGATGCTGTAACAACTTCTCAACTTGATCAACCATTCAGAGTTGAAGCTGAAGAAAGTGCTGAGGCTATGAGTCAGCCTAAAAAGTTAAGAAGAAAACTTGTCAAGAAATACATTCTTGTTAATGAAAAAGCCTTAAAGGAGGAAGATAAAAGGATAGCTGCAGAGAAGAGGCTATTCGAAGAAAGTCAGAAGAACACAACTCAAATTGAGGGGGAGCTGTCTAAAGTTCCCACTCTAGAGAATGCTCCAGCTTAGGGGGAGCTGTTTGAAATACAAATGGATGATATAGCTGAGGGGAGCATCATGAAGTCCTCATGATGTAATAAAGTCGCTCTGGAGGAGGCGCCAAGAGATCATTAGGAAACTCCCTTTGTTCCTCAAGAAATTGTGGCTTCAAAAACTACAGGATTAGAAAGAAGTGAAGTTATGGAGGGTGAGAAAGAAGAAAAGCAAGGAAGTGCAGTGGAGGTAATTGTTGAAGTAGAATCTTCACAAGAAGACAGAGGAGAAGAAGAGGATGATGAGGTTGTGATTATAGCTGTGGGCTGTGATGGTTATAGGAAAGCTAACTACAATCAACTGTTCTTCTACCTACCTATGATGCCTTTTCATAGAGCCCAAATTCTCAACTCCTGGGATCATATGTTGTGGACCTTCAAAGTCTATCCAGCAATCTCGGTGCTAGCTCATGGATTCCAAGGAAACCTCAACTTTTCCCGAAAGCTGATCACAAATGGCTCTTCTTCAGTAAACAGGCATGAGGTAAAAACTATTCCCAACTCTTTCAGAATTAATCACTATATATCATCATGTTTAAACAAATTCTATAAATTACTAAGATGGTTGGAAATGATTCTTCATCCACTCAATCAATTCCCTATTACAAAATCCTAACATTTTGTAATTGATGAACCAAATGTGCCCAATTTTCTTCTGATATAATTTCCTATCATCTCTCACTCTATGATTACTAATCCAAGCCCAATCGTAGAGTCATTTGCTCAAGTCGTAGAATCACCTCATCTTGAAGCTCAATCCCACACACCAGCCCCTCCATCAGATGTCCCTTCCTCATCCTCTTATCAATATTTCAACCTTGATCTTGCTCTCTACAATATGCAAGATCAATACACAAGGACCCCTCCTCCAACCAGTTCATAACTCCTTAAACTCATATCAGATCTTCCCACCAAAATAGAGTTATCTGAAGTATCCAAAAAGGTGACCAAGGACATACAAGAAGAACTTAAAGTTCACTCAGACCTTGTTCAACTAAGGCTGACTCATTCGATAGATGTTGCAAAAACTCTCCCAAGCACCCTAAGTTCTGAGCTCACAAAGAAGCTTAGAGAGATCATAAAGGAGATGATTCAGAGCATAAATAAAAGGGATCAAATCCACTTTCAAATAGCTAAGAAACACATGGATGTTGTTCTTATTTTACAGACCACTCAGGAGTCCCAAAATAACCTTATGATATAAAGTATCACGAATATACAAACTACAGTGAAAGAATTTCAAGAATTCTCAGTCGGTCAAATGAAACAGACGGAAAATATCCTGACCATTCTCCAAAAGAGGGAAGCTCCTTCTGATTCTCTATTTAAAGAGAACCCTAAAGACATTACTCAATCCAAGCATAAGCTCAACGAGCTTGTCCAAGGCATGACTCGCCTATCTGAAGACATTCAAGCCCTTGATGCTGACATAAAGGGGGAGAATAAAGGGAAAGGAGGCAAAGGTAGAGGAACATTTATAGCTTAATCCTCAAGAAGCCCTACTATAAGACATCCTTAACATTAGACTCCACGATCTGAACAGCAACAAATTTTTATGGCACAACCATTAAGGAGCCAAGGCCCTTCTTCCAGCTCACACGAAGTGACCACCACAGGCCTAAGAATGCCAATTGGAGATCCTGCATTCATGAATAGGCATGATCATAATGAAACACTAAGTCAAAGCGAGCTGGAAGATATAACACGGAGAGATGAAGCAAGCAGGAGAAGGAGAGCTGAGGAGTATGCAAATCCTCCGAGAAGCAAAAGGCAAAAGAAATAGAGATAAGTTGAAACTCAATTCCTATCGATGTAACTAAGCTTAATTATAATATCTATCTTTACAAAAATTAATAAATTCATGCTTATTCTCTAGAAGTTTTAGCTGCTCATTGAAACATTAAGTCATATCTATTTTCTAGCAACTGCATCTAGAAATTGATAATCATGATACAAATCTCCTTGGTTATGTCAACATCAAATAGGGGGAGATTGTTAGAAGATTGCATATTTAAAATTTGAAGTTAAAATTTAATTGTCATGATTATATGTAAAGTCCTTCAAAGGAACACATGTACAAGGACTTAGTGATAGATCAAAGTTGTTAGGTTGATCTAAACTTTAATATTTATCATTTTGTAAATGAATGTATAGAGGAAGAGATCAAAGCTGTTAGGTTGATCTATATCTTGAAATGTAATAGATAGGCTTCAACTAAATCGTAGTCTATCAAGATGATCAAGAGATTGTAGAAGACAAGGCAGAAACATAGAGCGTTGAGGATTGTAATGTATCTGCTTTAAAGGGTCTCCCTAAAATCGTAGAGTAGTCCTAACGCTTACTGAGCCAAGTTAGAATTCGTAGAGTGTTCTCGGAAGCGTAGAGTCTGCAAGACAAGCAAGTGAAGATCGTAGTCTACTAGTCCTTAAGAGAAATTGTAGTGTTCTCATCTATCAGCACCAGACTAAGTACCAAGGTGTTATGATACCAAGATCAGAATCGTAGAGTTTCATCTATCTGTGTCAGAAGCATCGAGCCTCGTCCACGTGTTTAAAGATTAATCACAACAAATGTGGAATGAGCTATAGATGTTGAAGACCTCGGGAGTCCCAATAACACAACAGTCATCCTTAGTATATAACAAAGAAATGTATTAAAGAAGCTAA
Source organism: Panax quinquefolius (assembly GCA_020205615.1). NCBI lineage: Eukaryota > Viridiplantae > Streptophyta > Magnoliopsida > Apiales > Araliaceae > Panax > Panax quinquefolius. The sequence continues at coordinate 67,264,114 of CM035152.1, read as the reverse complement.
GGAAAGTACTATGAGTCAGCAGAAAATATCTTTTCAGGTGTTAGGTGAGATAGCAGTCTGCTATGTCAGTGGGCCAGTCTACTGATCTGAAGTTATGCAGAAAGTCTCCATCAAAGCTCAGAAATGATAAATACATTTAATGCTTCAAACGAATGTATTCAACAGAAACATTTTCAAAGGCATCATATATACAAAACATCAGCAGATGAGAAAGGTTAAGCAAGCACAAAACAATAAGCTAAAGAACACTCAACGATCTGAAAAAGGGAAAGCTTGCTCAACTACTCAGTTCTTTCATGCAAGAGCTTAACGACAACTGAGTAGGACCATTCAAGAACTCAGCAAATACTATCAAGTGAAGTAAGAAGTTCCAAGTCAGAAGGACTTGAAGAGTTCTAAGTGAACTGTGAAGAACCAAGTCTGCTTTGGAATTGAAGAGTTTAAAAGTGAACTGAGAAGTGCCAAGACTAATGGTCTTGAAGGAATCTGCGAGATTCAGAAAGTGTAAAGATATCCTTAATGGATTTCCTACTCGAGGAGTAGAAGAGTGGACTAGGAGCTTTAAGTGCTCTGAACCACTTAAAATTGTCGCGTCTCTTACACTCTTGCTATAACTGCTATAACTATTATAACTGCTATAACTGCCTCACTCTCATTAACTTACTATATCTTAAAGGGAGAACAAACAAATCTTAATTCCATTGTGTTTGAACCATTATCAAAACTAACAAACATTTTGAAAAAGAATTTAAAATATCTATTCAACCCCCTTTCTAGATAACTATTGTGCCTCTAAGAACTAACAACCATTATCAGTCTACACATATACAGTACATATTTATAGCACTGAAATAAAAATTATATTATATTATTATTCTCATTCCTTGATCAAAATCCAAAATTATGGTTTGGATTCCATATCTGATTTATCTTGCATATATAGTATTATTAATTAAGTTAAAACAATTAACTTAATAATCGAACTAAAATTCATATAATAAAATAATTATTATAATAATTCCAATAATCCTTTCATATATTATTTAAATAATATATAATCATATTTTCATAGAAAATAAATAATAAAATGTTTTTACTATAAAATTAATTATAAAAATATAATTTATAATGGCCAATAATTCTAAGAAAATTATTTTAAATTATTCATGTAATAAATAAATTTTTATTTATCACATAAATACATATACTTTACCTTGCACGTATTCCCACCTTTAAAATAAAAAAAATTATACGCATTTTTTTTATTTAATTATATAAAAAATATCGGGTTGTTACATAAAATATAGGGATAATATGTGGCATGTCAATTAACCATTGTTTTGTGGTAGTGTTTGAAAATGACATCTAAAAATGTTGAGATAAGCAATGGAGTACATGAGACTGTTGAGTCACCAATGATCAATAACCAGGATAATGTGCATCAGGAAGGCAATAATCCTCATGCAAATAATAACACCGACCAAATGATGAACGACATGATGTTTAGGAGCTTTCTGCAATTCGTGCAACATCAGGTGAGAGAGACTTCATGTTCAAAATACAGGTGGAAACACTGGAAACTCTCAGATGGTCACCACTAAGCAATTCAAGGAGTTTGGACCACCGGAGTTTTTGGGAAAGCCAAAACCACTTAAGGTGGAGACATGGATTAAGCAGATCACCAAGATATTTGGTGTCTTGGGATGCTCTAAGGAGCAAAAGGTTCCATTTGCCACCTTTTTATTTCAAGGAGAGGCATATTATTGGTGGGAATCTGTAAAACGTACTCAACCTGCCGCACTGAAGATGTCTTGGGAGAAGTTCCAAGAATTATTCAATGACAAGTACTTTCCTGAAAGTTTTCGTCACATGAAGGAGGTAGAATTCATCAAGCTGGAGCAAAACAATATGATTGTGTCATAGTACGAAGCTAAGTTTGCCGAGTTGTCCTAGTTTGCATCTCATTTAGTAGATAATGAAGATCATATGAAGCGGATATTTCTAAGAGGTTTAAAACTCGAAATACGTCAATACCTCATTTCTCACAAACTTTGCTTGTATTCAGATGTTATGAATAGGGCTCAATTATTGGAGCGCGACAAAATGATAATACCAGTGGTAGCAGTCATCAAAGCGATGATAACAAACGTGGAGGAAATCAATATGCTAGAAATGGTAACCACTTCGGTGGTAATCATGGCCAAGATAATAGAAGTGGAAATTTCAAGAAGAGAAGGTTCAATAATGATGGAAAGACAGCAGCACAAGCACCCATTTTCAAGGAAGGAGAACGACCACCGGTCGTATGCTATAAATACGGAAGGGAGGGACACATCAGTTCAAACTGCATGCACAAATACAAAGCGTGTTTTAATTGCAGAAGAGAAGGTCACCTAGCGCGATTTTTTTGTGTAGTGAAGAAAAGTCCAGCTGGGATAGTGACACCAAATTTCGTCCCAGATAAGTCAAAGTCGGTAGTTCAAGGGAGAGTGTTTCTCGTGACCTCCCAAAAAGCGAGAAACCCGAATGAGGTTATCACGGGTAAGCTAATCATAAAATCTTGCGAAGTCTATACCTTATTTGATACCGGTTCTACCCATTCTTTTATTTTTCCTACTTGCGCTCAACGTTTAAATTTGACTCCAGAGAAATTAAACTTTGACTTATCTGTTGAAACTCCGTTGGGAGAAACCTTCATTACATCCAATATTTATAAATTTTGTTTGATTCAAATCGGCACCCGGACATTACCTGTCGATCTTATCTATTTGAAAATACTTGCATTTGATGTGTTTTTAGGGATTGATTGGTTAACTATTCATCATGCTAAAATTAATTATTTTTGTAAGGTTGTTAGCTTTCATATTCTTAACCAACCTATTATGTGAATTTAAGCAACCAACCCACTAAAGTCAATCACTATCATATCAAGCCATAAAGCTATTCGTTTATTGAAAAATGGATGTCAAGCTTTCTTAGCCAATGTCACAGATTTAAACAAAAATACGTCATATTTGAATAATATTTCTATTGTTAAAAAATTTCCCAACGTATTCCCTAAAGAACTTCCTAGCCTACCCCTAGAGCGTGAAATCGAGTTTTATATTAACCTTGAACCTGATACAAAATCCATTTTTAAAGCCCAATATCAAATGACTCCTATTGAACTTCAGGAGTTAAAACCCAACTGCAAGAGTTGTTAGACATCAGTTTTATTCATCCTAGTATGTCTCCTTGGGGTGCTCCTGTTTTATTCGTAAAGAAGAAAGGTGAAGATGGGAGTATGCGACTTTGTATTGATTATCGGGAGTTGAATAATATCACTGTTAAAAATAGGTACTTGTTGCCTCGCATTGATGACCTATTTGACCAGTTGCAAGGTGCTAAATTCTTTTCAAAGATTGATCTTCATTCTGGATATCATCAATTAAAGATTAAAATTGATGACATTCCAAAGACTGCTTTCAAAACTCGGTACGGGCATTACAAATTCTTAGTCATGTCTTTTGGATTAACTAATTCTCCTGCTGCCTTCATTGATATGATGAACCGAGTATTCAAGGAATATTTAGTTCATTTTTTTGTTATCTTTATTGATGACATCCTCATATACTCCAAAAGCCGTGAAGATCATGAGCAACACTTGAGGCTGATACTCCAAAAGCTTCGTAAAAACAAGCTATATGCCAAGTTGAAGAAATCTGAGTTCTGGCTTGAGGAAGTAGCATTCCTTAGGCACGTGATATCGAATCACAGAATATCTGTTGACCCAGTGAAGATTGAAACAATTCAAAGTTGGGAGCAACCTAAGTCAGTAACCAAAGTACATAGCTTTCTGGGCTTAGCTGGTTACTATCGGAGATTCGTAGAAGGGTTTTCTCAAATTGCTACTCCATTAACTCAGCTGACTTGAAAAGATACAAAATTTAGTTGGAGCGAGGAATGTGAGAAGAGTTTTCAAGAATTCAATAGGAGACTCATTTCAGCACCTGTTATGACAATACCATCCTGTTTGAAGGGATTTGTCATCTGCAGCGATACTTCAGGCAGAGGATTGGGATGTGTTCTCATGCAACATGGGAAAGTCATAGCCTATGCCTCACGACAACTCAAAGAATATGAGAGGAATTATCCTACTCATGATCTAAAGTTGGCAGCAGTCATTTTTGCACTTAAAATCTGGAGGCATTACCTGTATAAGGAGAAAGTGGAGATCTATACGGATCATAAAAGCCTCAAATATTTCTTCACCCAAAAGGAACTCAACATATAGCAATGACATTGGCTCGAGCATTTGAAGGATTACAATCATACCATTCAATACCATCCTAGAAAAATGAACGTGGTAGCTAACGCGTTGAGTAGAAAATCGTATGCGGGTACAAGTGCGATATTGTCAACGTAAAGGCCCATTTGGTATGACTTACAAAGGATAGAGATGGAGTTAAAGACTCCAGGGACCCACGTGACGATGTCAAATATATAAGTAGAACCGACTTTAATCAATAAAGTTAAATGTGCTCAATCTACGGATCTGGAGCTGATGCGTATGAGGAAGAAACTATAAGAAGGTGCTATTCCAGAAGCAAGAATCGATGAAGAAGGAATACTTCGAGTAAACTCAAGACTTTATGTTCCTAACGATTCTGATTTGAAGAATAAAATCATGATGGAGGCACACAACACACCGTTTGCAATCCATCCTGGAAGTACCAAAATGTATCATGATCTTCGACATACATTTTGGTGGAGAAATATGAAGAGAGAGATCACAGAGTTTATCTCAAGGTGTTTAACTTGTCAACGTGTCAAGGCGGAACATCAAGTGCCAAAAGGTCCATTGCAACCACTTGAAATTCTAGAATGGAAGTGGGAACACATTACCATGGATTTCGTTACTAGTCTTCCCAAGGTTTCCCAACACATAAATGCAATTTTGGTCATTATTGATTGATTAACCAAGTCTGCTCATTTCTTACCTATACGAGAAACTTATTCACTTGAATGTCTTGCTCGTATATACATAAATGAGATTGTAAGACTTCTTGGTATACAAGTATCCATAGTTTATGATCGAGACACAAGATTCACTTCACAGTTTTGGGTCAGTTTGCAGAAAGCTATGGGCACAGATTTACGATTCAGTTTGGCATATCATCCTCAGACGGAAGGGCAGTCAGAGAAGACTATTCAAACTCTTGAAGATCTATTAAGACTCTGTGTCCTTAAATTCAAAGGAAGTTGGGATAAGTTCTTGCCATTAGTGGTATTCTCTTGCAACAACAGTTATCAGGTAAGTACATGCATGACTCCATTCGAGACGTTGTATGGACACAAGTGTCGTTCTCCAGTATGTTGGGACAAGGTGGGTGAAGGCATGAAGCAGCGTTGTTAGGACCAGAATTGGTACGCATGACTATGAAAAAGATTCAAATGATCTGATAACTTATAAAAACCTCACAAGATCGATACAAGAGTTATTTTGATCTTTATCGAAGAGACGTGGAATTTAATATTGGAAAGCATGTGTTGTTATATGTTGCTCCATGGAAAGGAGTTACAAGATTTGGAAAGAGAGGAAAGCTCAATCCTCGATTCATTGGCCCATTTGAAATCCTCGATCGAGTAGGAACTATGGCTTATAGACTCACCTAACCGCCAAGTATATCTCGTGTTTATAACATTTTTCAGATTTCTATATTACGTAAATATGTAGGAAGACCCAAACAACATTATTGAATTAGAAGCAGACAAGATAGAGAAAGATTTAACGTATAAAGAGATATTTATTAAAATCTTGGATAAGAAGGAACATATTCTACGCTCCAAGGTTATACCTCAAGTTAAAGTTTTGTGGAAAAACCACGATGTTGAGGAAATAACCTGGGAGTTAGAATTTGAAATTAAATCAAGGTATCCTCACCTCTTCGACATACCATGTATGTACACCAATTTCAAGGACAAAATTTCATAAGAAGGGGAGGTTGTAAGACCCCAACTTTTATGAATAAAGATTAATTTTTCTAAAAATATCATTTTGAATATTATGGTGTGGATTTGATATAATGTTATAGTTGTGGGTAATATTTACAAATTTTGCAAAGTAAGAAAGTTGTCATAAAATATTCGATTGGTCGGGGAATATTCGTTTTATTAGAAAATATTCGTACGATGACACAATCATTGGTGGAACCCACAACAAAATTATTATCGAAGTTAAAAAATGACAGAAATAACTTTTTATAAAATAACAACAAAAGTTTTATCATTAACTGTTGAAATACCAATTGATAAATGTTCAGTAATACGCGTGGTTGCATAGTAGCACATAGTGTTATACAGTATCTTAATTATTGATGCTTACGTGAGAAGTCACTCAATTTATTCAATTATTCTGACAGTAATTGCTGCATAGTATCTCATATTATTGATTCAATTATTTTCACAGTATCATCTGCACAATATTTTATATTATTAAATCAATAATTACGATGATAAAGTTATTCATATTATTATTTGCATTATTGACGATGTCTAGAAAGTTCTGTCGAGGAAAGGGGTTTGGTCACCTAATTGCGTTTCAATAAGGAGAAGTCCTTATCAGATAGCCCCCTATTTCATGGAAATGATCTGGTTGTTAATATTGTGAGTTATAATATTAATAATGAATAAGTTCGTGTTGATTAAAGATAAGAATAATAATTGATGAGTGGAAGATGTTTATTCAATTATCCTTTTAAATTGGTGTTTTTTCATTCTTATGTATGTTAGGATTAATTGGCCAACTTTTCAAATAATGCAGCTACTATTCACTACCTTATGAATGAGGGCACCCCATCATTGGTCCATATCTCCCAAACTCAATTACCTTCAAAAGAGGGCGCTATCGACGTCGGGATTTTTAGTTATCCCTTTTCGTTACTTGTTCTTTGGTGTTCTCATTTGTTATGTGAGATTTGTTTAAAAAAATAAGTGAAAAAGGTCCGACATGTATAATATCGACGATTTGACTGTAAGAGTCGCCAGTTGGTATTTTTAATTGGTTGCACCAACGCAACCGAAAAGGTTTGCACATTGATCCAGTGATTTGACACTGCTAAACGGGTCTGTAAAATCGAGATTCATTTTGGGTTCGGGGGCTTGATTATGCGTAGGGAAGGTGTTAGGCACCCCCCGACATCCGTGTTGCCACGGTGACCGCCACTTTTCAAGAAACTGTTATATGAATGTGTATGTGTGTGTGTATAGATCAATGTGTAATTATTTGAAAGTAGTGTGAGGCCTCGTTTGCACCTATATACAAAGGGTTTGAATTTATAGAAAAATTCAGTTTTTAACAGATATAAAAATGAAGTTTTGTAAAAGAGGTTTTTCAAACCCTGTGCTCAATAGGAATTGAGACCTTTTCATACTTCCATTTTATTGTTAAATGTTCGGCTTGTTTGCTTTTATTTTCGAGATGCGAGACATCTTTAAGAAAATAATATACAATAGTTCTGAACTCCTCATGGGCATGATAGCCATCTAAGGAAATTCGTACACTGTAAATAATGTACAATCTGCTTACAGCTGAAAATGTCCATCAAGGGAACTAAATCTAGATTCATTGACTGAATCTGTGATCACATGATTCCTAAGCTCACATGATACCGTAGTTTGTATGAAAAGCGATAGCGATTATATATATATATATATATATATATATATATATATATATATATATATATATATATATATGGACATGATCAACCACCACGAAGCAACTCCATGGGGTATCAAAATGTAAATAAAGTAGTAATACGATCAACCGCCACGAAGTAAACTCTAAAGTGGGACTAAATGTAAAAGCGGTAAAAAAAGGCCTCAAGTAAACTCTAGGCCTATATATATATATATATATATATATATATATATATATATATATATATATATATAAAATCCAGGCTCATCGAGATATATATGTAAAATTATATATATATATATATATATATATATATATATATATATATATATATATATATATATATATAAACAAATAAACGCTCCCGATGTAAAAATCCGTGCTCATCCATGTAAACATGAGTTATATATATAGTATATATATATATATATATATATATATATATATATATATATATATAGCAAATAAATGCTCCAGACATAAGTCTAGGCTCAATCGAGGCATAACTCGATAATGTTAGTCCATATATAAATATATAAATATATACTTATATAAGTATATATATACAGACTAAAATGAAAACCACAGACCGAAGTCCGGGCATACGCACATAACACGACTCTCAATGTGTAGAATAGTGTGCAAAGATGAAGAGAAAGGCTTTATATAGTGTGAGAAGGCTTACAGTGGGCTACCAATGCAGGCTTCTATAACTCTAGATGGATAAACACTCAGCTCCCGCCAGTAAAAAGATAGCTATATGTGAGAGTGGACTGCCAATGCAGGCTTCTATAACTCTAGATGGATAAACACTCAGCTCCCGCCGGTAAAAAGATAGCTATATGTGAGCTAATAGGTGTTTAAAATGAGGAAACACTCAATATGGGGTGTGTATAGAACAAATTTGACAGGGCTTCCTTGCCTTTTTTCTTTTTTAAAATGGCCACCCCAAGCTCTATATTTATAGAGTTGGTGGCCGCAGGTGTACCTGCGGAAGCCGCAGATGCACTTGCAGCTGCCTGGGTTATCGTCTCAAAGTACGTGCACACGTGCACTGTGATGTTCGTTTGAACATGCAGAACTTTAATCCGAGCATTCGAATGAGGTATATAAGACCTTCTTTGGACCTCTTATGTCGCGAGTTACGCAATGACATGTGATTAGAGGTTGTAAGAAGTCAGGAAGAGAGGACCATGCCAATGGTCTTCAAGCTTCAAATTCTATCCGGTGTGCTGCCACGCGTAATAGTCACTCGGGATTGGAACTCCTTAGTTCTTGAAGGACACGGTTGTATGTATGTATGAAGTGTTGAGACGATGCGAAGGTGTTGAGGTGGCAAGATGACGTTTGACTCCTCACCGGGGTTATCTCTGGTTTGAGGTTAAAGCAGACGTTACACAGGGTTATATTTGAGATTGTTCTGCTGCAAGTGTTTGAATGTCGCAAGGTCATCTGTAAGTGTGCCTGTCTACCCAGTGTTAGCTCTAGGTCTTTGGTATGAGTGCATCGGTAGGAGGTCTCAGATTGAAGATGATTGCATTTGAAATAAGCATTTTCGGAGTTATCTCCAGAATTATAACAACATTCCTTAGGGTTATCTCCAAGGATGAAACTCGGGGTTATCTCCGAGGTTGGAAATGATACTCCCGGTGTGTGTTCTGGTGTTGAGACTGAACTTCCAAGAGTATCCTAATGAATGTGAGTTTGTCTTCCGGGTTATCTTGAAGATGAATCGCCCTCCCGTAATGTTAATAATGTGTGCGAAAATTTTGAGTTTCTCTATTGCCCTCTTTATCATATTCATCCAATGCAGGGCATGAATAGGATAAAGAATCCTAGACACTTGAAATACAACAGATAAACATAATGCTATGTGCAGCAACATGATACAAATGTATGATGCGTGAAAGAATGATTGTCGATTCCCTGTTAATCCTGTTGGGATGACAATCAGTGATGTCTTGGACATGCGATCCAAGTCTTAAAGGATGTTAACATTGGGGCTATCACCAAAGTCGTGAATACTAGACACAGACTTCTATTCCATAAAGGTGCCTCTTGTGTGTAAGAGATCTGTGGGGAGAAAGCTTTGTCTGTTTGAGGATGTGTATAACATATTCCATCATCGGTCCTTTCCAATGAGTATGGCCTTCTCTGGTTTGTATCACCAGCATGTACCACGATTTTGTTGGAGTTACTGCCAACAATATGTATCGTCAGGGTTGCCTGACCTTTGTTGATGTATGTATCACCGGATAGATCCCTACTGGGTGTGCTGTCAAGGCTGCTTGACTTTCATTGATGTGTGTATCAATGGTTGCATTGCGTTGTTACCCCCTCCGGGGATACGTAGACATGAATATGTTGCTTCGATGGGTTTACTTGCCACCGACTAAGATAACATCAAGGTTGCTTGACCTTCATTGATGTGTGTATCAATGGTTGAGAATGCGCTGTAACCCCCATCGGGGATACGCGAATGCTTGTATTTCTGCGCTGTAACCACAGCCGGGGATACGTCATCAGTTTCTGACTTTGGCGTTGTAACCCTCGCCGGGGATACGTCTTTAATTTATAACTTTGGCGTTGTAACCCCACCGGGGAAACGTCTTTAATTCATAACTTCGGCGTTGTAACCCCCGCCGGGGATACGTCATCAATTCATGACTTCGACGTTATAACCCCCGCCGAGGATACTTGTTAGGGCTATGACCCTGCACTGACAGCATCGGACCTTTATGAGGTATTGCCAAGCATGATTTGTTAAAGCTGAGGCCACTGGTATAGTATACCTTGTATGCAGGTGAATACCAATGTGTGACATGTGGAGCCAGAGTTCGACCCATGAAAACAAGGATTTCAGGCTATTCTGCTCAATCGCGTAGCGTTTTTATTCCTGATTTGGCCTTTTCAGCTTGGGAGACTTCCTTTGCAACTCTAATTGGATCGAGCCGGAGGTCTGGGACCCATGTAGGGGTGTTGTAGGTATACCTACAACAGCCGTAGGTGGACCTGCAACCAACCATGGGTATGAAAGGCTTGCGAGTTGCTTTCACAAGTCACTTTTAGCACCATACAAGCGTTCTTCACTGTCCTGGTAACATATGCATATATTCTTTTCCAGTTTTTATCAGTTGGAAAATGACTTATCACATGAAATGCATTTCGACGTATAGTAGTGAATATGCATGTTGATATGACTTGATAAAAAATATTCAACACAGTAAATGTTAGTATTAAACCATGCTGAACATAATGATGTGAAAATATTTGTCTTTTGAAACAGTCAAATTGGCACCTTTTACTGTCATTTCTTATCCTATTTGAGGACAAATGAGTAAAGGTAGAAAAGTAAAATAATCCTGGTAATTTAGACTAAACTTACAAATTTTTTACTGTGATGTATAAAATGCATGTAGGATGTATATGACTGTGGGTAGGTGTGCTACTGAATGGCCACCTAGTCATGCCTATGTGCATGTGGATAGTCCCACTTACAAAGAGGGCTATGGCAAAAAATTTCGAACATATAGGCATTGGGTAATCATACATTTTTAACTATATTGTATGTTAAAAGAATGCATGTATCTATGTAGTCATAAGATGTGTTTTGAAAAGCTCCAGGTAAGAATTTACCACACCCTTTTTGAGGTGATTTGGAGACTTGTTGTCCAAATATTATTGATCCGGATCAGCCGAGTAGTTCTCGCAGGACCACTTCTGGTGTACGGAGGAGGGCTTCTGAACCTCAACCTTGTTCTGTTAGACAGCCTCGTCGTTTGGTGGAGGCAGTGATATGTCCTGTCCGGGTTGAAGTGTCCGATGTCGAGGACGAGAAGGAGGATGTACCGGTTGAGGTTTCTACTCCTGCTGTATATGTTCCCCCGTAGGGATTTGCCAGGTATTCAAGTGGTGAACCCAGATCTTCTGCGTGACTTGAGTCGACATCCTTCAGTCTACCTGCACATAAATGAGGTATGAAGTTAGATCTTAATCTTCCTTATTTCCTATTAATGAGGAGCAAAGGGTTCTGATGTTGATCTGCATTGGATGTAGGTTCCCGGCTTTACACAGCCTCGAGGGAACTGGTTCAACATCCACTCTATGTATCAGGCTTTGCATGATGACTATAGAGCGATTGTACATGGCTGGGGATTCGGGACATTCTTTTCCACTCTTCCCCATCGCTGTCCCTGTGGTTACCTCAGGGCATTGTCTGAGCGGTGGTTTCACTGACTCGATCCTCCCTCATTTGACTGTGAGGTGATGATGATGCTTGGAGTGGATTGGCGGTTTATCACAAGTATGGAGTTTGAAGGGGATCCAAAGTGCCCTTGCACGGACGGATATCACCCTCTTCTTTGTTAGATCCTTGCTAGGAGTTCCCATGAGGCGCTTAAGGGTAGGGCCCACGCGTCTGTGTCCTTTGGCGCGTATATGCTATGAGCTGGCTATTGAGTGAGCCTATACCCGATGATTTGAGAGTTAGGGATCGCATTCTTCGGCGATTATTCTTGATGATCATTAGGAACTGCTTCATAGCAGTTAACTCTTCTACGATGTCCTTCACTTTGATCAGCGCCACTCGACACGTGGATTGTATAGGAGACTATGATTGGGGTTCCCACACCTTTGCCTACTTCCTCAGGGGAATGCACATGTGATAGCAGGGCTTGACCGAGGCTTGGTTAGGATTCTACCCATTTCTGCTGGTGAGTATTTCTCTTGTCTTTTCCCATATACAGGTTAAGAGCGTTGACTGACAGCAGATGTTGGCTTTGTGTTAGTAGTTTTGGGCCTATGAGAGGCTTCCATGTTTGCATCCTGTGAGCGTGCTAGGTTTAAATACATATCCACGAGGACGGAGATGACATCATTCCATACTGGCGGAGGTCCTTGTTGCTAAGGGTTTCACTCATTGTCGCCTACGGCTGGAGTTATTGACAACATATGTCATCACATGGGTTCCCTATTCTGGGGAGCACTTGAGCATTGGATTTGAGGATGGGTACCCGACTGGAGTTGAGTACATTATTTCCACCCGTAGGATTCTTTTCTTCACAGATGGAGGATGGGAGCTCTATTTAGGAGAGCGTGATATCAGGAGCACTACAGGAGAGATTCACATACCAATCTTGCCTCCTACAAGGCGTTATTGACCTGTTTCGCAGTCACCCGTCATTGATATCCCATTATTGGGGATTAACAGTTTCACATTATCAGAGGGTCCTTGCACTCAAGAGATGTTCCAGCATTGGTGGTTCCCTCGTACCATTGGAGCTCAGACCCGCGCCATATAGTTTATGGGGGATATGGATCCAGGATCCGTGATGATGACGGATTGGCTAGCTTGTGTCAGAGATTCAACTCATGTGACACAGATTGACAGTTTGACCCGGTAGTTGGACCGGGCACATTTCTTTATTCGGCATTTGGGCAGAGATCCTTCAGAGGAAGATACTTTTGATCTTTCCAGCTCTGGCGCTGGTCCCTCAGGTGACCCATATGGCTTTGCCGGTGCAGATCCACCCTTATATACGCCTGATATCCCTGTCAATAGAGATCTAGTGACTTAGGAGGAGTTACATAAGATGGACATGATCGATGATGTAGACATCGATACCATTGACTTCTTCTGATGTATATTCTCGTTATCTCTTTTGATAGGACTCTGTTAGGTGTTGGGTAGCTTTGCCCCATTCTCGATATATCTTTTGATAGGCCTCTATTAGATGTTGGGTAGCTTCGCCCCATTTCCCTGTATTTTAGCTGTACAAAGATGTATTAGAAGATGATATACTTAGGAATGTATGTACAATTTTCCATTCCCTATATCATATTGCCATCTATTTTATCATGCATGGTATTATGTTATGCATATGTATGTATGTCCAGAGATATTCAGCATTGACCCCTGGATGGTCTTATGACACTGCCCGTACAGATGTCTTCCTCGACAATTAGCCGTATTGATCATACCCCACCATTTTTGGTGGCATCTGGTATACGTTCGTGGTATGATAGTATGTCACCACTAGACCAGGTGACTATAGATGATTTGTTGTAGCATACTCTGACCTTGTTGATATTTCAGGTTCCTACAGGATTCATAGAGGGTATGCTAGAGCATTGGGTACCGGAGAGGCAGGTTTTCCGATTCGGGACCCAGTAGTTGACTCCTACTCTAGAGGAGAATGCACGGTTGACGATGCTGTCATTGGACAGACCTTACGTGTACATGGCGATCGAAGACATGAGTAGGTAGTTCATGACCCTCACCGGCTTGAGGCGTAGGGTGGTACAGGATGAGATCACATCTGGCCATGTGATATCCCAGCATTTTCTGATTGACAGATTTGGCTCTTAAGATAGTTATGCACATCATTCTAGGGATTTCACCACGCCGAAGGATCATTTGCGTCTGGCCAGAGTGGATTTCTAGGCCTTGAAACACAAGATCCAGGATTTAATCGACAACAGGGAGATTGTGGTTACTAAACCCGACCAACCTCATGTGCAAGACAACCCTCTTCCTCAACACAAAGAAAAAGTGGTTAATATGATTAATTGGAGTAGTGGACAAAGTTCCAATTATGTTGTTGAATCTTCCCAAACCAGCAAGGATGGTGCTGACAAATGGGATTGCGTACAGTTCCAGTTTATGATGGAACGAAAGATGAAAGTTCTTTCTAAGCAAGTAAACCAATTGGCAGAACTGGTGATCCATCAGCACTAAGTCACACGCCAATTAGTCAGTCTGAAGCATGCTAGTCTCCTTCCTTGTAGATAGCTTTAACTGCTTACTTTACTGTACAATATTAGCAGTTTTTTGTTAGTACATGCTAACACTTTGCATGATTGAATAGTTTCATATATTAAGTGAAAGCATATTTTGTTTCAAGACTCTGAACTTAGATGTGCCTATACTTGCTGATGAGGTGCCTTTTCTCCACAAGGACTGTAGCTTTGATGAAAAGTTGAACTCAGACTTGATGGAAATACAAGAGGACATTGAGATACATCAAAAGATCAAGGAATGGGTCAAGGATAAACCCAAACTAAACCTTGATGAAACCACCTCATTTAACCTCGGAACCTTAGAAAACCCTAAGCTAATCCAGATTGGTACAAACCTCACTCCAAACCAAAGGAATGACATGGTTGCACTATTAACCCAATTCCAGGATGTGTTTGTATGGTCTCACGAAGACATGGTGGGTTTGTCCACTGATATCATCATCCATCGCCTTCATATTAAAAAGGGATTCAAGCCAGTCAGGTAGAAGCTCAGACGATTAAAACTTGAGTGGAGTTTAAAGGTTAAAGAAGAAATTGTGAAACAATTTCAAGCTGGAATCATCATGGTGTCCACATACCCTGAATGGCTATCCAATATAGTCCCTGTTCCTAAACCGGGAGGAAAGGTGCTAGTTTGAATGGATTACCGGGATCTGAATAAAGCTTACCTTAAAGACAGCTTTCCCGTGCCATTTATCCATATACTCAATGATAATACTGCTCAATATGACATGTACTCCTTTGTTGATTGTTTTGTGGGGTACCATCAAATTATGGTTGCTGAAGAGGATCATGAGAAAACTGCATTTATCACACCTTGGGGATCCTTTTGCTATAGACGGTTGTCATTTATCCTCATCAATGCCGAAGCTACCTACTAGCGGGCCATGATGGCTCTTTTCCATAACTTAATGAATAAAGAGATAGAGATCTACATGGATGAAATCATTGTCAAATTCCAAATGGAAGAAGACCACTTATACCATCCCAGAAAGATCTTCAACAGGTTGCGTAGGTACAACTTGAAATTGAATCCAGCCAAGTGCGCCTTTGGCATTAAATCAGACAAGTTGTTAGGTTTCCTAGTCAGCCACAAAGGGATTGAGTTGGATCCCACCAAAATCCAAGCCATTACAGAAATGCCCATTCCTCATACAGAGAAGGAAATACGGGGATTTTTGGGAAGAATCAACTTCATTAGCCGGTTCATTTCCCAACTCACAGCAACCTATGAACCAATCTTAAAGTTGTTAAGGAAGAACTCCTCCATGGAATGGAACGATGAGTGTCAAAAAGCATTCCTTATAATCAAAGAGCAGCTGGTTAACGCTCCAATTTTGGTGCTTCCCAGGGATGATGTTCCCCTGTTCATGTACATGTCTATTAATGACAATGCCTTGGGCTGCATGCTGGGACAAAAAGATGATAGAGGCCAAGAGCGAGCTATCTACTACCTCAACAAAAGATTCAGCAATAGTGAATACAAGTACACTCTGATTGAGAAGACATGTTGTGCTTTAGCATGGGCTTCCATGAGTTTACAACATTACCTCCATGGTTACATAACCTATCTCATATCCGCATGGATCCTCTCAAGTACGTGTTCAGTAAACCTATGTTAAATTGTAGGTTGTCCAGATGGCAGTTGATCCTACAGCAATTTGACATCGTCTACGTGACACAAAAGTCCATTAACGGTCAAGGAATTGTGGATCAACTGGTTGCTGCACCTTCAGGGGATTTCAAACCCTTAGAAACATACTTTCCTCGATGAAGGGGTAATGACAGTGCAACAACACCATCAGTACGAAACACACCAATCTTGGAAAATGTATTTTGATGGATTTGTTAACATGGAAGGTTCTGGAGCTGGAACAGTTCTAATATCTGGTACGGGGGAGCAATATCCTGTCGCTGTTGGTTGATTTCATAATCAAAGCAAACGTGCAAGTATACACGATCAACAAGTAATAGAGTGATAAGATGGAGTGTTGATCCCACAAGGAATTCTAATTAATAAATTCTAACTACTAGCACTATATCAATTAAATTTTATTTAAACAATCAATAATTGTGATTTTTCGAATTAAGAAAATTAAATTAAGCAATTCAAAGAAATTAATCTAAAAGAAAGAAAGTACGCCAAACTAAATTTGATTGAATTCAGATAAATAAAGATTAAGACTCCAATATCCCCAATTATGAACTATAAATCAATTATCCAATTATCCCAATTATTATGTCTACTGAATTGTTAACAAGAATTCACAAGTGCCAAAAGTCCTTTTCCAAGTGATCAATTTCCTTCTATTTAACCCAGAGTAATTTTGCTATATTCATATGCAAAACAATTGAATTAAACTCGTTACAATCCCAATTCCTTATGTGTTATATGCGGCGAACAGATATTTCCATTCTATTCACAAACCTAATTATTCACTGTGCAAATAACTAAGTCACATGTCACCATGCCCAATTCTAACCCTAGAATTCCTCTTTCAATTCTTTCTAGAGTAACAAGGTAATTATTGGCCAGATAATTAATCAATCAGCACAAAGCAAGATGAACAATTCACTTCAACATAAATAATTGGAATAAATCAAATAATTAATTCATAATCATAAAAGATTCAATTGGAATCTTAATTAAAGAAATTAGTTCATAACGGAAATTAAAACCAACATTATTTCAAAAATCATCCTTAAAGAATTACACAAATTAAAAGAATAAAGAAGAAGAAGAACTCCAAGTAAAAATCTTCAGAATCTCCTCTTGCTCCTTGATCAGCCTTCAATTGTGTAGAATAGATACCCTTTTCAATTAAACTAGCCTTTATATACTCCACTAGTCCAACTCATTCCTTTTTCAAATCAACTTCTTAATAACCAACCCATTAATGTAAGTCAACGCCTGATCTACGCACGTCCCTGGTCAACAAACATTCCGCTCATCCCTTGGCACGAAAATACACTAGAAGGAGCGCCCCTTGCCACGAGAGTGCGAAGTTGGCTATTAAGCCCCTTTTTAGCTCAAATGCTCCCAAGTGTTCTTACAGCTCCTGAATCTGCAATAAAACAACTAAACACAGTAAAAACAAATCTAAATGCTTTGAGAATACAATAAATTAAGCCCAAATATATCTAATTCATGAGTATATTACCCAATCATCAAATACCCCCAAACATAGATCATTTTTTGTCCTCAAGCAACAAAACACAAGGCACAAAAACACCTAAACAACCATGCAAATGCACCCTATCTAAATGATCGTAACTCAGCAATTGAATAGCACACCTTATATCCATAGGCCTCAGAAAAATCATAAAAACATGCTAATACATCATGTGTAGGCAGGTCAATAATATCCCAACAATCAATGAATCTAAATCTGTTATTACTGATATCGTGAGTGTGTGTTCAACAACCATGCTAACCAATGAAAAGCAAAATATGAAAGATAATAAATTTCTTAGTAGGCATCATACAGTTTAAACTCGAGAACTCATCAAATAAACTTAATTCAATTGAAATTAAACAATCACCAAAGTCTAGGGGTCAAAATGGAATACTTATGCTTTTATTTTTTATAATGGGGCTTTTTGCACTTTTCCCGCTTTATCATATTTTTTTCTTTCATTTTTTTTCTCATGACTATGCATTGTCTTATTCCCTTAGGCTTTTTAGTATTACCTTAACGAGCTTTCGACCAACGACTTCCAAGCCATTAAGACCTTAGGGCGCTAGGTGTAGAGACAATCCCCTCGGGCTTACTTACTCAAGTAACAAATGCCACAAAACTAGACAAGCATGCCACGATGTTTATTCTTTTTTTTCTGAATTTTTTATTCTTTTTTTTTTCAAAGCTTATATACTCCAAATATTTTTCCCCAAACTTGAGTTCATATCTAAATTCAGTCTTCATTAGCTATTTAAATTGTTCCTTCATTTCACTAGCATTCATCCTGTAGAACTCAATTATCTAACCATTTAAACTATCATAGCCAACATGGTCATTTTTCAAAAATGTGTTATCCTTATAATATCAGTGTCAAACAGATGAAGATTTAAATCATATCAAGAAAATCATATCACTAGCTTAACAATCCTTACTAGCCTTATTCATGCAATTTTAATTTCATCATTGGCCTCAAACATACATACTATCAAAGGCTGGAATTAATATGCAATCCTAAACTGCAACACTTAATCACAATAATAAAGATCCAAATTAAAACCATTAACAATCTAATAATGCAAAATAACAATTAACTACCCCCAAACTTAACAAGAGCAATGTCCTCATGCGAAAGATAAAACAATATAAAACAGAGGACTTCCCTGATGAGCTTATTCCTCGGGTGGAGCATCCTCATCCTCGCTCATCTCTTGATCGAAGGGGAAACACAGTAAAATTGGAGCGATGAGGGAACGATTAAGATTAACACCGAAAACAATTTGGGCGTTCATAGCATTATAGGTCATAAAACCGTCAACCAAGTACTTGTAGATCACATCTTGACGTTCAGACATGCGGACATTTTGGGCTTCGAGATTATAGAACCATCCGTCTATTTCACGCTGGACTGCTTCTGGAACCACACCACAATGAGCTGCGGAGGAAGGGCCATAAGTAGGTGGAGCTTGAGGTGGTGGAGCTTGAGAAGCTTCAACTTGGGGAATTATGAAACCTAATCCCCTAGGGTGGTTTGCCCCACCTGTCCATACTTTATACCTGCTTATCAACTTGTGGTCCAACACGGGCATTGGCATCTGAATCATCTCATCCAACTTCCATTTTACACCAAACTTAGCACACAAAATGTAGATGAGAGACGGATGTGGTAACCCTCATGTGGTCCCTCGTTGTGATGCTCGGAGAATGGACTGCTCAATAAGGTGGCCGACATCAATCTTTAGGCCTTGTATAATTAAATATAGCACCACAACCCTTTCTTTGGTGATGTGGCTCACATGTGTACATGGCATGAGTTTTGCGCAAATAAAGGCATACCACGCCTTTCCATATAGACTGAGGTTAGAGAGTGGAAAGTTCATGCTTCCACGTTCATGCAATGTCCATAAGGTGTCTGGTTGACAAAGCTCACGAATTATCTTCTTATAGTCCGACCCATCACTCACAAGCCTTGCATACTCATCGTTCAGTCCATCTACTGGCAGTTGATAGCACCCGTTAATGTCTTCTTCACCAATTTCAATTATTTTGCCCCTCACAAAGACCCCATAAGGGCAGTGCTGGGGCACATTGGCGTAGAACTCTTTTACAACTGCAATCACCACTGGATCGGGCTGCTCGGTGAGTGTGAACCAATTCCTTTCAGCTATCATGACCTCTATGTCCCCGTCTTTGGATTGATCGGGCCTTAAACCTCGTTCGGGGATGAGAGAGCGGGTAGCCATCTTATTGTAGCGTTCCTGTGCCTCGGCGCTGACAAATCGTCGGCTATCAAATTTTGGAGGGGCCGAGGCGGAACCGGACCCTTCGTCGCGTTGACATTTTGAAGCCATATAAAAAAAATTTGCACGAAAATCACATCCAACCATGTTAAAAATATGCAAAATTCGAGAATGGACATATGTACCCATATTACTACCCCCAAACTTCCAAATAAGTAAATTTTGGTGTCTCGGATGGGGGTGGAATGAGAATAATAGCCAAGAAGGATAATTGGACAAAGTAGTCGCATTTATGGCTCAATAGCTAGCTTGGGCAATGGAATGCGTAAGATGCCCACAATGTGTGATGTGTAACAATTATATGGCATATATGATTGTACATTACGGACATGGATAGTGGAAAGCAATGGTCCCAGTAATGTAATAAACTAAAATCATGCAGAGATAGCAATTTGAAGTTCATTTTGGCATTATAGCAAACACCTTGTAGGCGTATTGTAAACATTGTGATATCCATACACAGGATCACATTACATAAACCAACTTAGAAGATAGAACCCATCATAGCATCTCTTATTCAATTTATCAAATAATTGCCTCACCTGATATGTAATAACCAGCACGACCCAGAAGAAGAAGATAGAGTGGGTATTATATAAAAGATATGTGTTTTTCTTATTTAGTAGTGAAGGCCATTTATACCTGTAATTATACCAATTGAGGAGAAGAAATTGTGAGCAACATACCTTTTTCCTTCAAAGAGTAACTTGGAAATAATTATGAGAGAAAATTTCGTGAACCACCAAGTATTAGTGCGATGAGCAAAGAGATGTGAAAGTAATGGGTATGTCTAGAATTTAATGTGCCAAAGTAGTGTGGAGAAGGTAGAAGTGGAATAGAACTAAGATTTATTGGAGATGAGAAGTTCAAGCGTTTAAAAATCGTTCAAAAATCGCTCCCAAAGACCGGGTTGGGTTTGAGTCAGAATGGCAACGCCGGGCGCTTCTCTGGGGGTTTGATGATCGAGCTCTAGCGCAGAGCCTTTGAGGAATATGTGTCAGAGCGCCGGGCGCCCGTCTTCGTGATCTCGATGAGTGAGCCTAGCACCGGGGCGCTGAAATAAGGCATTAGTCTTGTGTTGGGCAAAGGTGCGGATAAGCGTGTCTGGCGGCAAAGGTCTTTGGATTTGTATAGAGAACAAGCGTCGGGGCGCTGATGAACAGGGTTGGGAATACCATCTTACTCGACTTGCACTGTACCTGGTGATACAACAAAATTTGCCTGATGAGTGTTATAATACTAATAAAAATATATACTATTAGCTAAAGAACGCTATTAAATAAAATGAATAAAATGTGAATTAAATAAAAACAAAATGCTAAAACTCATGGGGTTGCCTCCCCCTGGCGCTTTGTTTATAGTCGTCAGCCTGACTTTGCTGTTCTGCTCAATTGGTTGTAGGATCGGAGAGGAACATGGTTGTAGATTGGCGTTCGATGGGTCAACTCCAATAGTGTTTAAGTCGTTGACCGTTCACCTTAAATGTGCATTTTGAATTAGGTTCCTCGACTTTGATATTACCGTATGGTGCAACAGATACAACTTTGAAAGGTCCCGACCAACGAGATTTCAATTTTCCAGGGAATAAACGCAATCGAGAGTTAAAAAGCAAGACTTGTTGGCCCGGTTCGAATGTTCGATCAAGAATTTTCTTATCATGTCAGGCTTTGACTTTCTCCTTGTAGAGTTTTGCGTTTTCATACGCATTGAACCGGAATTCGTCCATCGCATTCAATTGCAATAACCTTTTCTCACCCGCCGCTTGTAAATCAAAGTTCAGTTTCCAAATGGCCCAGTGTGCACTATGTTCTAATTCAACCGAGAGGTGACATGCCTTTCCATAAACCATTTTGTAAGGTGACATGCCGATCGGGTTCTTATATGCTGTTCGATATGCCCATAGAGCATCGTCAAGATGCAATGACCAATCTTTTTGTGACGGATTGACCACCTTTTCCAGAATTCTTTTGACCTCCCTATTGGAGAGTTCCGCTTGACCATTCGTTTGGGGATGATACGCGGCTGCAATTTTATAACGAACCCCATACTTTACAAGCAATTTCCTGAACTGCTTATTGCAGAAATGAGTTCCCTCATCACTTATTATTTCCCTCAGCATTCCAAATCGTGTGAAGATGTTTTTCTTTAAAAATCGGAGGACAACGTTGGCATCATTTGTGGGTAAAGCTGCGGCTTCTACCCATTTGGAGACATAATCGACCACCAACAGAATGTATTAATTATTAAATGAAGATGGGAAAGGTCCCATAAAATCGATTCCCCATACGTCGAACAGTTCTACCTCCAAAATTGAGTTGGGTGGCATTTCATTGCGTTTGAAGATATTACCTACGCGTTGGCACCGATCACACTTTAGCACATAGAGGTAAGCATTCTTGAATAGAGAAGGCCATCAAAATCTCGATTGTAACACTTTGGCCGCTGTTCGATCACCGGAATAATGGCCTCCGTAATCCGATGAGTGACAATGGCCTAGAATGCTGTCCATCTCTTCATGTGGCACACAATGTCTAATCATTTGATCCGCGTGGGCCTTAAACATAAATGGTTCGTCCCAATAATATTGCTTCACGTCATGGAGGAACTTCTTATGTTGCTGTGAGTTCAAATCCGGTGGTAATACCTTAGCAACCACGTAATTCACGTAATCTGCATACCATGGTAATATTGGGGTTACTCGAAGAAGTTGTTCATCCAAAAATTTCTCATTGATCATGATGTTGTCTTTCTTTTGTACCTCTGCATTTTCCAACCGAGAAAGATGATCTGCCACCTGATATTCTGTACCTTTTCTTTCCCGAATCTTCAAATCAAACTCTTGCAGCAATAACACCCATCGTATTAACCACGGTTTAGCATCCTTCTTCTCAATCAGATATTTGATGGCAGAATGATCCGTGTAGATAATTACCTTGGTCCCAATGAGATATGCTCTGAGTTTATCGAAGGCAAACACAACTGCAAGTAATTCTTTCTCGGTGGTTGTGTAATTCAACTGGGCATCAGTCAACGTCTTGCTGGAATAGTAGATTGTGTGAAAAATCTTATCATGATGTTGTCCCAATACTGCTCCAACTGCGTAGTCACTGGCGTCGTACATCAATTCGAACTGTAAAGACCAATCGGGTGCCACAATAATTGGAGCAGAGACCAACTTCTTCTTTAGTACCTCAAATGCCTCGATACATGGCTGATCCATCTTGAAAGGCACATCTTTCTCTAGCAGGGAACATAAAGGTTTTGAAATTTTGGAGAAATCTTTAATGAAGAGTCTATAGAAACCCACATGTCCCATGAAGCTCCAGATTCCCTTCACAGATGATGGGGGGGGGGGTAATTTCTCAATTGTCTCAATCTTCACTTTGTCCACCTCTAACCCTGCTGCAGAAACCTTATGCCCTAAAATAATCCCTTCTTTCACCATAAAGTGACATTTTTCCCAGTTAAGAACCAGATCAGTCTCCACGCATCTTTTCAACACTAAAATCAGATTTTTCAAACATAGATCAAAGCTATAACTGAACATAGAAAAGTCGTCCATAAATACCTCCAAATTCTGCTCTACCATGTCAGAGAAGATTACCATCATGCACCATTGAAAGGTTGTTGGTGCATTACATAATCCACAAGACATGCGCCGGAATGCAAACGTACCGTATGGGCATGTGAATGTAGTTTTCTCTTGATCCTCCGGTGCTATGGTAATTTGATTATACCCAGAATATCCATCCAGAAGACAGTAGAACTGATGTCCCACTAGCCTATCCAACATTTGATCATTGAACGGCAAGGGAAAGTGATCCTTGCGAGTGGCTTTGTTCAGCTTGCGGTAATCCATGCATACTCTCCATCCTGTAACTGTTCAAGTAGGGATGAGCTCATTAGCTTCATTCTTCACCACTATAATACCCACTTTCTTTGGTATGCACTGTACAGGACTCACCCATGAACTATCCGATATTGGGTAAATAATGCCGGCATCCAACCATTTTATTATCTCCATTTTCACCACATCCTTCATAATGGGGTTTAGCCTTCTTTGCATCTCAATGGTTGGTTTTGCCCCCTCTTCCATTAAAATCTTGTGCATACAATAAGATGGACTAATTCCCCGAATATCCGCTATAGTCCACCCAATTGTTGTTTTGAACTCTCATGAAGACCCGTTTCTCCTTTCTCATTTTACGTACGTTCTCAAGGTAGCATCTTGTCCCAAATAAGCATATACGGTAGTGTAGCTTTAATTCCAACACCGGTGGCTTTTCTATCGAGGGTTTGAACTTTTTACCTTCTGTTTCGGGCCTCTCAAGGGTGTCGAATGATTAATTGCTTTTCCAGAAGACTGATGATGTATCTAGCCATTTGACATATTCAATGTCCTCTTCAATGCCGTAATCGTCTGTCCCAAGCAAAATGGATTCAAGCGGGTCCTCTGAATAATTTCCATTGAACTTGTGATTAACCAATTCCTCCATGATATCAACCCACAAACATTCACCTTTTTCTTTCGGGTAAGACATTGACTTAAAAACATTAAAGGTGACCTGTTGATCTTCAACTCTCACCGTCAATTCACCTTTTTGAACGTCAATCAAAGTTCTACCCATTGCTAAAAATGGTCGCCCAAGAATTATTGGAATTTCGCTGTCCACTTCACAATCCAAAATAAAGAAGTCCGCAGGGAAGATGAATTTATCCACTTTAACTAAAACATCCTCAACAATACCTCGTGGATATGTAACCGATCTATCAGCTAACTACAAACTGATATTTGTGGGTCGTGGATCCTGAAGTCCAAACTGGCTATAGATGGATAATGGCATCAAATTTATATTATCCCTCGAATCACACAATGCTCGACCCAAAAACTGATTTCCAATTTCACATGGTATATTAAAGCTACCTGGATCCTTGAGCTTCGATGGTAACTTATTCTGAATAATCACCCTGCATTCTTCGGTCAATGTCACTGTCTCGAACTCACCCAATTTTCTCTTCCTCGACAAAACCTCCTTCATAAACTTGGCGTAACTCGGCATTTGTTCCAAGGCTTCGGCAAAGGGGATGTTGATATGCAGTTTTTTGAAAATATCCAAGAATCGGGAAAACTGCTTATCCAACTTGGATTTTTGAAACCTCTGCGGATACGGTATGGGAGGCATTGTGCTGGTCGGTTCCGATTCTTTGTGCTCTAAGGTCTCATCTTGATGTTTTCCGGTGTCCACAACTTCCTCTATTATACTTGTTGCGTTGTCCCTCTTTTCCCTATCTGTAACGGTATCTTGCAATTCCTTTCCACTTCGTAGAGTTATGGCCTTACAATGCTCATCTCTGCCCGAATTTTTCTCTGTGTCACTCGGAAGTGTTCCAAGTGGTCGGTTATTCAGCGTATGTGCTATCTGCCCCACTTAATTTTCCAGATTCTTGATCGACGCACTTTGGCTTTGCATATTCAGCTCTATTTGATTAAATTTTTTCTCATTTGCCTCGTTCATATTTTCAGACGCTTTAACAAATCTATCCAAGGCTTCTTCCCAACTTGCTTTCCACTCTGGTTGTTTTGTCTGATTCTGAAATCCGGATGTGTTTTGTTGTCTCGGCACTTGAGCTTGAGCTTGATTGTTACTCCATGAAAACCCCGGATGATTTCTCCAACCCGGATTATATGCGTTTTGATTTGGATAAGGTTGGGTAGATCGACTATAGCTTCCTACGAACTGAGCTGATTCAGAATTTATGGCACACTGATCTGTAGCATGACCCCCAGCACATAATTCATTAACCATCGCTACCTGCTGTGTGGATTGTGGACGCCATATTTCCATTTGCTTAGCCATTGCGGCCACTTGTGCTGTTAATGCTGTTATCGCATCTATATCATACTTTCCTGGTGTTTTCAGAGGATTAGACCTAGTCATGGGCCACTGATAGTTGTTGGTGGCCATTATCTCTAAGAGTTGATATGCCTCATCAAAACTCTTAGACATGATCGCTCCCCCTGCTGCTGCATCAATACTGGCACTCGTGAATGCGTGCAAACCATCACAAAATATCCCTAACTGCATCCACTGCGGAATTCCGTGGTGTGGGCACTTACGGAGCATATCCTTAAACCTTTCCCACGCCTCATATAACGATTCTGAATCAAATTGTGCAAAAGTGTGAATATCGTTCCGTAGTTTTGCCGACTTCGCTGGTGGGAAAAACTTAGCTAGAAATTTTTGAGCTAAGTCGTCCCAAGTGGTGATTGAGCCAGGAGGCAAAGAGTGTAGCCAACTTCGTGCTTTATCTTTCAAGGTAAACGGGAACATCCTCAATCTTGTAGCATCTTCTGATACATTTTTGAATTTGAAGGTGTCGCAAACTTCCAAGAAACTTAAGATATGCTCATTCAGTTCATCTATCGAACTACCTCCAAATTGACATGTATTCTGAAGCATCTGAATTGTTCCCATTTTTATTTCGAAGCTGTTTGCATTGATTATCGGCCTCCTAATATTTGACTGTATATCCGTGACATTCGGCATGGCATAGTCCCTAAGCGATTTCTGGTCGTTCCCTGCCATATTCGCTGGAATTTCTTGTTCTGTCAGTTCTTCTTCCACAGATGACACTGCACTAGTCGACTACAATTTTTGGAACTTCCTTTCAATATCGTCTGTATAAGGAAAAAGTTCCTTTTTCGCCCTTGATCTAGTGTGCATACACTCGCAAAGAATTCCTGCAAATACAAGAAGAAAAATAAGTAACGTTTAAATTAAGACCAATTGATTATAACTAATATGGAATTAATACTAATAAAGAAGTCCCCGACAACAGCGCCAAAAAATTGTTGGTTGATTTCACAATCAAAGCAAACGTGCAAGTATACACGGTCAACAAGTAATAGAGTGATAAGATAGAGTGTCGATCCCACAGAGAATTCTAATTAATAAATTCCAACTACTAGTACTATATTAATTCAATTTTATTTAAACAACCAATAATTGTGATTTTTCGAATTAAGAAAATTAAATTAAGCAATTAAAAGAAATTAATCTAAAAGAAAGCAAGTACGCCAAACTAAGATTTGATTGAATTCAGATAAATAAGGATTAAGACTCCAATATCCCCAATTATGAACTATAAATCAATTATCCAATTATCCCAATTATTATGTCTACTGAATTGTTAATAGGAATTCACAAGTGCCAAAAGTCCTTTTCCAAGTGATCAATTGGCTTCTATTTAACCCAGAGTAATTTTGCTATATTCCTATGCAAAATAATTGAATTAAACTCATTACAATCCCAATTCCTTATGTGTTATATGCGGCGAACAGATATTTCCATTCTATTCACAAACCTAATTATTCACTGTGCAAATAACTAAGTCACATGTCACCATGCCCAGTTCTAACCCTAGAATTCCTCATTCAATTCCTTCTAGAGTAACAAGGTGGCCAGATAATTAATCAATCAGCACAAAGCAAGATGAACAATTCACTTCAACATAAATAATTGGAATAAATCAAATAATTAATTCATAATCATAAAAGGTTCAATTAGAATCTTAATTAAAGAATTTAGTTCATAACAGAAATTAAAACCAACAATATTTGAAAAATCATCCTTAAAGAATTACACAAATTAAAAGAATAAAGAAGAAGAAGAACTCCAAGTGAAAATCTTTAGAATCTCCTCTTGCTCCTTGACCAGCCTTCAATTGTGTAGAATAGATACCCTTTTCTATTAAACTAGTCTTTATATACTCCACTTGTCCAACTCATTCTTTTTCAAATCAACTTCTTAATAACCAACCCATTAATGCAAGTCAACGCCTGATCCACGCGTCCACCCTCGTCAACAAACATTTCGGCCAGCGGTTCCTACCACGAGAAATACACTAGAAGGAGCGTCTTGGCGCTGAGGTGCAGAAGTTGGCTATTAAGCCCCTTTTTAGCTCAAATGTTCCCAAGTGTTCTTACAGCTCCTAAATCTGCAATAAAACAACTAAACACAATAAAAAAAATCTAAATGCTTTGAGAATATAATAAATTAAGCCCAAATATATCCAATTCATGGGTATATTACCCAATCATTAGTCGCCGTCAAATTGTAGTTTGTCAGCATCGACAACACAGCTGAGTATGAAGGCTGTATCATGGGACTTAAATTTACCCAATCAATGGGTATCAGGCGGTTAACTATCTTTGGAGATTCAGAATTGGTAATTAGAAAAACCACACGAATCTATCACACCAAAGAGCTACATTTGCTGACTTACCGTTGACAAGTTTTATAGATGGCTTTGGAGTTTGAAGAAATAAACTTCATCCATATTCCTAAGAATAGAAATGATTTTGCAGATGCGCTAGCAACTTTAGCCTCCTTGATCAACATACCTGACAAGGAAAACATGCCAAGCATCCCATTTGCCCTATAAAAGGCTCCGACATATGGGAATTATGTTGGAAAAGTATTAGATGAGCTACCTCCCATCCAACACCCTTGGTATCAGCATATCAAGGAGTACTTGAAAGATGGATCTACACCCGCTGAGGCGAGCCCGACTGAAAGAAGGCGGATCCATCTATTGGCTATGAAATTCTACATGAGCGGAGATGCACTCTACAAAAGAGATGCAGTTAACTCATACTAGGTCTCCTCAAATGTATGGACAAGGACCAAGCTTAGAGGCTCATGGATGAAATCCATGGTGGAGTATGTGGTCCACACATGAGCGGCCTTCTACTTGTTAAAAAAATCCTCAGAACTGGGAATTACTGTATCTCCCTCAAGAGGTGCTATCCATGCCAAATTCATGGGAATGCTATCCACGCCCCTCCAAGGGAACTCCATAATATGAGTGCACATTGGCCCTTTTCAATATGGGGAATGGACGTGATCGGGCCCAAATCTAGTAATGGGAATCGGTTTATCTTCACCATGATTGACTACTTCACCAAGTGGTTAGAAATAGCCTCCTTCCCCTGGGTTACCAAAGAAGTCATCATTGCTTTCATAAAAAATAATGTCATTTGTCGATATAAACAACCAGAGGTGATTATGTCAGACAATGCTAAGAACCTCAACATCACAATGATGGAGGAGTTGTGCAGTAAATTCCACATCAAACACCTTAACTCCGTTATCTACCGTCCAAAGATAACTTGTGTTGTTGAAGCGGCTAATAAGAACATCAAGAAGATCATGCAAAAGATGTCTGCCAATCATAAAAGATGGCCTGACCTCTTGCCTCTAACTCTATTAGCCTACAAAACTTCAATGTGTTTTTCCATTAGGGTAACCCCCTACTCATTGACCTATGGGATGGAAGCAGTGCTCCCCATAGAAGTGAAAATGGAATCCCTCAGAGTGTTGATTGACGCTCAGCTGGATGAAGACCAATTGTTACAACATAGGTATCACCAATTTCTCTAATAGACGAAAGGCGAGCCAGTGCTATCTTCCATGGTTAATTATACCAAAAAGGATTCCCCGATCCTACAATAAGAAAGTCTGGCTATAGCAGTTTAAACAACATGACTTGGTTTTGAAGAAGATTATTAACAACCAAGATAGATCAAAGGGAAAATTCGCTCCAAACTAGGAAGGCCCGTTTATTGTCAAGGAGGTGCTCTCAGATTATAGGAAATGGTTGGCAACGAATTTCCACAACTTATCAACTTAGACACCGTGAAAAGGTACTATGTTTGATGTTACAATCAAGCAAACATCCTAGTTTTGGATCACCAGATCACCAAATATTTTAGGTTTTCTAACCCTTTCTACACACAACCTTTCATCATACCCATCTGCCCCATCAGGGAAACACACTCTTCAAGCCAGTAGCCTGGTGTTCAGATCATCAGATCTTTCACTAAACTTCATTTCAAACCTTTCAGGTTATCCCACCAAGGATTGAACCTTTCATACCCGCTGTTTTAACCCACTACGGATACGACTTTTCACACCTGCAGTTTGTCCTAAACATGGGATTAAACTTTTCCCCTACAGTTTGTCCTGAACACGGGATTAAACTTTTTCGGCTGCAAATCGTCCTGAACATGGGGTGAACTACGTCGATCTGTTCTCCCCGATACTTGGGAGTATGTAGGCAACCATTTTATATGACCCGGTCGTAATAATAATAAAAAAAACAACAAAATAACAAATACAACCAAAACATTTCTACGCCCTTCTACACAAACAAGAATCACAAAAACATTTCTACACCTTTTTACCCCTTCACATACAGCATTGAACCTCTTACACCAGGTTCAAACTACGCAGACCTGATCTCTTCTTCAATAGAAGTACGTAGACAGCCATTTATAGTTCGGTCTTACCCCTACCAAAACAAATACTTGTCAATGGTACTGGGATCAAACTTTAATCCACCACATTTCATCGGCTTCAGAACAAAGGGATGGAACTACCTAGCCTCCCCATAAATGGGAGAGTTGGCGACCATCTAAGCTGCGGTTGATTTCTCGAAGAGCAACACCAATCCATAAGAGATGGAACTATTTGGGATCTCCTCTTTAATAGGAGTACCGACAACCATCTGTGGTGCGGTGAATCTCAAAGAGGAAAAGTCATAATCCGGTTGTAACGCGTGTCTATTGCCTATGCGGTGCTATTTCCTATGTTTGCATGTTGTTTGGACGACCGGGATGTTTCGTCATGGTGTTTTGTGCAGTCTAACTAGCTAATTACTAATGATGAACTTTACCCACCATATGCTAAATATATACCACTACTACTACCATATGCCTGTGTTTGCGTGTTAACTAGTTATTTGACAGTTTATATAAGCGATATAATTACAAATAAGGAAATACATCAATAATAAGTTTTACCTGTCGAATATATGGAGGAAAGATGTTGGCCAAGACAACTGCACATACACGGATGGCCTCCTCCCAGACTACATCCATGAGGTCGTTAGTCGTAGCTGCAGGATCTATGGAGCCATGGACAACCTCTTGAGCAAGCTGGTAGATCCGCTCGCGTGATGGTGTGCCTGACTGCACGACACTGCTAATAATGCACCCCTCTATGATCCGCCTAAAGAAGTTGTCAGATAATCTAGGGTTGGCACCTGATCCACTCGAACCACTACATCCCGTGGGTGGGCGACGTCGAGATCTCGCAGCAGGGACTATTATGTGTAGGCTGGGACAAGGGGAATGCCCACAACTCTACCTTTCTTTGCTCTTTGTAGCCTGCAGCCCATCCTCCATCTCTTCGTCCTCACGCTCAACATCAACCACTAGAGTGTCACCTCTCTGGCTGCTCCGGACCATAGAAAGGTCCTCGAACCGTGTCTAAAAAACACAGAAATAGGTGAAAAGTAAGTATTACACAAAAAAATACAAAATAATTTTAAATCCATGTAATACATACTAAATGAAATAATTAAATTACTTACCGAAATGTGCTCTGCCTCAGGCGAGATATAACCACCGTCACCTTTCTTTTGGTGAGCGTGCCACCAATACTCGAGGGGGGAAGGTCGGTGCTTTAGACTCACCTCAAGTCTCCCCCTGTAGAGGTTGTACGACTGACTCCCAGTATAGTGTAGGAGACGACTCTGCTGTCGGGAAGCTGACTGTGCCAACATCTTCTTGAACGCCTCACCCTCCCAAATATCGCACATCTGCTCCCACACCGCAGCACCAATGAAATATGGCCGGACATCTCTAAGTGTCTGTCCATCAACCATCTTGGTCTGGGCCTTCTTCTTCCAGTCGTAGACCCACTTGTGCCAATTCATCTTGAAATACTTCCCGAGAACAGTGTTGTCGTGGGCTTTCTGCCTGTACTCGAAGCAATAATTTCTATGCAGTACAACATATGAATATCAGCAGTAACTTAGTAGACAACATAAAGCAAAGCGGTAAATAAATATTCAAAAGCACAAATTAAAACTAACATATGAATGAATGACTTCTTACCCTAAACTCAAAGAATAATCATTACAGTGCGGTCATCCACATCCGCCCACCTCATCCACGGGCTGGAGAATCGGTTGCGGACGATCCCAAGCAACGTGTTCCTTGGCGTCGCGTCAAGGATACTAAAATTGAAATTATTAAATTTCTAAATTACAAAGAATATATAAGAACTAAATAATTAATACAAACGTAATGTATATATTACCTAGTAGTCCCGACACGGCATGTAAGCGACTCCTGGGGGGGATTCCCTAGCAATCCACGTGATAGTCCCCGGGGAGGCCTATGTCGATCACCTATGTAGTGAAATACAACAATATTTATATAAACGAATATATTGTCAATATTATATAAAATTAAAAACAATAAGATGTATAACAACAAAACATGTAATTATACCTGAAGATCCGATATGATCATCACCAGCACTACCTCAACGACCAATGCGGTCTGAACTACCAGCACACCCACCACGATCGCCGTGTGGTGTACGCGCCATATCTGTTATATACTGTCAAATCATCATCAAATCGTCATGCACATACAAAGTATAATGATACAATATGCAGATATAACTAAAAGTAAACAAATATGACATTTGAATACAACCAGTTGATGCATGAATTTCTTGATAAATGCATCAGCTGATAGGTTGGTTATCTTTGGGAGAAATTAAAATACTTCTCTTAAGACAAAGATGAAGCTTTTTATACCGACTCCTAAATATGGTCCCCTTAAAATAATATGAAAAGAGTGCATTATGTCACTCTATACATGTGATCAGCTCATAATGTCAATACGCTGAATCCACGTCAAAAAATAACCTTGCTAGAACATGTGACTACCTATAAATAGGAAGGAGAGGACCCTTTGAAGGAAAAGATAAGCTAATAGTATTTCCCAACTTTTCTACCTCGTCTACATTCCCTTTTTTTTTTTTCGATTATCTTCTTTCTTATTTTAACACTTACTCTCACACTGAAGGTATTTTGAAAAGATGTGAAAAAAGAAAGACACAAAAGATATATTCCATATATATACTACTTATCATATATATTTGTATATATACAGTACTGATATTTAATTACAAAAAATGCATGTCAAATTCTGACATTATTTTACTGAGGGGTAGACTTGAATCTGTGATCTTGTACAGTAAAAAAGAAAAGCCATTTATCACACATTAGCTAATATTAACAACTAATCTGGGTAAAGAAAGTATAGAATAACTTGACTAGTAAAAAAGAAACGGTCACTCTTTATGTCAAAAAAACAATCAATCTAGTGGACCACTTTGGTGCTATTTATATTATACTTTTAAGCTAAAAAGTATACCACTTTGGTGCTATTTATATTACAATGCTACTTGTTCACTTTATATTCCATTTATTATTTGGCAGATGCAAAAAAAATTTAAACCATTATCCAAAAAAGTTAAAACAAAAGAAAAAGCAATATAATTCACAATCATAAGCAAGTGATACTGCAGAGTGAAGACTCAGATGAAATACAATCTCATTTAAATCTAGTTTATATGCAACAGCTCAAATCTATACAAAAAATGCTAAAACAAAATAATAAAATCAAATTAAACACCCTAAAATTAGGGGAAGAAGAGCTTTACCTTGCAATTTGGGGGAAACCAAAAGTACAAAAGAAGAAGGAATGGAGCTGTGGCGGTCGGAGGATAGGCAGCAGAAGGGAGCTGTGGTGATCGGAGGATAGGCCGGGCCGGAGGAGTTACACTCGATGCCTTTGCCCAGTAGGAAGTGAGGAGAGTAGAGGTAAACTAAGATGGTGATGATGATGATGATGATGATGGGGCTAATCTCCACTGGGATGGTGATGGGGTGAACTGTGAAGATCAATTGGGTGAAATGGGATGAATAATTTAAGAAATGGGCAAACTGGGATTGATGGATTGAGAGGGAAAAACAAATATCAGCGAGGGAAAAAATAATAGGAGTCGTTGCCGTCGCGAACCAGGGTTTGAATTAATAGAACTTATTTTCGACGACAAAGTCGTCGATAATGACCCCGTAGCGATTGAGCTATTATTGACGACGTTGTCATCGCCTTTGATTTATGTTTCCATCGCCAATGAGTTTTCCCTCCACCGCCAAATTTTTGCACCAAAATTATCCCATGGGAATGCCATTATCGACGGCACTAATTCTTGACGGCTACCCAGTCGGCAGTAAGATCATTCTCAACGGGAGAGTTGTCGTCGCCAATATGCCCGTCGCCAATGACCCTTTTTCTTGTAGTGAAGGGTATTTGGGATGATCATCTACCATTAGTAGAGTTTGCATATAATAATAGTTATCATGCAAGCATAGGTCTGCCTAACGAAGCTTTATACGGAAGGAAGTGTAGAACACCATTGTATTGGGATGAAGTGGGAGAACACCGAATGCTAGGACCAGAATTGGTGCAGCAAACAGCGGATATAGTGAAGCTAATACGAATGCGTCTTATAGCAGCTCAATACAGACAAAAGAAATTTACAGACTAGCATCGAGAAAATAGAGAGTTTGAAGTAGGTTCTTACCTATTTCTAAAGGTATCTCCCAGGAAAGGAAAGATATGCTTTGGAAAGAAAGGAAAGTTAAGTCCAAGGTTTATAGGACCTTTTGAAGTGTTAAAACGGGTAGGTGAGGTAGCTTATAGGGTAACGTTACCTCCAGACCTAGAACGAATACATAACGTGTTTCATGTATCAGTATTGCGTCCTTATAAGCCGGATTATAAGCACGTAATAGAATATGAGCCTATTCATATTGAGAAAGACATAACATACAAAGTGATGTCGATTCAAACCATCGATAGAAAAAAACAAGTTCTGCGGAACAAAGTCATACCTTCCGTGAAGGTGTTATGGAATAACTACAATGTAGAAGAAGCAACGTGGGAACTTGAAGAAAAGATGAAAAAGAATTACCCTCACTTGTTTGTGTAATTTGTTCTTTACGAGATTATGGGGACAAAATCCTTATAAGGGGAAGAGAGTGTAACGCCCCAGAAAAATTGAACCTTTTGTAAATACTTTTATAATGAATAAAATAATATTATTTGTTATTAGTATGTGTTACTAAGATGAATGTCGTTCTATAACCTAGAAATATCAGAAAGTCGTAGTATTTTAACCACATGAAGGAATTAAAGTGTTTGAATTTTCAAGACAAAAATAAAAGCTTTCCGAGAAATTT
Source organism: Panax quinquefolius (assembly GCA_020205615.1). NCBI lineage: Eukaryota > Viridiplantae > Streptophyta > Magnoliopsida > Apiales > Araliaceae > Panax > Panax quinquefolius. The sequence goes on along the minus strand of CM035152.1, from coordinate 67,228,988 downwards.
TCCGAAAAACATTATTCATTGATTTTTGCTTGGGACTTATTTTTGAACTTTCGAGAAATATGTAACGGTAGAATATCGAAGTAAGATGGATTATTTAATAATAATTCAAGTATGGAAAACGTAATATTTTGCATGCGGATTTAGTTCGAGAATGTTAGGAAAATCAAGTATTAAGAATCTAATGTATTGATCGTATGATAAGTATGTATTGTGTGAGGTAGTGTATACGAGTATGATACGAAGTATTATATGAGTATATATGGATGATGGTATTCTGTATATTATAACTTAGTATACGAGTTAGAATACAAGAATTATACGTGTGTAATACGTACTAAGGCTTTAAGAAATTTGTGAATGAACTTGTGGATTATGTAGCATGTACAAATCCAATAAGAATTTCATGTGCAAGCCTAAGTGTTTGTTAATGTAAAGTCCCAAGTAAATTAATACAAGCCCAAAGTTAAGTTAAGTTAATTAGACCTAAGCCCAATTAATGATCTAATGGGTAAAGCTTGATCCATGGGGAAACCCATGGATGAACTTGGTGACCAAGAACTTTATGTGGTGGCCAAGTAATTAGTGTGGCTAGCAAGATTACTTAGTTGTTAAATAAGTGAATAGTAAGGAGGTTTGTAAAGGAGGTGGATGTCTTAATGACCATTTTGCCCTAACCTTGAAGCACTATAAATAGCAAGCTTACAATTCATTATTTGCTTGTTCAAATTATCCAACAACTTTCCTTACAAAACAACTTAAGTGTTAGAGAGAATAAGCACTTTTAAGATAAACTTCCATTGTTAGATTTCCAAGAAGAAGGAAGCTAGTCAGCAAAGGTAAATCAACTTATGATCTTATATTTTCCATCTCTATCATTGTAGGGTGATAAGAGAAGTGTAGCCTAATGAACATTTATGCTAAGAATATATAAGAATTGAATAATCAATGGACTTAAGCTGAATAAGTCATGAATAAGTAATTTAAACCTAAATAAGTTATGAACTTATGATGAACATATATAAACTTGTCATATGTTTACCTTAAGAAGTTAGTATGATTGATAAGATGTAAGAATGTTGCTTAAGGGACTTAAATCAATAATAAGTCATAAGGAATGAAAACTTGTAATTTATAATTTGTTAAGTTATGAACTTATGAGGAATAAGCCATAACCTAATTTAAAGATAAGTTGTTGTAATATGTAGGTTGAGATGCTTAGTTGATGAATTGAATCCATTTGGAATGATGAATAAATCACTAGTAACAAAGTTTTGCCGGAATTTACACGATTAGACGATAATCGTCGAATTCGTGAAATTCTCGAAATGGAAGTCAAATTTTGTGTTTGAACTCGAAAACATTGGTTTTCAATGGAGTCAAGTCTTATTTGGTATTATAGAGTTGCGGACTCAAAAATGACCGGATTCCGACTTAGAACGAAAAAACAAGCATTGAACATTCACGAACGTTTATCGTTTTCGTTAAAAATGGACTAATACATGAATTTTTAGTTAATGAAGTCAAATCAATAAAATTCTTTCATGAACATGTAGAGTATATAATTTGTGAACCGTAGGCTCTTGAACGAGCCAAATCGGACTTATAACGAAGAAGTTATGAGCCCAGAAATTTTACAAAAATCAAAAATCTGTTAAACTTTTCTGAAGCACAGAGTCCGCGCCGCCGCGCGACTCAAGGCATAAAAGCCCACGCTATAGCGTGAGGCAGAGGCATGATACACTGTTAATTTGCGTCGCAGCGTGGCCATAACAAAAAGGGATTAATCTTTGCGGTCTTGAGTCCGGTCTTTTAGTTTCAGAGTGTTGTCATGGCAATGTAGCTTTGAAGAAAAAAAAGGGCGTCAATTGCACCAAACCATAGGGTTTTGATATTGAAAAATGTTTGTTAAGAGAGAATGAACGATAACTCATTAGTAATGAACTAAAGCTTAAATATAATATTATTAAGACATGTTTAAACCTTAAGTAAGATCACTTAGGTTTAAAGTAACTCAATTGTATATGGATGTAAGAACAACATAACAGAAAGCTGGAACCAATAATAACAAATCTAATACGAAATTAGATTGAGAAGAAGGGTATGATTCATTAGCAATCATGTATGCTCATTCATGACCTAATGTGTATGCTATGTGATCATCTATTGTAGAGATCTTAAGGACTTTAAGTGAAGTATAATTATAGTAGCAGACGCAGAAGGCAAGTATTCTAACCCTTGTTTCAGTTCAATCTAGATAAGCTTTGTGGTTCATGTATTCTTACGCATGAATTGTTTTATGATGAAGTCAAAGCCAATTCTTTTGGTTAGACTTATGATATGTTGGATTTCCTACAATCTATCAATGTATGGTCATTATTTTACAAAGTTATATTGGTGTGGTTTTCAAATGAAGACTGAGTATGCTAAAATGTTTTGTCGTCAAACGACATGAATGTGAGGTTGCCACAACTTAAACGTACATACGTTTAATGAATGTAGTGTTGATCAACATAGAGTACTATAGGCTGATCACCTAGACGTGCTCGTAAGAAATATCAGACTTACAGACTTAGTGCCGGGATGTCCTTTTCAAATAAAGTATGAAATGCTTAAGGTCTTGGACCGGAATTGATGTTTTACTGAATAATGTTATTGTAAAACGTTATTAAGAAAAGAGAAGTACTATTTTGAATTATCAATAGTACTTCATAACTATTGTTCAGTTATTGAAGATATATAGTTTGTATGATTTAAGAATATGGTTAATTAGAATTGTGGTACTTGATGAGCTAGTAATGCTCACTCTTGCTTGAACCATATAAACGCAGCTAAGATCGAACGGACCGAAGGCTCCAGCAAGGATAAGGGCAAGGCGAAGACGAACCCGTAGAATACTTATATAATAGTATAGGTTTAAGGTTGTAATATATTTGATATTATGACAAGAACAAATGTAATGGTTATAAAGAACCCGGGGAATGTTAATATTATTTTGAATATATAGAGACATATTCGTTCCTTTGAAGCTTTTCAATTGAATGTATGTGTGAATGGTAGTACCGTGTAGCACCATCTGTCAGGTTGCAAGATACCCAGATTTGGGGGCGTCACAGGTCCAACATGTATATGTCGACGATTGGACTGTAATAGTTGCCAGTTGGTATTTTTTAAGTGGTTGCACCAACTCAACCGACAAAAGGTTTGCACATTGACCCAGTGGTGTAACTGTTAGGTTTGTAATATTCATGAACGCAATCAAATTGCACAATTAAAGCGGAAGCGTGTAAAAATCAGAGTTTAAAAATTTACAAACCATATACCCGGATCACCCTTTATGCACAATTATTAATTAAACGAAAAGATAAAGAATAAAATCATATCCTTGAAGATCGAGCTTTTTCAGGTACAAGTTCACCTCCAAATCCTTTCGCGTTCAACTTGAATCCACCGGGTTTGGTTCCTTCCTTTGATCAACGTTAGCCACCCAAGTGTTTGGCCTCTAGAGGTGATCCACCAAGGAAAAAGAATTTTCAAGAAGAATGGGTATTGGCTCAAACCCTAGTTTTTCCTATCTGTATAGAAAAAGGGCGTACTCTCCAACAAATTGGAATTATATCGTATGTTGTAAAAGTCAACAACCACATCACCCATAATAAGACTCCTCTTATTTATAGATGTGGGCAACCCACCTTAACAATTAAGGAATTGGGATTTATTTAATTAATTAAATTCTTTTAATTAATTAAGCTCCCTAATCTTATTAGGGATAATTAATTAAACTCTTTTAACTAATTTTCCTTCCTAATCCAATTAGGAATAAATGAGAGTACTTATATTAAATTAATTCCTAAACTCATTTAAAAATTAAAATAATAATAATTGTAATAATATTAATAAGACTCCTCTTATTAATTTATATTTAATATTTCTAAAATATTAAATAATAAATATTAAGCTATTTAATTTATTCTATCACCATAGATTAAATTAAATATACTTAACATATTATTACGATTATGCCATTAACTTCTTAAATAATTATTCTTCCTTTTATGGTGTGACCCTTTAGGTTCTCCATATTAAACCTATTTTGTGAATAAATCAATTAGAACAATTCTAATCTTATTTAAATAAATAAATTAAACAATTAATTTATTTAAATAATATTTATTCTGATAATAGGATAAGCCTCCTAGCGATCAACGACTTTCCGAGATAATATAGATTTCAACATTAATCATAAAAGAACCTTTGAGTAAATAGTTATCGTATAATTCAATCCTTCTACCATAAAATGTCCTAATTAAATATAATACATGGAATTATTGTCAAGTCTTATTTTATTTAATTATATGTATTTCGACTCTTAAATGCACAACTCCATATAATGCAAATTAGAAACTCCTTTCTAATTTCATTACATAACAACAAGGACTCACTGGGTTGTCATTTATCGAATCACATAGGACATTTCTCTTCTTTTAATAAAGTGGTAGATTCTTTATTGATCATACATTATCTCCATGTACAACTTATTATACCCAAGCATACCCTTTGATATACCCTAAGGGTCTTAAGGAATAAGTCAAAGTATAACTCATCATACGCAAGATACTTTGATGATCTCAAGTCCAAGGATCACTTGTACTACTATCACTACAGGAATTCCTATTGAGAGGCAAGTAAAACTCCTTTAGGTATTCCTTAGCGAGCCACGTTCAGTGAACTTATTCTCTAATAAGCACCTACGTACTTGCTTTAGAGTCTCCACACAAATGATCATGAGATCAATCATCCTCATCCAATGAGCAAGCAACGTATGTACCAATCTATCCGGATTCACTAATCCCCAATTTAGTAATCCAATGATTGGGAATTATTTTAGTTTTAAGCTTTCTAAGAATTTAGATCTCATTAGAATGATCATCATCATTATTCTAAAAGCATTACTTAAAACTATGGGTTTATCACATATTATAAATCAGCATCATTAAGATAATTAAAAGCCTTTAATAAATTAATACTTTTTATTAATAAATGAATAAGATTGTTACAAAGTATATGCTTTATCATCAAACATGATTGAAACGTAAGGTGCATACTACTTTCAAGAATAATTTCTAATGTGTCTGCGTAAAATCGAGATTCATTAAGGTACAGGGGCTTGATTATGCGAAGGGAAGGTGTTAGGCAACCCCCGACATTTGTGTTACTATGACAACCCAAATTTTCATAAGTTATTAAAATAAGAATTTAATAATTGAAATTCTTATTACGATGTGATTAATGTAACAATCCAGAATTTTAATTATAGTTATAAATATTTATTGAATTATATAAATATTTAATGGATGTGTTTATTGTTGAATAAATATTTGTTTATTGTTGAATAAATACTTGTTTAATTATTTGTGAAATAAATAATTAATGTGTGAAGGAAATTTATTATTATGAGGAAATTTGCTAATTTAATTTAATTATTAAGTTAGAGAATTTATAATGATTAAATGAATTATTATATTATTCAATAAATTATTATTATAATTAATTAAATTAAGTAAGAAAACTTAATTAAATAAAGTGTGACAAATAAATATACTATAAAGAAGTTTAATTTAGTTTTGCCAAACAAGGTTTAAAAATATTAAGTGTTTAATTTTTAAAAAGGGTTTTGCCAAACAGAGCCTTATTGCTTTTGGATTTCTAAATTTTGAATTTTTATAATTAAATATATAAAATATAAATAATATATATTATTTTTAGTAACTGACAACTTATTAGTATATTAATTATAACGTCAGTTTTTTAAAACGTTTGAAAATAGTACGTTAGCTTTATTTTACGTCAATTGTGTGTGGTCTAAGACTGAGCCTAAGAAGAAAGAAAAGAAAAGAGTGTTCAGAGAATTTTGAGAGAGTTTGAGAGAGCCTAAGAGAGAATCAAGAGAGAAAGTTCTGAGTTCGTCAAGAGATTCTCAGTGATTATCAAGGATTTCTTAAGTATCTAAAGGTATGTTACATAACATATAGGTTTTACGCTATAATTTCTAAGTCTCTGTTTCTGAAATTGAATGTAATATAAAGTTCTTTACAAACTTTCTGTAAAACAATGTTTTTATAATTGGTTAAGAAATTATGTGTATTGGTAATTGTAATTGTTATATTAGCATATATATATGAGTGTATGCTTAACATATAGATAAGATTTCATGCTAAATTAAGTCTGCAAGAAAAGAAATCAATTTTTTTACAGTGAGCATATATGTATGAACATGGTGAATATAGGTATGAATATATATGATCGTATGCTAATAGATAAATTGAACTTTGAATATATTAATTTGGTAAGAAACAGAGACAACATAGTTAGAATAAATCAATTTGGGTGATAATTATAGCATTTACAGTGTCACTGTGTCCAAGAAATATCAAACATGGAGTTTTGGGTTTTAAACTATGGTTTCAATGATTTAAGTTTTCTGAAATTGTTGTTTAATTGCTTTAAATTGGTATATGTATGATAAGTAAATGTTTATGAGTAATCTATATAAGTTTTACGTCTTAATTTAGATGTTAACAATATTAATTAGTTCAGAATTTAGTTATTATGTTCTTCGTGGATGGGTTCTGTAAGTTTTGGCGCCCTAACGCCAAAATCTGCGCCACAGCTCTGATTTTCGCGCCTTAACGCCAAAAATCGAGTCATGACCTCGAAACTTAGCGCCTCAACCTTTGAAACTCGTCCTCAAAGACCAATTTCATTCTGCGGCAAAGACCATCGCTTAACTTAGTTCTCGCCTCAAATGTTGGAACATGAATCTGGGTCAGATAATTTTGACCTCTTGTAGTAAAATGGACATAACATTTTCATACGAACTCCGATTGAGGTGATTCAAGATGATCCGGAACGAGGACGAATAGACCTATAACTTTTGTTCTTTAAGTTTTGCAATATGAGGTCAGGAACAGGGGTCACAATTGTAATTTGTGGGACTGATATGTATTAGGAGGCAATTGGAGGGCGTCGGGAATGCACATATGCAAATGTAGTGTTTCTGATGATAAAAGATGTTGTCCTAAGTTATAAAACATGAATATTAGTAAATATAATGATTCTTAACATTAATAAATGATGTATTAGATAAGTTGTATAAGCATACAAAGCATGCATAACAGAGACGAATCGGGCGTGTGACGAATAAACATCGAAACGCCGTGCCAAGTGTTAATGAACTTAAAAAGTGTTTCAATTCAATTGAAATGAATATTATAAGATATGAAATAGATTTAATATAAAACCAATAAGTAGTGCTAGCAAGACTTAAGCACTTGAATGAACTTTGAGTTTGACTAAGAAGAATATAGTGAGTTATGTCCAAAGTTAACACAATCAAATTGAACATTGTGTATTGATTAATAGGAAGAATTATAGGATGTAGATTAAAGTTTACATTACAACTACTATGCGTTGCTATGTGACTAATAGTTGATGTGAATGATTATGTAATTGTATAGGGCACGTGAAGTACAGATAACTGTAAGCTGTTAAACTGTTATTGGTAAACAACGATCAAGGCAAGTCTTTCAGTTCCTATTTGCTATGTGACTTTGATGATGAACTATTTGAAATCTTTATTGCAAATAGCATGGTGTGTTATATTAATGTTGAAAGTATGAAATGTTAAAGTCAATTTATGACTACGTTGATTGAGTAAGAATGTTGATTGAGTAAGGAACTCAATCTTTATATTTGTTATATGAACTTCAGCATGAATGTTATGTTAGTTCAATGTTTATGAGATGTATATTGACCATGTTATTATGTCTTATGTGATGCATGAAAACTGTTAGATTTTGCTGGGCTGTCGAGCTCAACCTTGCAAATAACCACTTTTGGAGGTTCAAGATTCGAGGTAAAGTTATGTGTTACTTGAAAGATATGAATCATATGTGATACTTGAAGATTTATACACTTTGGTTGGGTTATTATTATATGAACCATGTTTAAGGTTCCGAATAATGTATTAATGTTGAATTGTAATATCATTTTACGATGTAAACTCTTGTAGTATTAAAATGATTCTGAGATATTTAGATGTAAAGGTTGAAAGTTCTGAGAACGAGAATAGTTTGTAATAGAAAATTTTAATTATAATACAAAATTTTAATTATTCCACAAATTTCAATGGTTGTATTATCGTTTAATGATGTAAAATTAGAGGTTGAATGTATTATTAACGATCAAAGTCGAGAATTAAATTATATAAATTTTGGGGTCGTTACAGTTGGTATCAAAGCTGTAGGTTATAAACCTTAGGTAGGAGTACCGTAGGCTATAACCTTAGAGAAGGAATGTGAAAATAATGAAAGAATTAGCTCAAATAGAGTTTGAACAATACGAAGTGATTTAAAAAATTTATAAAGAACGGATTAAAACATGCGTGAAAGGATTCAAAGAAGAATCTCGCAGAGTTATAAGGAGTATGAATGTAGGGTTACCCAACTCCAATAATAAAGATGTAAGGTTATAATAAATAGACAATGTCTATAAGAAGAGATTGTTAAGGAAGTTAAGAATAAAAAGTTATAGTTAAGTATGGTACAATTGTACTCTTTAGTAGTTGAGGTATGGTATATGGGTTAAACGATTCCTTCATAGAGCGGAGATATATACGAAGTAGTTACTGGGAACCTAGTTTGTTGGTTGTTTGTGGGAAACCACTTAGCGTACGATATTGAAACCGGTAGAGACTCGATGTGTACTAAGTCTAGAAAATGGATACGTATGATGAAAATGTAGAACTTGAATGAAATGTTGAACAATATAAATGAAGTTGGAAATTCTTAAAGTAGGAATTATTATATAAACAAGAAAATTCAGAGAAGAATTTTAAGAGATATAAAGATAAGAAATGGCAATAGCCAAGATAATGAATAATGTTGTAAATGATGAAAAAAGAAAAGAAAGAGGATCGTAAAGAAAAACGATCACGAGTTAAGAAAAGAATTTTAAGGGAGATGATTATAGAATAAGATTACGACGTGATCTGTTAAAGTTATAAAAGAAAGATGGTCTATAATGTTTGAATAATTATAGCTTGATGCTATAAAGTTAATGTACTATGATATAGTACGAGATAAACTCACAAGGAGTTACAGATAATGTGATACGGGCAATTCGTATCGAGCAAAGAGCAAGTGAAGAGTAAGATAAAGTTAGGTGGGATTTCAATTGAGGACTCATGTGATGGCTGAGTTGTACAAATCTTTGTATTGGTGTCGCGCTATCAATGTATATGTGGCAAAAAGGTGATTCTTTTCTCATGGGTATGTTTGATAGTTATAAACTATTAAGATTAGTTAGATAATATTAGGATTAGGTGTGGTTCTTCAAACTAATGCATATGGTAAGTTCGTGACTTATAATAATATGGTATATTTTGAACCCCTCAGCGAATGGACGCATATGGTCTGACTAGGATAAGTTCTTAAACTCATATTATTGTGGCAAGTCCTGAACTTCCAATGTGCGGTAAGTTTGATGAACTAGGGTATAATTAAGTGTAAATGGAGTATTGAGGATGATAGGAATAGATAGACCTATTAAGCAATGGATCAATATAGAAAGTGGAGTTAATGGTGGAAGCAAGGGTATTCCGAATCTTCTAGCTATGCTAGACTTCAAAATTTTTGACATCAAGCTAATTTCGCACCATGTGCCTTTTTAAAATGAATTTTTACTCTCAACGTATGGTGACAAATGTGTTTGTCTGGACTTCGGGACACTATCACATCATTACCTGTTGAGATATGATGTCACTAAAACTGATTTTCAAAGATTTTTGAACTGTTTAAAGAATAGTCTATGCTAATTATTTCGGCTAGATGAAAATGATTTGAAAATATCAAAATGTATTTTATATCATTAATGCATCATGGAACCTGGTGCAAAGATGATAAAAACGATGGAGTTATCAATGCAGAATTTCTTAGTGTTGGAAGTGATCTAAGGATCGTCAGCCCACTATGGTATGATGTAGTATGATGAAGTCACAAAATGACGGAATTCTCAAACGCACCGTAAATACAGTGCGGTATCATGACGTCATAAAAAGATTTTTGAGGCTTCTTTAAGATGTGAGAATACATATATATATATATGTATATTTCTATTGATGTTCGAATTGTTGTAGAAGTCTATGCTATTTGATTCAGCTAGACGATTATTGAAAGATGTTCATGAAATTCAAGCATTTATTGAAAAGTTATGCCAAACCAAATTATTTTAGTGCGGATTCAGATGATAAAATACTGAGGTGAACAACCCTATAAGGGGACATGTTTTCGGGGACAATGGTTCTGAGCGTAACGCATATAGTCATTACAAAACACTACGTTGCGGCCCAACGTAGTGGTACAATTGGTTGGCCACCTAGTGTACGTGTGGAGGTTGTTTTCAGTCTTTGTGATTGATAAACACTCTAGTTTGCAGTGTGAATGATTGAGTTAAAGCACTAGTAAACCGATCATAGAGTTCATGGTTTTGTGACCCATCAACATGATTTAGAATCTTTTAAATTCTTCTTATTCATACCGCTTCCCAATTATTGAGCAATTGTGGAAGATTCTTATTATTCTGAAAGGTGAAAGTGGAAAGGATGAGAAAATTAAGCAAAACTTAATAATTTCAACAAAGAAATGAAATTCCAGAAAGAAGAGAAATGTGAAACTCTTAGAAGAGGAAGAGGTGAGGAATATGATGATCTTAGAAAGATCCTTAGAGAAAGAATTTGGTTGTAGAACCAAATGAATGAATAAAATATTAACGTTAATCTATTTTGATATATTGAATGAATAATGATTAATAGATAAAATTTCGAAGACGAAATTCTTAGAAGAATGGGTGAATATAATATCCCAGGTGTTTATGATAACGATCCTTAACAAAGGAAATGAATGGGTTAAAGAGTATGTTGGAAGAATGCATATTTTGAATTGATGTTTAAAGTAAATACTCATGATTATATGTAAAGTCCTTTAAGAAATATATGTACAAGGACTTAGTGATAGATCAAATTTGTTAGGTTGATCTTACCTTTTAATGTTCATCATTCTATAAACAAATGAATAGATAAAGAGATCAAAGATGTTAGGTTGATCTATGACTTGAAAAGAATTGATATGCTTCAACAAGAATCACAGTCTATCGAGCAGATCATCAGAATACAGAAGACAAGGCTGGATTGTAGAGCTTAGAAGATTGTAGTGTATCCGCCTTGATGGACCTCTCCAGTAATCGTAGAGTGGTCTAGACGTTTGCCAAAGATAACTCAGAGATCGTAGTGTGCTTTCAAAAACATAGAGCCTGCAAGACGAGCAAGTTAAGATCGTAGTGTGCAAATATTTGATAGAGATCGTAGTGTTCTCTTCAGACCAAGCACCAATGTGACAAGACAACACGATATGGATCGTAGACTATCATTTACCTTGTGTCAGAAGCATCAAGCCCTACTTTTGTTTAAAGACAAATCCCAACAAAAGTGGAATGGGTTTGAATGTTGAAGTTCTCTCCAGTCCCAATGGTACAAAAGATATCCTTAGTATTCAACAAAAGGAACGTACTCAAGAAGCTAATGAAAGGACCATAGGACAGGGGAAAAACACATTTTCAGGTGTTAAGTGAGAAAGCAGTCTGCTGTGTTAGTGGGCCAGAATGCAATTCAGAAGGTGTGCAAAAAAGTCTCCATCAAAGTTTAAAAATGTCAAACACATTTAATGCTTCAACAAATGGCTATGCAGAACACATACAGATGAGAGGGCATGCAAGCATTGAACAAAAACGCACAAGAACACTCAACGCTTCATTCTACGATCTGAGAAAAAGAGTTAGCTTGCTCAGCTACTCAGTTCTTTCAAACAAGTGCTTAACTACAACTGAGTAGCATCAGTCACGAACTCAACAACTACCAATCAATTGAAGTAAGAGTTCTAAGTCAGAAGGACATGAAGAGTTCTAAGTGAACTATGAAGAACCAAGTCTGCTGGACTTGAAGAGTTTAAGAGTGAACTAAGAAGTGCCTAGACTGTTGGTGTAGAAGGAATCTGAGAGATTCAAAATTGTTAAAGACATCCTTAGTAGATTTCCTACTCGAGGAGTAGAAGAGTGGACTAGGAGCTTTAAGTGCTCTAAACCACTTAAAAACAACTATGTCTATTTAATTCTTGCTATAACTGCTATATATGCTATAACTGTTATAACTGCCTCACTCTCATTAATTCAAGATTTCTAAAATGAGATTAAACAAATACTTATTCCGCTGTGTTTTAATCACTATCAAAACTAATTAAAACGAAAAGATTTTAAATATCTATTCAACCCCACTTCTAGATAACTATTGTGCCTACGGGAACTAACAATTAGTATCAGAACAGGTTCTATAATATAGCCTACAAAGCTTGAGTAGATCCAATGGCACACTTACCAAGAGAATCAAAGACTTGAGGAGGCAGCAAGCCACCTATGTGCAACAAAGATAAATTTGCTAACTGGAAGGTTAGGATGTAAGCTTACATGGATTCAATAGATGAAGATCTATTTGAAACTGTTCAGAATGGGCCCTATGTTCCTACAAAGCTTGTGCCAACTACAGACGACCCAAATAGAATACAGATCAAGGTCAAAGGAGAATGGACAAAAATGAGAAGAGAGCTGTCCAGCTCGACAAAAAGGCCAAGAACATCTTATTTCAATCCTTAGAAGATGATCTGTTTGAAAACGTGGTCAACAGCAAAGGAAGTTTTGGAAGCATTACTCATCATGCATGAAGGAATATAAGAAGTCAGAGAAAACAAAAAATCTCTCTTGACTCAACAATATGAGATGTTTTCTCACGTTCATGGGGAGAACGTTACTACCACCTATGAGAGATTTAATGTTCTACTGAACTCTCTACGAGCCTATGGAAATATCTATCCAAACAAAGATCTGATAATAAAGTTCATGAGAGCCTTACCAAGCAAGTGGGATGCCAAAACCATTGCCATTAGAGAATCAAAGAATTTACATGAAATGACTGTTCAACAGTTATATGGCAACCTTCTCACATACAAACTGGAGCTGACTCAATGAGCAGAAACTTTGTCTAAAGAAAGAAAGAAGGGTAAAGGTGTTGCTCTTAAAGCAACTGAAAACACCTCCAAAGTCAACACTGAAGTTGATTCTGACTACGATGAAGATGATGATGAGGACTTTGCAATGCTGGTGAAAAGACTAAGAAGGTTCATGCGGCAAGGTAAAACCTGTAAGCCAAAGAAAGTCAGCAACTACAGCAGCCAGGAGTAAATGAATGACTTATGCTACAATTGCAAGAAACCTGGCCACTTCATTGCTAACTACAACAAACCGCTCAGAGAAGAACTCAAGAAGAAATCACATTCAAAGAAGGAATACAAAGGCAACAAGAGGCCTCAGAAAAGAGACAAAGGCCTTGTAGCTGGAGGATCGTGGAGTGACTCAGACAATGACTCAACTCTGAAATCTGGAGATGATGAAGATCCTCAAATGGCAAATCTTTGCCTGATGGCCAAAAATGCAAGGGACAAACAGAACTCCAACATACACGAAGTAAGTATCGATGGGGTATTTAACTTCAACTCTCCTGATGTGGATATTGATGACTTAAGAACTGCACTGGATGGTATAACATCTGAACTGCATCAATACATGAAGTGGTTTAGAGTTCTGTCTAAGGATTATTCACTTTTTTAAAAGGAGAAAGAAAAAGTTCAAGAAGAATTGGAAACAGCCCTTCTCAGTACTGATTCTTTCTCCAAGTTTGAAGCTGAGAATAAGTTCTTGAAACAAAAAAAATGAGCTCAATGCAAAAAGAGAGTCAAGTCTAACCTCTAAAATTGAGGATCTAGAAAAGATAATCTCTACATGGAATAAATCCTCTTCATCCATGGACTCCCTAATCTCTAACCAGAGAAGTGTCTCTGACAGAACAAGGTTAGGCTTTGGGGAATCTATCACAGAGCCATGTGTGGAAAAAGTAAAGGAAATTAGCACTAGTAATGCCTCAAGTTTTAGTAGAGGCATTATATTTATGAAATCCTCACAGAAGGATGAGCATGTTAAACCCTACTCTTTTGATTCAATGCATATTCCTAGAAAAAAGGGATCTCATACCGGTCTAGGTTTTAGAAAAGAGAAGAGTAACCTAGCCACTACTCACCAACCTCGAAGGATCGTAGAGTCCAGTAAGATCAGCTCTACGAACCAACTGGGAAGGTACAATAGAGGTAAGATGTACTCCTCATAAATCATGAAACACGAGGACACATGGAAGAAGGAATGCCAGCCTAATAGTAGGATGACCAATAACCCACAAAAGTTTAAATGGAGGAAGAATTTTCACAGACACAAATATGCATTATATTAGATTTTTTGTGTGCTATAAAGTTGGCCACAAGGCTGAAAAATGTCATTATAATTCCACGCATATGAGACCCAAAATTAAGCAGGTTTGGGTCCCCATGGACACTAATGAAGTAGGACCCATGCAAGATGGGTACCAAAATGAAGGTTTAATGTTCCTACTAGAAAAGAGCTCCACGATCACAACCTGGTATCTTGACAGTGGATGCTCAAGGCACATGACCGGGAATAAAGCCCTTCTGTCTAACTACATAGAGAGGGAGGGTCCCTCGATCATCTTTGGAGACAACGGCTCTGGCAAGACAAGAGGATATGGCTCAGCTGGAAATGGTGCAGTATCCTTCAGTAAAGTGGCCTATGTGGAAGGACTACAACACAATCTTCTAAGCATTAGCCAACTCTGCAACAAGGGTCATCAAGTAACATTCCTCAACAATCAATGTCAAGTCCGAGGCCTGAAAACATCTCCTGTAAAGTTAACCAGTATAAGAGAAGGAAATGTCTACATAGTGAATCTTGGACAACTAAACTTAAACTAGACAATCTGCTTTTTGGCTAAAGCATCTGAAGAAATGAGCTGGCTATGGCATCGAAGATTATCTTATCTCAACTTCAAAAGCATGTCAAAATTAGCTTCAAAAGATCTAGTTGCAGGCTTACCCAAGTTTAACTTCATTAAAGAAAGGTCGTGCAATGTCTGTCAACTTGGGAAAGCAGACCAGAAGCTCATTCAAGAGCAAAACTGTGAACTCAAATGACAAGCCTCTATAGTTACTACACATGGATCTGTTTGGGCCAATTCCAACGACGAGCCTTGGGGGAAAGAGATACTCGCTGGTCGTAGTCAACGACTACAACAGATTTACATGGGTGTTCTTTCTAACCTCAAAGGATGAAACAAGCTCTCAACTGATCAAGATGTTCAAACTAGTGATGAATGAGAAAGGAGAGAAAATCAAGGCCATAAGGAGTGATCATGGCAGAGAATTGGACTTCTCAGAAATGGACCAGTTCTGCACAGACAATAGCATTAGTCACAACTTCTCAACTCCACGAACTCCCCAACGAAATGGAGTAGCAGAGAGAAAAAGAACATGTAAGACCCCAACTTATTATAAATAAAATTGAATTTTCTTTATTCATTATTCTAAATTAATAAGGTGTTAATTTGATAGAATACTTTGGTTATGGGTGAAATGTGCAAATTTTGCAAAATAAGCAAGTGGTTATAAAATATTCATTATTGTCGGGGAATATTCGTTTGGTCGTGGAATATTCTTGTTATCAGGGAATATTCCTACGACAACAGCGCAGCCATTCGTGGGCCCCATAACAAGATAATTGGTGGATGAAGAAAATGACAAAGTAAATTTTTTTTATAAATAATGGTATAATTGTTATCGATAACACTACTGGAATACCTGATGGTTAAAATACAATAATATGCGTGGTTGCACAGTAGCACACGATATTGTACAGTATTGTTGAATTTTTGTTTCTTACGTAAAAAGGTACTACTCAATAATTGTTACAGGAGTTACTGTTCAATATTTTATTTTATTGATTCAATAATTGTTGTGTTAATATTTTATATTATTGTTGTTTTAATAATTGTCACTGCATAGTATTTCCCATTATAAGATCAATAATTCATATTATTTGAATAATATTATTAGATAACATTATTGGCAATGTCTAGAAAGTTCTGTCAATGAGAGGTTTGGTCACCTAATTGCGCGCCAGTAAGGAGAAATCCTTTTTGGAAAGCCCCCTCTTTCCTGGAAACGGCCTAGTTATCATAATTATGATTTTGTAATATTATTTGTTAATACTTAATTATTTATTTATATAATAAGGAAATATTTATTTGTTATGGATATAAATGATGGATTTATTTATTTTATGTGGTTATAAATGAAGGAATTAATGCTGAGGTGTTTTATCAGTATTCTGTCGGAATGGAGGTATTAAAAATCATCCATTTGTGGATTTCAGATATTTTCTGTTTGGAATTTGGAAAAACTAAAAGCTACAAAGTTGTAGAGAATTCGATTTTGTGTGGAATGGACATAAAATTCATATTTTTCTGATAAACGGGCTATTTTCTATGAATTACTGAAGTTTTAGAAAATAAAATAATTTTTATTAAATTATGGGTCACTACAACAAAAAGGCTTATTAGCGATCGCTTTATCAATGATCAAGCGCGCGGTCGTTTATAATCGTCGCGATAAAATCTGATCATTTGGATGCACATCAATGACCACTTATTAGCGACAAGATATCTGCGGACCGCTATGAAGCGACGAATCGAAATGACCAATCCGGTCATTGGTGAAATCTGGTCCAGTACCAAAGTCGACGTGGTCCACGTCGTGACGTGACGCTTGCGATCGGCGATCTCGCGCTATCGCTAATAACGTTCGATGACAGATAGCATGCGATCGCGGATGATAAAAAAAAATTACGACCCGATTTTTCTTTGCTTTTGAAGAATTCCCAAAAACTCATTACTGCTTTCTACCGCTTTATCCCAACACACATACACACCAAGATAAACAACATACAAAACAATATAAACATCCATCGTCCACCAACACATACACCAAACTAGTATATAAACCTTTAAAACCAATATGATTTGAATAAATATAATAACATTTCAAAACTTGTTTAAGTAACATATATACAAACATCCAAATAATGAATATACAAGTACAAGGTTATGTCAAGCATCATCCCTCCTTGATCACCCCATAATTAACAAAATAATAAAACAAGTTACAAATATAATAAATATGTTGATCTTCGGTATATATTACGACAATACATACAACAAATTGATTTTATACCTCGTCGCCATCCCCATGTCATCCTCATTATTCTCCGCTGCCATCGCTTGACTTAACTCCTCAGATCAAGAGCCCCAGTGCCCGCCCAAAGATCTTCAAAAGATTTCGATCTTGACATATAGCTCTCACACACACCACCGGGAGTATGAACAAATGGATGACTCGATGACCGTGGAAGACTGGGTAGCAGAGTCGCTGAGCCATCAAGGATGGGCGTCGTCGTTGTCCTTGACCTTTAATGTAGTTCTTCTTCACAATGCAGACGCCTCTCCCACAACTCTTGATCAATAAAGGACATGGAGTGCCTTCGTGGATAGCGCTCATTCAATAAACGCTTATAAGTATCCCGTCATCATGTTAACACTTAAATAGTTAAAAATAATATTTTGTAAGTATTAATAAACAAGATCAAAGTTGTTAAAACTTAATACCGCTTATCTGGATAGCCTCAGTGCACCATCATCACAATACGTACACATCCAAATTAATGGATAGGGTGACCTTGAGATCGAGACTCCTATACAAAAAACAAAGACAATATTACTAAGTAAAATGGGATATTTTCTACAATTCATGATTGTAAACATATTAAAACTTGTAAATACGCATGCGAGCAAAGTTGATATGTCAAATCTATGAAATATCGCCGCCCTTGTATGTTCCTTTAGCCTTTTCGCCATCTGGATACACCCGAGGCTCATTGGTGGTGGCGTAATTTTTCGTCTTTTCACCCACTCTCGACTCTCCATTGGGCACACATCTCAAATTTTATATGGATTTGGGTGCACCACCAGGGCTATGCTCAGGCATATAATCCTCTCCCTGGCCCGGATGGTCGATCTTGACATTGAGAATGGCTTTTTATCGTTCTTTATTCAAGTTGTCCTTGAAAGCGACCGCGCACTTTTGCTGTAATAATGTCTCAATCACTCAAGCTGCACGGCCTCCCATCTATACCGCTTTACGCAAATAAAAAATAATAATAACATTATTAAATAATTATCCTTTGAATATTATATTAATATTATATAAATATTATTTGTCATAATTAAAAAAATACCAAATTACCTAAACAAAGATCCTTGTATGCGATAGGTGTGCGCCTAATGTAATCACAGGTGTAGGCCAATTTCAGAAAACACAATTGTGATATGCACTTGACGATCTTATTATCCTAAAAATCACTATAATATACAACATCAATTAGCATATATTAAAGCAATTTACATCTAAGTTATAATATTTGTGAACATTTTTCAAACTTATACTTATAATACTTAAAAAAAATTTTGTCATAGTCTCCCTATAATATAGACTAGCCACATGCACGACGTAAGATGCATATATGGACATTTCTAGGCACCCAAGACACAAACCAAGAGAAATATACAAATTTTCAATACAATAAGACCAAAACAAAACATTACCAATATAATATCAATCAAAACATTACCAATATACAATAAATGGAATCTTAAATGCTTTTATATAAATGATATACGGACGACGTCGAGAGGCTTTATTCCGATCATCGGATTAAGAGGGCCTCAAGCACATTATTAGGGCGAATCAATAAGAATCCGATCCATCGGGATTAAGATGTTATTAGGGCCTTGATATATGGGCACATTATATAAACAGGCCCCAAAAGTCACCCAAATAGTTTAGTACATAAACATGCTTTTTGTATATATATGAATATAAAATGACAATAAACAAGGCTTCCTTCCTAAGTGTTCTCTATTTCTTCAAACGCCATCTTTATATTACAAACAAACGCTTTCGACCTTTTGATAGATTAAACGACTTTGTATGCTCCATACAATACGGACAAGCCAACTTCCCGTGTGTACTCCATCCAGCTAACATACCATAAGCTGGGAAGTCACTTATAGTCCATATAACCGCTGCCCTAAGGTTGAAATTTGTTTTCGTTGTAACATCCCAAGTTTGTACTCCATCCTCCCACAATACCTTTAACTCGTCTATAAGAGGTCTCAAGTAAACATCTAAGTTCTTTCTAGGACTCTTAGGACCAGGAATCACGAGTGAAAGAAATAAGTATGGCTGTTTCATACACATCCAAGGAGGCAAGTTGTACGGAGTAACAATCACAGGCCAACATGAGTACTGAATAATTTGAGTGGCCAAACTGATTGAAACCATCGGTGGACAATCCAAGCCTCACATTTCTAGGTTCCAATGCAAATTCGTGGATGTGCTAAGTTGAAATCTTTCCAAGCTCGCATCTGGATGATTTAGTTCTCCATCTTTAGTCGGAGATTTCGCATGCCAACTCATATGTTCAAATTTGATCTTGAAGACATGTACAATCTTTTTAGTCGATGTGTTATTGGAAAATACCTTAGAATCTTAAACGGATACTTGATTTTTTGTAGTCACACCTCTTTATTAGGCCTAAACCGATCATGACCGCAAAAAACGTGCACCTTGTCATCCTGCTCATTTTCCTTATAAAACAACATGCGCCGTTGGGACATGATCGATCTTTTGGTATCCAAGACCCAACTTCTTCACCATTTTCTTACAAAAGTAATAGTTACTGTGTAATTTCTCACCGTCAGCAAACATACTCTTAATTGCCTTCAAGAGTGACTCAAAACACTCATGGCTCATGTTGTGATCACTTTGATGTTAAGTAATGTCGCCATCGCAGACAATGTAGTGTGTTTGGTGCAACCATGCCACAATGGCTTCTACCCTCGCTCTAACAACTTAAAGAAGTCTTTGGCATCGAAATTCATAGGTTTCTCTCCGCTTTGCTCCCAATCAAAATCGCCTCGCAATATCATGGACCATTTCATTCATAATGATGAGTACTATTCTTTGGAATTGTGTACTTGTGATGATGCCACCATCTCTTCTCCTCGCCCATGTGCCCACCAAAGATTCTTCGTAATTTCTCATGAACCCGTAAACAAGTAAATGATAGTTTACCGTGTCTTTGTCCATATAATTTACATTCTTACACTTTAAACATGGACATCGATTCATGACTTACCATTCATACATTCTCGGGTGACTATACGATATACTCCAAAAACACTTGGCAACCAAATCTAAATTCAACTCAGAAGATTTATCCGGGCACTTGACTTTCGTCGTGCCATCCAACTACTGGCCTAAATAGAGGTCCATGATTCCACTAGACCTACTACATAAACATTATAAATGTTAATTAACATATGACTTGAGCATACTTGTAACCATATGACTTGAGCATACTTGTAAGCATGCATAACTTGGTTGAGCAATTTATAGCTTCTATAACATTTCAGTAGCTTTATTCTTATATACATAAGTGTTAAATACCCTTGTTAAAAAGATAAATGCCTCTTTATCGACCATGTGTGTCTAGTTACCTTCTCTCACAGCACTAACAGCCTCCTAAGAGATCGCTTATTTTGGCTTAATGTTTCAATAGCTTACCGTGCTAACAACCAAGCTTAGCTTGGCCTCCGTGAGGCTCAGCTAAGCTTGGCGTGGCCTCGTTACCCCAAGCCCAAATTTATCAACTCCAATAGCCTCTTAATAGGCTCTAGTGGATCAACAATAGGCTCGTTAATAGTATAAATGTTCCCAACTACCCGACTAATAAAAAAAATTCGCCAGAGTCTCCCCATAATATGGACTAGCCACATGCATTTACAAAGATGTATATAAAGTCATTTCTAGGCACCCAAGACACAAACCAAGAGAAATATACAAATTCCCAATATAATAAGACCAAAAAATAACGATAAATCAAGATCAAGACTAGATAAACCAAATTACAAATCTAGAAAACACACTAATAAACCAAATTACGCCTCTAGATCCAATCTAGGTTTCAGGTCTATCAATGGGTAAAACAAAGATCAAGACTAGATAAACCAAAGCAATCTACTTCGGGTTTTAGGAATGGAATTTATAGGAAGATTAGCGGGGAACCACCAAGAATCAAGACACCAAATAAAATCAAAAATAATCCTACAAAATTTGCTATTGCAAAATGTAATAAGGAAACTAAAAGTTTAGGGATATACGTGTTGTGTAGCATGAAACTTAATTTCTACAAAATAAATAATCGCCGAGATAAATGTTACTATTCCATATATATATCAAATATACACACTATACCTAAATATGCATAAACAAACCAAAAATTGATACATTCTTTTACTGCTCATATACATTACATATCAAACTCAAATTTATACAAATTAAAACTTAATTGTAGAATATGTATTTACACAAATCAAACACTAATTGCGTGATACAATACAATACATATCAAATCCAAATTTCCAATATATCAAACCCAAGTTGAATTAGCCTTTCGATTAATATATAACAAATTAAACCCTAGATTAAATTTCAAAACTCAAATTGAACACTAATTCATTCGAGGATTCATCATTTTTATAACAAAATAAATTAAAACCCTAAATTAAACACAAATTCTAGCATATTAAACAAACAAATTAAACCCAAAATTAGTTTACTTCGGTGTGGGTGAAGTGGTGGTGCGGCGGTGGTGCCGAAGTGGTAGTTGTGGTGCGCAGTGTAGTCTCCTCTTCCCTACTCCCTCTTCTCCCTCGTGTATCTCTTTCTTTTTTTTTTCTTCTACTGATATCGCGAACCTGAGTCTGAATAAGTTTTAGTTGATCAATGATCAAGCGTCCAAATGACCGCTTCGTCATATCACTGATTTTTATGACGTGGCCTTTTAGCGATCATCGCAATGCTATTACCGATATATATTGGTCGCAACAAATAAACGCGCCACCTTTTCGCACCAATTTTGGGAGGGAAACTAATGTCAGCGACCGAGCAGCGACCGCATGCGGTCACTGATAGTAAATTGCGACCAGATTCAATTACGGTCGTGATGTTGGTCCCTATATAGTATTATCTGCTGACCACGCTCGCGATCACGATATCCTCGTCGCTGATAGGCCTTTTTCTTGTAGTGGGTGGGACCCACTTTTGGTTGGTGTTGAATACACATGGGCTGCTATTTTTTTTTTCTAAGATGACATGCTTGATTCAAAATTGGTTGGTGCGTGGAAGAAGAAAAAGAAAATTTATATTTTATTATTTAGTCTGCTTTGGCGGTCTAGCATTTTCCTATAAATAGACGCTTAGATTAGAATTGAAAATCACACCAGAAACAAGTTTTCATTCTCTCTAGATTATCGAGCATATTTTTGTGAGTATTTTGATACTTTGAGAGTTGCTGTTCTGTACAAGTTTCCTTCGCCTTTATATCCGATATTCTGATCAGAAGTACCGTTATTTTGAGGTAAGGGATGTTATTTTCTTCTTAAATGATATTATTTTTTTAATATCATTATGCTGAAATATTGGTTTGATCTTTTTAATCAAATTTGGAACTTTTGTGTCGGGGTTACTATTTACGTATATGACACTATTCACGTATACGACAGTATTCATGAATATGACACTATTCACTAAAAAATGAAATTTTTCCTTTTTGTCTAAGATGTCTATTATGGTTACTATCTTTGATTGTATCCATGTTTTAATCTTTATTTTTGAATTCTGCTTCATAATTGGTTATTATGAAGTATTATTGATCTTGGATAAACTGTTATACGAATCCCTAATATTTGTCCTTCTATCTCACTAGATTCATTTTCTTTAAAATATTTTTCATCATCCTCAGTCTTAAATGATCATATTATTGAATATCTTTGGCCTGTAGTGCAAAGATGAATGATTAACTGATGAATATCTTTGGCCCATAGTGCAAAGATGAACAGGTGTTGAGATGAACATGACCGACTGGTGAAACAAATGAATATCTTTGGCCTGTAGTGCCAAGATGAATATTTGATTAAATATGTATATTGATTGTTGTTATAGGGATAAAATATTGATGATGGACTTTTAAATCTTAGAAGATAGTAGAATTCATTCTCTACGTGACTCTTCTAATGGATTGTTATTTCTGCTGCATTTGTTGATCTAAAACTTGATGTCTATTATATTCTATCAGATTTTTCCCTATTGAAGACTAATGATAATTTGTTGTATATTATCTTAGTCGTAATATTCTTTATTAGGCTAGTTGAGCTCACCCTTTTCCTTTTTGTTCCATTTTTCTTCTCAGGAGGTGAGAACATAGCAGGATCTAGTCGGGGTATGGAGTGATGGTTCTAAAAAGATATTTAGTAGTCCTCACTATTTATATAAAATAGTGTACGAATAATTGTAATGAGGACTTATTTGGGTGTGGATATTGTCGAGAAGACAATATTTGTATTTAAAATCACAGTATGTGTTGTCATATTTTGTACGACAATTGTATTATTGAAGTTATAGTTTG
This sequence comes from Panax quinquefolius, assembly GCA_020205615.1. Lineage (NCBI taxonomy): Eukaryota > Viridiplantae > Streptophyta > Magnoliopsida > Apiales > Araliaceae > Panax > Panax quinquefolius. The sequence goes on along the minus strand of CM035152.1, from coordinate 67,205,348 downwards.
CTTTCTGTACCACGTATTTGGCGACTCAGAATGGGTGTTGTATACCTATTTTGGTGGCGTCAGAGTTGGTATCAAAGCTTAAGGATATGGTCTCTGGCGGAGATCAGGGAATAGAACTAGGAGGGGAGAGATGAGTAAATCATTCGCTAGTGTGTCCTATCTAAGCTTATTTGTTGGTCGGTCATAATATATAGATATTATGTGATATGTTAATTTATTTAATTAACCCTTATTTTATGGCAGTATTTAAGAATGATTGCTGAGAACGTTAACAATGGAGTGTATGAGACTGTGGAACAACATTTAGTCACAAACCAGGAGAATGTGCAACAGGAAGGCAATATTCCTCCTTTAAACAACACTACCAAGTAAACGATGAATGATGGAATGTTTAGGAGCTTTTTGCAGTTCATGCAAAATCAGACGAGGGAGACTCGTGTACAAAATACGGGTGGAAATGATGGCAACTCATAGTCTGTCACATCCAAGCAGTTCAAGGAGTTGGGATCACCAGATTTCTGGGGAAAGCCCGATCCGATTAAGGCGGAAATGTGGGTCAAGAAAATTACCAAGATATTCAATGTCTTGGGATGCACGGAGGAACAGAAGGTTCCATTCACCACCTTTATGTTCCGTGGAGAGGCAGATTACTGGTGGGAATCTGTGAAGCGTATCCAGCCAACCGCACTCAACATGTCTTGGGAAAGATTTCAGAAACTATTCAATGACAAGTACTTTCCTGAAAGTATTCGTCATATGAAGGAGGTAGAGTTTATTAGACTAGAATAGAATAACATGACGGTGTCTCAATGCGAGGCGAAGTTCGCGGAATTATCCAGGTTTGCACCTCATTTGGTAGAGAATGAGGAACGTATGACGCGGATGTTTCTGAGAGGTCTAAAACTCGAGATTTGTTAATACCTTATCTCTCATAAATTTTCTCTGTATTCAGATGTTGTCAACAGGGCTCAATTATTAGAGCGAGATAATGAGTATACTCAACCGAGGGATCACAACCAGGGTCATACCAAAGGATGGCGGCCATCGTGAGCGATGATAACCAACGAGGAGGGAAGAATACAGAAAAAAGCGGTAACCACTCGGGTGGTAATCATGGCCATGATAATAGAAGAGGTGAGTCTAGTGGAAATTTCAAAAAGAGGAGATTCAACAATGACGGGAAGACATCAGCAGCAACACCAACAACAAATTTTAGGGGAGGAGAACAACCACCGGTCGTGTGTTATAAATGCGGGAAAGAGGGACATATCAGCCCAAACTGCCCACAACAATCCAAGGTATGTTATAACTGTAGAAAGGAGGGTCATATAGCCTGAGAGTGTTCTGTAGCAAAACCAAGTTCAGCGGGGATGGTGACTCCAAAAGCTATTCCGGATAAGTCAAAATTAGCGGTTCCTGGAAGAGCGTTTGTCATGACTGGCCAAAATAGGAGGAACCCAAATGAGGTGATCATGGGTAAGCTAATCATAAACTCTTGCAAAGTTTATACGTTACTAGATAACGATTCAACCCATTCTTTTATCTCTCCTGCTTGTGCTCAACGTTTAAACTTGACTCCAGAGAAATTAGACTTTGACTTATCTATTGAAACTCCGTTGGGTGAAACCTTCGTTACATCTACCATTTATAAATCTTGCTTAATCCAAGTTGGCACAATCACATTACATGTTGATCTTATTTCTTTAAATATACTTGCTTTTGATGTGATTTTAGGGATTGATTGGTTAACCACTCATTATGTCAAAATTGATTATTTTCGTAAGGTTGTTAATTTTTATATTCCTAACCAACCTGTTATGCGAATTCAAGCAACTAAACCACTAAAATCAATCACTGTCATATCAAGCCACAAAGCTATTCATTTATTAAAAAATGGATGTCAAGCCTTCTTAGCCCACGTTGTGGATTTGAATAAAGACAAGTCAAATTTGGATAATATTTCTGTTGTTAGAGAATTTCTTGATGTGTTTCTTGAAGAACTTCCCGGTCTACCCCCAGAACGCGATGTTGAAATCTGTATTGACCTTGAACCGGGTACAAAACCCATTTCTAAAACCCCATATCGAATGGCTCCTATTGAAATTCGGGAGTTAAAAGTCCAACTACAAGAGTTATTAGACATCGGTTTCATTCGTCCTAGTACATCTCCTTGGTGTGCTCCTGTTTTATTCGTAAAGAAGAAAGACGGGAGTATGCGACTTTGTAATGACTACCGAGAATTAAACCATGTCACCATTAAGAATATGTATCCGCTACCTCGCATTGATGACCTGTTTGACCAGTTACAAGGAGCATAAATCTTTTTAAAGATCGATCTTCGTTCTGGATATCATCAGCTGAAGATTAAAACTGAGGATATTCCAAAGACTGCCTTCAGAACTCGGTACGGGCATTATGAATTCTTAGTCATGTCTTTTTGATTGACTAATACTCCTGCCACTTTCATAAATATGATGAACCGTGTATTCAAGGAATACATGGATCAGTTCGTTGTTGTCTTTATTGATGACATCCTCATTTATTCCAAAAGACGTGAAGATCATGAGCACCATTTAAAGCTGATACTTGAAAGGCTTCGTGAAAACAAGCTATATACCAAGCTGAAGAAATGTGAGTTATGGCTTGAGGAAGTAGCATTCCTTGGGCAATTGGTGTCAAAACATGGAGTATCTATTGACCCGGCGAAGATTGAAGCAATATAGAGTTGGGAGCAACCAAAGTCGGTGACTGAAGTACGTAGCTTTCTAGGCTTAGCTGGTTATTATCGGAGATTCGTGGAAGGATTTTCTCGAATCGTTACTCTATTAACTCAAATGACTTTAAAGATACAAAATTTGTATGGAGCGAGGAATGCGAGAAGAGTTTCCAAGAGCTCAAGAGGAGACTCATTTTGCACTGTTTCGCAATACCATCTGGTTCAGATGGATTTGTTATCTACAACGATGCTTTAGGCAAAGGGTTAGGATGTGTTCTCATGCAACATGGGAAAGTCATAGTCTATGCCTCGCGAAGACTCAAAGAATATGAGAGGAATTATCCTACTCATGATCTGGAGTTGGCAGCAGTCATTTTCGAGTTGAAAATCTGGAGACACTACCTGTATGGGGAGAAAGTGGAGATTTATACGGATCATAAAAGCCTCAAATACTTCTTCACCCAAAAGGAACTCAACATACGGCAACGACATTGGCTCGAGCTGTTGAAAGATTACGATCATGCCATTCAAAACCATCCTGGAAAAGCAAACGTAGTAGCTGACGCATTGAGTAGAAGATCGTATGCGGGTACGAGTGCAATGTTGTTAACACAAAGACCCATTTTGTATGATTTACAAAGGATGGAGATTGTGTTAAAGACTCCAGGGACCTACATGATAATGGCGAATATACGAGTAGAACTGACTTTAATCGATAAAGTTAAAGTTTCTCAAGCTACAGACCTGGGGCTGATGCATATGAAGAAGAAAGTGCAAGAAGGTGCAATTCCAGAAGCAAGAATCGATGAAGAAGGAATACTTCGAGTCAACTCCAGACTTTGCGTTCCTAACGATTCTGACTTGAAGCATAGAATCATGATGGAGGCACACAAAACCCCATTTTCAATCCATCTTGGGAGTACGAAAATATATCATGATCTTCGACATACATTTCGGTGGAACAATACGAAGAGAGTGATCGCGGAGTTTATCTCGAGGTGTTTAACTTGTCAACGAGTAAAGGCGGAGCATCAAGTGCCAAAAGGTCCATTGCAACCACTTAAGATTCCGGAATGGAAGTGGGAACACATTACTATGGATTTCGTTACGGGTCTTCCCAAAGTTTCTCAAGGCATAGATGCGATTTGGGTTATTGTTGATAGATTAACCAAGTCTGCTCATTTCTTACCTATACGAGAAACTTATTCCCTTGAACATCTTTCTCGTATGTACTTGAATGAGATTATGAGATTGCATGTCATGACAGGATCCATAGTTTCGGATCGTGACCCAAGATTCACTTCACGATTTTGGGTTAGCTTGTATAAAGATATGGGCACGGATTTACGATTTAGTTCGGCATACCATCCTCAAACGGACGGACAATCAGAGAGGACTATTCAAACTCTTGAAGATCTATTAAGACTATGTGTCCTAGACTTCAAAGGAAGTTGGGATAAGTACTTGCCACTGGTCGAATTCTCCTACAACTGATAAGTGGGTTTTATACGTACTTATTGGATATCAATTCACGCGAATTATGCCCATCTCAAGTACATTTTAGTATGTTTTAGTTGCTTTTCATGTTATTTTTCATTGCATGTATTGAGAACTCCTTTGGCGTAAAAGTGCAGGATATGGAATAATTTGGTGATGTAGATGGCATGAGGCTGATGGATGCATGGCATGAGGATTAAGTGGAGCAAGGAGACTAAGCATGGATGGACAAAAGAATTAGCGTTAGAATGTATAGAGCGATAGCGATAGCGTAAACCAAAATCCAGATCGCAGGTTTTACGCGGGCTACATAAAGCCAACACACACGCACCCGCACGACCAACTGAGTTGCACAGAAATTGCAGACTACGCGCCCGCGCGAGGATTACACTAGGGGAGCGCGGTACATGCGATGATCATTGCTGCTTTGAAATTTAGTTATTATTTTAATTTTTAATTTTCAAGGGTTGTAAGGGATTAAAACTATTCTGACTGGTGTTAGACGGGGTATTGATTACTTTTTATGTATTTTTCATATCGTAACTATGGTTTACACTTTGAGAGAGATTCCAACGAAAAACGAAGCCTAAACTCCATCTTTTCTAATTCTTCTTGGGATTTTCAATCATTGTGGATAACTATTCTTATTTTGCTGGATTTATATGAGGATTTGAACGTTATTATTGGAATATAATCAACAATTGGGTTTGATCATTTCTATCCCTTCTCTTTCAATTGTTTGCTTATTATACATGTTTAGCTTTGATCCCATAATGGGTTTTGGTTCAGTCATGAACTAAACTCCATTATGGGATTCTAACGGATTTTAATATATAGTTTAAGTGCGTGCTTGAATGCTGGTCTATTTTACATATCATAAGGAATTTCTGTCATGGTTGATTTGCATACATGAATGATTGATCACCATTCGATTTAGTTACTTGTATGGAATTGAAAGATAACATGCGAGTATGGATTGTAATCATGATAGACGCGATATCTGTATCGCTTTTGTATAGCTTTGTATTTCGTGAATTAGATAGACATATATTGATTCACCATATGAGTTAAAATAAGGGTTTGTGCTTAAATTCAATATAGTTGCAATTTCACATAAACATATAGTGATTTTGGTTATATTTATGATTACATGGTGTCTATCGCATGTGGATGTTGTGTAAGTAGGTCATAATGCATTGAAAAATGGTTATGTCTATTTTAGTGCTCTGGCTACTTTCCTGTGATGTGTGAACGTTCTTGCATGATGGTAGTAATTAGATGAACTATTAAATGAAGTTAGGATCCCATTATTTCCATATTTGTTTTATTATATTCTTATTCTCATTTTAGTTATTATTTGCATTTAGAATAATTCCTAATTATAATCTCTAGTTTAAGCATATAAAAATAGTGATTTATTTGATGAATAGAGTTTAAATTAAATAACTTTCTCTGTGGGACGATACTCTACTTCCTCTGTATTACTTGTTGACACATGTATGCTTGCATGAGTTAGAGCCCTTTTGTTAGAACTGAAAAAGAGGCAACAACAACAACAGTTATCAAGCAAGTATAGGCATGGCTCCATTCGTGGCGTTGTATGGACGAAAGTTTCGTTCTCTAGTATGCTGGGACGATGTGGGAGAAGCAACGTTGTTGGGACCAGAATTAGTACGTATGACTATAGAAAAGATCCAAATGATTTGACAACGTATTCAAACCTCACAAGATCGACAAAAGAGTTATGCTGATCTTCATCGAAAGGATGTGGAGTTTAATATTGGAGATCATGTACTGTTACGTATTAATCCATGGAAGGGAGTTACAAGATTTGGGAAGAGAAGAAAGCTCAATCCACGATTTGTTGGTCCATTTGAGATTCTTGACCGAATAGGAAATGTGGCCTATAGACTCGCATTACCTCCAAGCATGTCTAATGTTCATAATATTTTTCATATATCTATGCTTCATAAATATGTGAAAGACCCGAACCATATTATTGAGTTAGAACGAGACGAGATAGCCGATGATTTAACGTACGAGAAGGTACCAGTTAAGATCTTGGATATGAAAGAGCATGTCCTACGCACCAAGGTTATACCACAAGTTAAGGTTTTGTGGAGGAACCATGCTATTGAAGAAATGAACTGGGAGTTGGAATCTGAAATGAAAGCGAGGTACCCTAACTTGTTCGAAACACCAAGTACGTACGTCAATTTCGAAGATGAAATTTTATAACGAGGGGAGGTTGTAAGACCCCAACTTATTATAAATAAAATTGAATTTTCTCTATTCATTATTCTAAATTAATAAGGTGTTAATTTGATATAATACTTTGGATATGGGTGAAATGTGCAAATTTTACAAAATAAGTAAGTGGTTATAAAATATTCATTATTGTCGGGGAATATTCGTTTGGTCGTATAATATTCTTGTTGTTTTTAATATTATTAAATGACGGCGCAAACCATTCGTAATGTATAATGAGGATAATTCTAGGATGAAGAAAACGATAAAGTATGAGTTTTTATAAATAATGGCGTAATTGATACCGATAACACTGTTGGAATACCTGGTGGTTAAAATACAGTAATACACGTGGTTGCACAGTAACACACGATATTGCACAGTATTGTTGAATTATTAATTCTTACATAAGAAGGCACTACTCAATAATTGTTACAGTAGTTATTGTTCAATATTTTATTTTATTGATTTAATAATTGCTGCGTTGATATTTTATATTATTGTTGTTTCAATAATTGTCACTGCAAAATATTTCCCATTATCAAATCAATAATTCATATTATTTGAATAATATTATTAGATATCATTATTGGAAATGTCTGAAAAGTTTTGTCAAGGAGAGGTTTGGTCACCTAATTACGCGTCAGTAAGGAGAAATCCTTATTGGAAAGCCCCCTCTTTCTTGGGAACGACCTGATTGTCATAATTGTGATTCTGTAATATTATTTGTGAATAATTAATTATTAATTTATATAATAAGGAAATATTTATTTGTTGTGGATATAAATGATGGATTTGTTTATTTTATGTGGTTATAAATGAAGGAATTAATGCTGAGGTGTTTTATCAGTATTTTGTCCGAATGAAGGTATTAAAAATCATCCGTTTGTGGATTTCAGATATTTTTTGTTTGGAATTTGGAAATACTCAAAGCTACAAAGTTGTAGAGAATTTGATTTCGTGTGGAATGGACATAAAATTCGTATTTTTCTAATAAACGGGCTATTTTATATGAATTACTGAAGTTTCAGAAAATAAAATAATTTTTATTAAATTATGGGTGGGACCCACTTTTGGTTGGTGTTGAATACACACGGGCTGCTATTTTTTTTGTCCAAGATGGCATGCTTGGTTCAAAATTGGTTAGTGCATGAAAGAAGAAAAAGAAAATTAATATTTTATTATTTAGTTTGCTTTGCCGTTCTAGCATTTTCCTATAAATAGACGCTTCGGTTAGAATTGAAAATCACACCAGAAATAAGTTTTCTTTCTCTCTAGATTATCGAGCGTATTTTTGTGAGTATTTTGATACTTTGAGAGTTCATTGTTTTAAGATAAGTTTCCTTCTACTTTATATCCGATATTCGATCGATCGAAATCACCGTTATTTTGAGGCAAGGGATGTTATTTTCTCCTTAAACGATATTATTTTTTTCAATATCATTATGCCGAAATATTGGTTTGAACTTTTTAATCAAATTTGGAACTTTTGTGTCGGGGTTACTATTCACGTATACGGCACTATTCACGTATACGACACTATTCACCAAAAAATGAAAATTTTCCTTTTCGTCTAAGATGTCTATTATGGTTACTATCTTTGATTGTATCCATGTTTTGATCTTTATTTTTGAATTCTTCTTCACAATTAGTTATTATGAAGTATTAGTGATCTTGGATAAACTGTTATACGAATCCCTAATATTTGTCCTTTTGTCTCATTGGATTCGTTTTCTTTAAAATATTTTTCATCATCCTCAGTCTTAAATGATGATATTATTGAATATCTTTGGCCCAGTAGTGCAAAGATGAATGATTAATCGATGAATATCTTTGGCCGTAGTGCAAAGATGAACAGTGTTGAGATGAACACGACCGATCGGTGAAACAAATGAATATCTTTGGCCTGTAGTGCAAAGATGAATATTTGATTAAAGATGCATATTGATTGTTGTTACAGGGATAAAATATTGATGATGGACTTTTAAATCTGAGAAGATAGTAGAATTCATTTTCTATGTGACTCTTCTAATGGATTGTTGTTTCCGCTGCATTTGTTGATCTAAAACTTGTTGTTTATTATATTCTATCAGATTTTTCCCTGTTGAAGACTAATTATAATTTGTTTTATATTATCTTAGTCATAATATTCTTTACTAGGTTAGTTGAGCTCACCCTTTTCCTGTTTGTTCCATTTTTCTTCTCAAGAGGTGAGAACATAGCAGGATCTATTCGGGGGTGTGGAGTGATGGTTCAGAAAGATGTTTAGCAGTCCTCACTATTTCTATAAAATAGTGTATGAATAATTATAATTTGGACTTATTTGGGTGTGGATATTGTCTAGAAGACAATATTTGTATTTAAACTCACAGTATGTGTTGTCGTATTTTTCACGACAATTGTATTATTGAAGTTATAGTTTGCTTTCTGTACCATGTATTTGGCGCCTCAAAATGGGTGTTGTATACCTATTTTGGGGGCGTCATAGAACAGGACATTGATAGAGGCTTGAAGAACTCTACTAGCAGCAGCCCATCTGCCTGAATACTTCTAGGCAACAGCTGTCAACACTGCATGCTACACCCAAAATAGATCACTCATACACTCTACGATTAAGAAGACCCCTTATGAACTGTGGAAAGGAAGGAAGCCAAGTGTCAGCTACTTTCATGTTTTTGGCCGTGCGTGCTACATTTTCAATAATGGAAAGTAGTACTTGACAAAATTTCAACCAAAGTCAGACGAAGGAATCTTTCTTGGTTATGCCACAGATAGTAAGGCCTACAAAGTGTTTAACAAGAAGACAATGAGTGTTGAAGTCTCGATTCACATCATCTTTGATGAGATAGACTTAGACAAAACAATGCCTCAAGACACTATGACCAAAAGTTCAGACACTACAAATGAGGTCGTCGAGCTCAACACTATGATCATAGTACCAGATAGTGAAATCGTAGAGCAAGGAAATGAGATCGTAGAGAGGCCTATGCCAGACAACGAGCCTCCACACCAAGAGGAAGAAATAGATCTTGAAGATCTAAGACAAAAAGGCATAAGAACAGATGTCCCAACAGGAATCAGATGGGTAAGAGATCACACTCAAGATCTAATCATTAGAGATCTGAGTGCAAGAGTCAAAACAAGAGCTGCCACCCAAAATGAATGCTTTTATCTAAGCTTCCTGTCACAAATGGAACCGAAAAAGATAGAGGATGCTATGGAAGACTCCAGCTGGATAGAGGCCATTCAGGAAGAACTTAATCAATTCGAAAGAAGCAAAGTATGGATATTGGTACCAAGACCAAAGAATCATCCTATTATTGGAACAAAGTGGGTCTTCAGAAACAAGATGGATGAAGATTGAGTAATAACCAGGAATAAGGCAAGACTAGTAGCCAAGGGCTACTCTCAGGAAGAAGGCATTGACTACGATGAGACATTTGCACCTATTGCCAAACTAGAAGCCATCAGAATATTCCTTGCCTTTGCTGCTCACATGAAATTCAAGGTCTTTCAGATGGATGTCAAAAGTGCATTCTTGAATGGTGAACTTCAAGAAGAAGTTTATGTATAGCAACCTCCAGGTTTCATCAATCCATCTCTTTCTAATTATGTCTTTAGATTAGACAAAGCCTTATATGGTCTTAAACAAGCACCTAGAGCATGGTATGAAACACTAACTAACTTCCTTATTGAAAATGGGTTCACTAGAGGTAGAGTAGATACCACACTATTTCTTAGAAAGCATAAAGATGAAGTCTTAGTATTTCAAATATACGTTGATGACATTATTTTTAGATCTACTGATGAAAAGTTATGCTAGAGATTCTCCAAGCTTATGTAGAGCAAGTTTGAAATGAGCATGATGGGAGAGCCGAACTTCTTCCTTAGACTGCAAGTAAAGCAGACTGATGAAGGAATATTCATAAACCAAGCCAAGTACATTAAAGACTTACTTAAGAAGTATAGCTTGGAATCAGCCTCTCCCATGAAAACCCCAATTGCTCCCGCAACCAAGCTTGACAAAGATGAAAAAGGTAAAATCATTGATATAACTCAATACAGAGGTATGATAGGCTCTCTTTTATATCTAACTGCCAGTAGACCAGATATATTGTTTACAACATGCATTTGTGCTAGATTTCAGGCTAATCCTAAAGAATCTCATTTAACTACTGTAAAGAGGATTTTCAGGTATCTCAAGGGTACACCTCACTTGGGGTTTTGGTATCCTAAGGAGTCCTCATTTGAACTAACATGATATACAGATGCTGATTTTGCAGGCTGTAAAATAGATAGAAAGAGTACCAGTGGCACATGTCAATTGCCAGGAAACAGACTTGTGTCCTGGTTTAGCAAGAAGCAAAATTCAGTATATACTTTAACTACGTAAAGTTTAAATACATTGTTCTTTGGCAAATTTCTTGTGCTCGAGATCCTATGGATGAAAAATCAGCTAGCATATTATGGCTTTAAATTCAAATCCATACCTATTCACTATGATAACATAAGTTCAATTGCAATAACTCATAATCATGTCATGCATTCTAGGACTAAGCATATAGAAATAAGGTATCACTTCATGAGGGATCATGTGCAAAATGGAACTATATCTTTACAATATATCCCTACTGAAAACTAACTTGCTGATGTCTTTACAAAACCCCTAGATGAATCAAGATTTAACAAGTTAATAAGTGAGCTAGGCATGCTTAACTTACAACCATGAAAAATATGCTCTAGTTTGTGCTAACTATACAGATGTAAAAGCTATGTTCAAAATCATAGACATGATCAAAGGAAGTTCACGATCGTAGAGCTGAAGTGTCATGAAAGACGCAACGATCGCGGTGCAGACTCAACGATAGCAGAGCTCCATCAACAAAACCAAAGGAGCATCCTATGATGATGAAGTACAAAACACAACAATCTCTCGGATAAGTGCCTCAAGGACAAACCTAACCCTTGATTCATTCAATGAGGTTGGCCCTTCCTAAGGTACATTAAACCAAGAAGAATGCTAAGTCAAAAGGACTCAGTCAGACTCGACAATTGCTATTTAGACTCGACGATCACAGTTCAGACTCTGTGATTGCAGCTCGGACACGACGACTGCTGAACAGACTCAACGACTGTTGAACAGACTCAACAAAGGTAGAACAGACTTGACGATTCCAAGGACCATCTCAACGATCGTAGTCCCTCTGAAGAATATATTAGCTCAGAGGGAGTTAAGGGCAATTCAGTGCAATCCTACATAGTCAAATTCGTAGAGCCAAGCAGAATTCGACACCTGTCCCACTATGCGAAATGGAGAGAGGGAAGTTACAAGTACAAATTGAAATTGCCTTTTTGAAATCAGAAGTTCAAAAAGATCATCTCTCTCATTCTCTCTCAAGAAAAAACCCTAAACCTTAACAAAGCTAAGACAGCCACACTCCTCGCAAAGAAATCAATGACGGCTTCCAACGTCATCTCTGGATTCAGACTCTGTTTTGATGAGTTCAAGACAGCTGAACCCAAATTTCATAAAACTTTGTCACTATCGAAGAAGGCTGGTCTCAAAGAAGCTCTGGGTATAGACACATTGATCTACCCTAAACTAGTGAAAGAATTCTATAAAAAAGGTGTGTTTGAAAATGACGCCATCATTATGAAAGTCAGGGACGTGGAAATCAGGCTGAAGGCTGAGGACATCAACATAGCCCTAGGTATCAAATCTGAAGGGTATTCGTCCATAAATGGCATAGACTTCCATGAAGGACTTAAAAGGATGCATCACAAGAAATCCCCGTCTGTCAAAGGATACAAGAAGAAAGAATTTCTTCAGAGGTAAGAATTTGTGGCTGACATTGTTGGAAAATGTATATGTTGCAAGAGTTCTGGTCACGACTCTATAAATGAGGTACAACTCAAGCTCATGACTGCCATATGTTATGGAATACAAACTTAACTATGGAGCCCTATTGCTTGAATAGATTGGAAAGTGAATCACCAGCTCAAAGAAGACAAAGAGCTCTCAAAAGATACTCTATAGGCGATTTATAAGCATCATCCTACAGTCTGCTCTGGGTGACAAAATTGGGGACGATGAAGGTGAGTCCATCAATCCAAACAGACGAACGACCCAGCAACTATTCGAGAATTGGAAAAGGAATCCACCAGAAAATGTGCGTATGATGTCTGAATCTAGTGGTAGAACTGCTGATGCAAATGAGTCAGGGATTCCAGGAAAAATATCCGTCGCCAGGGAGACTGAAGGAGAAGAAGAAGAAACAAATAAGGAAGAACCCACTGCCCTGATCAGAAAAAGCAAGGGCAAGAGAAAGTTAAAGGCCAGAATGGCAGAAGAACTCCAGGGATCAATAACTAATAAACTTGTAGAGTCCTCTGACATTGAGACTCTAAGGATCCTGAGAAGGAAACAACAACAAGCTGAGGCATAAGAAGATAGAGCTACCATATCCCAGCTGCTGAAGAAGAATAAAATCAGTCACAAATCTAAGAGGCCATATGTCTCTTCGATCGTAGAGTCTCTACTAATCGTAGAGACCAGACTGAACATCTCAAGTAAGGAAGCTGCTGTAATAGATGCTCTGGCTAATCAACAGGACAAACTGAAACTCAAGAAAGTCCTGAGGCTGTGACTCAGCCTAGAAAATTAAGAAGAAAACAGGTTAAGAAGTATATCTTTGTAAATGAAGGAGTACTCAAAAAGGAAGAAAAAGAGCTGGCTATTGAAAAGGAACTGTCCAAAGAAAGCCAAAAGGACATAGCTCAAGCTAAGGGGGAGACACCTGAAGTTCTAATCATAGAGAATACGCCAGCTGAGGGGGAGATGCCTGAAGCTCTCATCCTAGAAAATGCTCCAGCTGAGGGGGAGCTACTAATCATGAAGGAGGATGATCATGCTGAGGGGGAGACTCATGATATCCCCATGACAGAGGAAGAGGTTCTTGCAGAAAATGACAGAGATCCAGTGCAAGAACAAAATGAAGAAATTGATACGGTGGACTCCTTGAACGAAGATAAAGAAGAGGACGAAGATGACGAGGTAGAGATCATAGCCATCAACATTGATGGGCACACAAAAGCTAACTATAAGCAACTTTTTTCCTATCTACCCATGATGCCTTTCCATCAAACTCAAATTCTAAACTCCTTGAATCATATGTTTTAGAGCTTCAAACAATATCCAGCTATCTCTGTGCTAGCTCATGGATTCCCAGACAGTTTCAACTTTGCCAAGAAGTTACTCACAAATAACTCCTCTTCAAAGAATGAACATGAGGTAATCGCTTATCCCAACCTCTTGAAATTAATCACTTTCCATCATTCTCATTCAGTCAATTCTATGAATTCCCACGATGGTTGGAAGTGATTCTACATCCACTAAATCAATTCCCAGTTGCAGAATCCCAAAATTTTGTAACTAATGAACCAAATATGACCAACTTTATACTGCTCCCACCTCCCATCATCTCTCCGATTATAGACTTTAACCCCGTTATAGAGTCCCAAGCTCAAATCGTAGAGCCACCTACTACACACACCCAAACATAGGCCTCTCCATCCGATATTCCCTCCTCATCCAGCAACGAATACTTTAACCTTGATCTTGCCCTCTACTCATTGCAAGATCAATTCAAGAGCACACCACCTCCTTCACAAATTCCCCATCTCAATGAACTTCTGTTAGAGCTGCCAACCAAAGCTGATTTGTCAACCATGTCCAAGAAAGTCATCAAAGAACTCGATGAGAATCTTGAAGAACACACCGAGCTCATTCAAATGAGATTAACAACAATGATCAATGATGCAAATAATCTCCCAAGCTCCCTAAGCTCTACGCTCACTAAGAAACTTAAAGAGTTCATCAAGGAAATGATTCAGAGCATAAAGGACAAGGATGACATTCACTTTCTAGCAGCTAAAAGACACAGAGATGTTGTTCTTATTTTGCAGTCCACTCAGAAAGCTCAGAATAAACTGATGATGGAGAACTTCCTCAATCTGCAAACTTCCGTAAAAGAGTTCCAACAATTTTACATCAGCCAAGGACAACAGACTGACAATATACTAGTTGTTCTTCAATAACGAGAAGTTCGATCTAATGCGACTGATCCAAGAAAATCGAGAGAACGTTGCTCAAACTCAGAGTCAACTCAACGAGCTTGTCCAAGGAGTGACTTGCCTCTCAGAAGAAATTCGAACCCTTGATGCTGACATAAATGGGGAGAATAAAGGAAAATGAGTTCAAGGCAGAGGCAGAGATCAATCTCAAACTCAAGCTTTAAGGAATCCTCCAGTAAAGTAATTCCACCAATAGACTCCGTGATCCAGTCACTCAATGATCTGATGCTTAACGATCAGATCAGAAGGAAGTATTAATGGCTCAACCATTAAGAAGTCAAAGGCTTTCTCCCAGCTCTCCTGAGGTGACAACAACAGGTCTAAGAATGCCAATAAGAGATCCTGAATTCATGAACAGACATGATCATAGTGAAAGACTCAGTCAATGCGAGCTAGAAGAAATAGCTCAAAGAGATGAAGCTAGCAGGAGAAGAAGAGCTGAGGAATATGCAAATCCTCCAAGAAGCAAAAGGCCAAAGAAATAGAGATAAGGTGAAACTTAAATTCTTATTGATGTAAAGCTTAACTGTAATATCTATTCTTCAAACATCAATAAATTCATGCTTATTCTCTAGAAATTTTAGCTGCTCACTGAAATATCAAGTCATGTTTACTTTCTTGAAAATACATCTAGAACTTGATAATTATGACAACAAATCTCCTTGGTTATGTCAATATCAAATAGGGAGAGATTGTTGTAAGAATGCATATTTTGATTTGATGTTTAAAGTAAATACTCATGATTATATGTAAAGTCCTTTAAGGAATATATGTACAAGGACTTAGTGATAGATCAAATTTGTTAGGTTGATCTTAGCTTTTAATGTCCATCATTCTATAAACGAATGAATAGATAAAGAGATCAAATGTTAGGCTGATCTATGACTTGAAAAGAATAGATAGGCTTCAATAAGAATCGCAGTCTATCGAGCAGATCATCTGAATGTAGAAGACAAGGCAGGATTGTAGAGCTCAGAAGATCGTAGTGTATCCGCATTGATGGACCTCTCCAGTAATCATAGAGTGGTCCAGATGTTTACCGAAACTAACTCAGAGATCGTAGTGTGCTTTCAGAAATGTAGAGCCTGGAAGATGAGCAAGTGAAGATCGTAGTGTGCAAAGATCATAGTGTATAAATATTTCATAGAGATCGTAGTGTTCTCTTCAGACCAAGCACCAATGTGACAAGACACCACGATATGGATCGTAGAGTATCATTTGCCTTGTATCAGAAGCATCAAGCCCTAATTTTGTTTAAAGACAAATCCTAACAAAAGTGGAATGAGTTTGAAACGTTGAAGTCCTCTCCAGTCCCAACAGTACAAAAGATATCCTTAGTATTCAACAAAAGGAACGTATTCATGAAGCTAAGGAAAGGACCATAGGACAGAGGAAAAACACCTTTTCAGGTGTTAGGTGAAAAAGCAATCTGTTGTATTAGTGGACCAGAATGCAATTCAGAAGGTGTGCAAAAAAGTCTCCATCAAAGTTTAGAAATGTCAAATGCATTTAATGCTTCAACAAATGGCTTCAACGGATAGATTTCAAGGATCACATATATGCAGAACACATGCAGATGAGAGGGCATACAAGCATTGAACAAAAACGCACAAGAACACTCAATGCTCAACTCTACGATCTGAGAAAAAGAGGAAGCTTGCTCAGCTACTCAGTTCTTTCGAACAAGTGCTTAACTACAACTGAGTAGCATCAATCACAAACTCAACAACTACCAATCAACTGAAGTAAGAGTTCTAAGTCAGAATGACTTGAAGAGTTCTAAGTGAACTATGAATAACCAAGTTTGCTGGACTTGAAGAGTTCAAGAGTGAACTAAGAAGTGCCTAGACTGCTGGTCTAGAAGGAATCTGAGAGATTCAGAAAGTGTTAAAGACATCCTTAGTGGATTTCCTACTTGAGGAGTAGAAGAGTGGACTAGGAGCTTTAAGTGCTCCAAACCACTAAAAAACAACTGTGTCTATTTCATTCTTGCTATAACTGCTATAACTGTTATAACTGCCTCACTCTCATTAATTCAAGATATCTAAAAGGAGATTAAAAAAATACTTATTCCGCTGTGTTTTAATCACTATCAAAACTAAGTAAAACGAAAAGATTTTAAATATCTATTCAACCCCCCCCCCCCCCCCCGTTCTAGATAACTATTGCGCCTCCGGGAACTAACAAAGTATATAATACTCAAAATATAATTGAGTTCAAGTGAAAGTTATGAAATAAAATCTAAAATTTGTTGAAGTAATGAATGTAGTAGGAAATATAAAATCTATATTAAGGTAATGTGTTGAAGATATTCAACGATAAACTTTTGAAAAGAGACTTGGTGAAAATCGAGTAAAGGAGGTTTCTTTGATTTCGAGGACGGAATCCTTATAAGGAGGGAAGGATGTGACAACCCGAATTTTCATAAGTTATTAAAATAAGAATTTAATAATTGAAATTCTTATTACGATGTGATTAATGTAACAATCCAGAATTTTAATTGTAGTTATAAATATTTATCAATTATATAAATATTTAATGGATGTGTTTATTTTGAATAAATATTTGTTTATTGTTGAATAAATACTTGTTTAATTAATTTTGAAATAAATAATGAATGTGTGAAGAAAATTTATTATTATGAGGAAATTTGCTAATTTAATTTAATTATTAAGTTAGAGAATTTATAATGATTAAATGAATTATTATATTATTCAATAAATTTTTATTAGAATTAATTAAATTAAGTATGAAAACTTAATTAAATAAAGTGTGACAAATAACTATACTATAAAGAAGTTTAATTTAGTATTGCCAAACTAGGTTTAAAAATATTAAGTGTTTAATTTTTAAAAAGGGTTTTGCCAAACAGAGCCTTGTGACTTTTGGATTTCTAAATTTTAAATTTTTATAATTAAATAAATAAATAAAATATAAATAATATATATATTATTTTTAGTAACTGACAACTTATTAGTATATTAATTATAATGTCAGTTTTTTAAAACGCTTAAAAATAGTGTGTTAGCTTTATTTTACGTCAATTGTGTGTGGTCTAAGACTGAGCCTAAGAAGAAAGAAAAGAAAAGAGTGTTCGGAGAATTTTGAGAGAGTTTGAGAGAGCCTGAGAGAGAATCAAGAGAGAAAGTTCTGAGTTCGTCAAGCGATTCTCAGTGATTATCAAGGATTTCTTAAGCATCAAAAGGTATGTTACATAACCTTAACATATAGGTTTTGCGCAATAATTTCTAAGTCTTTGTGTTTCTGAATTTGACTGTAATATAAAGTTCTTTACAAACTTTCTGTAAAACCATGTTTATATAATTGGTTAGGAAATTATGTGTATTGTTAATTGTAATTGTTATACTATCATATATATATGAGTGTATGATTAACATATAGATAAGATTTCATGCTAAATTAAGTTTGCAAGAAAAGAAATCGGTTTTTTACAATGAGCATATATGTATGAACATGGTGAATATAGGTATGAATATATATGATCGTATGCTAATAGATAAATTGAACTTTGAATATATTAACTTGGTAAGAAACAGAGACAACATAGTTAGAATAAATCTATTTGGGTGATAATTGTAGCATTTACAGTGTCACCGTGTCAAAGAAATATCAAACATGGAGTTTTGGGTTTTAAACTATGGTTTCAAGGATTTAAGCTTTCTGAAATTGTTGTTTAATTGCTTTTAATTGGAATATGTATGATAAGTAAATGTTTATGAGTAATCTATATAAGTTTTACGTCTTAATTTAGATGTTAGAAGTATTAATTAGTCCAGAATTTAGTTATTCTATTTTTCATGGTTGGATTCTGTAAGTTTTGGCGCCCCAGCGCCAAAATCTGCGCCTCAGCTCTGATTTTCGCTCCTCAACGCCAAAAATCAGAGCCACAGCCCAGAACTTTGCACCCCAGCACCGAAATTCATGCTCCAGTGCCAATTTCATGCTGCAGCACCACTTCCTAACTTAGTTCTCGCGCCCCAGCGTCGGAACAGTAGTCTGGGTCGGATAATTTTGACCTCCTATAGTACAATGGGCATAATGTTTTCATACGAACTCCAATTGAGGTGATTCAAGATGATCTGGAACGAGGACGAATAGACCTACAACTTTTGTTCTTTAAGTTTTTTAATTTGAGGTCAGGAATAGGGGTCATAATGGTCATTTGTGGGACTGATATGTATTAGGAGGCAATCGGAGGGCGTCGGGAATGCACATATGTAAATGTAGTGCTCCTGACGATAAAAGATGTTGTCCTAAATTATAAAACATGAATATTAGTAAATATAATGATGATTAACATTAATAAATGATGTATTAGATAAGTTGTATAAGTATTACTAAGCACACACAAGAGAGACGAATCGGGCGTGTGACGAATGAATGTCGAAATGTCGTGCCAAGTGTTAATGAACTTAAAAAGTGTTTCAATTCAATTGAAATGAATATTATAAGATATGGAATAGATTTAATATAAAACCAATAAGTAGTCCTAGCAAGACTTAAGCACTTGAATGAACTTCGACTTGGACTAAGAAGAATATAGTGAGTTAAGTCTAAAGTTAACACAATCAAATTGAACATTGTGTATTGATTAATAGGATGTAGATTAAAGTTTACATTACAACTACTATACGTTGCTATGTGAATGATTATATAATTGTGTAGGGCACGTGAAGTACAGATAATCGTAAGCTGTTAAACTGTTATTGGTAAACAATGATCAAGGCAAGTCTTTCAGTTCCTATTCACTATGTGAATTTGATGATGAACTGTTTGAAATCTTTATTGCAAATAGCATGGTGTATTATGTTAATGTTGAAAGTATGAAATGTTAAAGTAAATTTATGACTACGTTGATTGAGTAATGAATGTTGATTGAGTAAGGAACTTAATCTTTATACTTGTTATATGAACTACAACATAAATGTTATGTTAGTCCAATGTTTATGAGATGTATATCGAGCATGTTATTATGTGTTATGTGATGCATGAAAACTGTTAGATTTTGCTAGGTTGTCGAGCTCAACCATGCAAATAACCACTTTTGCAGGTTCAAGATTCGAGGTAAAGTTATGTGTTACTTGAAAGACATGAATTAGATGTGATACTTGAAGATTTATACACTTTGGTTATGTTATTATTATTTGAACTATGTTTAAGGTTCCGAATAATGTATTAATGTGGAATTGTAATATCATTTTGTGATGTAAACTCTTGTAGTATTAAAATGATTCTGAGATATTTAGATGTAAAGGTTGAAAGTTCTGGGAACGAGAATAGTTTGTAATAAAAAAATTTAATTGTAATACAAAATTTTAATTATTAAGCAAATTTCAATGGTTTTATTATCGTTTAATGATGTAAAATTAGAGGTTGAATGTATTGTTAACGACCAAAGTTAAGAATTAAATTGTATAAATTTTGGGGTCGTTACAGTTACCATGGTGACCGCCACTTTTCAATTAAACTGTTATTTGAATATGTGTGTGTGTGTGTGGGTCAATGTTCAATTATCTGGAAGTAGTGCTATGCCTCATTTGCACCTATATACAAAGGGTTTTAATTTTGTATTAAAGTTCAGTTTTAACAAGATATAATAGTGATATTTTATAAAAGAGGTTTTTCAAACCCTTATGCTCAATAGTAATTGAGGCCTTTGATACTTCCATTTTATTATATGTTCAGCTTGATTGCTTTTATTATTGAGATGCGAGGCTTCTTCGAGAAAATAATAGACATAGCAGTGCTAAAGTCCTTACGGGCATGAAAGTCATTTAAGGAAATTCAAACACCGTGAATAATTTACAAGCTGGTTACAGCCGAAAATGTCCACCATGGGAACCGAATATAGATTCAGGAGACTGAATCTGTGATCATATGATTCCTAGGCTCACATGATGTAGCAGTTTGCATGAAAGCTATAAGCAGTTATATATATATATAAGCTAAATATATATATATAAACGATCAACCACCACAAAACAACTCCATGGGGATTGAAAATATAAATAAATAAAAATCAGAATATAAATATATATATATATATATATATATATATATATATATATATATATATATATATATATATAAACGATCAATTGCCACGAAGTAAACCCAGTGTGAGACGAAATGTAAATAAAGCAATAAAAGCGATCATATCTAAACTCAATGAAGGACATATATATATATATATATATATATATATATATATATATATATATATATATATATAAGCGGTAAATGTACGAGATATTATATCTAGGCTCAATCAAATGTAATTAAATGATAATAATATATATACAAGTATTTATATATATATAAGCGCATAAATGCACCGTATATAATTCATGCTCATCGAATGTAGTTCGACAATGTTTATATATATATATATATATATATATATATATATATATATATATATATATATATATATAAAAGCAATAAATGCTCCAGACGTGAGTCCAGGATCAATCGAGGCATAACTCAATAATGTTAGTACAATATATATATATATATATATATATATATATAAAAGAAATAAAAAGCCACTTGATCGAAGCTCGCATACGCATTACACACGACTCTCAACGTGAATAATTGTGTGTGGAGAATGTGGAGAAAAGACTTTAAGAAATGTAAGAAGTCTTATAGTGGGCTGCCAAGAAGACTTCAAATGGCTTTAATTGAATGAACACTCTATTTTCACTGGTAAAATATAGCAAAATATAAGTTCACAAGTTTTTAAAATGAGAAAGCACTTAGTTTATAGTATATACAGATCAAATTGGACAGGGCTTCCTTGCCTTTTCTCTATGTAAAATGGCCACCCCAAGCCCTCTATTTATAGAGGGGGGAGCCACAGGTGTACCTATGGCAGCCGCAGATGCACCTACGGCTGCCCAGGGTGCCCCGGGGTCTGCGGGTCCCATCGTCTCGAAGTACGTACACACATACAATGCGATGTCCACTTAAACTTTCAGAACTTCAATCCGGGCATCATATTGAGGTGTATAAGACATTTTTTGGAATGCTGTTGTCAAGAGCTACATAATGACATGGGATTAGAGGTTGTACAAAGTCTGGAAGATGGGACCAATGCCCGAGTCTGTAGGCTTCAAATTTTATCTGGTGTGTTATCTTGTGTAGTAGTCACTCGGGGTTTGAGCTATGGTTCTTGTAGGACATTACTGTGTAGAATATATGTTAAAATGTTGTTAAGATGGCACAATATGGGATCGAGGTGGAAAAATGACAACTTTGCCCCTCACCAGGGTTATCTCTTATTTGGGCTGATGTAGCAGTCCTTGCTCAGGGTTATCTCTAAGATTGGGCTGATGTAGCAGTCGTTGCTCAGGGTTGTCTTTGAGGTGTTCCTGACCTCCCAGGGTTGTCTCCAGGGTTGGAACTGAGTGCCTCAGGGATATCTCCGATGTTGAAGCTGACTGCAAGGGATTGAAACAAGCATTTCTGAGGTTATCTCCGGAACTGGAACTGTATCCCTCGGGGTTGTCTCCGAGGTTGAAACTAAAAATCCAGTGGTTGTCTCTGGGATGGAGTTGAGTATCTCGGGGTTGTCTCCGAGATGGAAAACTAATAATTCTGGGGTCATATCCGAAAATGGAATTGCATTGTCCTCCAGGGTTATCTATGAAAGATGATTCTACCCTCCTGCCATGTTACTAATAGGAATACAAAAATTTTGAGTGTCTACAGATGCCCTTCTTTATAATATTCATGCAATGTAAAGGTTTGTTGGACCGTTTTCCAATGTACTGTGATGACTGCTTGCTCCCATTACTTCTGACGGGGATTGGAGTTATCACTGATGACCCTGATGAACTGCTTGGATGTGTGATCCAAAGCTCTCAGGAACTTCCAGGATGTTTGTGACACCCCCAAAATAGGTATACATCACCTATTCTGAGTCACCAAATACATGGTATAAAATATAAATACAATCTTAAATATACAACATGAGCTATGAGTTTTAATACAAATATTATCTTCTAGACAGTATTCAAACTCAAAATAAGTCCTCAATACATTTATTATCACACTATTTCATAGAATAGTGAGGACTACTAATGCTATCATCTGGACCGTCACTCCGTTCCCCGACTAGTCCCTGCTACGTTCTCATTTCCTAAAGAGAACAATGAAAGTAAAAGGGTGAGCTCAACTAGCCCAGTAAGAAATATTATGACTAAGATAATGTAGAATAAATTATCGTTAGCCTTCAACAGTGTTAAACTGATACAATATAACAAACATCAAGTTTAACTACAGCAGAACAAGCAATCCATTAAAAGAGTCAAGTAGAGAATAAAATCTACTATCTTTTATGATTTAAAAGGTTTTTCATCACTTTTATCGCTGGGACTCAACTTAATAAATAATCCACATCATCCCTGCACTACTGTAGCATCCCCAAATCCGGGTACTTTTTACCTCAGATCTGGTACATCATTTTTACAACTATTGCGGAAGATATAAACATAAATTATTTATACAATAAACCTTTACACATCATTCCCAAGGTCTACAACCTTAACTTAATACATACCTTCAATATCTTAGAAGATTTACAATGTTATTTTTGTCAGAAAAAATTTAATAGATCTAACTGTAACATAAATTAATCTTGCACTTTGACTTTGCTTCTATCTTTATTCGAGCTTTCATCTTAATCTAAAATTTTTTATCATGATATAGTAAGGGTGAGCATCAAATTTGCCCAGCAAGTTAAATTTATTTGAGGATATTTCATGATTGAAAGAATTGAACAATAAGCTAGCTAACTTTCAACAATATAAATATTGTGAAAGAGTATGAACAAATTTTCTTAGCTGAATGACCAAGTCAATAAAAATGAATGGTCAATAATGAACATGAACAAATTAACAGAACCAAATGGTAATGAAGGTGATCAGCCTTTCATACCTGATTAACATTTACAACATGCACAACGTGCGAATCAATAATCAATATAGATGCGAATAATCAACAATAACTATTCACTAGAATGCTTTGAACATACAACTCAAGTTTGAGTTAGGGAAACTTGCCTGTACCGTTGATTACCGCTAAGCAATATAATGTAATCTCTTATGAAAGACCTATCAATTATAAGATTGATCTTTTAATTAGCATAACATACCTGTTAGCTCATAATACTATTACTTTATACATAAATTATCTAACACTTAATCAAAAATTAGATAAAATATTAACACATCAGTATTATTATCATCCTTTGATAATTCTTTAATCACTATATCATATACATTGTGATTTATCACTCTTTTTTATTTCATAAGTTATTCTTTAACATCTAATAAGTTAAATACTAATGCAGCCATCTGGATTCTAAATCCAACAACCTAAACTGCAATCCAGCTAACTGGATTCCAAATCTAACAACTAGATTGCAATCCAAAGAAGCCCGGATTCACTAATCCATCAATCCAAAGAAGTCGGATTCTAAATTCTTCAATTCAAGAAGCTTTTTTCAATCCGTTAAGTTTGGACTCATCGATTTTCCAATCCAGCAAGTTGGATTTCATATCCTTTTCACAAAAATACCAAATCAGCTTATTATTTTTCTGTATCTTTTGTCCAAACACAAATACATATATTTCATACACAAAAAGTATTTTTCCATAACTTTCCAACTTCCTTTGGTATTTTTCAAAAATCATTCTTAGTTAATTCCTTAAGAAATTAGCTACCTCGTGCTCAACTCTATAAATTCCCATCTCTTAACACAATCTAATACGTTTTAACATGACGCTCCAGT
The DNA here is from genome assembly GCA_020205615.1 of Panax quinquefolius. NCBI lineage: Eukaryota > Viridiplantae > Streptophyta > Magnoliopsida > Apiales > Araliaceae > Panax > Panax quinquefolius. The sequence continues at coordinate 67,180,938 of CM035152.1, read as the reverse complement.
TTAAATTTTGTGGCCATTGGAGTCATAGAACTCTGGTTATAGCCGATTTCGTCGAAAAATCACAGAAATTGAAATGGTCATAACTTGGTCATTTTAAGTCGGAATGAGCTCATTTTTGGACAGGAGGTACTTAATACCATATATTTTCATGTCCCAACAGTCCGGAATTTTTCTCACAATTTAAATTACCGAAACAGCCCCAAGAAAATTCTTCGCAGCAGCTATTTGGCGTTTTACAGTTTTGGAGTCCTTTGGTAAAACTTAAATAAAATGAGATCTATAATTCCAATTAACGATCCATCAATTTTGTTGGATTTGTATCTTTCCGTTATACAATTTTCATCTATCACAATCCATATTTGGACATGTTAAGCTCCCGGAAAATTAGCTCGGAAGTGGCTGGTAAAAACTGTTGTTCTAACAGTTTTCTTAGCTTTGAGTAGTTTGGGATAACTTCCATAACTTGCTCATTTTTCAACCTAATTGAGTGATTCCAAAGGGATTTTATCCTTAATACATAGATCTAGCATCCCAAAAAGATAATCACAAATATCCATCATAGATTTCAAAAAAATCAAAAGCTAGATCACACTTTCAAGTTTAAGCTTTCCGAAAAATTCTATTTTTCTATTCCTTTTAATTCCACCCAAATCAATACCCAATATGGGTAGATCTAAACATAAAATACTCATCAACATGGATACCCATAGTTTTTGAGTTTAGAAACATAGATTCAAGGTTTGATTATGTGTAATCAAAATAAAATTATATAAACAAAATAGAGTTTATACCGGCTCTCAATCCTTGCGCTTCTTTCCTTCGGCGCTCCGGATGCCCCTCAGGGGATTTCCCTGGGTCCCCCCCCCCCCCCCGGGTCTGCTACCCTTGCGGTGCATCCTCCGCTGCTACCCTTGCGGTAATAGCATCGTCTCTCCCTCTCTTCGTTCGTCCAAGACTGCCGAATTTGCTCCTCTTTCTCTCTCTCTCTCTCTTGGTTTTTTTCTTTTGCTAGCTAAAAGGAAGTAATAGGATGAGAGAGAAATGGATTTTGTGGTTTAGTAAAAATTGTATTGATATAATTGTATATCTAACATTCATTCCCCCCCACTCACTCTCTCTTTCTCTTTGTTAATCATTTTAGTGTTGCTTGTACACTTAATAAAACATTGTAGCTAAAGGAGGAAATGACACATGGAAGGAGTTGTTCACCCACTAAAGTAAATAATCATTACATTCACCCCCCCCCTTTTTCCTCTTTAATATCCGGACACTTGGCCTTAGATTGTCCCAATTTTTGGCTTTCCTTTTATGCTTTAATTGATTTACTAAATGTCCAAAAAGTCCTCTCCCACTTGGGCTAAAAGTTTTGGGCCACTCATTTAATTCTTTTGGGCTTTCTACTTAACATGTTTGGGCCATCTTATTTGTTCTCTTGGACTTTTAAAAATTTAATCCTTTGGGCCATATAAAATTTACATAGTCCAACACTCTTACTATTACCATTCTCTAATTATTTAATTAGGGTTTTCACTTCCTCAATTATAACCTAATTCCTTACTCATGCACATTTATTTCCTTAACCCAATTAGACTTACCTTAATTAGGTTATAAAATTAATTAATTGAGATATATAAAATAAATCTCCTAGAAGCAGTATATATTATAAATACTAGTATTCCCTCATCTCATAACCCTTAAGTTACTCAATTCTTCATTCCTAATATATAATTAGGATCACACTAGTTTCTTTTATTTGATTATATATTAAACAATATAACCATTACATAATATTCATATTCACTTACTCACATAATCATTAAATAAATTGTGACATGCTTCACAATTCTCTTAGATTAGGACACTAGTATATATATAAATACTAGGACCACTAAATAACAATAACCATTTAGGCGATTTAATTATCATACCATAATTAAATAACTTATTCAAGTTATACAATTTATATTGTATAATTAAATTTAATTTCCTCCTCCTCTCCATAAATTGTTTTCAAACAATTTATTTATATATTAAATATATAATTTAATATATTCAATCATTTATTCAAATATGAATTTAATTTACTAACTACTTTGATACCAATATACATATTTGCATATTGGATCTCCTCTCATATTTTTAATTTACATCCTTTGGTATAATATTAAATATTATATCATTATCCATATAACATATTTCACTTCTCACACTAATTTTGACTTTTCTCTATAAAAAGTCAACTTTTAACTTTGATCAAAAGTCAACATTTACACATTTTGTGTTTACTGTCCATTCTGACTAATCTTGACATTCCGGACGCAACCGAGCAGTCCATGCTTCAAAATTCTATCTTTAACTCAAATTTTGAGTTTTAAATTACTCCCTTCTTATTGCTAATCGTATTAATTAACGACTTTCTACTTATTCAAATTCTTATTTGCCAGTCAAGGCCAACGTTCAAGCTATGTTAATTACTAACATAGTTTTATCTTGATCCTTATATCATTAACTTAATTCATCACTTCTCTTGCTAAAATATATATAGCACCTTACTAAGTATATATATTTCTATACATATGGAAGGAGATAGGCATGCTCCTATTTGATTAATTGGCTTGTGACTTGATGTTGATGGGTCACTAGTTCAGCCAATTGCTCAATTTGTTTGCAAAGAGCTTTCATCTTTCGTTCCATAGTAAACTGGAACTTTACATAATCCCATCTGTCATCACCGTCTTTGATGGTCTGAGATAGCTCGCCATTAAAACTGGAACTTTTCCAAGTGCTCCAACTGATCATGTTGACCTCTTCTTCTTTGTGTTGAGGAAAAGGGTTGTCTTGCACATGAGGTTGATCTAGTTTGGTGACTACGATCTCACCATTGTCTATTAAATATTGGATCTTGTGTTTCAAGGCCCAACAATCTTGAGTATCATGTCCAGGTGCTCCGGCATGATAAACACACTTCCAAGTAGCATTAAAACCCCTCCCATTAGGGTTGGCTGGTGGAAGAAGACGTGTAATTTTCTTCTGAGTAGTCAGAAGAGGAAGAATATTCTCGAGCAAGTCCCCTAAGGGTGTGAACATTCGAGGTCGCTTTGCTTCTCCACCTTTAGGCAATGGAGGGTTTGAAGATTGTGCTTGAAAATGGGAGTAGTTTCTCCTTTATATAGGCATGCTTTGATTGCCTATCTGTCCTTGTAGTATCAAGGAAACATCCTCCTCTTTCTTTTTATGGACCCTCCGGGGGTTATTTCCATAAGATCCGGACTGGATGTGTTCAACAACAGCTTTAAGAGCGGCTAGGTCTTGAATTTTTCCAAACTTCAATCCCATCTCAGCCATTTCTCCGTGCTTGATCATTTCATAGAATGGTTTACCAATACCGGCTAGAACTCTTTCATAAAAAGGAGCTTCGTGTACATCTATGAAAGTCATGACCATTTATGATTCTGTCATGGAAGGAATAACTTGAGCAGCAAGGCGCCTCCACCTTTGAGCATATTCTCTAAATAACTCATTAGACTGTTTCTTGACCTTGGTAATTTGGTACCGGTCAAGAGCCATCTGAGATTAAAAACTGTATTGAGTGAGGAAGGCGTGAGCCAGCTCTTCCCAACTATGGATCTTTGAGTTATCTAATTTGGTATACCATGAACGGGCTTCTCCAGTTAGACTCTTCTGGAACAGCTGCATTCTGAGCTTTTCATTTTCCGCGTAAGATCCAAGTTCTCCAATGAATACCTTTAAATGGGTATAAGGATCCCCTAATTCTTCATACTTTTCAAAATCAGGGGTTTTGAATTTCTTTGGATATTGAACACCAGGAAATATGCAAAGGTCTATATATGAAAAACTGCAATGTGTCCCAATCCCTTTGGGCACACGGATAGTTTCCTCCATTTGGAGAACTTTCTTCCTGATATCACCAGTGTCTAGATCTCCTTTGAGATGGGTGTTTTTAAGGTCTTTGTTGGTCGTATCCAACTGAGGTTCTGGAATTGTTTTTTCTAAACCTTGGGCTCCCCCTTGTGTAGAGGTTTCTGTATGTATAGGGATCTTCGTACCCTGAGTGGACTGGTGCAATTCTTTCAGTAGAACAGCCAAGTCTGTGATTTGTTTATTCAATCCGTCAAATTTTTCTTGGGAAACAGTATTAGACTGGTCAGAAGAAGACATGATTGGCTGTAGGCTCGTGGCCTTTTTGGATTTTGAGCGGGTAACAGGCCCAATTGCTTCCCTACAAAAGACTTATGTAGTTTAGTCTTAGGGTAATGTAAATGTTATCATAACATGTCCATTTTAGGAATTTTGTCCTGCAAAACCGGTTGTTAATTGATAACATGTCATATATGCATAGATATTCTTCATATTTTCCATTACATATAGATGATCATAGAATAAAATTACAAGTAAATGCTTTTACAAGTAATTGAAAATGGAAAGTATGAAGAGACTTTCCTCTCGCTTTGGTTTATCAGAGCCTAACCTATCTTATGGTTACTCTCGCGGCTTTTTGGCATGAAGGTTCCCAGATCATCGCAATCTACTTGACGGGAAGTTAATCCGGTCTTTCAACTGGAGCAAATCTGAGTGGTGCCTTTCCTGAGTCCCGTGGAATTATTCTTCCTACGAGTTCAGTAATCAAACACCGACGGGATAGCCTCCTAGTGGAGGGACCACACAACATACATTCACATACAATGTGTCTCACCGTTTATGCAAAATGATGACATGTGCGAAGCACTAATATCACAGATAGATATTTAGCAGTGCAGTAATTAAGATGCATTCATACACATTCATCATAAATATAAATGCAACATTCACACACAAGCATATAACAATTTTGAAAAGCTTGTAATAGCGGCTTAAGCCCTCTTACTGGAGTCCCCAGCGAAGTCGCCACCTGTTGACGTCGGGATTTTTCGATGTCCCTTTTCGTTACTTGTTCTTTGGTGTTCTCATGTTAATGTGAGATTTGTTTGAAAAAACAAGTGAAAAAGGTCCGACATGTGTAATGTCGACGATTGGACTTTAAGAGTCCCCAGTAGGTTTATGTAATTGGTTGCACCAACACAACCGAAAAGGTTTGCACATTGACCCAGTGATGTGACACTACTAAACGAGTCTATGAAACCGAGATTCATTAAGGGTTCGGGGGCTTGATTATGCGGAGGGAAGGTGTTAGGCACCCCCCGACATCCGTGTTGCCACGGTGACCGCCACTTCTCAAAGAAACTGTTATATAAATGTGTGTGTGGATCAATGTGCAATTATTTGGAAGAAGTGTTGTACCTCATTCGCACCTATATACAAAGGGTTTGAATTTATAGAAAAATTCAGTTTAACCAGATATAGCAATGAGGATTTGTAAAAAGAGGTTTTTCAAACCCTGTGCTCAATAGTAATTGTGGCCTTTGATACTTCAATTTTATGATTAAATGTTCGGCTTGTTTGCTTTTATTTTCGAGATGTAAGGCATCTGCGAGAAAGTAATATACAGTAGTGTCGAACTCCTTATGGGCATGACAAACATCCAAGGAAATTCAGACACCGTAAATAATGTACAAGCTACTTACAGCTGCAAAAAGTCCATCATGAAAACCGAATCTAGATTCAGTAGACTAAATTTGTGATCACATGATTCCTAGGCTCACATGATACTGCAATTTGTATGGAAAGTAATAAGCAGTTATATATATATATAGTGATAAATATATATATATGTGTGCATGATCAACCACCACGAAGCAACTCCATGGGGGATCAAAAATGTAAATAAAGCAGTAAATGCTATCAATCGCCACAGAGTAAACTACACGTAGGACGAAATGTAAAGAAAGCTGTAAAAAGCCATCAACTACCACGAAGGGAACTCCAGGCAGGACGAAATGTAAATATATATATATATACATATTTATATAAGCAGTAAATGCTCCGGATATGAAATCTAGGCTAATCGGATATGTCCGACAACAGTTATATATATATATATATATAACATGTCGTAATACCTTGGATGTAAAATCCGTGCTCATCGCATGCAGTCTAACGACATGTTATATATATATATATATATATATATATATATATATAAATAAACGCTCAAACCGAAGTTCAGGCTCAATCGAGGCATAACTCGATAATGTTAGTCCGTATAAAAATATATACATATATATAAGTATATATATATACAGACAAAAATGAAAATTATGGACCGAAGTCCGGGCAAACACACTCACATGACTCTCAACGTGTACAACAGTGTGTGTTAATATGAGAAGAAAGCTTTATAAAATGTAGGAAAGCTTACAGTAGGCTGCCAAAGTAGACTTCTATGACTCTAAATAGATAAATACTCAGCTCCCGCTAGACAAAAGATAGCTATATGTGAGCTAACAGAAGAGGAAACACTCAATATGGGTGTGTACAGAGTAAAATAGACAGGGCTTCCTCGCCTTTTCTCTCTATTCTCTCTCTCAAAATGGCTAACCCCAGCCTATATTTATAGACTGATGGTCATGGGTGTACTTACTGGCCATGATTACACTGCGGGTCGGTCGTAGGGGCCCAGCTTCATTGTGTCCAGTCGTCTCGAAGTACATGGACTCACACACTGTAATATCTGCTCGAACTTGTAGAACTTCAATCTGAGTTTTTGAACGAGGTATATGTGACCTTCTTCGGATAGCTTGTGTTGAGAGTTACGCAATGACATGGATTAGAGGTTGCACGACGTCAGAAAGAGGGGACCATGCCCATGGTCTTTAAGCTTCAAATTCTATCCGTTGTACTGTCACGCGTAATAGTCACTCGGGATTGGATATCCTGGTTCTTGAAGGACATAGTTGTATGTATGTATGTATTGAAGTGTCGAGACGATGCGCAGATGATGTGGCAAGATGACATTTGACTTTTCGCCGGGGTTATCGCTTGTTTGAGTTGAAAGCAGACGTTGCTCAGGGTTACATCTTAGATTGGACAACTGCAAGTGTTTGAATGTCGCATGGTCATCTTGTAAATGCCTGTATGCCCGGTGTTAGCTTCGGGTTTGAGAGATGAGTGCCTCGGCGGAGGTCTGAGATTGAAGTTGATCGCAGGTGTTTAAAATAAGCATTTCCAGAGTTATCGCGGAATCGCAATGAAAGATTCCTTGAGTTATCGCTAAGGATGAAAACTTCGTGGTTATCTCCGAGGTTGGAAATGATCCTTCTGGTGTGTGTTTCGGGGTTGAGAATGATAATCACGGTGTGTGGTCCGGGGTTGAGACCGATGTTCCCGGTGTGTGGTCCGTGTTATGAACTGATCTTCCGGTAGTATCCGAAATGGAGACCGAACTTCCGGTGGTATCCAGAATGGATGTGAGCTGTCTTCCAGGGTTATCTCCGAAAGACGATCCTTCCCTCCTGTAATGATAGTAACAGTTGTGCATAAAAATTTCGAGTGTCTACAATTACATTAATAATACTAATAAAACAAAATTTATATATATATATATAACATCCGTGACTTCATAAAAAGACACCTCAATATATTTAACAACATTTATCATCATTATTATAATTCACAATATTAATCGACCGAGTCGTTCCGGTGAAAGAAGGGCTTTCCAATAAGGATTTCTCCCTATCACCAACAATTAGGTGACCAAACCTCTCCTTGGCGTAACTTCTGACATCGTTAATATTGTAAATAATAATATTAATAACTCATCATCTCAATTATCGATTTAATAATATATAAAATATCAACAATAATTGAATCAATTAACGCGAGATACTATACAACAATTACTGAAGCAATAATTGAACAAAACTAAGTGACTTCTAACGTAAGCATTAATAATCAATACTGCAGTGCTACTATATGCAACCACGCGTATTCTCCTGCACTTTTTAACACCGGTGTTTCAACAATTAATTGTGAAACTTCCGCCATTATTTTCATAAAATATTTTATCATTTTCTCAATCCGGCAATAATTATGTTGTGGGGTCCACTAATGATTGTGTCGTCGTATTTAATATTCCCTGTTAAAACGAATATTCCCAAGGCCAATCGAATATTATATAACAACTTGCGTACTTTGCAAAATTTATAAATATTATCCACAACTATAACATTATATCAAATTCATTCCATAATATTTAAAAAATGATATTTATAGAAAAATCATCTTTATTAAAAAAAATTGGAGGCTTACAACCTCCCCTTCTTATGAAATTTTGCCCTTGAAATTAGGGTACGTACCTGGTATGTCGAAGAGGTAAGGATACCTTAATTTCATTTCAGATTCTAACTCCCAGGTCATTTCCTCAACATCGTGGTTTCTCCACAAAATTTTGACTTGAGGTATAACCTTGGAGCGTAGAATATGTTCCTTCTTATCCAAGATTTGAATAGGAACCTCTTTATACGTTAAATCTTCAGCTATTTTATCCGGTTCTAACTCAATAATGTGGTTCGGGTCTTTCACATATTTACGTAACATGGATATATGAAAAACGTTATGAACACGAGACATACTTGGCGGTTAAGCGAGTCTATACGCCACAGTTCCTACTCGATCGAGGATTAAAAATGGGCCAATGAATCGAGGATTAAGCTTTCCTCTCTTTCCAAATCTCGTAACTCCTTTCCATGGAGCAACACGTAACAACACATGATCTCCAATATCGAATTCCACGTCCTTTCGATGAAGATCAGCATAACTCTTTTGTCGATCTTATCTGGTTTTTATACGTTGCTGGATCATTTGAATCTTTTTCGTAGTCATACGTACTAACTCCGGTCCCAACAACGTTACTTCACCCACCTCATCCCAGCATACTAGAGAACGACACTTTCTTCCATACAACGCTTCGAATGGAGCCATGCCAATACTTGCTTAATAACTGTTGTTATAGGAAAACTCCACCAATGGTAAGAACTTGTCCCAACTTCCCTTGAAGTCAAGGACACAAAGTCTTAATAAATCTTCAAGAGTTTGAATAGTCCTCTCTGATTGTCCGTCTGTCTGAGGATGATATGCCGAACTAAATCATAAATCTGTGCCCATAGCTTTTTGCAAACTAACCCAAAATTATGAAGTGAATCTTGGGTCTTGATCAGAAACTATGGATACTGGCATACCATGCAATCTTAAAACCTTGTTTATGTACATACGAGTAAGACGTTCAAGTGTATAAGTTTCTCGTATTGGGAAGAAATGAGCAAACTTGGTCAATCTATGAGCAATAACCCAAATTGCATCTATACCTTGAGAAGCCTTGGGAAAACCAGTAACGAAATCCATGGTAATGTGCTCTCACTTCCATTCTGGAATTTCAAGTGGTTGTAATGGACCTTTTGGTACTTTATGCTCTTCCTTGAATCGTTGATAAGTTAAACACCTTAAGATAAATAGTGTTATCTCCCTCTTCATATTGTCCAACCAAAATGTATGTCGAAGATCATGATACATTTTTGTTACTCCCACGATGGATTGCAAACGGTGTGTTGTGCGCCTCCCTCATGATTTTATACTTTAACTCAGGGTCGTTAGGAACACAAAGTCTGGAGTTGACTCGAAGTATTCCTTCTTCATCGATTCTTACTTCCAGCATAGCACCTTCTTGTACTTTCTTCCTCATAAGCATCAGCTTCAGGTCTGTAGCTTGAGTAGCTTTAACTTTATCGATTAAAGTCATTTCTACTCGTATATTCGCCATCATCACGTAGGTCTCTAGAATCTTTATCTATATCTCCATCCTTTGCAAGTCACACACAATAGGCCTTTGCATTGACAATATCGCACTCGTACCCGCATATGATCTTATACTCAATGCGTCAGCTACCACGTTCGCTTTTCCATGATGGTATTTGATGGCATGATCATAATCTTTCAACTGTTCAAGCCAACGTCGTTTTCGTATGTTGAGTTCCTTTTGATTGAAGAAATATTTGAGGCTTTTATGATCCGTAAAGATCTCCACTTTCTCCCCATACAAGTAATGCCTCCAAATTTTAAGTGTGAAGACAACAGTTGCCAACTCTAGATCATGAGTAGGATAATTCCTCTCATATTCTTTGAGTTGTCGAGAGGCATAGGCTATGACTTTCCCATGTTGCATGAGAACACATCCTAACCCTTTGCCCGAAGCATCACTGTAGATGACAAATCCCTCCGAGCCAGATGGTATTGTTAGAACAGGTGCTGAAATGAGTCTTCTCTTAAGTTCTTAAAAACTCCTCTCGCATTTCTCGCACCAACCGAATTTTGTATCTTTTCGAGTCAGCTGAGTTAATGGAGTAGCGATTCGAGAAAACCCTTCTACGAATCTCTGATAATAACTAGCTAAACCGAGAAAGCTACGTACTTCGGTCACTGATTTAGGTTGTTCCCAGCTTTGAATAGCTTTAATCTTTGTCGGGACAACAGATATTCCATAACTTGATACCACATGCCCAAGGAATGCTACTTCCTCAAGCAAGAACTCGCATTTCTTCAACTTGGCATAAAGCTTGTTTTCACAAAGCTTTTGGAGTATCAGCCTCAAGTGTTGCTCATGATCTTCACGGCTTTTGGAATATATAAGGATGTCATCAACAAAGACGACCACAAAGTGATCCAAATATTCTTTGAATACTCGGTTCATCATATCCATGAAGGCAGCAGGAGCATTAGTCAATCCAAAAGACATGACTAGGAATTCATAATGCTCGTACCGAGTTCTGAAAGCCGTCTTTGGAATGTCATCGGTTCTAATCTTTAATTAGTGATATTTGGAATGAAGATCAATATTTGAAAAGAATTTGGCTCCTTGCAACTGGTCAAATAGGTCATCAATACATGGCAATGGGTACCTATTTTTGATGGTGACATGATTCAATTCCCAATAATCAATACAAAGTCGCATACTCCCATCTTTCTTCTTCACGAATAGAACAGGAGCACCCCAAGAAGAAGTACTAGGATGAATGAAACCGATGTCTAACAATTCCTGCAATTAGGTCTTTAACTCCTGAAGTTCAATAGGAGCCATTCGATATGGGGCTTTGGAAATAGGTTTTGTACCAGGTTCAAGGTCGATACAAAATTCAATTTCACGCTCTGGGGGTAGGCCAGGAAGTTCTTCAAGGAATACGTCAGGAAATTTATTAACAATAGAAATATCATTCAAAACTGACGTATTTTTGTTTAGATCCGTGACATAAGCTAAGAAATCTTGACATCCATTTTTCAATATACGAATAGCTTTATGGCTTGAGATGACAGTGATTGATTTTAATGGTTTTGTTGCTTGAATTTGCATAATATGTTGGTTAGGAATATGAAAGCTAACAACCTTACGAAAATAATCAATTTTTGCATGATGAGTAGTTAACCAATCAATCCCTAGAATTACGTCAAATGCAAGTATTTTCAATGAAATAAGATTGACAGGTAATGTGAGGGTAACAATTTGAACCAAACAAGACTTATAAACAGTGGATGTAATGAAGGTTTCTCCCAATGGAGTTTCAACAAATAAGTTAAAGTCTAATTTCTCCGGAGTCAAATTTAAATGTTGAGCGCAAGTAGGAGAAATAAAAGAATGGGTAGAACCGGTATCAAATAAGGTATAAACTTCGTTAGAGTTTATGATAAGCTTACCCGTGATGACCTCGTTTGGGTTCCTTGCTTTCTAGGAGGTCACAACAAACGCCCTTGAACTACCGGCTTTGACTTTTTTAGGACGACCTTTGGTGCCTCCATCCCAGCTGAACTTATCTTCCCTGAATGACAAAATCGAGCTAGGTGACCTTCCCTTCCACAATTAAAACACGTTTTGGACTTCTGCGCACAGTTTGGACTGATATGTCCCTTCCCTCCGCATTTGAAGCATATGATAGGTGGTCATTCTCCTTCCTTAACAACGGGTGCTGATGCTGACGTCTTTCCCTCATTTTTGAATCTCCTCTTCTTGAAATATCCATTCTTATTGTTTTGGCCATGATTACCATTGAAGTGGTTACCATTTCTGGCATGTTGATTCCCTCCACGCTTATTGTCAGCGCTTCGATGAATGCTCTCACTAGTATTATCATTTTGTCGGCTGCTCTCTTTTGGTTGGGTTGACTCATTATCGCGCTCTAATAACTGAGCCCTATTAACAACATCTAAATACAAACACAGTTTATGAGAGATAAGATATTGACGTATCTCAGGTTTCAAACCTCTTAAAAACATTCGCGTCATTCTCTCCTCATTATCAACCAAATGGGACGCAAAACCGGACAACTTCGGCAAACTTGGCTTCGTCTTTGCGACACGGTCATGTTATTTTGCTCCAACTTGATGAACTCTACCTCTTTCATGTGATGAATACTTTTGGAAAAGTACTTATCATTGAACAATTCTTGAACTTCTCCCAAGTCATCTTTAGTGCGGCGGTTGAGTATGCTTTCTGATTCCCACCAAGAATCTGCCTCTACATAACATGAAGGTGGTAAAGGAACCTTTTGCTCCTCGAGCATCCCAAGACATCAAATATCTTGCAAATCTGCTTTATCCACGTCTCCGCCTTAAGTGGTTTTGGCTCTCCAAAAAACTCTGGTGGTCCCAGTTCCTTGAACTGCTTGAACTGCTTAGCGGTGACCGTCTGAGAGTTGCCAGTGTTTCTACCTGCATTTTGTACAGGAGCCGCTCTTACCTGATGTTGCATGAATTGCATAAAGCCTCTGAACATTCCATCGTTCATCATCTGGTCAGTGTTGTTGTTTGCCTAAGGATTGTTGCCTTCCTGATGCACATTATCCTGATTATTGATCTGTGGAGACTCAACGGTCTCCTATGATTCATTGATGTTCTCAACATTCTCGGATGTCATTTTCAAATACTGCCACAAAACAAGGGTTAATTAACATATCACATATTATCCATATACTCTGACCGACCAATTAAATAACAAATAAACTTAGGTAGATCATACTAGCGAAAGAATTCTCAATCTCTCCCCTCCTAGTTCTTATCTCACATCTCAGCCAGGAATCATATCCCTAAGCTTTGATACTAACTGTGACGCCCCCAAAATAGGTATACATCACCTATCCTGAGTCGCCAAATACATGGTACAGAATACAAATACAATCTTAAATATACAACATGAGATGTGAGTTTTAATACAAATACTGTCTTCTAGATAGTATATAAACTCAAAATAAGTCCTCAATACATTTATTATCACACTATTTCATAGAATAGTGAGGACTACTAATGCTATCATCTGGACCGTCACTCCGTTCCCCGACTAGTCCCTGCTATGTTCTAATTTCCTGAAGAGAACAATTAAAGTAAAAGGGTGAGCTCAACTAGCCCAGTAAGAAATATTATGACTAAGATAATGCAGAATAAATTATCGTTAGCCTTCAACAGTGTTAAACTTATACAATATAACAAACATCATGTTTAACTTCAGCGAACAAACAATCCATTAAAAGAGTCAAGTAGAGAATAAAATCTACTATCTTTTATGATTTAAAAGGGTTTTCATCACTTTTATCGTTGGAACTCAGTTTAATAAATAATCCACATCATCCCTACACTACGGCCAAGGATATTCATTAGTATCACAACCACAAATTATCTATACACTACGGGCCAAGGATATTCGTGTATTCATCAATGGTTATGATCATGCCAACAGCTGTCCATCAATGCACTACGGGCCAATGAGGACTTTTACCACATCATTTGTAACATTACGGTCATGATTACACCGAATAAACCCTGGTCATAATCATACCAAGTCCATCTATGCACTACAAGCAAAAGATGACTTTCAACATAATATAAACATGAGGATGATGACAATGATATAAGAATTCAATAAAACAAGTTCAAGAATTAATTTATCCAGGAACCAATAACGTCCAAGTTGTCAACATAATACTGCTTTGTGGGGTAAAACTCAAGAATGCTCAGAAGAATATTTCCATGAAAAGATACTGGATGAAGCGCAAATATCAAAGATATTCCACTAATTTTCACGGAGTATAAAAGCCACAACTTTAACCAACTGAGTATAATAAAGAATGGAATAACAAAAGAAATCACAAGGCATGTGATAGACCACACAGCCAAGTTATTCCAACAGAATAATAAATAACGAAACCAGGTCATGCGTAAACGCAGCATGCATGTGATATTTTCAACATAATAATAAATAATGGAACCAGTCGTGTGTAAATGCACGCATGTGATATTCTAATAGAATAATAAATTAGGGAACGTGTCAATGCGTAACGCATGCATGTGATATTCCAATGAATAATAAATAACGGAACCAGGTCATGCGTAAACGCACAGAGAGGATGTTCCAACAGAATAATAAAGAATGGAATAACAAAAGAATGTCACCATGTATGCGGTACTTCGCATAGACAGGTTATTCCAACATAATAATAAAGATTGGAATAACAGAAGAATTTCACCAAGTATAGGGTAGCCCGCATATACAGGTTATTCCAACAGAATAATAAAGAATGGAATAACAAAAGTTCTCTTCATGAATACAAAAGAAGTAATACCCTTACCTTAGAAGAAACTGGATATAAGAGTAGTGAAGTAGCAGGATACTTTTCTTCTTTCTCTCTATAGTTTCTCTCTCTAGAGTTTCAGTGAATTCGTAAGAAATAATGAAGGAATGAGCTTCTATTTATAGGAGAATGAACTGAATAGTAACTAATTCATGAACGGTCCAAATTGATTTACTTTTAAACGGATGGTCCATATTGATTTACTATGCAGTATTAATAAAATATTCTAATAAAACAAAATCTTTTAAATAAAATATAATATATTCTATTTATAATCTAATAAAATGAATAACTTTATAAAAGTATTTTGTTTTATATAAAAAGATTTTACTATGCAAACACTATGCATACACTATGCAAACACTATCATAATAAAATATAATATATTTTATTTATAGTCTAATAATTCAAATAACTTTATAAAAGTATCATATTTTATATAAAAAAGATTTTACTATACAAAACACCATGCATAATATAGAATATAATGTATTCTATTTATAGTCTAATAAAATAAATAACTTTATAAAAGTATTCTGCATTTATATAAAAAGCTTTTCTATTTTATTACATTAATAATACTAATAAAATGTAATTTATATATATATATATATATATATAAACATCTCGTGACTTCATAAAAAACACACCTCAATATATTTAACAACATTTATCATCATTATTATAATTCACAATATTAATCGACTGTGTCGTTCCTGAAAGAAAGAGGGGCTTTCAATAAGGATTTCTCCCTATTAGCGCGCAAATTAGGTGACCAAACCTCTCCTCGCGTAACTTCTAGACATCGTTAATATTATAAATAATAATATTAATAACTTTGTCATCTCAATTATCGATTTAATAATATATAAAATATCGACAATAATTGAATCAATTAACGTGAGATACTATGCAACAATTACTAAAGCAATAATTGAACAAAACTGAGTGACTTCTCACGTAAGCATTAATAATCAATACTGGTATGCTACTACGCAACCACACGCGTATTCGTCGCATTTTTAACACCGGTGTTTCAACAGTTAACGGTTAAACTTCCGCCATTATTTTCATAAAATATTTTTGTCGTTTTCTCAATCTGACAATAATTTTGTTGTGGGGTCCACCAATGATTGTGTCGTTGTATGAATATTTCCTGTTAAAATGAATATTCCCCGGCCAATCGAATATTATATAACAACTTACGTACTTTGCAAAATTTATAAATATTACCCACAACTATAACATTATATCAAATTCATTCCATAATATTTAAAAAAATATATTTATAGATTAATCATCTTTATTAAAAAAAAATTGGGGTCTTACAATGTTGACGTTGGGGTCATCACCAAAGTCCTTAATCCTTGGCACAAACTTTCCACTTAGGATGTATCTCTCATGTATAAAAGACTTTGGGGATAGTGCTTTGTCTGATAAAGATGTGTATAACATATTCCATCATCGGTCCTCCCCGATGAGGATGGTCTTCCACAGTTTTGTATCGCTGTGTCCTTCCAACGCTCTCAGTCGAGATTCTTGCCAATAGTTTGTGTTGTCGTATCGCGACCCTCTCCGAAATGTACATCAACGGATGAGATCCCTGCTGGGGATAACATCAAGGCTGATTGACCTTCGTTGACATGTACATTAACGGATGAGATCATTAGATGGTTTCCAAATCTTCACTGGATTTACTTGCCAATGGCCGAGTGTCATCAAGGTTTCTTGACCTTCGCTAACGTGTGTATCAACGGATGAACTAGATAAAGTTTTCGCTGGGGGAAAAATGTTTTGGAGTCACGACCCCGAACTTATGGTATCGAACCATTGTGAGGTATTATCTAGTGTAGTTCGCAACAATTATAATCATTGGTATAATGAACCATGTCTTTAGGCGAATACCAATGAGATATGTAGACTCGTAATTTGATCTGTGAAAACTGGGATTTCAGGCTTCTCTGCTTAATCGCGTAGCATCTTTTTCCCTAATTTAACTTTTTCAGCTTGAGAGAACTCCTTTGCATCATGAATTGGACCAAGTCGGAGGGGTGGGCCCCACCCAAGGGAGCTACAGGTACACCCGTGGCCAACCATGGGTGGCCTTAAAAGGCCTATTACTTTCATAATTCATTTTTAAGTTGTGCCACACAGAGAATCCGAGAGCTCTTCTTCAGATCTGCTGAGTTCGGGTGACTTTCTGCAAATTCTGTCACCTTACAAGTGTTCTACACTGTCTTGGTAACATATGCATGTCTTATTTTCCAGTTTTTATCCTTTGAAAAATTAGTTATCACATGAAATGCTTGTAAACACATAGTAGTGAATATGCATGCTTTTATGACTTGATAAAAAATATTTAACACAATAAATGTTAGTATTTAACCATGCTAAACATAATGATATGAAAAAATTTGACTTTTAAAGCAGTCAAATTGACACCTTTTTCTTGCTATTTCTTATCCTATTTGAGGACAAATGAGCAAAGGTGGTAAAGTAAAGTAATCTTGGTAATTAGACTACCCTTACAGATTATGACTTTGATATTGTAATGCATATAAGATGTTTATAACTGTGGGTAGGAGTGCTACTAAATGGCCACCTAGTCATGCCTATGTGCATATTGATAGTCCTGTTTACAAATGAGACTCTGGCAAAAAAATTCAAAAGTGTAGGCATTGGGTAGACATGCATTTTTAACTCTACTGTAGGCGTATGTTAAAGTAATGCATGCATGCATATAGTCATAAAATGCATTTGAAAATTTCCAGGTTAAAATTTACCATACCCTTTCTGAGGTGATTTGGAGACTTGGGTCCAGATATATGGATCTGGATCAATCGAGTAGTTCCCGTAGGACCACTTCACGTGTCCGGAGGAGGGCATCTGATGTGCCTCGACCCAGTTAAGTTAGACAGCCTCATCATTTTGTGGAGGCGATGATCCGTCATGTCCGGGTTGAGGACGAAGAGGAGGATGTACCGGTTGCAGACCCCACTCCTGCTGCTCATGTTACCCGTAGGGATTTTCCAGTCATCCAGGTGACAATCCCAAAGCTTCTGGGTGATTTGAGTTAACACCCCTCAGTTTACTTGCATGCAAATGAGGTACAAGCTGGATTTGATCTTCCTTTTTCCTATTGATGAGGAGCAAGGATTCTGATGTTTACTTGCTTTGTAATGTAGGTTCCTGGATTTACGCAGCCTCGAGGGAACTGGTTTAGCATTCACTCTATATATCAGGCTCTACATCTCGATTATTGAGCAATTATGCATGGTTGGGGCTTCGAGGCATTCTTTTCCATCCTCCCCCGTTGTTGTCCCTGGGGTTATCTCAAGACATTGTCTGAGCGCTGGTTTTATCAGACTCAGTTTCCCCATGTGTTAGAATGTGAGGTGATGATGACACCGATGGATTGGCGATTTATCACAGACATAAAGTTTGGAGGGGAACCAATGCATTGTATGGTGAATATTACCCCGACTGCCGTCAGATCCTTGCTATGAGTCCCGTCTGAGGCATTCAAGGGCAGGACAGTTCGTACAGGTCCTTTGAGTGTAGATGCTATGAGTGGGCTGTTGAGTGAGCCCCTACCCGATGATACGAGAATCAGGGATCGCATTATTTGACGATTGTTCGTGATGATCATTAGGGGCTGCTTCATAGTGGATAACTCTTCCACGATATCATTCGCTTTGGTCAGCGCCACATGAGATGTGGACCTTATTGGAGAGTATGACTAGGGTTCCTATACCTTCGTTTATTTCCTTAGGGGTATGCGCATGCGTTCACAGGGCTTAACGGATGCTTGGCTAGGATTTTAGCAATTTCTGTTGGTGAGTATTTCTCTTGTGATTTCCCATGTACATGTTAAGAGTGTTGACTGATAATAGATGTTTACCTTTGTGTTGGAAGTTTTGGGCCTATGAGAGGCTCTCATGCTTGCTTCCTATGAGTGTGTTAGGTTTAGATACCTATCTATGAGGACGACAATGGCACCACTCCATCCTGGCAGAGGTTCCTATAACTGAGGGTTTCACCCATTATCGTCTATAGTTAGAATTGTTGATAGCTGATGCTATCACTTGGATTCCCTATTCTGAGGAACATTTGATCATTGGGTTTGGGTATGGGTACCCGAATGGTGTCGAGTACGTGATATCCACCCGTAGGATTCCTCTCTTTACAGATGGAGGATGGGAGCTCTATTTAGGAGAGCATGCTATTAGGAGCACTACTGGGGAGATTTGTGTATCGATCTTGCCTTCTGCCAGGCGCTATTAGCCTGTATCACAGTCACCTGTCAGTGATATCCCGTTGATAGGTGTTAACGACTTTACATTGTTAGAGGGTCTGTATACTCAGGATATGTTCCATTGCTGGTGGTCCCCTCGTACCATAAGTGCCCAGACCCGCGCCACTTAGTTCATAGGGGATATGGTTCCTGGATCCGTGATGATGATGGATTGGAGGGCCTGTGTCCGAGATCTGACTCATTTGATACATATTGACAATTTGACCCAACAGTTGGACCGGGCACATTTTTTCATTCTGCACTTGGGCAGAGATCCTTTAGAGGTCGATACTTTTGATCCTTCCAACTCTGGGGCTGGCCCTTCAGATGACCCATATGGCTTTGCCGGCACAGATCCTCCATTGTATAGGCCTGACATTCCATTTGGTGGCGATCCAGTGACTCACGAGGAGTTACATCAGGTGGACAGGATTGATGATGTAGACATTGATACCATTGTCTTCTTCTGATATGTATTCTCTCTATATCTTTTGATAGGCCTCTGTTAGATATTATGTGGTTATGCCCCATTCTTGTTATATCTTTTGATAGGCCTCTATTAATTGTTGGGCGTTTGTGCCCCATTTCCACATATTTTTAGTTGTACAGAGATGATGTATTAGATGATGATGTACTTAGGAATGTATGTACTATTTTCCATTCCCTACATCATATTGCCATCTATTATTGATCATACATGTATTATGTTATACATATGTATGTCTAGATATATTCAGTATTGACCCCTGGATGGTCTTATGATACGGCCCACACAGATGTCTTCTTCGACAATGAGCCAAATTGATCACACCCCACAAGTATTGGTAGCATCCCGTCTGAGATCATGGTATGATAGTTTGTCACCTCCAGATCAGGTGACCATAGATCAGTTATTACAACATTCGATGACCCTCCTGATGTTTAAGGTTCCTGTGGGCTTTGTGGATGGTATGCTAGAGCATTGGGTACCGGAGAGGTAGGTTTTCCGATTTGGGACCCAGGAGTTGACTCTCACTTTAGAGGAGTACGAGCGATTGACGGACATTTCCACTTGATAGGCCTTGCTATTAGATGGCTATCGGCGATATGAGCCGACAGTTTATGACCCTCACAGGGCTGAGGCGTAGAGTAGTGCATGATGAGATTACATCCGGCCATGTAATGTCCCAGCATTTTTTGATAAACATATTTAGCTCAGTGGACACTTATGTACGACATTCCAGAGATTTCACTACGTCGAAGGCTCAGTGGCGTGTTGCCAGAGTAGATGTACTCCTAATGTGTGTATTGGCTTATGTGTACATGACACTGTATATGGATGAGCTGGATATCGGTGTGAGAGCTCTCAGGGAGGGTCATACAATTATGCCAATGATTATGACAAAGACATTTAGATCTGCCACATATTGCCACACTTATCCCGGAGGGGTATTCATAGGTAGCTTGGTCATGTTGTACGTGTGGTTCATGTCACACTTGAGACCGATTGGCACCTTCCGCCGACATGGGTACTTCTTTTCCCATGAGATAGCCATGTCTTACTCCTTTCAGCCAGCGGAGTGTACAAATGCTACATCCCAGTTGGTGTTTTTGGCAAGGATTGGAGATCCGTTTGATATTTTGTCGTGTACAGGGCTCAGTTCACCCTATAGCTTCATTACTCATGCACTTGGCATGGATTATCTCCCTCTGGTTAGTTTAAGGGGCATGACCACGTTTCACCCATTGGTTGTGATATCACAGTTTGACCAGTTTTAGGATGTCCATCCTTTTGAGGGGGCATTAGGTTAGCGTTTGGCTTCTCGCCATTTATCAGCAGAGGATAGATCCAAGGTGTATGCATGTTCGAATCAACGTGAGTTAGCTGAGTTTTCTGTTAGCCATCCGGGCTATTCGACAGAGTATTCTGCATAGATGGAGTCAGAGACTGCATCGGCTGCAGTTGTCTCCATAATGCCAGAGATTGATTATGATAGTGGAGAGCCCATAGAGGACACTGATTCTCCTGCCGAGGAAGAGCTGTTTTCTAGGTTGCCAGCAGCTGTGATGGATTCTCCTAGTATGACTGCTACTATGACTCCGTATTCAACATAGTATTTAGATCAGAGCCTTCATCTGATGACATTTGAGAGAGATCAGGCTAGGGCCTTGATGTTGATAACTCTTGCTGGGAGAGATGTGATAAATAGGTTTTATACGTGCTTATCCGGTATCTATTACTTGAATTAGTTACTTACACTCATGTTTTTAGTTACTTTTCATGCATTTTGTGTTTAGTTTGTAGATTTTATGTTTGGGAGCTATGTGAGCGACTATTGGTATGAAAACGCAATGAAAAAGCAATCCGGACATCGTTCGGGGGTCAAGACTAAATTACGGTCCAAGCCGAGCGATTATGATATGAAGTATTATCATGTTTACTTGATTTCTCTAAGGCCGGTTGAATAGACTTGTCTCTGTTATTATTGCTGGATTCGTAGGCATGTAGATTAGTTGCATTCCATTGCATTGCATTGCATTATGTTGTTTTTGCTTGAGGACAAGCAACGATTTAAGTTTTATACCTACTTATCTGGTATTTGTTACTTGAATTAGTTGTTTACACTCATGTTTTTTAGTTACTTTTCATGCATTTTGTGTTCATTTTGTAGATTTTATGTTTGGGAGCTGTGTGAGCGACTATTGGTATGAAAATGCAAGGAAAAAACAATCCGGACATCGTTTGTGCTTTTATGTTCATTTCATGTTCTTGGCTCGGAACTTGGACTATATTTTAGAGCTTCTTCTTAGCTTTCCGGAACATCTTGAATCATTCCAATCGGAGTTCGAATGCAGGAGTTATGACATTTGTACCAACGGACGTTGAACTTTGCTCTTTTGGATGGCCATTTTCATAGCAGTCACTTCCACTCCAATTTCGACCTTTATCCTTTCGTTATTTCTCAAACTTCAAAGCATGAAAGTTGTAGAGCTCGTCGATATCTTCGATTTGATAGGTGGCAGGCCCTGTAACTCCTCTCGGATCAAAGGTTATGACCGTTTTACCAAAGGAAACTGCAGTAGAAAAATAATTAGTAGCTTACACCCAAGTCGGGGCTTGCTCTTTTAAGCCTAACACTCAAGCCGGGGCTTGGGGGTCAAGACTAAATTACAGCAGCATAGCAAGCCAGGGCTTGCTATTTATAAGTAAATACCCAAGTCGTGGCTTGGGTACGTGCAAAGAAGGCAATTTAACTAAAATTTGAGTTAAATAAGGATTGATTGGAGCTGTTTGACTCAAGGACTTCCAAGATGACTTAAAGACATATAAAGAGGCGTATAAAAGGAGGAGAATTACAAGGATTAGAGGCTAGTTTTTGGAGAATTTCATTAGATTAGATTAGAGTAGATTGGGAAAAACCCTAGTTCTTATTAGATTTGGAGATTGAAGCAACTTGGAGACCATTGAAGATTCAAAGTAGGAGCAAAGAGAGAGCATCAAATCTACAGACAATAGATTCTATCTTCTTATCTTCTTCAATTTTGTCTTTTAATGTTTGGATTAATTTAATGAACTGTTTAAGATTCAATGGATCTTATTGTGTGCTTCGATTCTTAGTTTTGATTTAATGAACTAATTATATGAACTTGAAGTATAGATTTAGATTTAATCATGATTTTGTGATTTACTGCATAGATGGAATTCATGATTCGTGTTTAGGATGAGATCTTATTGTATACTTACATGGTTTATTTTAATATATTACTGGCGACGCAAACTATGAGTTTGAATACAATATTTGTCTACTAGATATTATACAAACTCAAAAGGAGTCCTCATTACAACTCACAATTTCCGCGAGAATAGTGTTTAATGTTATCCTACCATCTTACGTTCCTCACTGAGGAGAACGGTGATTGCCCAAAGAAGAAATATTATGACTAAGATAATGCGTAATAAATTATCATTAGCCTGATTTGGACTTAATTTAAAAGAGTTTA
The DNA here is from genome assembly GCA_020205615.1 of Panax quinquefolius. Lineage (NCBI taxonomy): Eukaryota > Viridiplantae > Streptophyta > Magnoliopsida > Apiales > Araliaceae > Panax > Panax quinquefolius. The sequence continues at coordinate 67,158,102 of CM035152.1, read as the reverse complement.
AAGTTACTATCTTTATGATTTAAAGGCATCATCAATTAGACTCGACTTTAATAAATAATCCACATCATCGAATCACCGGTGATAATCTATATAGTTGTGTATTCATTAATAGTCTGATCAAACAAGCATCCATCAATGACTCTGACCGATGAACCACATCATTTGTAACATTAGATGATTAGATTTACCAATCATCCATGATAACATGTTGATATAAGTTTATTTTATCCGTGAATTATTAACATCCAAATTATCAACATAATTTTTTGTAGAGTAAAATTCAAGAATGATCGGAAGAATATTTCCATGAAAGATAGGATGGAATTTTCATGGAGTATAGAAGTCAAAGTTTAACCAATCGGGTATAATAAAGATGGAATAACAAAAGAAATCACCATGCATGCGGTTTAGGTTATTCCAGAATAATAATACGAACGGTGGGTGAAATTCACACCGCCTTTGGAACGGATCCGGATTGTAAAACGCCAACGGAATGATAAAAAGCGGAACCAGTAAAACACACGTAATCTTATAGAGATAATAGAGAATGTCTTATAGGTGCTTTAAATCCTTTTTGTCATAATTGAGTTATGTATAGGGTATAATTCAATGAATAATAGTAATGAATAATGATATAGTGGATTAGTTAAATTAGTTTGATGAATTCAAGAAAATAATGACTTATTTATAGGAAAATGGAATGCGTATTAATCCATGAAGCGGTCGAGCATCATCTATGGAAACCACTTTAAAACACTGCAGTATAAAATATAATATATTCTATTTATAGAATAACTTTAATAAAGTATTCTATTTTATATAAAAAGATGTTTACATTTTTATTATAATAATCACGAATAAAACAAAAAGCGCCATTATCGAGAATCAAACCAGTGACTTCTCACATAAGCATGGTTTTATCTACTTTAGTAAAAACTTCCGCCGTTATTTAAATAAAAAATATTTTTGTCGTTTTCTCCGAAGCAATGATTACATTGTAGGGTCCACCAATGATTGAGGTAGTTGTATTGCTAAACCAAAATATTCCCCACCAATCCAATATAATATAACCACTTGCATACTTTGCAAAATTTATAAATACTACCTACAACTATAATATTATCTCAAATTCACCATAATATAAAAAATTATTTCGACCAAATTTAAATCTTTATTAATAAAATCACAGGGTCTCCAATCTCCCTCCTTATGGAATTTCGCTTCTCGAAATTAGAATGCGATTACACAGTATGATAAAGAGATGAGGATACCTTGAATACCTTTATCGTTTAAAATATTAAATTCATCTTTGAAATCTGGCTTTTGAAAGCTATTCATTAACAATTCATCTTTGCCTTTCACAAAGCAAAGATATACAAGCTGTAAAACCAATAATGCTAAAAGGCGTAGCCTTAATAGTATTACACGACCACCTAATTATCCATGCACCACCGGCGAGGATATGTCTTTTAATGTATTCAAGTGTGGATTCTTAGTTTTATTTAATGAACTAATTCTTTGTTTAAGATTACAATGGATCTTATTGTGTAGTTTATTTTAATATGCTTCATGCTATCAATTATTATGTTCTATCGTGAGGATTGTCTATTGTGATTTGGACTTAATTATTTAATTAGATATTCGCCATCAATTACTGTGATAATCTATATGAACTCAAGAGATAAGTATAGATTTAGATTTAATCATGATAACATGTGTTTGTGATTTCTCAGAGTTTCGTTCGAGATGGAATTCATGATTCTGTGTTTAGATGAGATATGCCTTTATACTATAATGTAATCTTATAAAGAGAACTTAATGCTTTAAATCCTTTTAATTGTAATTCACAGAGATATAGTGGATTAGTTAATTAAAAACCGCCGGTGACTTTTCGTCAATCTTAATTCTATCATCTATGGATTTAAGTGAGTATGGGTATTATGCATCGAGAGTGTGGTTTTATCTACTTTAGTGTTCTTGATTAACAATTCGGGATAGAGAATAATTAATGAGAAGTGTGTTAACTTAAATGAAGCAATAAGTGAAGTTGTGATCTTAAATCTCCGTAATCTTAATTTAACTAGTGGTAATTAGAATTAGTTTACTTATAAATTGAAATTCATTCGTTTAAATAAGATTGAGTTGGTTACGGGTTAGTATTTGGTGATTTTCATTAAATAATTCTCTATGGGAACGATATTCTACTTTCACTGTATTACTTATTTACCACGTATACTTGTGTGTTGTGCGTAATTAGATTTTACCCAACAAGTTTTTGGCGACGTTGCCGGGGAATTTGTTAATATATTTTTGCTAATATTAGCTTCAATCAAATTAGTCTTAATTTAAACCTTTTTTTTCTTTTTATTTAATTCTTTTCCTATTTTTCTTTCTTTTCAGGTACCATGGCGGAATTTAATTATCAATGGTCGTATACGAGAATGACTTAGCCAAGGGGAGCGGGGATTGATGGTCTCAATGCATTTTCTGCATTATTAACGTGACTTGAGACACTTTCGAGGAGGTTGGACGTTGTTGCAGCCCAACGTAATCGAAGGATGGCAGTTAGTTGCAATTATTGTGTTGGTAATCATCCGAGTCGTCAATGCACCGTTAGTTTTGGGCCTGGACAACACGGTGGTGAATACCTCAACGATTATACATATGCTAATTATCATCAAGTTTGGGGGTATCACCCTGATTCGTCATGGAGCTCTACTTATGAAGACCAATACTACGCTCCAAATCCAACATACACACCGGAATTCTCATATCCACATCCATTGCAACTAGAACAAAAGTCATATTTGGTGGAATTATTGTCAAAGCTCATAGCAAACCAAGAGGAAAGGATGATGAGTCATGAAATATCAAGCCATAATTTTCAGAACCAAATGGAACAACTCATCATTACTTCAACCCATGGTCCTCAATACATGGATTCCAAAACTAAGACAAATAATTCAAGGTTGGAGGAATTATTTTCCAAGTTCATAGCATCAAATGAGGAGAGGAGGATTAATTAAGAGCGATTAATTCATAATCAAGAGATATCAATTCAAAATCTGCAGAACTAGATGGATCAAATACTCAAAGCCTTGAACAACTATCCTCAAAACAATTGGTCTTATGATGAGGATTCCGAGATTGCTAAAGTGCCCGAGCCAAATCTACAAATGGATGAGCCACGAGATGTTGAAAAAGAGGAAACAAGTGGGGATAATAAAAATAAGGTCGGTGAAGAACTAACTGTGAGCACCAACGAGAATGAGCCGATGTTATTAGTTCCCCAAGTTCCTTCTCCACCAAAGTTAAAGGATCCGGTTAGATTTGCAAAACCATGCCCGCTAGGTAGTCATGTCGTCGGCAATGCTCCTTATGACGTAAAACTGAGTACAACTTCGAAGCCATGGTGCAATGAGCTGCAGAAGATAGAAGAAGAGATTGTTGTGTCTGATAAGCTTCAATGCCCCAATGTGATCACAGACACAATGGAGAAAACACCTAGATGTTGGATGTACTTGAATGTGATCTTATCTGAACAAAGCATGCTAGGTGACTTTAATTCGAAAGCCATCACAAATGGGAACCTCCCAAAGGATTATTTGCTACTGATGGATGGAGGATTCCTCAATTACCGAAGAGGAATTGGATAGCGTTAACTGCATAAAGTCAGCCGAAAGATCAGAATCAATGACCGAATCGGGAGGCAACCCAGGAATTTTTTTTTTATTTATATGTTTTCCTAGTTTATTTAGTAGATAGGAATCACATTATATCCAAAGTGTTATTCTAATCCATGTTGTCTCTCTTCATTGCAGGTATTGGAGGTTCAATGGATAGGAAAATGATCGTCGCCACCATCGCCACTATCACCTCAAGCTTAGCTGATTATAGGGAAGTTCTCTTATACTTACCGCTATATTCTTACAATGAGGACATTATAATTGCTATGTTTGGGGGAGTTTAGTTTAGTTCTTTATTACATGTTTAGTTTCATGTTTTTGTTATGTTATTTTTCATATGTTGTTAATTTAGTTTAGGTTCATTATGTTTGCATTCATGTAGTACAACTGCATAAGTAGTTGCATAGGAGTATAGTTTGAATAGCATTATATTCAGTTTCTTGTTTAAAAAAAAATAATCAAAAATTCAAAAATAATAGTTAGTTACTATGTTCATCTTGCATGAGTCCAACTATTTGATAGTTACATTTTATTTTGGCCAATGATGAGATTGGGATTGAGTAGACAAGTATAGTACTGATTATTAGAACTTTAATGTGATTTCTTGTTATGAATTGAATCTTTTCCTGTTTGAAACTGGTATAATCAGGTTAGCACGTTAGAGACAACTTTGTTGACTGATTAAGTTTAAATTGATACATAATTGACTTCTTAAGGATAATATTAGTTTGAATAAATGAAAGCAATGAATAGAAGGAGATGGCTAAATTTAGACAAAAACTTAAGTTTGGGGGAAAAATTTGGGATATATAAGCTTAAAAAAGAAAAAAAAATATTGAAAAAAAATATTGTGGCTAGTCTTGTTTCGGGGCCTTTGTTACTTGAGCAAGTACGCCCGAGGTACTGTTCTTTACACCTAGCGCCCTAAGGTCTTATATGGTCCGGGAGTCGTTGGTCGAAAGCTCGCTAAAGAGTAGCACTGTTAGCCTAATGGAATGAGACATTGCATAGTCATGGTTAAAAAAAACAATAAAACAGCAAAAGAGCAAAAATTCCCCGTAATGCAAAGTAAAGCATAAGTATCCCGGATTGGACTCTTAAATTTGGTGGATGTTTGAATTTAGTTGGATTTAGCTTGTTCGTGAATTTTATGAGTTTGCACTGTATGATGCCTTTAAAGAGACCTATAATGAGTTGTATTTAGCATTATATCAGTTAGCATGGATGTTGAGCACACACGCACTATACCAGTAATAACAGTTTGAGATTTGATGATTGATAGGAATTATGGATTGATTTTGATATGAAGTATTTGTTAGGTTTGTAATATTCTTGAATGCAATCAAAATTGCAAAATAATGCGGAAGCGTGTAAAAATCAGAGTTTAAAAAATTTACAAACCATATACCCGGATCACCCTTTATGCATAATTATTAATTAAACGAAAAGATAAAGAATAAAATCATACCCTTGAAGATCGAGCTTCTTCAGGTACAAGTTCACCTCCAAATCCTTTCGCGTTCAACATGAATCCACCGGGTTTGGTTCCTTCCTTTGATCAACGTTAGCCACCCATGTGTTTGGCCTCTAGAGGTGATCCACCAAGGAAAAATAAAGAATTCAAGAAGATGGTGTATTGGCTCAACCCTAGTTTTCTATCTCTATAGAAAAAGGGGTACTCTCCCAACAATTGGAATTATGTCGTATGTTGAAAAAGTCAACCACCACCTCACCCATAATAAGACTCCTCTTATTAATAGATGTGGGCAACCCACCTTAACAATTAAGGAATTGGGTTTTATTTAATTAATTAAATTCTTTTAATTAATTAAGCTCCCTAATCTTATTAGGGATAATTAATTAAACTCCTTTAATTAATTTTCCTTCCTAATCCAATTAGGAATAAATGAGAGTACTTATATTAAATTAATTCCTAAACTCTTTTAGAAATTAAAATAATAATAATTGTAATAATATTAATAAGACTCCTCTTATTAATTTATATTTAATATTTCTAAAATATTAAATAATAAATATTAAGCTATTTAATTTATTCTATCACCATAGATTAAATTAAATATACTTAACATATTATTACGATTATGCCATTAACTTCTTAAATAATTATTCTTCCTTTTATGGTGTGACCCTTTAGGTTCTCCATATTAAACCTATTTGTGAATAAATCAATTAGAATAATTCTAATCTTATTTAAATAAATAAATTAAATAATTAATTTATTTAAATAAATAATATTTATTCTACATATAGGATAAGCCTCCCAAGCGATCAACGACTTTCCGGATAATATAGATTTCAACATTAATCATTAAAGAACCTTTGAGTAAATAGTTACCGTCACAATTCAATCCTTCCACCATACAATGTCCCAATTAAATATAAGACATGGAATTACCGTCAAGTCTTATTTTATTTAATTATATGTATTTCGACTCTTAAATGCACAACACCATATAATGCAAATTAGAAACTCCTTTCTAATTTCATTCACGCGCCAACCAAGGACTACCGGGTTGTCATTTATCGAATCACATAGGACATTTCTCTTCTTTTATTAGAAGTGGTAGATTCTTTATTGATCATACATTATCTCCATGTACAACTTATTATACCCAAGCATACCCTTTGATATACCCTAAGGGTCTTAAGGAATAAGTCAAAGTATAACTCATCATACACAAGATACTATGATGATCTCAAGTCCAAGGATTACTTGTACTACTATCACTACAGAATTCCTATTGACAGCAAATAAAACTCCATTAGGTATTCCTTAGCGAGCCACGTTCGATGAACTTATTCTCTAATAAGCACCTATATACTTGCTTTAGTGTCTCCACACAAAATGATCATGAGATCAATCATCCTCATCCAATGAGCAAGAACGATATACCAATCTATCCGGATTCACTAATCCCCAATTTAGTAATCCAATGATTGGGAACTATTTTAGTTTTAAGCTTTCTAAGAATTTAGATCTCATTAGAATGATCATCATCATTACTCTAAAAGCATTGCTTAAAACTATGGGTTTATCACATATTATAAAACAAAGATCATGTAGATAATTAAAAGCCTTTAATAAATTAATACCTTTTATTAATAAATGAATATGATTGTTACAAAGTATATGCTTTATCATCAAACATGATTGGCTTGTGTGCATACTACTTTCAATCTCCCACTTGCACTAAAGCCAATCGTCATGGTAACTCATACTCTTCTTCTCTAAGTGGCGACTATCCCGTCGTTGGATAAGCTTTAGTTAATGGATATGTAATGTTGTTTATGAGAGTCCACTATCTCTATAGTGATTTCCCATCTTTCAATGATTCTAATAATCAAATGAAAGTGCAACAACACATGTTTAGATCCAAGATGAGACTTAGAACTATTCCTAGTTACAGAATGAACTTTTAATCCAAACAATCAACTTGTAGCTTCATTTATAGCTATATACTTTGTCTTTATTACTAAACCAAAGAACTCTTTCTTTGTTTGGAACCTTTCCAATTCAACGCACCACTGCTCAAGGTAACACTTTACCTTAAAGTGAATTTTCGTAGTCGTCTTGATCACATCTGAAAAACTTGAGTCTGTTAAGCCCTCTAGTTTTAATTCAGACCCACCATGAATATGATCACATCCTTAGTGCCGGTTAAGCACTTTAAGATGTTTTTCACTGACTCATAGTGAACTTCTCCAGGATATGACTGATCAACATCAGGTCTCGTATATTTCATTGCATTCATGATAGTCACTCATGCGACCTCTCTTTTCAGGAGTCTGTGGGGACTATTAAGAGAGATACACTCCATAGCTCATCGACATGAGACATCTCTTGGAGTTTGCCATGCTAAACGACTTTAGAATCAAATGAATATACGTTCCTTGGGTTAAGTCGAGCATCCTCTTGAATCTATCTATATAGATTTTATCCCCAATTAAGATATTCTTCCCAAATCATTCGTGGAGAAATTTTTAGACAAATTTATCTTTACTGATTGTAGCATTGGTATGTTATTCCTCATCCGTAGTATATCAACATATAATACTAGAAATTTCTACAACGCTCCCAATCGACCCTTTGTACACACTAGAAGTCTTACCTCATCGAATGTAACTCTAGATCATCATCTTCTATGATGTGTACCTCATCATCATCATCCATGATGAATCCATACCTCCTAGGTATCTTTGGTACTATTCCAGATTTACGATTCGGTTGTGGTACAATAGGTCTATCTACAGGTTCCTCTTATTTGACTTATAGTGTTTTGTGGTTATTGAACTCTTCAAGATCTATTATCCTCCCACTAGCCCTTTCAATGATAAACACCTTTATCTTAGAAGGAAGCGTGTTTCGCAACAAACACCTTTTGTAAGTAGGATTATAGAACATATGCCCTAAACTTACTTTAGGATTTCCACAAATTGTACTTGTCAAATCTTGTCCCAAGCTTATCCTTTGAAACCTTTTCACATAAGTTGGACAACCCCTTATCTTAACATACTTAAGATTAGGAATCCTCCCCGTCCATAACTTTTATGGAGTCTTGGGGCGGATTTTGAGGTTACCATTTTCGTAGATATCGCACCATTTCTAGGACATTATCCCGTAAGGATACTTTGGAATGTCGGTAAAAATCATTTTGGACCGTACCATGTTCAACAAGGTATGATTTTTCCTTTCAGATACATTAATCAATTATTACGTATCATGAGGTGTCCATTATGAGAAAAACCATTTGAGATGATCTAGAAACTTATTGCACAAGTATTTATTCCTTGATCTAATCAAAGAATCTTAATACTTTGCCAATTTGTTTCACTTTTGAATTCTTTGAACCTTTCAAATAATTCACACTTGTATTTCAGCAAATACACACATTCAACTCTTTGAATGATCATCTCCTTTTCTTATACTAGTTTGTTCAATTTGCAAAATATATTTTTCACGTAAGTCAAGTATACAAAATCCATTAAGTAATATTTCAGTTCTATACAAAACATTATTATTATAAATAGAACAACAATTGTTCTTAATTATAATACTAAAGAATTTTATTGTCCAACAATAAAATAGAAATAATATTTTTAACAAGAACTGGAATACAATAACAACTTATTGACTTAATAGATTTGCCCGTAGGCATTGCTAAACTATAAGTTTCTATGGCTAATGTGGCAACCTTTGCTACATTTCCCGCACATAGGATTACTTATATTTGTTTAGCTTTCTACTTCTGCTTGGTCCTTTCATAAATCTATATTTATGATAACCAAAGTTGGTATCCAATACCCAAGTAGAACATTGACTTAAAGAAAATTTTATTTTAAATCATGAACAAATTTGTATTTATAACCAAACTTCACTAAGCTTCTTTTGGTTAGCCTCAAAGAAGATGCTTCTTGCAGTTTCTTTTCAGTGTCCAGGCTTATAGCAGTGGAAGCAAACTCCTTTGCTATCCGTATCAGTTTTGATCTTATTATCCTTTGTTTATGCCTTTCTATTTACTTTCTTAGAATCGTTTTTCTTTGAATCGTTCTTCTTTTCAAAAGATCCTTTGGCCCCTACCAGTAAGACTTGATCTTTCTTGGTTGAAAAGTGACTTTCAACATTTTTCATTATGTTAAGCAAATCAGCGAGGCTGATATCTAGCTTGTTTATATGAAAAATTCACAACAATTGTGAAAGGAGTCCGGGAGTGAGTGCAAGATCAAATCTTGGCTCAACTCTCCATACATGGCAAAACCCATTGTCCTAATTGATCAATCAAATTGATTATGTTAAGGACCTTTATGCATCTTGTAGTGTCATTAGTCATTCTAGATCGGAAGAGCTCCTTAGATATCTCGATATCTATCGGTCTTACTTTCCTCACCATCAACTACTTGATGTGCGGGGAATATAGTAGGAGCATCCATAGTTTCATCTTGACGACACCAAGCTCGTTACTCATGGATGCGAGCATGATGCATTGAGCCAATGTGCATCATCTTGCCACTTTCTAAAAGTAGCAATGTCTTCCTCGGAGGCATTGTGCGCAACCATTCACGAGGATAGGCGTATTAAGGACATAAGATAACTTTTCGACTATGAGAACTATTCTCAAATTCCTCAACCAATCCGCTTAATTCTTGGTCCGAATTAACTTAGCATCTAATATGCTTTAGCGATGATAGTAATTTAGACATTGTAAAATTTCGTAAATGAATTTGTAATTAACAACATTTTAACATACATTCTTTTATTAATTACCAAAATAATTTAGGTCTTGTTTTAAATTGGTATCTCCCACTATTTTCTTCAAACTATATTACCCTCACTTATATAGTTCGGCAAAATCTAATTAAAGATTTGCTAATGAGAATAAGGATCCCATTTCAAATGTATATAGCCTTGTGGTGACACAACAAACTATATATAAATAAATAGGTAGACAACTTTTGTCAATTACATCAACTATGCAACTCCTTTTCTTTTGCCTCTTAGATTATTTTGATCAAGTGGTGGCACATCCGAATCAAAATTATCCAAGTTAAGTCAAACCTAGCACTCCATATATTCAAAAAGAAAAATATCATCCTTGTGGTGACACAACAAAACAATATTGTTCAATTTTCTTTATAAGCATCAAATGTGATAAATTAACATCTTAAATACTTAATACTTGCCTTGTGGTGACACAACAAACTCATATCAAATATTTAATACTCTATTAATTTTATCATGCTAGAAGGCGATGTTCGATATTCCAAATATCTTTGAACGCTTAGGACTTAATAAAAAAATTGAGGGGTTTGTTATTAATTTGTCTCATCTTGTTTAGCGCGCATGCACATATATATATAAAATACGCGTCATATTAATTAACATGCGAAGCATGTTTGCATAATATATAATATATATAGTATAAGCATGCACATATAGAATACTATATTCTACCCGAATTGATTATGGACTTTTATTCTAGTTTGGTTCACTAGAGCCACCAAGTGAACCAAAAGGTCAAACCCTAGGGGTGCAAGAAATAATATTTAAATATAACTATTAAATTTAAACCCGGGCTCCGTTACAAATGGGTCTTCAAGCGCTTCTTGTCCCTTGATCTCCAATTCTTCAAAATAATTCTAACTATTCCTATTACAAAACTATTTAAAATAAATAGAAACCTTGATCGTGATCGAGGGAAGTACATAGAAGGAATAGAATTTACATTAAGAAAAATTAGAGAAGGCGAGGCACGCAGAACCCATTTAATAAAACCCATACATTCATGCATCCAACTAAAATAAAATCCAATCGCATTGGTCAATAGTCCATAATCAATCCCATTTATTATCATACACATCACCATATGCATCAATAAATAACATTCATCATATGAATAATAAACATTTAATATATATATTGATATCATTTAATGGGCAACTTTAGTTAGTATAAAATCTATTTTAAATCAAAATAAACTCCTTTATTTTAATCCAAATTTAAATCAAAATAAAACTATTTTATTTTTAATTTATCTAATTTTGAATAAAATAAACTATTTTATTTTAATCAAAATTTTAATTAAAATAAACTCCTTTATTTTAATTAATTATGGAATCCAATTCCATATATATATATATAAAATTTATTAAAGGAAACACGGATATTCTTTCCCTATTCACAAATAAACTCCTTTATTTTGAATAATATGAAATCTTATTTCATATTTAAATAAACTCCTTTATTTAAGGAAATATGGATTCTCTTTCCTATTCATAAAATAAACTCTTTTATTTTGAATTATATGAAATCTTATTTCATATCTAAACAAACTCCTTTATTTAAGGAAAGATGGATTTACTTTTCTATTCACAAATATACTCCTTTATTTTAGGAAAAATAAAATCCAATTTCAACTCCAATTAGTTATTATGGAATCCAATTCCAACTCTAATTAGTTAAGATGAAATTTAATTTTAAAATTAAAATAAATCTTTTATTTTAATATTAAAATAAACCTTTTATTTTAAGATTAAAATAAACCTTTTTATTTTAATTATAAAATTATTTAAAATTAAAATAAAACTTTATATTTTAATATTAAAATAAACCTTTTATTTTAAAATTAAAATAAACTTTTATTTTAATTATATAATAATTAAGAATATATATATGTATATATATATTCGTAATATATATAACCATAATATATATATATATATATACATATATACATCCGTTCCCTTTTGAATCCTAGAAATCCTACTTCCTGTTTCATTTTAATGATTGCCGGTAATCATATATATATATATATATATATATAATATATCCATTCCTTTAATTCCGTGTGTCTTAGCTCCTGCCTGCTGCTGAATTCCACTTAATTGTCACTTATATAAAAAAAAATAAAATCATGCAATGTAAACAAGCACGTGAAATAACGACCATCATGTATGCTCACTTGATTTCCGTGCTGCAGATTTTTTTTTTTTTTTTATTAATGTCGTGCGGTTAGATTACGGCTCCCTCTTTTTTTCTTTTTTTTTTAATTTTATACAATAAAATTATGCCCAATTAAATTGTTCTAAACACATATCAATATACATATCAAATATGAACAATTAATAATTCGCATAAAGGTTTGGCTCTGATGCCACTGTTAGGTTTGTAATATTCTTGAACGCAATCAAAATTGCAAAATAATGCGGAAGCGTGTAAAAATCAGAGTTTAAAAAATTTACAAACCATATACCCGGATCACCCTTTATGCATAATTATTAATTAAACGAAAAGATAAAGAATAAAATCATACCTTGAAGATCGAAAGCTCCCTCGGTACAAGTTCACCTCCAAATCCTTTTCGCGCTCAACTTGAATCCACCGGTTTGGTTCCTTCCTTTGATCAACGTTAGCCACCCATGTGTTTGGCCTCTAGAGGTGATCCACCAAGGAAAAATAAAGAATTCAAGAAATGGTGTATTGGCTCAACCCTAGTTTTCTATCTCTATAGAAAAAGGGGTACTCTCCCAACAATTGGAATTATGTCGTATGTTGAAAAAGTCAACCACCACCTCACCCATAATAAGACTCCTCTTATTAATAGATGTAAGCAACCCACCTTAACAATTAAGGAATTGGGTTTTATTTAATTAATTAAATTCTTTTAATTAATTAAGCTCCCTAATCTTATTAGGGATAATTAATTAAACTCCTTTAATTAATTTTCCTTCCTAATCCAATTAGGAATAAATGAGAGTACTTATATTAAATTAATTCCTAAACTCTTTTAGAAATTAAAATAATAATAATTGTAATAATATTAATAAGACTCCTCTTATTAATTTATATTTAATATTTCTAAAATATTAAATAATAAATATTAAGCTATTTAATTTATTCTATCACCATAGATTAAATTAAATATACTTAACATATTATTACGATTATGCCATTAACTTCTTAAATAATTATTCTTCCTTTTATGGTGTGACCCTTTAGGTTCTCCATATTAAATCCATTGTGAATAAATAAATTAGAACAATTCTAATCTTATTTAAATAAATAAATTAAATAATTAATTTATTTAAATAAATAATATTTATTCTACAATAGGGATAAGCCTCCCTAGCGATCAACGACTTTCCAGATAATATAGATTTCAACATTAATCATTAAAGAACCTTTGAGTAAATAGTTACTGCAAATCAATTCAATCCTTCCACCATACAATGTCCCAATTAAATATAAGACATGGAATTACTGTCAAGTCTTATTTTATTTAATTATATGTATTTCGACTCTTAAATGCACAACACCATATAATGCAAATTAGAAACTCCTTTCTAATTTCATTCTGCCTTGGCCAAGGACTACTGGGTTGTCATTTATCGAATCACATAGGACATTTCTCTTCTTTTATTAGAAGTGGTAGATTCTTTATTGATCATACATTATCTCCATGTACAACTTATTATACCCAAGCATACCCTTTGATATACCCTAAGGGTCTTAAGGAATAAGTCAAAGTATAACTCATCATACACAAGATACTATGATGATCTCAAGTCCAATGATTACTTGTACTACTATCACTACAGGAATTCCTATTGACAGGCAAATAAAACTCCATTAGGTATTCCTTAGCGAGCCACGTTCAGTGAACTTATTCTCTAATAAGCACCTATATACTTGCTTTAGTGTCTCCACACAAATGATCATGAGATCAATCATCCTCATCCAATGAGCAAGCAACGTATATACCAATCTATCCGGATTCACTAATCCCCAATTTAGTAATCCAATGATTGGGAACTATTTTACTTTTAAGCTTTCTAAGAATTTAGATCTCATTAGAATGATCATCATCATTACTCTAAAAACATTGCTTAAAACTATGGGTTTATCACATATTATAAAATAGCACTATGTAGATAATTAAAAGCCTTTAATAAATTAATACCTTTTATTAATAAATGAATAAGATTGTTACAAAGTATATGCTTTATCATCAAACATGATTGGCTTGTGTGCATACTACTTTCAGTATTATCATGTTTACTTGATTTCTCTAAGGCCAGTTGAATAGACTTGTCTCTGTTATTACTGCTGGATTCGTAGGCATGTAGATTAGTTGCATTCCATTGCATTGCATTGCATTATATTGTTTTTGCTTGAGGACAAGAACGGTTTAAGTTTTATACCTACTTATCTGGTATTTGTTACTTGAATTAGTTGTTTACACTCATGTTTTTTAGTTACTTTTCATGCATTTTGTGTTCATTTTGTAGATTTTATGTTTGGGAGCTGTGTGAGCGACTATTGGTATGAAAATGCAAGGAAAAAGAAATCCGGACATCGTTTGTGCTTTCATGTTCATTTCATGTTCTTGGCTCAGAACTTGGACTATATTGTAGAGCTTCTTCTTAGCTTTCCGGAACATCTTGAATCATTCCAATTGGAGTTCGAATGCAGGAGTTATGACATTTGTACCAATGGACGTTGAACTTCGCTGTTTTGGATGGCCATTTGCATAGCAGTCACTTCCACTCCAATTTCGACCTTTATCCGTTCGTTATTTCTCAAACTTCAAAGCATGAAAGTTGTAGAACTCGTCGATATCTTTGATTTGATAGGTGGCAGGCCCTGTAACTCCTCTCGGATCAAAGGTTATGACCGTTTTACCAAAGGACACTGCAGCAGAAAAATAATTAGTAGCTTACACCCAAGTCGGGGCTTACTCTTTTAAGCCTAACACTCAAGCCGGGGCTTGGGGGTCAAGACTAAATTACAGCAGCATAGCAAGCCAGGGCTTGCTATTTACAAGGCAATACCCAAGTCGTGGCTTGGGTACGTGCAAAGAAGGCAATTTAACTAGAATTTGAGTTAAATAAGGATTGATTGGAGCTGTTTGACTCAAGGACTTCCAAGATGACTTAAAGACATATAAAGAGGCATACAAAAGGAGGATAATTACAAGGATTAGAGGCTAGTTTTTGGAGAATTTCATTAGATTAGATTAGAGTAGATTGGGAAAAACCCCTAGTTCTTATTAGATTTGGAGATTGAAGCAACTTGGAGACTATTGAAGATTCAAAGTAGGAGCAAAGAGAGAGCATCAAATCTACAGACAATAGATTCTATCTTCTTATCTTCTTCTATTTTTGTCTGTTAATGTGTATTCAAGTGTGGATTCTTAGTTTTAATTCAATGAACTAATTCTTTGTTTTAGATTACAATGGATCTTATTGTGTAGTTTATTTTAATATGTTTCGCTATCAATTATTATGTTCTATCGTGAGGATTGTATATTGTGATTTGGACTTAATTATTTAATTGACTGGCCATCAATTACCGTGATAATCTATATGAACTCAAGAGATGAAGTATAGATTTAGATTTAATCATGATAGTATGTGTTTGTGATTTCTGCATAGATGGAATTCATGATTCGTGTTTAGGATAGAGATATGCCTTTATGCCATATGTAATCTTATAGAGAACTTGTGCTTTAAATCCTTTTTAATTGTAATTCACATAGAGATATAGTGGATTAGTTAATTAGGGTGTCTTGATTAATTCTATCATCTATGGATTTAAGTGAGTATAGGTATTATGCATCGAGAGGTGGTTTTATCTGCTTTAGTGTTCTTGATTAACAATTCAGGATAGAGAATAATTAATGAGAAGTGTGTTAACTTAAATGAAGCAATAAGTGAAGTTGTGATCTTAAATCTCCGTAATCTTAATTTAACTAGTGGTAATTAGAATTAGTTTTCTTATAAATTCAAATTCATTCGTTTAAATAAGATTGAGTTGGTTACGGGTTAGTATTTGGTGATTTTTATTAAATAATTCTCTGTGGGAACGATACTCTACTTTCACTGTATTACCTGTTGACCATGTATACTTGCGTGTTGTGCGTAATTAGATTTTACCCAACAAGATGCTACTCTATTAGCGAGAAAGGATGGTGCTATATCTACCCAGAACGTAACTGTTACAGATAGTACTATAGTGAGATCTCTTACCACTGGCATTATTGCTGAGATGAGAACATATATTGTTGAGCACCATGTCACCATGCAGTTAGCTGTGGATTTGTTGGCTTGTGTAGATACCCTTGGGCAGGAGCTCACAGCGTTACCTCCTTCTTTGGAGAGAGATGCCATGTTAGACTTGATAGCTCGTATATCCACTGGATTGTAGATAGGCTTGTATTTTCTTGCACTAACTAGCTTAGCCATTTTGTCATGTACAATACCTATTGTATATCAAACAGTATTATATATGGCAATGAAATATATTTTGATTCACTTCCATTTTAGTTGTGCCTTGTTACTTGCTTGATATTTGCCTGCTTCTCTAAGGTTTGTGATCTTAATGTATTCTGAACTCATCCTTGATGGGTTGATATTGAGATGTTTCAGGATCTTTCAGAATGGATCGTCGATCTGTATATATCCCTACCCTTTGGTGTCTTGGGACTGGTTTTGGTATATAGTATTGGAGACGATTGTGGATTTCCTCTCTGAGGTTGACTGCACAACAGATGGTCGTCGGTACTCCTTTGTATGGGGGAGCCCAGGTAGTTCCAACTCTTATGGATTGGTGTTTCTCTTTGAGGATTTAACCACAACTTAGATGGTCGCCAATTCTCCCATTAGTGTGGGGAGACCAGTTAGTTACATCCATTTGGTCTAAAGTCGATGAAGTGTGGTGGATTGAAGGTTGATCCTAGTACCATGTGACAAGTTTTTTGTATTTTGGTAGGGGATAGAACCATAAATGGTTGCCTACGTAGTCCTATTGAAGAGGAGATCAGGTCTGCGTAGTTCGAACCTGGTGTAAGAGGTTCAATGATGTATGTAGAAGGGTGTAGAAGTGTGTTTGAAGGGTGTTTGTTTTTTTTTGTTTTTTTTATTTGGTGTGACCGGGTCATTTAAAAATGGTTGCCTACATATGTGACGCCACCAAAATAGGTCCAATCCATCCAACCTTTTTCCGAAGTCGCCAAATACATGGTACAGAAAAGAACTAAAAACTTTATTACTACAATTGTCGTGCAAATTACTACAACACATATGTTGTAAGTTTTGATACAAATATAAACCAACTTTGACTCTCATCCCAACCTTGGATAGTACGTCACAATGACATCTTACATAAAGGTACAGTCAATAACTATTTTAGAAATTAAAATCTTTGGGAAGTGCTTAAGGAAACCGTCGTACATGGGAGGCCATGCGTCTAGGTTATGATAGATATCATATGTCCACAAAATTATCCTTGGTTGACCTAATAGACCCCAAAGAAAAATGAGAAGATTACTATCATGTTCTTTCCAATGGTGAGTTTTCTATTAACATATAACTATCTCCACTTTCTGTAATTGAAAATTATATTTCAACCAAACTCCAAGATTATATAGGTAGTGCTCGTAAATATAATCGGCAAGTGAATGTGCACAACCATGTCTTATGATAACACGAGGTTGTATATCATTAGACGTCTTGTATGATAGTGTCAAAACACCCTTCCAAAGTTGGGTTCACCTCACCCTATTGTTGTTCACCAAAATCAATTATTAAGTGACGTATAATATATGACACACATCTTAGGTCCTCAATACAATTATATATTGTATGTCATGCCATTTTATAATGTGTTGAGAAGCTTTGACAGTCTTGGACCATCACACTATTCCCCTGTTATCCCCGCTCGACCCAACTACACTCTTATTACCTGAAAGTAATTGTGAAGCAAAAAGGTGAGCACAACTAGCTCAATAAAGAATATCATGACTAAAGATAATTAAATTATCAATAGTCTTCGTCAGTAATAAATCAGAGATTTAGAACATATGGCACATGATAAAACTTTTCAACCATAGTTGCAGCGAAACGAGCAATCCATTAGAAGAGTCAAATAAACCATAAGGTCTATTATGTTCTCCATGTTAAAAGTCCACCAACAATGTTTTAACCCTATAACATCAATCAATAGTTTCTTTTCACAATCACGTATATAATTCATAATCATAATTGTAGTTCTAAATTCCTCTTCTCATCCAAGACGAAGATAATTTTCATCACCTGTCTTTACCTAAAACATCAAAGATCATGGTTATACCAAATCACAGTTTATATTCATAGTCATACTAATAAATTCATTTTTGCACTACGGGCAAAAATATTCATCAACAGTTCATCTTTGCACTACAGGCCAAAGATATTCAACAACATGTCATCTTTGCACTACGGGCCAAAGATATTCATCAACAGTTCATCTTTGCTTTACAGGCCAAAGATATTCATAATAGGTCATCTTTGCACTACATGCCAAAGATATTTAACAACAGGTCATCTTTACACTACGGCCAAAGATATTAATATTTCAAAGAGATATTAAACATTTCATAATTTATATAAACAATAATTATAACCATGTTGATCAATTCACTTTTGCACTTAAGCTAAAGATATTCAATTATAAATTCAATGGTAATGATCATACCAGTCAACAATTCATCTTTGCACTACTAGCCAAAGAGAACCCATAATCACGATTATACCAATAATCTACCCATCTTTACACTCAAATCAAATAGAAATTTCATCACCAGGATTATAAAAATGTTATAAGAACAATATAATCAAAACATGGATTTAATTTCAAGAGTAAGCTTCATAAATCAATGATTTTATAACACATTAATCCAAATGTTATAAATCACTTAATAATCTCATAATCTAATATAATTAATATTACTATAATATTTTAATCATTTCTTAAATTTATAAATAATTTATTTTAATTGTTTACACTTTACTAAGTAATGCATTTAATCATCCGAAAATGCCAAAGTCATAAAATTTCATTACCAATAACCAAAACCATTATCAAAAATCAGCATATACCTTATATAGTATTCTCAAGCCATAAAATCCTATTTTCTAATTTTCTTACTTCACATAACATATTTAATTCATTTACTCATAACTAGTCCATTTTTATGAAAAATATCAAATCAATACAAACAAATTTTCTTTTTCTGGGATTTAGCAGAATATAGTCACATATTGAACATATATTTTTTTCAAAATTTTTAAAATTTATTTACTATTTTTCATATAGTCAAACTGCCGAATATTTAGACATTTATCATAAACTGTACTTTTATCCAACAATTTAGAAATTTACAGAGTATACTTCTGTTATATACATGTACTTCCAATAAAAGTTTCACCAATTTTAGAGTTAACCACAAGGAGTTATAAGTGTTTACTTTTAAAATAGTCTTTTCCCATAAAATTCATAACTCCTAATCTATACATCCAAAAATTGCCATTTTTGGACACAATCTAGAAAACTCATCATATTATCATTTTTAATTTTTCCAGAATTTTTGAGGGTCGAAAAAATTACGAAACTGAAAAACATAATAACCCTTACAATCCCTTACCTCAAAAGAACAATACTTCTGACTAGAATGTCGGATGTAAAGCCGAAGAAAACTTGCACTGAATAGCAACTCTCAAAGTATCTAAATACTCACAAAATACGCTCGATAATATAGAGAGAAAGAAAACTTGTTTCTGGTGAGATTTTCAATTCTAACTAAGCACCCTATTTATAGGAAAATGTTAGAACGCCAAAGGAGACTAAATAATAAAATAATATTATTTTTTATTCACCTTTTATGCATGCCTCATTTGAATCAAAACTTCAACCACCATAGTGGGGCTCACCAAAAATCAGCACTTGTTTTTTACACCAACCAAAAGTGGGTCCCACCTAATTTTAATAAAAATTATTTTATTTTCTGAAACTTCAGTAATTCATAATAAATAGCCCTTTTATCAGAAAAATACGAATTTTATGTCCTTTCCACACGAAATCAAATTATCTACAACTTTGTAGGTTTAAGTTTTTCCAAATTCTGAACAAAAAATATCCAAAATCCATAAACGGATGATTTTAACACCTTTTAAAATTCATAAAAAATCATGCGTTAATTTTTAACGGTTCAAAATTTGTGGACATATACTCAACTTATATATGTATAACTTATCCAAAAATCACAACAATCCAACGGTCGGATTAAAATTATAACTCACGCAATAGAGCTTTAAGAACACCGATTTGATTTTTTTAATACCTCCAATTCAATAAAATACTAATAAAATACCACAACATTAATTTCTTCATTTATAACCACATAAAATAAATCCATCACTTATATCTACATCAAATAAATATTTCCTTATCAACAATTAATTATTCACAAATAATATTATAGAATCACAATAATGACAACCAGGCAGTTCCCAGGAAAGAGTGGGCTTTCCAATAAGGATTTCTCCTTACTGCCGCGCAATTAGGTGACCAAACCTCTCCTTGATAGAACTTTCTATGCATTGCCAATAATGCTATCTAATAATATAATTCAAATAATATGAATTATTGATCTGATAATGGGAAATATTGTGTAGTGACAATTATTGAAACAACAATAATATAAAATATCAACGCAGAAATTATTAAATTAATAAAATAAAATATTGAACAGTAATTACTGTAACAATTATGGAGTAGTGCCTTCTTACGTAAGAATCAATAATTCAAAATACTGTAATCTGGTAATCTTCTTTATGCGACCACAGCACATATTCTTGTATTTTAACCAAAATATTCCAACGATGTTAATTGGTAACAACTACTGTAGTTATTTATAAAAACTCAAACTTTTCATTTTCTTCATTCGACAGTTATTCTATTATGGGGCCCACCAATGGTTGTGCCGTCGTAGGAATATTCCCCGTCAGCAAGAATATTACACGACCAAACGAATAATCCCCGACAACAATAAGTATTTTATAGCCACTTGCTTATTTTGAAAAAAAATTCATATATCATTCTTAACTTTACTTTTTATCAATTTAACCATTTACTGAATAGTAATTATAAGAAATATTGAATAATTTTATTTCATAAAAGTCGGGGTCTTACAATCTCCTCTCCTTATGAAATTTCGTCCCCGAAATTTACATACCTGGTATTTCAAAGAGTTGAGAATACCTTGCTTTCATTTCAGATTCCATCTTCTCTGTCCTCATGATTTCTCCATTGCTCATCTCCTGTATTTCAAATATCATTCTAGAATACAGCTTCAAAACAAAGGTTAATTGACATATCATAATTTGTCAACTTAAATAATAAAATTCAGCTTAGCTAGGACACACACTAGCGAAGGATATTACTCGTCTCTCCCTTCTTAGTTCTAATCTTGGATCTCCGCCAGAGATCATATCCCTAAGTTTTGATACCAACTGTGATGCCCCCAAAATAGGTCCAATCAATCCAACTTTTTCTGTGTCGCCAAATACATGGTACAGAAAACAACTACAACTTTATTACTACAATTGTCGTGCAAATTACAACAACACGTATGTTGTAAGTTTTGATACAAATATAAACCAATTGTGACTCTCATCACAACCTTGGATAGCACGTCACAATGACACCTTACATAAAGGTACAGTCAATAATTGTTTTAGAAATTAAAATCTTTGGGAAGTGCTCAAGGAAACCTTCATACATGGGAGGCCATGCGTTTAGGTTATGATAGATATCATATGTCCATAGAATTATCATTGGTTGACCCAATAGACCCCAAAGAAAAACGAGAAGATTACTATCATGTTCTTTCCAATGGTGAGTCTTCTCTTGACATATAACTATCTCCACTGTCTGCAATTGAGAATTATATTTCAACCCAACTCCAAGATTATATAGGTAGTGCTCGTAAATATAATCGGCAAGTGGATGTGCACAACCATGTCTTATGATAACACGAGGTTGTATGTCATTAGACATCTTGTATGATAGTGGCAAAACACCTTTCCAAAGTTGGGTTCACTTCACCCTATTTTTGTTCACCAAAATCAATTATTAAGTGATATATAATATACGACACACACATCTTAGGTCCTCAATACAATTATATATTGTATGTCATGCCGTTTTATAATGTGTTGAGAAGCTTTGACAGTCTCGGACCATCACACTATTCCCTTGTTATCCCTGCTCGACCCTGCTACACTCTTATTACCTGAAAGGAATTGTGAAGCAAAAGGGTGATCACAACTAGCTCAGTAAAGAATATCATGACTAAAGATAATTAAATTATCAATAGCCTTCGTCAGTAATAAATCAGAGATTTAGAACATATAGTAGATGATAAAACTTTTCAACCATAGTTGGAACGGAACGAGCAATCCATTAGAAGAGTCAAATAAACTATAAGGTCTATTATCCTTTCGATGTTAAAAGTCCACCAACAATGTTTTATCCCTATAACATCAATAAACAGTTTCTGTCCACAATCACGTATATAATTCATAATCATAATTGTAGTTCTAAATTCCTCTTTTCATCCAGGACGAAGATAATTTTCATAACCTGTCTTTACCTGAAACATCAAAGATCATGGTTATACCCAATCACAGTTCATATTCATAGTCATACTAATAAATTCATCTTTGCACTACGGGCCAAAGATATTCATCAACAGTTCATCTTTCCACTACAGGCCAAAGATATTCAAAAATAGGTCATCTTTGCACTACGGGCCAAAGATATTTATCAACAGTTCATCTTTGCTTTACAGGCCAAAGATATTCGTAATAGGTCATCTTTGCACTATAGGCCAAAGATATTTAACAACAGGTCATCTTTACACTACTGCCAAAGATATTAATATTTCAAAGAGATATATAAACATTTCAGAATTTATATAAACAATAATTATAACCATGTTGATCAATTCAGCTTTGCACTTAAGCTAAAGATATTCAATTATAAATTCAATGGTCATGATCATACCAGTCAACAATTCAACTTTGCACTACTGCCCAAAGAAAACCCATAGTCACGATAATACCAATAATCTACCCATCTTTACACTCAAGTCAAAGAGAAATTTCATCACCAGGATTATAAAACTGTTATAAGAACAATATAATCAAAACATGGATTTAATTTCAAGAGTAAGCTTCATAAATCAACGATTTTATAACACCTTAATCCAAATGTTATAAATCACTTAATAATCTCATAATCTAATATTATTAATATAACTACAATATTTTAATCATTTCTTATATTTATAAACAATTTATTTTAATTGTTTACACTTTACTAATTAATGCATTTAAACTTCCGAAAATGCCAAACTCATAAAATTTCATTACCAATAACCAAACCATTATAAAAAATCAGATATACCTTATATAGTATTCTCAAGCTATAAAATCCTATTTTCCAATTTTCTTACTTCACATAACATATTTAATTCATTTACTCATAACTAGTCCATTTTTATGAAAAATACCTAATCAATACAAACAAATTTTTTTTTCTGGGATTTAGCAGAATATAGTCTCATATTGAACATATATTTTTCTCTGAATTTTTAAAATTCATTTACTATTTTTCATATGGCCAAAACTGCCGAATATTTAGACATTTATCATAAACTGTACTTTTGTCCAAAAATTCCAAAATTTACAGAGTATACTTCTGTTATATACATGTATTCCTAATAAAAATTTCACCAATTTTGGAGTTAACCACAAGAAGTTATAAGGGTTTACTTTTAAAATAGTATTTTCCCATAAAATTCATAACTCCTAATCTATTCATCCAAAAATCGTCTTTTTTGGACACAATCTAAAAAACTCATCAAATAATTATTTAAAATTTTTCCAAAATTTTTGAGGGTCGAAAAAATTACAAAACAGAAAAATATAATAACCCTTACAATCCCTTACCCAAAAAGAGCAGTACTTCTGATTGGAATGTCTGATGTAAAGTAAAGGAAACTTGCACTGAATAACAACTCTCAAAGTATCTAAATATTCATAAAATACGCTCGATACTATAGAGAGAAAAAAAAACGTTTTTCTGGTGTGATTTTCAATTCTAACTACGCACCCTATTTATAGGAAAATGCTAGAACGCCAAAGGAGACTAAATAATAAAATAATATTATTTTTTATTCTCCTTCTACGCATGCCTCATTTGAATCAAAACTATAGCCACCAAGTGGGGCCCACCCAAAATCATCACATGTTTTCTACACCAACCAAAAGTGGGTCCCACCCAATTTTAATAAAAATCATTTTATTTTTCGAAACTTCTGTAATTCATAATAAATAGCCCTTTTATCTGAAAAATACGAATTTTATGTCCATTCCACACGAAATCGAATTCTCTACAACTTTGTAGCTTTAAGTTATTCCAAATTACATACAGAAAATATCTGAAATCCATAAATGGATGATTTTTACAACCTTTTAAAATTCATAACAAATCATGCGTTAATTTTTAACGGTTCAAAATTTGTGGACATATACTCAACTTATATATGTATAACATATTCAAAAATCACAACGATCCAACGGTCGAATTAAAATTATAATTCGCGCAATAGAGCTTTAAGAACACCGATTTGATTTTTTAATACCTCAAATTTGATAAAATACTGATAAAACACCTCAACATTAATTTCTTCCTTTATAACCACATAAAATAAATCCATCATTTATATCCGTATCAAATAAATATTTCCTTATCAATAATTAATTATTCACAAATAATATTACAAAATCACAATAATGAGAACCAAGCAGTTCCTAGGAAAGAGGGGCCTTTCCAATAAGGATTTCTCCTTATTGGTGCGTAATTAGGTGACCAAACCTCTCTTTGATAGAACTTTCTAGACATTGCCAATTATTCTATCTAATAATATTATTCAAATAATATGAATTATTGATCTGATAATGGAAAATACTGTGCATTGACAATTATTGAAACAACAATAATATAAAATATCAATGCAACAATTATTGAATCAATAAAATAAAATATTGAATAGTAATTACTGTAACAATTATTGAGTAGTGCCTTCTTACGTAAGAATCAATAATTCAAAATCTTTATAATACCTGGTGTACTTTTGTGCAACCACGCGTATTATAGTATTTTAACCACCGGGTATTCCAACAAAGGGTAATCAGTAATAACTACGCCAATTATTTATAAAAACTCAAACTTGTCATTTTCTTTATCCGACCGCGGTTATTACATTATGGGCCCCGTAAATGGTCTGCGTCGTCAATATTTTATATTCCTCGACAACAAGAATATTCCACGACTAAACGAATATTCCCTAAACAATATAAGTATTTTATAGCCACTTGTTTATTTTGAAAAAATTTCATATATCACCTTTAACTTTACTTTTTATCAATTTAACCATTTACTGAATAGTAATTATAAGAAAAATTGAATACTTTTATTTCATAAAATTCGGGGTCTTACAACATACTCCCGTGTATTGGGGAGATCAGGTCAACGTAGTTTGCCCTATGTATAGGACAGATTGCAACAAAAAAAGTTTAATCTTATGTTTAGGAGAAATTGCAGGTGAAAAGTTTGATCCCTTATTCAGGACAAACTACGGGTGGGATAAAATTGCAGGTGTGAAGGTTTAATCCTTAGTGGGATAACTTGAAGTGAGTGGAAGGTTTGACACGAAGTGAGTGAAGGATCTGTTAATCTGAAACAAGGTTGCTGGTTTGAAAAGTGTGTTTGTCCCTAATGGGGCAGATGGGTATGAAGAAGGGTTGTATGTAGTGAAGTGTTAGAACACCTAAAGTGACTGGGGATCTGGTGATCCAAAATCAGGATGTTTTCTTGATGGTAACTTCAGACATAGTATCGTTTCACGGTGTTCGAGTTAATGAGCTGTGGAAATTTATCGTCGTCCATTTCCTATAATCTGAGAGCACCTCCTGTCAATACCTTATTGACAACAAACGGGCCTTCCCAGTTTGGGGCGAATTTTCCCTTAGACTGATCTTGGTTGTCAATGATCTTCTTCAAAACCAAGTCATGTTGTTTAAATTACCGTAGCCGGACTTTTTTGTTATAGGATCTGGCGATCCTTTATTGGTATAACTGACCATGGAAGATAGCACTGGCTTGCCTTTCGTCTATTAGAGATAATTGGTGATACTTATCTTGTATCAATTGGTCTTCATCCAGCTGAGTGTCTATCAACACTCTAAAGGATTCCATTTCCACTTCTATGGGGAGCACTACTTCCATCCCATAGGTCAATAAGTAGGAGGTTGTCCCATTGGAAGTACGCATTGAGGTTATGTAGGCTAATAGAGTCAGAGGCAACCAGTCATGCCATCCTTTATGATAAACTGCAATTTGATGGTGACGAGATACTGCTCCCCCGTAATAGCTACTAGAACTGCTTCAACCCAGAACCTTCCATATTTACAACTCCATCAAAATACATTTTCCATAATTGGTGTGTATCGTACTGATGGTGTTGCTGAACTGTCATTACCCCTTCATCGAGGAAGTAGGTTTCCAAAGGTTTGAAATCTCTTGAAGGTACGGTGACCATTTGATCCGTAATTCCTTGATCTTTGATAGACTTACGTAGACGTTGTCAAATTTGGTATAGGATCAACTGCTATCTGGACAGCCTATAATTCAACATGGGTTTGCTAAACACGCACTTGAGAGGATCCACGCGGGATATGAAATGGGTTGTGTGACCATGGAGGTAATGTTGTAACCTCATGGAAGCCCATGCTAAAGCACAACAAATCTTCTCAATCAAAGTGTACTTATGTTCACTGCTGCTGAATATTTTGTTGAGGTAGTAGATAGCTCGCTCATGGCCTCTATCGTCTTTTTGTCCTAGCATGCAGCCCATGGCATTTTCATTAATGGATAGGTACATGAATAGGGGAACACCATCCTTGGGAGGTACCAAAACAGGAGCTTTAACTAGTTTCTCTTTGATTGTAAGGAAGGCTTTCTTACACTCGTCATTCCATTTCATGGAGGAGTTCTTCCTTAACAACTTGAAAATAGGCTCACAGGTTGCTGTGAGTTGGGAGATGAATCAGCTGATGAAGTTTGAGGAATGGGCATTTCTGTGATGGCCTGAATTTTGGTGGGATCCAGCTCAATCCCTTTGTGGCTGACTAGGAATCCTAGAAACTTGCCTAATTTAACGCTAAAGGTGCATTTGGCTGGATTCAACTTCAAGTTGTACTTGCGCAACCTGTTGAAGAGCTTTTTAAGATGGTCTAGGTGGTCTTCTTCCCTTCAGAACTTGAGAATGATGTCATCCACATAGATCTCTATATCCTTGTGCATTAAGTCGTTAAAAAGTGTCATCATGGCCCGCTGATAGGTAACTCCGACATTGATGATGTCGAATGACAACTGTTTGTAACAAAAGGTTCCCCATGGCGTGATGAATGTAGTTTTCTCACAATCCTCTTCAGCAACCATAATTTGATGGTAATCCACAAAACAATTAGCAAAGGAGTACATGTCATATTAAGAATTATTGTCTATGAGAATGTGGATAAATAGAATGGGAAAGTTATCTATAGGGCAAGATTTATCCAGATCCCTGTAATCCACATAAACTTACACCTTTCCTCCTGGTTTAGGCACGGGGACTATGTTGGATAGCCATTCAGGGTATGTTGACACCATGACGATGCCTGTTTGAAATTGTTTCACAATTTCTTCATTAACTTTTAAACTCCACTCAGGTTTTAATCGCTTGAGCTTCTGCCTGACTGGCTTGAATCCCTCTTTGATGGGAAGGCGATGTGACATTGTCAGTGGACAAACCTACCATATCTTCATGAAACCATGCAAACACATCCTTGAATTGGGTTAATACTATAACCATGTCATTCCTTTGGATTGGAGTAAGGTCCGTACCAATCTGGATTAGTTTGGGGTTTTCTATGGTTCCGAGGTTGAAAGAGGAGGTTTGATCAAGATTTGGCTTGGGTTTTTATTCAACCAATTCTTTGATCTCTTGAGATATCTCATAGTCCTCTTGTATTTTCATTAAGTCTGAGTCCAACTTTACATCAAAGTTACAGTCCTTGTGGAGAATAAGCACCTCATCAGCAAGTTTAGGCACATCTAAATTTAGGGTCCTAAAAACAAAAATGCTTTCACTTTAATATATGAAACTGTTCAATCATATAAAGTGTTAGCATGTGATGACAAAACAACTGCTAATTCTGTACAGAAAAAGTAAGCAGTTATTGCTATCTACAGGGCAGAGGGATTTTCTGCCCTTTTCACCCTTGTCGGTAAACGCATGGAATACTGCTCCAATTGTCGAGGGTGAAGTCTTGATGGATAGTAGTGATGAAGGGGTTATCATCTTCCTCCTTCTTCCGAATGATGACCATGATATCTGGATAGTCATCGTCTGGGATGTCTCTATTCATACCCTCAGTATGGACAATGATGCGTATGTTTGACAACTGCCTGACAATGTCTTGTTTACATCTTTGTTCCCTTTCTTCCACTTCGGGATCTGGAATCAGGACCTCTTTTCCTTTGACCGGTATCGGTTTAGGTAACAACATAGCCATTACATGAGCAGGCACCTTTCCCGGAGACTGTACATGTTCAGGATCTATAGGTTGAGACAATCGCCATATGGCTGAAGATGAAGGAATCGGTTTATGCTTGTGAGGATTCCTATGACTGGAATTGGCAGAATAGCCTAGTTCGGCTGTCTCGGTTTGACTGGGAATTTAAATTGGGCGCTTAATGCCCTGATGATCTTTGCCCAACCCTTGTCCAGGTTGATAACCCAATGATATCATCTCTTGAGTTGCTGACATTACCTCGGCAAAAATCTTGGGTATCAGAGGTGGCGCCCCAATAGGATGATAGTGAGTGTTGTTCATCTCTAGGGCATGGAAACTAAATGACTCAACTTCTGAATTGAAACTGATGAGTGATATGTCACCTTAATCAGGACATTTTGGCTCAACATTAACAGTGACTAGGCTATTGTTAATGATGTATTTGAGTTACTGGTGAAGGGTGGAAGGGATGGCTCCTGCCATGTGAATCCATGGTCTCCCCAAGAGCAGGTTGTATCTTGTAGCTATTTTGAGCACGTGAAATGATACATAAAAGGTATGTGCACCAATCTCCACAAGCAGTTCAATCTCTCCGATAACATTTTATTGGGATCCATCAAAAGCTTTGATAACTGTAAGACCCCAAATTTTTATAAATAAAATTAAATTTATCTATTCATTATTTTGAAATAATAAGGTGTTAATTTGATATAATGCTTTGGTTATGGGTGAAATGTGCAAATTTTGCAAAATAAGCAAGTGGTTATAAAATATTCATTGTTGTCGGGGAATATTTGTTTGGTCGTGAAATATTCTTGCCATCGGGGAATATTCGTACGACGGCGCATCTATTTGTGGGCCCCATAACGGAAAACGGTCGAATGAAGAAAACAACATGTTTGAGTTTTTTTAAATAACGACGTAATTATTATCGTTAACACTGTTAGAATACCTGGTGGTTAAAATACAGTAATACGTATGGTTGAACAGTAGCACACGATATTGCACAATATTCTTGAATTATTGATTCTTACATAAGAAGGCACTACTCAATAATTGTTACAATAATTACTATTCAATATTTTATTTTATTGATTCAATAATTGCAGTGTTGATATTTTATATTATTGTTGTTTTAATAATTATCACTGCACAGTATTTCCATTATCAGATCAATAATTCATATTATTTGAATAATATTATTAGATAACGTTATTGACAATGTTTAAGGAAGTTATGTCTAAGGAAAGGGGTTTAGTCATCTAATTGCGTGCTAGTAAGAAGAAATCCCTATCTGAATGCCCCCTCTTTCTTAGGAACGACCTGGTTGCCATAATTGTGATTCTGTAATATTATTTGTGAATAATTAATTATTGATTTATATGATAAGTAAATATTTATTTTATGTGGATATAAATGATGGATAGGGAAATATTTAAATGAAGGAATTAATGCTGAGGTGTTTTATCAGTATTTTGTCAGAATTGAGGTATTAAAAATAGTCCGTATGTGGATTTCGGGCATTTTCTGTTTGGAATTTGGAAAACATTTCTTTTACAAAGTTGTAGAGAATTCGATTTCTTATGGAATGGAAATAAAATTCATATTTTTTTGATAAAAGGGCTATTTATTATGAATTATTGAAGTTTCAAAAATAAATGTTTTTATTAAAAAAACATGGTGGGCCCCACTTTTGGTTTGTGTAAAAAATTTGATTTTTGTGGGCCTCACTAGAGGTGTGCTGAGTTTTGGGCAGAGATGGTGGTAGTAGAAATTTTTAATAAATAAATATTTTATTAATTTAGTCTCCTTTGGTGTTCTAGCATTATTTTATAAATAGGGTGCTTAGTTAGAATTGAAAATCACACCAAAATCATAAGCTTTCTCTCTCTATATTATCGAGCGTATTTTGTTAGTATTTAGATAATTTGAGAGTTGCTATTCAGTGCAAGTTTTATTTAGCATTACATCTGATATTCCAATTAGAAATACTATTCTTTTGAGGCCATGGATGTAATTTTCTTCGTAAATGATATTGTTTCTTTCAATATCATTATGCTGAAATATTGGTATGAATTTTTTTGTGGAATTTTTACCTTTTTGTGTAAGGGTTACTATTCACGTATACGGCACTATTCACGAATACGACACTATTCACCGAAAATTAAAATTCTCTTCTTTGTCCCAGATGTCTATTATGGTTACTATCTTTGATTGTATCCATGTTTTGATCTTCATTCTTGAATTTTACTCCACTATGGTTTATTATGGAGTATTTTTAAACTTGGATTATCTAAAGTATGAATCTATAATCTTTGTCCTTTTATCTCACTAGAATCGTTCTTTAAAATATTTTTCATCATCCTCAATCCTTAATGGTGATAATTGATGAATATCTTTGGCCTGTAGTGCAAAGATGAATGATTACCTGATGAATATCTTTGACCCGTAGTGCAAAGATGGACAGGTGTTGAGATGAACATGATCAACTGGTGATACAAATGAATATCTTTGGCCCGTAGTGCAAAGATGAATATTTGATTAAAGATGTATATTGATTGTGAAAGTAGTATGCACACAAGCCAATCATGTTTGATGATAAAGCATATACTTTGTAACAATCTTATTCATTTATTAATAAAAAGTATTAATTTATTAAAGGCTTTTAATTATCTACATGATGCTGTTTTATAATATGTGATAAACCCATAGTTTTAAGCAATGCTTTTAGAATAATGATGATGATCATTCTAATGATATCTAAATTCTTAGAAAGCTTAAAACTAAAATAGTTTCCAATCGTTGGATTACTAAATTGGGGATTAGTGAATCCGGATAGATTGGTACATACGTTGCTTGCTCATTGGATGAGGATGATTGATCTCATGATCATTTGTGTGGAGACACTAAAGCAAGTATGTAGGTGCTTATTAGAGAATAAGTTCACTAAACGTGGCTCGCTAAGGAATACCTAATGGAGTTTTACTTGCCTGTCAATAAGAATTCATGTAGTGATAGTAGTACAAGTAATCCTTGGACTTGAGATCATCATAGTATCTTGTGTATGATGAGTTATACTTTGACTTATTCCTTAAGACCCTTAGGGTATATCAAAGGGTATGCTTGGGTATAATAAGTTGTACATGAAGATAATGTATGATCAATAAAGAATCTACCACTTCTATTAAAAGAAGAGAATGTCCTATGTGATTCGATAAATGATAACCCAATGAGTCCTTGGCAATGAGAATGAAATTAGAAAGGAGTTTCTAATTTGCATTATTTGAGTTGTGCATTTAAGAATCGAAATACATATAATTAAATAAAATAAGACTTGACGATAATTCCATGTCTTATATTTAATTGGGACATTGTATGGTGGAAGGATTGAATTGTCGGTAACTATTTACTCAAAGGTTCTTTAATGATTAATGTTGAAATCTATATTATCCGGAAAGTCGTTGATTGCTAGGGAGGCTTTATCCCTATTGTTGAATAAATATTATTTATTTAAATAAATTAATTGTTTAATTTATTTATTTAAATAAGATTAGAATTGTTCTAATTGATTTATTCACAATGGGTTTAATATGGAGAACCTAAAGGGTCACACCATAAAAGGAAGAATAATTATTTAAGAAGTTAATGACATAATCGTAATAATATGTTATGTATATTTAATTTAATCTATGGTGATAGAATAAATTAAATAGCTAAATATTATTATTTAATATTTTAGAAATATTAAATATAAATTAATAAGAGGAGTCTTATTAATATTATTACAATTATTATTATTTTAATTTCTAAAAGAGTTTAGGAATTAATTTAATATAAGTACTCTCATTTATTCCTAATTGGATTAGGAATGAAAATTAGTTAAAGGAGTTTAATTAATTATCCTAATAAGATTAGGGAGCTTAATTAATTAAAAGAATTTAATTAATTAAAATAAAACTCAATTCCTTAATTGTTAAGGAGGGTTGCCCACATCTAAATAAGAGGAGTCTTATTATGGATGTGAGTTAGAAGTTGACTTAGACAACATACGTAATTCCAAAAGTTGGGAGAGTACGTTCTTTTCTATAGAGATAGAAAACTAGGGTTTGAGCTAAATACCCATCTTCTTGAATTCTTATTATTCCTTGGTGGATCACCTCTAGAGGCCAAACACTTGGGTGGCTAACGTTGATTAAAGGAAGGAACCAAACCCGGTGGATTCAAGTTGAACGCGAAAAGGATTGGAGGTGAACTTGTACCTGAGGAAGCTCGGATCTTCAAGGGTATGTTTGTTCTTCATATCTTTTCATTTAATTAATAATTGTGCATAAAGGGTGATCCGGGTATATGGTTTGTAAAATTTTTTAAACTCTGATTTTACACGTTTCCGCACTTTTTATGCAATTTGATTGCGTTCATGAATATTACAAACCTAACAGTGGCATCAGAGCCAAACCTTTATGCGAATTATTAATTGTTTTAATTTGATATGTATATTGATATGTGTTTAGAAAAATTTAATTGGGCATAATTTTATTGTATAAAATTTATTAAAAAAAAAACCGAAAGCTTGTGATTTCTGTGATTCCATTTTAACAAATCTTAGCTGTGATTTCCGTGATTTCCGTGATTCCATTTTAACAAGTCTGAATCAAAATCGGTACTAATAGATATCATATATATATAATCCAACATGTTGCCACGGATTTCATGATTTCATGGAACAAATTTTTTTTTTTTTAAGCCACGTGGTAATCTGGTGAAGTTTTTTTTTTTTTAAAAGCCTACGGTTATTATATATATATATATAATAATAATAATTAAGTCTTAGTTATTATATATATATATATATATATATATATTCTCAATTATTTTATAATTAAAATAAAAGTTTATTTTAATCTTAAAATAAAAGGTTTATTTTAATATTAAAATAAAAGAGTTTATTTTAATTTTAAAATTAAATTTCATGCTAACTAATTAGAGTTGGAATTGGATTCCATGATAACTAATTGGAGTTGAAATTGTATTCCATCTTTCCTTAAATAAAGGAGTTTATTTAGATATGAAATTAGATTTCATATTATTCAAAATAAAAGAGTTTATTTGTGAATTGGAAAGAGAATCATATTTTCCTTAAATAAAGGAGTTTATTTAGATATGGAATAAGATTTCATATTATTCAAAATAAAGGAGTTTATTTGTGAATAGGAAAAAGAATCGATCTTTCCTTAAATAAAGGAGTTTATTTAGATATGAAATAAGATTTCATATTATCCAAAATAAAGGAGTTTATTTGTGAATAGGAAAGATAATCCGTATTTCCTTTAATAATTTTTTTTTTAGTACATGGAATTGGATTCCATAATTAATTAAAATAAAGGAGTTTATTTTGATTAAAGATTTTGATTAAAATAAAATAGTTTATTTTATTCAAAATTGGATAAATTAAAATAAAATATTTTTATTTTGATTTAAATTTGGATTTAAATAAAGGAGTTTATTTTTATTCAAAAATAGATTTTATACTAACTAAATTTGCCCATTAAATGATATCAATATATATATTAAATGTTTATTATTCATATGATGAATGTTATTTATTGATGTATATGATGATGTGTATGATAATAAATGGGATTGATTATGGACTATTGACCAATGTGATTGGATTTTATTTTAGTTGGATGCATGAATTTATGGGTTTTATTAAATGGGGTGTGCGTACCTCGTGTTCTCTAATTTTTCTTAATGTAAATTCTATCTCCTCCTATGTACTTCCCTCGATGGCGATCAAGGTTTCTATTTATTTTAAATAGTTTTGTAATAAGAATAGTTAGAATTAATTTTGAAAAATTGGAGATCAAGGAACAAGGAGCGCTTGAAGACCCGTTTGTAATGGAGCCAGGGTTTAAATGTAATACTTATATTTAAATATTAATTCTTGCACCCCTAGGGTTTGACCTTTTTGGTTCACTTGGTGGCTCTAGTGAACCAAACTAGAATAAAAGTCCATAATCAATCCAGGTAGAATATAGTATTCTATATGTGCATGTTTATACTATATATATTATATATTATGCAAACATGTTTCGCATGTTCATTAATATGACGCGTATTTTATATATATATATATATATATATATGCATGCTATTAAACAAGATGAGACAAATTAATAACAAACCCCTCAATTTTTTTTATATTAAGTCCTAAGCATTCAAAGATATTTGGAATATCGAACGTCGCTTTCTAGCATGATAAAATTAATAGAGTATTAAATATTTAATATGAGTTTGTTGTGTCACCACAAGGCAAGTATTAAGTATTTAAGATGTTAATTTATCACATTTGATGCTTATAAAGAAAATTGAACAATATTATTTTGTTGTGTCACCACAAGGATGATATTTTTCTTTTTTGAATATATGGAGTGCTAGGTCGGACTTAACTTGGATAATTTTAATTCGGATGTGCCACCACTTGATCAAAATAATCTAAGAGGCAAAAGAAAAGGAGTTGCATAGTTGATGTAATTGACAAAAGTTGTCTACCTATTTATTTATATATAGTTTGTTGTGTCACCACAAGGCTATATACATTTGAAATGGGATCCTTATTCTCACTAGCAAATCTTTAATTAGATTTTGCTTAGAACTATATTTGTGAGGTAATATAGTTTGAAGAAAATAGTGGGAGATACCAATTTAAAACAAGACCTAATTTATTTTGGTAATTAATAAAAGAATGTATGTTAAAATGTTGTTAATTACAAATTCATTTACGAAATTTTACAATGTCTAAAATTACTATCAACTGCGAAACATATTTGATGTTAATTAACGGGCCAGAATTACTCGGATTGGTTAAGGAATTTGAAAATAGTTCTCATGGTGAAAAGTTATCTTATGTCCTTAATCGTCTATCCTGCGAATGGTTGCGAGATGATGCCTCTGAGGAAGAGATTGCTACTTTTAAAAGTGGCAAGATGATGCACAATTAGCTCGATGTATCATGCTCGCATCCATGAGTAACGAGCTTGAGCGTCGGCAGATGAAACTATGGATGCTCTACTATATTCTGCGCACATCAAGTAGTTGATGGTGAGGAAAGTGGGGTGATAGATATCGAGATATCTAAGGAGCTCTTCCGATCTAGAATGGCCAATGGCACTATAAATGCAGACAAAAAAGTTCTTAACATAATCAATTTGATTGATCAATTAGGACAAGCTGGTTTTGTCATGGATGGAGAGTTGAGCCAAGATTTGATCTTGCACTCACTCCGGACTCCTTTCACAATTGTTGTGAATTTTTCATATGAACAAGCTAGATATTAGCTTTCTTTGATTTGCTTAACATGTTGAAAAATGTTGAGAGTCACTTTCCAACCAAGAAAGATCAAGTCTTCTTGGTAGGGGCCAAAGGATCTTGAGAAAAGAAGAACGATTCAAAGAAGGTAAACGAAAGGCATAAACAAAGGATAATAAGAACAAAAGCGACACGGATAGCAAGGAGTTTGCTTCCTTTGCAATAAGCATGGACACTTGAAAGAAATCTGCGAGAAGCACCTTGCGTTAGCTAACCAAAGAAGCTTAATAAAGTTTGATTTACAAATACAATTTTGTTCATGATTGAAATAAATTTTTCTTTAAGTCAAGGTTCTACTTGGGTATTGGATCTGAGACTTTGGTTATCATAAATATAGATTTATGAAGGGACCAAGCGAAATTAGAAAGTTAAACAAAGATAAGTAATCCTATGTGTGGAAAATGAAGCAAAGGTTGATGCATTAGCTATAGAAACTTATAGTTTAGCAATGCTACTGAGCAAATCTATTAAGTCAATAAGTTGTTATTGTATTCCGATTCTTGTTAAAATATTATTTCCATTTTATTATTGAACAATGAAATCTTTGGTATTATAATTAAGAACAATTGTTGTTCTATTTATAATAATAATGTTTTGTATAAATGGAATATTACTTAATAAATTTTGTATACTTAACTTACATGAAAATAATTTTGCAAATTGAACAAACTAGTATAAGAAAAGGAGATGATCATTTAAAGAGTTGAATGTGTGTATTTGCAGAAATACAAGTGTGAATTATTTGAAAGGTTCAAAGAATTCAGAAGTGAAACAAATTGACAAAGTATTAAGATTCTTTGATTAAATCAAGGAATAAATACTTGTGCAATAAGTTTTTGGATCATCTCAAATGGTTTTCTCATAATGGACACATCCTGATACGCAATAATTGATTGATGTATCTGAATGAAAAATCGTACCTTATTGGACATGGTGCGGTCCAAAATGATTTCTGAGACATTCCAAAGATCCTTCCGGGATAATGTCCTAGAAATGGTACATATCTCTGAAAAGGTAACCTCAAAATCCATTTTCCAAGACTCCATAAAAGTTATGGATAGGGAGGATTCCTAATCTTAAGTATGTTAAGATAAGGGGTTGTCCAACTTATGTGAAAAGGTTTCAAAGGATAAGCTTGGGACAAGATTTGACATGTCTGATTTGTGGGACATCCTAAAGTAAGTTAGGGGTATATGTTCTATAATTCTACTTAGCAAAAAGTGTTTGTTACGAAACACGCTGCCTTCTAAGATAAAGGTGTTTATCATTGAAAGGGCTAGTGGGAGGATAATAGATCTTGAAGAGTTCGAGAACCACAAAATACTATAAGTTAAATAAGAGGAACCTGTAGATAGACCTATTATACCACAACTGAATCGTAAATCTGGAATAGTACCGAAGATACATGGGAGGTATGGATTCATCATAGATGATGATGATGAGGTACACATCATAGAAGATGATGATCCAGTTACATACGATGAGGTAAGAGTTCTAGTGTGTACAAAAGGGTTAGTGGGAGCATCGTGAAATTTCTAGTATTATATGTTGATATACTACGGATGAGGAATAACATACCAATGCTACAATCAGTAAAGATAAAGTTGTCTAAACAATCCTCCATGAATGATTTGGGAAGAGTATCATTATTGGGGATATAAATCTATATAGATAGATTTAAGCCGATGCTCGACTTAACCCAAGGAACGTATATTCATTTGATGCTAAAGTCATTTAGCAATGCAAACTCCAAGAGATGTCTCATGTCGATGAGCTATGGAGTGTATCTCTCTTAATAGTCCCCACAGACTCCTGAAAAGAGAGGTCGCATGAGTGATAATCATGCATGCAATGAAATGTACGAGACACGATGTTGATCGATCATATTATGGAGAAGTTCACTATGAGTCGATGAAAACATCTTAAAGTGCTTAACCCAACTAAGGATGTGATCATATTCATGGTGGGTCTTAATTAAAACTAGAGGGCTTAAAAGACTCAAGTTTTTTTGACAGACCAAGACGACGAAAAATCCACTTTAAGGTAAAGGGTTACCTTGGACGGTGGTGCGATGAATTGGAAAGGTTCCAAACAAAAAAAGAGTTCTTTGGTTTAGTGATAAAGACAAAGTATATAGCTATAAATGAAGGCTGCAAGTTGATTGTTTGGATTAAAAGTTCATTCTGAAACTAGGAATAGTTCTAAGTCTCATCTTGGATCTAAACATGTGTTGTGGCACTTTCATTTGATTATTAGAATTATTGAAAGATGGGAAATCACTATAGAGATAGTGGACTCTCATGAACAACATTATATATCCATTAACTAAAGCTTATCCAACGGCCGGGATAATCGTCACTTAGAGAAGAAGAGTATGAGATACCATGACGACGATTGGCTTTAGTGCAAGTGGGAGATTGAAAGTAGTATGCACACAAGTCAATCATGTTTGATGATAAAGCATATACTTTGTAACAATCTTATTCATTTATTAATAAAAAGTATTAATTTATTAAAGGCTTTTAATTATCTACATGATCTTTGTTTTATAATATGTGATAAACCCATAGTTTTAAGAAATGCTTTTAGAATAATGATGATGATCATTTTAATGAGATCTAAATTCTTAGAAAGCTTAAAACTAAAATAGTTCCCAATCGTTGGATTACTAAATTGGGGATTAGTGAAACCGGATAGATTGGTACATACATCGTTGCTTGCTTTCATTGGATGAGGATGATTGATCTCATGATCATTTGTGTGGAGACACTAAAGCAAATATGTAGGTGCTTATTAGAGAATAAGTTCACCTGAACGTTGGCTCGCTAAGGAATACCTAATGGAGTTTTACTTGCACGTCGATAGGAATTTACGTAGTGATAGTAGTACAAGTAATCCTTTGACTTGAGATCATCATAGTATCTTGTGTATGATGAGTTATACTTTGACTTATTCCTTAAGACCCTTAGGGTATATCAAAGGGTATGCTTGGGTATAATAAGTTGTACATGGAGATAATGTATGATAAATAAAGAATCTACCACTTCTATTAAAAGAAGAGAATGTCCTATGTGATTCGATAAATGACAACTCTCGAGTCCTCCTTGGCAGCGAAATGAAATTAGAAAGGAGTTTCTAATTTGCATTATTTGGAGTTGTGCATTTAAGAATCGAAATACATATAATTAAATAAAATAAGACTTGTGATAATTCCATGTCTTATATTTAATTGGGAAATTGTATGGTGGAAGGATTGAATTATGCGAAGAACTATTTACTCAAATGTTCTTTAATGATTAATGTTGAAATCTATATTATCGGAAAGTCGTTTGATCGCTAGGGAGGCTTATCCTATTGTTGAATAAATATTATTTATTTAAATAAATTAATTGTTTAATTTATTTATTTAAATAAGATTAGAATTGTTCTAATTGATTTATTCACAACCTAGGTTTAATATGGAGAACCTAAAGGGTCACACCATAAAAGGAAGAATAATTATTTAAGAAGTTAATGACATAATCGTAATAATATGTTATGTATATTTAATTTAATCTATGGTGATAGAATAAATTAAATAGCTTAATATTTATTATTTAATATTTTAGAAATATTAAATATAAATTAATAAGAGGAGTCTTATTAATATTATTACAATTATTATTATTTTAATTTCTAAAAGAGTTTAGGAATTAATTTAATATAAGTACTCTCATTTATTCCTAATTGGATTAGGAAGGAAAATTAGTTAAAGGAGTTTAATTAATTATCCCTAATAAGATTAGGGAGCTTAATTAATTAAAAGAATTTAATTAATTAAAATAAAACCCAATTCCTTAATTGTTAAGGAGGGTTGCCCACATCTAAATAAGAGGAGTCTTATTATGGATGTGAGTTAGAAGTTGACTTAGACAACATACGTAATTCCAAAAGTTGGGAGAGTACGTTCTTTTCTATAGAGATAGAAAACTAGGGTTTGAGCTAAATACCCATCTTCTTGAATTCTTATTATTCCTTGGTGGATCACCTCTAGAGGCCAAACACTTGGGTGGCTAACGTTGATTAAAGGAAGGAACCAAACCCGGTGGATTCAAGTTGAACGCGAAAAGGATTGGAGGTGAACTTGTACCTGAGGAAGCTCGGATCTACAAGGGTATGTTTGTTCTTCATATCTTTTCGTTTAATTAATAATTGTGCATAAAGGGTGATCCGGGTATATGGTTTGTAAAATTTTTTAAACTCTGATTTTACACGTTTCCGCACTTTTTATGTAATTTGATTGCGTTCATAAATATTACAAACCTAACAGATTGATGTTACAAGGATAAAATATTGATGACGGGCTTTTAAATTCATAGATGATAGTAGATTTCATTATCTACTAAACTCTTCTAATGAATTGTTATTTCCGCTGCGAATATTGATCTAAAACTTGTTGTCTATTATATTTTATCTGATTTGTTGAAGGCTAACAATAATTTGTTGTTCATTATCTTAGTCATAATATTTTTTACTGGGCTAGTTGAGCTCACCCTTTTCCTTTTTGTTCCATTTTCCTTCTCAGGAAGTGAGAATTTAGGAGGAACTAGTCGGGGTATGGAGTGATGGTTCAAGATAGTTGTTTTAGCAGTCCTCGCTATTATGTAAAATAGTGCATCAATAATCGTAATGAGGACTTTATCTGAGTATGGATATTTTCCAGAAGACAATATTTGTATTTAAACTCACAGTTTATGTGTTGTCGTATTTTGCACGACAATTGTATTAATGAAGTTTTTATTATTTTTCTACCATGTATTTGGCGACTTAAAATGGGTGATGTATACCTATTTTGGGGGCGTCACAGTTGGTATCAGAGCTTAGGGATATGGTCTCTGGCAGAGATCGGGGAATAAAACAAGGGAGGGAGAGATGAGTAAATCCTTTGCTAGTGTGTCCTACCTAAGCTTATTTGTTAGTCGGTCAGATTATAGGGGTATTATGTGGTATGTCATTTTCTTTAATTAACCCTTATTTTGTGGCAGTATTTTAGAATGGCAGCTGAGAACGTTAACAATGGAGTGTATGAGACCGTGGAGACACCCTCAATCACCAACCAGGAGAACGTGCAACAGGAAGGGAATATTCCTCCTATAAACAACACTACCAAACAAATGATGAATGATGGGATGTTACAAGCTTTTTACAGTTCATGTAAAATCAAACGAGGGGGACTCGTGTACAAAATACGGTTGGAAATGATAGCAACGCGCGGTTTGTCATAGCCAAGTAGTTTAAAGAGTTGGGACCACCAGAGTTCTGGGGAAATCCGGATCCGATTAAGGCGGAAACGTGGGTCATGCAAATTACCAAGATATTCGATGTCTTGGGATGCACAGAGGAATAGAAATTTTCATTCGCCACCTTTATATTACATGGTAAGGCAGATTACTGGTGGGAATCTGTGAAGCGTACCTAGCCAGCCGCACTAAACATGTCTTGGGAAAATTTTAGATGTGGCCTATAGACTCGCATTACCTCCAAGCATGTCTCGTGTTCATAATGTTTTTAACATATCTATGCTTTGTAAATATGTGAAAGACCCAAACCACATTATTGAGTTAGAACAGACGAGATAGCCGAAGATTTAACATACGATGAGGTACCTGTCAAGATCTTGGATAGGAAAGAGCATGTTCTACGCACAAAGGTTATACCACAAGTCAAGGTTTTGTGGAGGAACCATGCTATTAAGGAAATGACCTGGGAGTTGGAATTGGAAATAAAAGCGAGGTACCCTCACCTTTTCGAAACACCAGGTACGTTCGTCAAATTTTGAGGATGAAATTTTATAAGGAGGGGAGGTTGTAAGACCCCAACTTTTTATAAATAAAATTGAATTTTCTCTATTCATTATTTTGAAATAATAAGGTGTTAATTTGATATAATGCTTTGGTTATGGGCGAAATGTGCAAATTTTGCAAAATAAGCAAGTGGTTATAAAATATTCATTGTTGTCGGGGAATATTCGTTTGGTTGTGAAATATTCTTCTTGTCGGGGAATATTAAATGCACTGTACGCAACCATTTATGGGCCTATAATAGAAAATGGTCGGATGAAGAAAGCAGCAAGTTTGAGTTTTTTAAATAACGACGTAATTATTCTTTATTAACAACGTGTTAGAATACACGGTGGTTAAAATACGATAATATGGCGTGGTTACAAGATAGCACGCATGATTACCTGATATTCTTGAATTATTGATTCTTACGTGAAGACACTACTCAATAATTATTACAATAATTCTTTGTTCAATATTTTATTTTATTGATTCAATAATTGTTGCGTTGATATTTTATATTATTGTTGTTTCAATAATTGTCACTGCATAGATCAAAAATTCATATTATTTTAATACTATTATTATATAGCATTATTGGCAATGTCTGAGGAAGTTCTGTCTAAGGAAAGGAGTTTAGTCATCTAATTGCGCGCCAGTAAGGAGAAATCCTTATCGGAAAGCCCCCTCTTTTCTAGGAACGACCTGGTTGTCATAATTGTTATTTTGTAATATTATTTGTGAATAATTAATTATTGATATATATGATAAGGAAATATTTATTTTATGTGGATATAAATGATGGATAGGGAAATATTTATTTTGTGTTGATATAAATGAAAGAATTAATGCTGATGTGTTTTATCAGTATTTTGTCGGAATGGAGGTATTAAAAATCGTCCGTATACAGATTTTGGGCACTTTTTGTTTGAAATTTGGAATAACTTGCTTCTACAAAGTTGTAGAGAATTCGATTTCCTATGGAATGGACATAAAATTTGTATTTTCTGATAAAAGTGCTATTTATTATGAATTATTGAAGTTTCAAAAATAAATATTTTTATTAAAAAAACACGGTGGGCCCCACTTTTGGTTGGTGTAGAAAATCTAATTTTGGTGGGCCCCACTAGAGGTGTGCTGAGTTGTGGGAAAAGATGGTGGGCGTAGAAATTTTTAATAAATTAATATTTTATTAATTTAGTCTCCTTTGGCATTCTAGCATTTTCCTATAAATAGGTTGCTTTGTTAGAATTAAAAATTACACCAAAATCATAAGTTTTCTCTCTCTATATTATCGAGCGTATTTTGTGAGTATTTAGATACTTTGAGAGTTGTTATCCAGTGCTAGTTTCCTTTGACATTACATTCGATATTCCAGTTAGAAATACTGTTCTTTTGAGGTAAGGGATGTTATTTTCTTCGTAAATGATATTATTTCTTTCATTATCATTATACAGAAATATTGGTATGAATTTTATTATGGAATTTATACCTTTTTTGTGTCGGGATTACTATTCACATATACGACACTATTTATGTATACAACACTATTCACGAATACGGCACTATTCACCAAAAAATAAAATTTTCTCTTTTTGTCCCAGATGTCTATTATGGTTACTATCTTTGATTGTATCCATGTTTTGATCTTCATTCTTGAATTTTACTCCACTTTGGTATATTATGGAGTATTTTTAAACTTCGATTATCTAAAGTACAAATCTCTAATCTTTGTCCTTTTATCTCATTAGATTCGTTCTTTAAAATATTTTTCATCATCCTCAGTCCTTAATGGTGATACTTGATGAATATCTTTGGCTTGTAGTGCAAAGATTAATGATTACCTGATGAATATCTTTGGCCCGTAGTGCAAAGATGGACAGGTGTTGAGATGAACACGACTAAACTGGTGATACAAATGAATATCTTTGGCCGTGAAAAAGATTAATATTTGATTCAAGATGTATATTGATTGATGTTACAGGGATAAAATATTAATGATGGACTTTTAAATTCATAGATGATAGTAGATTTCATTCTCTACTAAACTCTTCTAATGAATTGTTATTTCCGCTGCGAATATTGATCTAAAACTTGTTGTCCATTATATTTTATCTGATTTGTTGAAGGCTAACGATAATTTGTTGTTCATTATCTTAGTCATAATATTCTTTACTGGGCTAGTTGAGTTCATCCTTTTCCTTTTTGTTCCATTTTTCTTCTCAGGAACTAAGAATTAAGTAAGAACTAGTCGGGGTATGGAGTGATGGTTCAAGATAGTTGTTTTAGCAGTCCTCACTATT
Organism: Panax quinquefolius; assembly: GCA_020205615.1. Classification (NCBI taxonomy): domain Eukaryota; kingdom Viridiplantae; phylum Streptophyta; class Magnoliopsida; order Apiales; family Araliaceae; genus Panax; species Panax quinquefolius. The sequence continues at coordinate 67,113,909 of CM035152.1, read as the reverse complement.
ATGTAAAATAGTGCATCAATAATTGTAATGAGGACTTTATTTGAGTGTGGATATTGTCTAGAAGATAATATTTGTATTTAAACTCACAGTTTATGTGTTGTCGTATTTTGCACGACAATTGTATTAATGAAGTTGTAGTTGTTTCTGTACCATGTATTTGACAACTTAGAATGGGTGTTGTATACCTATTTTGGGTGCATCACAATAACCGTATGGTTGCTTCTGATCCTATTGAGATTGATGTTCATCTTCTCCAAAGTGGCATAAGGACAGATATTTAAAGATGATCCTCCATCTATCAAAACTCCTCCCACTATATATGTGGAGGACAGAACCGCTATGTGTAATGGTTTGCAATGACCGGTCCCTTCGGGAGGTATGTCATCATCAGTGAAAGATATCACATTGTTGTTAAAAATGTGATCAACAGATGTTGGAATTTTTAACGTCCACTGATTTCAGCAAGTGGGCTTCTTGCAGAACCCTTAGCAAGACCTTCCTGTGATCTTTGGAAGAGAGAACCAAGTCCAGTATGAAAATTTGTTGTGGATTTTTTCTCAAGCTTAAAACCACCTTGGCTTCGTTATAGCCCATAGTACGGAGGAACTCTTCGATCTTCTCCATGGGAACTTTCCCCTTTGATCTGATGGCGGGCTTCATCATCTGTTGGGGAAGATACAGTGGATTCTCCTTCAACACTGCGGCAATTATGTGAGATGTGGATCCTTTAGCCTCTCCATAATTCGTTGGCACTTTTTGTAGGTTGATAACAGGATACTGTGGTCTGTATGGAAAAATAATTGGCTTTGGTGCAGCAACTTTCAAAGGATTGTCAACACCTTTAAGTTGAATTACTTGTATTGCGAGTGGTCTGGCAGCTAAATTATCCTCAATTGATATAACTGCTATGACTTCCTTCCATTTTGTAGGAAATGTGTCCCCACTCTCGAGTATTACAATGTCATTATATGCCAACTGCAGGACACCGCTATCAATTAGATTCTGAATAAGATGGCGGAGTGCCCATCATTCTTCAGTGTTGGGTCCGCAAGAGTGGGAGTGATACTAACATACTCCATTAGAATTGAACCGTCTTGAACGGGGATTTATTGGAGGTAGCAGAGCTGTGATTTTTCCTTCATTGATCACCATCTAAAATATCTCCTCCATCATTTGACCTAGATAGGTAAATTCCCTCTTGTTGGCAAAATCCCGACGGGCTTTGGCACTTGCTCTTTTTGCAATTTTATCCTCCATTGTTTCACTTATTGGAGTCAATGGTGGAGTATTCGTAACAAGAGGAAGAGACTAGCATATTCCTGACTGACTAATTGGCGTGTGACTTGGTGCTAATGGATCACCAATTCGGCCAATTGGTTAACTTGCTCGCAAAGAGACTTCATTTTTTATTCTATAATAAACTAGAACTGTTCATAATCCCATTTATCAGGATTATCCTTGCTGGTTTGGGAGGATTCACCACCGTAATTGGAACTCTGTCCACTACTCCAATTAATCATATTAACCTCCTCTTCTTTGTGTTGAGGAAGATGGTTGTCTTGCATGTGAGGTTGGTCGGGTTTACTCACCACGATCTCACCATTATCAATCAAATCTTGGATCTTATGTTTTAAACCCCAACAATCTTGAGTATCATATCCTGGAGCTCCAGCATGATAAGCACACTTTCTGTTAGCATTGAAACCCTTTCCACTAGGTTGTCAACACTCAATTCCGTCAAGAATTCCGTCAAGATTGAGAATATTCTCGAGTGAGTCCCCTAACGGTGTCAACACTCAATTACGTCGGACTTCTCCACTTTTTGGCAATGGAGGGTTTTAAGACTGTGCTTGAAAAGGGGAGTAGTTTCTCCTCTGGATAGGCATGTTTTGATTACCTTTATGTCCTTGTAGTATCAAGGAAACATCCTCCTCTTTCTTCTTATAGACCCTCCGGGGGTTGTTTCCATAACTTCTAGACTGGATGTGCTCAGTAACAACTTTTAGAGCAGCAAGATCTTGAATCTTTCCTGACTTCAATCCCATCTCAGCTATCTCTCCATGTTTAATCATTTCAGAAAATGGCTTGCCAATGCCTGCTAAGACTCTCTTATAGAAGGGAGCTTCTTGTATGTCTATGAAGGTCATCACCATTTTAGACTCAATCATAGAGGGAATAACTTGAGCAGCAAGGCACCTCCACCTTTGAGCATACTCTCGGAAAGACTCATTGGCTTGAATCTTGACCTTGGTAATTTGGTACCAGTATGGAGCCATCTTAGACTGGAAACTGTACTGACTGAGGAAAGCATGGGCCAGCTCTTCCCAACTATGAATCTTGGAATTGTCTAATCTGGTGTACCACGATCGAGCTTCTCCAGTCAGACTTTTCTGGAATAACTGCATTTTAAGCTTCTCATCCTTGGCATAAGATCCGAGTTCTTTAATGAATACCTTCAAATGTGTGTAAGGATCTCCCAACCCATTATACTTTTCAAAGTCAGGAGTCTTGAACTTCTCCGGATAATGAACACCATGGATTATACAAAGGTCAGCATATAAAACACTCCCTTGTGCTCCAATCCCTTTAATAGACCGAATAGTATCTTCCATTTGAAGGACTTTCTTCATGATATCATCGATGTCTAGATCTTCTTTAAGATGGGTGATTTCAGGGGTTTTGTTGGTTTTGTCCAACTGAGACTCAGGTACTGGAGTTTCTTTGTCCAGACCCCAATTTCATCCATGTACAGAGGATTCTGTATGTATGAGTATTCATGGACCATGAGTAAACTGCTGTAGTTCTTTGAGCAGAACAACCAATTCTGTAATTTGTTTGCTTAATCCTTTAAACTCCTCACGAGAGACAAGAGTAGGATTAGACTGGTCAGATGAAGCCATAGTTGGCTGTAAGCTTGTTGCCTTTTTGGACTTTGAATGGGTAATAGGCCCAATTGTTTCCCTACAAAAAAAACTTATGTAGTTTAGTCTTAGGGAATGTATAAATGTTACATGTTGTGTGATGTGTCCGTTTTTGGATTATTATCCTGTAAAATGGATGTTAGCTGTTTGTAAGATAGCATGGCAAATATATGCATGTACACATATTCCTTCATTTTCCCATTACATAGAGATTGACATGGAATGTAATTACAAGTAATTAAATTTACAAGTAATTGAAATGAGAAAGTATGAAGAGACTTCCCTTCGCATTTAGTTTATCAGAGGCTGACCTATCTTAGATTACTCTCGTGGTTTTTTGGCATGAAGGTCCCCAGATCATCACAATTTAGTTTACAATACATTAATTTGGTCTTTCAATTGGAGCGAATCTGGGTTGTGCCTTACTCGAGCCTCGTTGGAATTAGTCTTCTTACGAGTCCACTAATCAAACACCGATAGGATAGCCTCCTAATGGAGGGACCACACAACATACATTCACATACAACGTGTTTCACAGTATGGAAAATGATGACATGTGCAAAGCACTTTAATATCACAAGCAGATATAGTGCGAAACATTAAGTGCAGTAAGTAACTGCATTCATACATATTTTAATTGTAAATGCAACATCCACACATAAGCAGATAACAGTTTTGAAAAGTTTGTAATAGCGGCTTAAGCCCTCTTACTGGATGTCTCCAGAGAGTCGCCACCTCTCGAAGTCGGGATTTTTTGTCCCTTTTGTGTTCTTGTCTTTTGGTGTTCTCATGTTAGGTGAGATTTGTTTGAAAAAACAAGTTGTGAAAATGTCCGACATATATATGTCGATAATTAGACCGTAAGAGGCGCCAGTTGGTATTTTTTAAATGGTTATACCAACTCAACCGAGAAAAGGTTTGTACTTTGATCTAGTGGTGTAACACTGCTTAACAGGTCGTGAAACCGAGATTCGTTAGGGTCCGAGGGCTTGATTATGCGGAGGGAAGGTGTTAGGCACCCCCAACATCTATGTTACCATGGTGACCCACTTTTCAATTAAACTGTTATCTGAATGTGTGTGTGTGTGTGTGTGTGTGTGTGGGTTAATGTGCAATTATCTAGAAGTAGTGTTATGCCTCGTTTGCACCTATATACAAAGGGTTTTAATTAAGTATAAAAGTTCAATTTTAACAAGATATAGCAGTGATGTTTTATAAAATAGGTTTTTCAAACCCTTATGCTCAATACTAATTGAGGCCTTTGATACTTCCATTTTATTATATGTTCGGCTTGATTGCTTTTATTTTCTAGATGCGAGACATCTTCGAGAGAATAATATACATGGCAGTGCCGAACTCCTTGCGGGCATGAAAGCCATTTAAGGAAATTCAAACACCATGAATAATTTACAAGCTGGTTATAGCCGAAAATGTCCATCACGGGAACCGAATCAAAATTCAGGAGACTGAATCTATGATCACATGATTCATAGGCTCACATGATGTAGCAGTTTGCATGAAAGCTATAAGCAGTTATATATATAAAAGATGTATATATATATATATATATATAATCAACCACCACGAAGCAACTCCATGGGGGATTGGAAATATAAATATATAAATAGAAACGATCAACCGGCACAAAGTAAACTCCAGGCGGGACGAAATGTAAATAAAGCAGTAAAAGCAATCAACCGCCATGAAGTAAATTCCAGGTGGGACATAAATGTAAATATATATATATATATATAAGCAATAAATACTCCGTATGTAAATCCAGGCTCATCGAACAGAGTTCGACAACCGTTTATATATAAAAATATATATACAAAAGCAATAAACGCTCCGGACGTGAGTCCAGGCTCAATCGAGGCATAACTCGATAATGTTAGTACAAGTATATATATATATATATATATATATATATAGAGAGAGAGAGAGAGAAAGAGAGAGAGATCTGTCCCGGACTCCGAGACGGAGCTTAAAATGCGGACCCTTTTTTTTTTCTTTTTTTTTTAAAAACAAAAAAAAATAATTTATGGAACTTGAATTTTTACATAATATAAGTGTTTTGGGTGTGATTTGGATACATATAACAAAACATATACAGATAGAATGTACTACTGCAATGCCGGGGTGCCCGAACTCTGCGAATCCGTTATCTCAAATATGTGCACGCATGCAACGCGATGTCCGGTCGAACTTTTAGAACTTCAATCTGGGCATCCGATTGAGGTGTATAAGACCTTTTTCGGAATGCTGTTGTCCAATGACATGGGATTAGAGGTTATAAGAAGTCAGGAAGATGGGACCATGCCTGGGTCTTCAGGCTTCAAATTATATCCGGTGTGCTGTCTTGTGTAGTAGTCACTCGGGATTGGAGCTATGGTTGTTGTAGAACATTTTTGGATAGAATGTATGTTGAAATGTTGTTCAGATGGTGCAATTTGGGATTGATGTGGAAAATGACGCTTTTACCCCTCACCGGGGTTATCTCTAGTTTGGGCTGATGTAGCAGTCGTTGCTCAAGGTTATCTCTGAGATTGGTCTGCTGTGAGTACAGGATGTCCTTAGGGTTGTCTCTGAGGTGTGCCTGACCTTTCGGGGTTGTCTCCGGGATTGGAATTGAGTGCCTCGTGGTTATCTCCGAGGTTGAAGCTGATTGCAAGGGGTTGAAACAAGCATTGCCATGGTTCTCTCCGGAACTGCAACTGTATCCCTCGGGGTTATCTCTGAGGTTAAAACTAAAAATTAGGATTGTCTCTGGGACAAAGCTGAGTATCTCAGGGTTGTCTCCGAGATGGCAAACTGATAATTCCGGGGTCATCTCCGAAATTGGAACTGCATTTTCCTTAAGGGTTTTCTCTAAAAGACGATTCTGCCATCCTGCCATGTTAGTAACATGAATATAGAAATTTTGAGTGTCTACAACTATAATATTATATCAAATCCACACCTTATTATTCAAAAAAATATTTTGAGAAAATTAAATCCTTATTCATAAAAGTTGGTGTCTTATGAAGCCTCTGTCAGGCCCTGTAAGCACAGGTGCATTCCCTTGACAAAGTAGGCAAAGGTTTATGAATCCCAATCAAACTCTCCAATACAATCCACATCCTGTGTGGAACTAACTAAATCGAATGACACCGTCGAAGAGTTATCTACCAGGAAACAACCCCTGAGGATGATCCAGAACAATCACTGAAGGATGCGATCCCTGACCCTCGGATCATCGGTTAATGGCTCAATCAAAGTCCCACTCACTACATCTACACTCAAAGAACCAGTACGGATTGTCCTGCCTTTGAGCGCCGTAGCTGGGACTCCTAGCAAGGATCTAACGGCAGTCGGGGAAATGTCAGCCACACAAGACACTGGTGCCCCAAAAAACTGCATCCCAGTGATGAACCACCAATCCATCGGTGTTATCATGACCTCGCAATCCACCAAATGGAGAGATTGAGTCAGGTGAAACCAGCACTCAGCCAAAGCCCTAAGGTATCCCCAGGGACAACAACGGGGGATTGTGGAAAAGAACGCCTCAAAGCCCCAAGCATGCACAATCTCTCGGTACTTTGGATGAAGAGTCTGGTACGGAGAATGTATGCTCAACCAGTTCCCTTGAGGTTGCATAAAGCCGGGAACCTGCATCACAATGCAAATCAACATCAGAACCCTTGACCCCACAAATGGGATTACAAAGAAGCCCACAACTTTTACCTCGTTTGCATGCAGATAGATCGAGGGGTGACGACTCAAATCTTCCAGAATCTCTGGATTCGTCACATTTATAGCTTGAAGTTCCCCGCGAGGAATATAAGAAGAAGGAACAGGATCAGCAATGGTTACATCCTGCTCATCATCCTTAACATCTGGTCTCTTAACCTGGATAGGACAAATCATCAACGACTCAAAAGTCGATCGGCGAAATTTGTCCAGACTAAGCGAAATTTGAGGTACATCTGAAGCTCTCCTCCTCACACCTGCAGAGGTCCTATGGAAGCTGCTCGGCTAGTCTGGATCCATATATCTGGACAAAAGTCTGCAAATCACCAAAGAAAGGGTGTGGTAAATTCTAACCTAGGGCTCATTAAATGCATTTCATATCTATATGCATGCATGCATTACTTTAACATATGACTACTGTAGAGTTAAAAATGCGTAATCCTTCAATGCCTAGACTAGTGAATTTTTTTTACCAGAGTCTCCTTTGTAAAAAGGACTATCCATATACGCTTAGACATGACTAGGTGTTGCCTCCATTTCGGTTTAACAAAATAGACTCTAACGCATACAAGTATACACGGGTCAACAAGTAGTACAAAGTAAGAAAGTGTCGATCCCATGGAGAAAGATGAATAAATCTATGCTATCATGTAACAACCTAATCACTATTTCTGTATGCTCAAATGATCAATTAACAAGTAAATTTATATCTAAAGTAATTTTCAGAACAAAAATAATAAATATTAAAGGTAAGGTAATCAAATTGGAGAGAAATGGGATCCTAATATTATCCAAAATGCATGTCTCATATTATGTATAATTATTTAATATGGATAGCTAGTCAAGAGCACATAAGTGGAACATAACCATCTTTCAATGAACTATGTCCAATTTACACAAAATCTACAATTGATAGAAATCATGTAAGCATCACAATTACAAAACCCACTATATGTCTATGTGAAATTACAACAATAATGATTTAAGCACAAGCTCTCTTAATGACTACAGATGGTGAACCGGTATATGCTTATCCAGGTCATGAATCACAAAAACTAATACAAATAAGTCTCATGATCATATGCCAACATGGTCTAATCTATACTTATATTTTATTTTACAATTATATACAAGCAATTAGTGTGAATGGTGATCAAACATTCAATAATTTAGCACAACCATGATGGGAAATCCATTATTAAACATACAAACATCACATACTGGCATATAAATACGGACTACACATTAAAATCCATTAGAATCCCATAATGGAAGTTAGTTCATTTTTGAATCAACAACCATTATTGGATTGAAGGAAAACATTAAAATATAAAATACAAATAATAAATATAAGAGAAATGAGGAATCAAATCTAATAATCCTTGTTGAAAAGTCTGATTTAAAGCTTGTTCAAATCCACAATCGTCACCAGAATGAAAACCAATATGTATAAGCAATCATCTAGAGAGACAAGCTCAAAGTAATAAAGGAAATACTATGAACTCTCTCTAGGGAAAACCAAAACCTAATAATAGTCATAAAAACTCAATAATACATCTTTGCTAAAAAAACAAATACATCTAAGGATAGAAAACACGCTCCATCATTTCAAAATAAAAAGTCAACATTTTAAACTAAGTGTGATCGGCGCGGACGGGTGATGATGTAAAGGATTTCGGGCGCGGGCGCGCTGTAGGCCTTTCTGTCGAGAGCTTGGCATGGGCGCGAAATGTCTCTGTGTATCATGGGCACAGCCGTGTGGTAAGCTCATCTACTTCTGTTTCTCCTCTAAGCGTGGTATGCCTGACTACTATACTATATAATGACTTGGCGCGCGGCTGCTACTTGTTTTCTGCTGGTGTTATTTGCTTCTTAACTACTATTGCTTCCTACTACTTTCTTCTTCTTCATTTCTTTTCTTCTTCACTTTACCACTTCATTGATCCTCCAAATGCCCTCCTTACTTGCATAACTCTAGCTGTTAGCTTCACTTTTGCACAAGCCTACCATACCTTGTCCTTGCCATTTCCATTTCCATGCCATTTCATGCCATACCATGCCTTAGGATGTTGTAGGAGTTCCAGCTATGCACACTGCAAAACAAACACAAAAAGGAAATAAAACATACCAAAAACACTTGAGTTGAGCAGAATTCCGGTGAGTTGGTAACCAATAAGTAGGTATAAAACCTACTTATCACTAGGTGGCCATTAAGTAGCACACTAACTCACAGTTATAAACATCCTATATGCATGAAAAACATCAAAGTCATAATCCATAAGAGTAGCCTAATTACCAGGATTACTTTGCTTTAAAACCTTTGCTTATTTGTCCTCAAATAGGATGAAAAAATAGCAGAAAAGGTGCCAAATTGACTATTTCAAAAGTCAATTTTTTTCACATTAATACGTTCAGCATGGTAAAATACTAACATTTACTGTGTTGAATAATTTTTATCAAGTCATATGAGCATGCATATTCACTACTATGTGTTTAGAAGCATTTCATGTGATATCTCACTTTCCAACGTACAAAACTTGAAAAGAAACATGTAAACATTACCAAGATAGTATAGAACACTTGTACGATGAAAATGTTTATAGAAAATAGCTTGAACTAAATAGATCTAAAGATGAAATCTCGGATTTCCTGTGCGGCTCCAAGTTGAAAATGAGTTGTGAAAGGGAAAGTCCAATGGAATATAACCCACGGATGGCCACGGGTGTACTTGTGGCAATCGAGGGTCCACCTGCGGCTACCTTGGGTGGTCCCCACCCCATCCAGCTCGATCAAATTTAAGTTGCAAAGGAGGTTCAACAAGCTAAAAAGTCAAATCAGGAAAAAGACGCTACGCGATTAAGCGGAAAAGTCCGAAATCCTAATTTTCAAAGACCAAAATATGGGTCTACTTATCAATCATTGGTATTTGCCCGGATATATGGTTTACAAAGCCAATGATCACAATTGTTAAAAGCCACCCCTGGAAATACTTCGCAAAGGTCCAATGCCGTCAACTTGGGGTTGTAATTGTAATCAAAATCATACATCTCATTAGAAATCCATCCCTAGTAGAGATTTCAAACATCCTTAATCATTAAAGAACATTTCAGCGTAGATCAGGCAACCTTGATATTATCAGCTATTGCCAGTAACTCCAACAAAGCATCGAAGATGGTTCGATGATGTTAATCGTTGAAGAACATTTCTGCGTAGATCAGGCAACCCTGATATTATCAGCCGTTGGTAGTAACTCCATCGAAGCATCAGAGATGGTCCAATGATGTTAACCATTGAAGAACATTTCAACGTATATCAGGCAACCCTTATATTATCAGCCATTGGAAGTAAATCAAGCGAAGCATCAGAGATGGTCCGATGATGTTAACTGCTGAAGAACATTGAAAGTCGTATGCATACAAGCCAATCATGTTTGATGATAAAGCATATACTTTGTAACAATCTTATACATTTATTAATAAAAAGTATTAATTTATTAAAGGCTTTTAATTATCTACATGATGTTGTTTTATAATATATGATAAACCCATAGTTTTAAGCAATGCTTTTAGAATAATGATGATGATCATTCTAATGAGATCTAAATTCTTAGAAAGCTTAAAACTAAAATAGTTCCCAATCATTGGATTACTAAATTGGGGATTAGTGAATCCGGATAGATTGGTACATACGTTGCTTGCTCATTGGATGAGGATGATTGATCTCATGATCATTTGTGTGGAGACACTAAAGCAAGTATGTAGGTGCTTATTAGAGAATAAGTTCACCGAACATTGGCTCGCTAAGGAATACCTAATGGAGTTTTACTTGCTGTCGATAGGAATTCTGTAGTGATAGTAGTACAAGTGATCCTTGGACTTGAGATCATCATAGTATCTTGTGTATGATGAGTTATACTTTGACTTATTCCTTAAGACCCTTAGGGTATATCAAAGGGTATGCTTGGGTATAATAAGTTGTACATTGAGATAATGTATGATCAATAAAGAATCTACCACTTATTAAAAGAAGAAATGTCCTATGTGATTCGATAAATGACAACCCCGTAGTCCTTCGCTTGCAAGAGAATGAAATTATAAAGGAGTTTCTAATTTGCATTATTTGGTGTTGTGCATTTAAGGATCGAAAATACATATAATTAAATAAAATAAGACTTGACAGTAATTCCATGTCTTATATTTAATTGGGACATTGTATGGTGGAAGGAATGAATTGTACGGTAACTATTTACTCAAAGGTTCTTTTATGATTAATGTTGAAATCTATATTATCTGGAAAGTCGTTGATCATTAGGAGGCTTATCCTATTGTAGAATAAATATTATTTATTTAAATAAATTAATTATTTAATTTATTTATTTAAATAAGATTAGAATTGTTCTAATTGATTTATTCACAACCGGTTTAATATGGAGAACCTAAAGGGTCACACCATAAAAGGAAGAATAATTATTTAAGAAGTTAATGGCATAATCGTAATAATATGTTATGTATATTTAATTTAATCTATGGTGATAGAATAAATTAAATAGCTTAATATTATTATTTAATATTTTAGAAATATTAAATATAAATTAATAAGAGGAGTCTTATTAATATTATTACAATTATTATTATTATTTTAATTTCTAAAAGAGTTTAGGAATTAATTTAATATAAGTACTCTCATTTATTCCTAATAGGATTAGGAGGAAAATTAGTTAAAGGAGTTTAATTAATTATCTCTAATAAGATTAGGGAGCCCATTTAATTAAAAGAGTTTAATTAAATAATACCTTATTTTTAAATAAGGTTACGATATCTTTATAAGATGAGTCTTATATCGGATATCAAAATATCTGTGATTTCGATAGTTAGAGAGTGCGCTTTTTCTATAGAGATAGAAAAATTAGGGTTTAGCCAACCACCCATCTTCTTGAATCCTTCTTCTTCCTTGGTGGATCACCTCTGAAGCCAAACACTTGGGTGGCTAACGTTGATCGAAAGGAAGGAACCAAACCCGGTGGATTCAAGTTGAGCGAAAAAGGATTGGAGGTGAACTTGTACACGAGAAGCTCGGATCTTCAAAGGTATGTTTCTTATTCATCTTTTCATTTAATTAATAATTGTGCATAAAAAGGTGATCCGGGTATATGGTTTGTAAAATTTTAAACTCGATTTTCCACGTTTCAGCATTATTTTTTGCAATTTGATTGCGTTCTTGAATATTACAAACCCAACGGTGGCATCAGAGCCAAACCTTTATGCGAATTATTAATTGTTTTAATTCGATATTTATATTGATATGTGTTTAGAATAATTTAATTGGGAAAAATTTTATTGTATAAAATTTATTTTATGAAGAAAAAAAAAAAAATCGCGAAGTCTTTTTTTTTTTTTTCTTCGAAAATGCCGAATCCTGTTATTGAAGTTTGTTTTTGTAAATGTTACAAGTGATTTTTTTTAAAAAATAAAAATAAAAAAAAAAAAATAAAAAAAAATAAAAAAAAACAAATCGCAGCTTTGCTTGTTTTTAAATTTATCTCTTTCACGTGGGAAAATTTGCGAAACATTAGATTTCCTTTGCTAACTCTCTAATATATATATAATATATATTACCATAGCACCTGCTTGTCAAGGGGATCTGTTCGGTTTTTTCAAGGCAACAAGGAAACAAAAGGTTACCACGTGGTGGATTTAAAAAAAAAAAAAAAAAAAAAGTGATCCACGGTTTTTCAAAAGTGATCCTGTGTAGTATATATTTGATCCATCCTGCAGGATTTCTTTTTTTTCAAAGGATTATATAATTATATATATAATAATGTGGCCCAAGAAAGGAAATTCCATAATCTGTAACTTCGGTTACTATATATATATATATTATGTTATTCATAATATATATATTTTAATCATTTTAATTTTAAAATAAAAAGTTTATTTTAATATTAAAATAAAAGAGTTTATTTTAATTTTAAAATTAAATTTCATGCTAACTAATTAGAGTTGGAATTGGATTCCATGATAACTAATTAGAGTTGGAATTGGATTCCATGATAACTAATTGGAGTTGAAATTGGATTCATTGTTTCCTTAAATAAAGGAGTTTATTTAGATATGAAATAAGATTTCATATTATTCAAAATAAAAGAGTTTATTTGTGAATAGGAAAGAAGAATCCTAATTTTCTTAAGTAAAAGAGTTTATTTAGATATGAAATAAGATTTCATATTATTCAAAATAAAAGAGAGAATCCGTATTTGTGAATAGGAAAGTGAATTTTCATATTATTCAAAATAAAAGTTTCCTTTAATAAAAGTTTTTTTTTTTAATGGAATTGGATTCAGTAATTGATTAATTAAAATAAAATAAAGGAGTTTATTTTGATTAAAGATTTTGATTAAAATAAAATAGTTTATTTTATTCAAAATTGGATAAATTAAAATAAAATAGTTTAATTTTGATTTAAATTTGGATTAAAATAAAGGAGTTTATTTTGATTTAAAAATAGATTTTATACTAACTAAATTTGCCCATTAAATGATATCAATATATATATTGAATGTTTATTATTCAAAAGATGAATGTTATTTATTGATGCATATGATGATGTTTATGATAATAAATGGGATTGATTATGGACTATTGACCAATGTGATTGGATTTTATTTTAGTTGGATGCATGAATGTATGGGTTTTATTAAATGGGGTCTGCGTACCTCGTTTTCTCTAATTTTTTCTTAATGTAAATTCTATCTCCCTCCTATGTACTTCCCCTTGACTGCTGATCAAGGTTTCTATTTATTTTAAATAGTTTTGTAATAGGAATAGTTAGAATTAATTTTGAAGAATTGGAGATCAAGGAACAAGGAGCGCTTGAAGACCCGTTTGTAATGGAGCCCAGGTTTAAATGTAATAGCTATATTTAAATATTATTTCTTGCACCCCTAGGGTTTGACCTTTTGGTTCACTTGGTGGCTCTAGTGAACCAAACTAGAATAAAAGTCCATAATCAATCCGGGTAGAATATAGTATTCTATATGTGCATTCTTATACTATATATATTATATATTATGCAAACATGCTTCGCATATTAATTAATATGACGCGTATTATATATATATATATATATATATATATATATATATATATGTGTGTGTGTGTGTGTGTGTGCATGCGCGCTAAACAAGATGAGACAAATTAATAACAAACTCCTCAATTTTTTTATATTAAGTCCTAAGCGTTCAAAGATATTTGGAATATCGAACGTCGCCTTCTAGCATGATAAAATTAATAGAGTATTAAATATTTAATATGAGTTTGTTGTGTCACCACAAGGCAAGTATTAAGTATTTAAGATGTTAATTTATCACATTTGATGCTTATAAAGAAAATTGAACAATATTATTTTGTTGTGTCACCACAAGGATGATATTTCTCTTTTTTGAATATATGGAGTGCTAGGTCGGACTTAACTTGGATAATTTTGATTCGGATGTGCCACCACTTGATCAAAATAATCTAAGAGGCAAAAGAAAAGGAGTTGCATAGTTGATGTAATTGACAAAAGTTGTCTACCTATTTATTTATATATAGTTTGTTGTGTCACCACAAGGCTATATACATTTGAAATGGGATCCTTATTCTCACTAGCATATCTTTAATTAGATATTACCGAACTATATATATTGAGGATAATATAGTTTGAAGAAAATAGTGGGAGATACCAATTTAAAACAAGACCTAAATTATTTTGGTAATTAATAAAAGAATGTATGTTAAAATGTTGTTAATTACAAATTCATTTACAGAATTTTACAATGTCTAAATTCTATTACTAACGAAACATATTAGATGTTATTTAACCAAACCGTATTAAACGGATTGGTTAAGGAATTTGAGAATAGTTCTCATGGCTGAAAAGTTATCTTATGTCCTTAATTCGTCTATCCCTGCAATGGTTGCTGACAATGCCTCTGAGGAAGACATTGCTACTTTTAGAAATGGCAAGATGATGCACGCTTAGCTCAATGCATCATGCTCAGCATCTATGAGTAAACGAGTTTCGGCGTCGACGTGAAACTATGGATGCTCCTACTATATTCCGCACATCAAGTAGTTGATGGTGAGAAAAGTGGACCGATAGATATCGAGATATCTAAGGAGCTCTTCCGATCTAGAATGATCGATGTCACTACAAAGATCTGGATAAAAGTCCTTAACATTATCAATTTGATTGATCAATTAGGACAACGAGTTTTGTCATGGATGGAGAGTTGAGCCAAGATTTGATCTTGCACTCACTCCGGGACTCCTTTCACAATTGTTGTGAATTTTCATATGAACAAGCTAGATATCGGCCTCATTGATTTGCTTAACATATTGAAAAATGTTGAGAGTCACTTTCAACCAAGAAAGATCAAGTCTTCTTGGTAGGGGCCAAAGGATCTTCACGAAAAGAAGAACGATTCAAAGAAGGTAAATAGAAAGGCATAAACAAAGGATAATAAGAACAAAACGATATGGATAGCAAAGGAGTTTGCTTCCTTTGCTATAAGCTTTGGACAATTGGAAAGAAAGCTGCGAGAAGCATCTTGTAGAGGCTAACCAAAGAAGCTTAGTAAAGTTTGATTTACAATACAAATTTGTTCATGATTTAAAATAAATTTTCTTTTAAGTCGAGGTTCTACTTGGGTATTGGATACTGACTTTGGTTATCATAAATATAGATTTATGAAGGACCAAGCGATAGAAAGCTAAACAAAGATAAGTAATCCTATGTGTGAAAAATGAAACAAAGGTTCTTTGCATTAACCATAGGAACTTATAGTTTAGCAACTATACGAGCAAATCTATTAAATCAATAAGTTGTTATTGTATTCCAATTCTCGTTGAAAACATTATTTCTATTTTATTGTTGGACAATAAAATCTTTGGTATTATATTTAAGAACAATTGTTGTTCTATTTTTAATAATAATGTTTTGTGTAGAACTAGAATATTACTTAATAGATTTAGTATACTTGACTTACATGAAAATAATTTTGCATATTGAACAAATTAGTATAAGAAAAGGAGATGATCATTCAAAGAGTTGAATGTGTGTATTTGCTAAAATACAAGTGTGAATTATTTGAAAGGTTCAAAGAATTCAGAAGTGAAATAAATTAGCAATGTATTAAGATTCTTTGATTAGATCAAGGAATAAATACTTGTGCAATAAGTTTCTAGATCATCTCAAATGGTTTTCTCATAATGGACACATCCTGATACGTAATAATTGATTGATGTATCTGAATAAAAAATCGTACCTTGTTGGACATGGTGTGGTCCATAATGATTTTACCGACATTCCAGTATCCTTCTAGGGTCATGTCCTAGAAATGGCTGCATATCTACGAAAAAGGTAACCTCAAAATCCAGCCCCAAGACTCCATAA
Source organism: Panax quinquefolius (assembly GCA_020205615.1). Lineage (NCBI taxonomy): Eukaryota > Viridiplantae > Streptophyta > Magnoliopsida > Apiales > Araliaceae > Panax > Panax quinquefolius. The sequence continues at coordinate 67,097,827 of CM035152.1, read as the reverse complement.
AAGTTATGGACATGGAGGATTCCTAATCTTAAGTATGTTAAGATAAGTGGTTGTCCAACTTATGTGAAAAGGTTTCAAAGGATAAGCTTGGGACAAGATTTGACAAGTGTCGATTTGTGGGACATCCTAAAGTAAGTTTAGGGTATATGTTCTATAATTCTACTTAGCAAAAGGTGTTTATTGCGAAACACGCTGCCTTCTAAGATAAATGTGTTTATCATTGAAGGGGCTAGTGGGAGGATAATAGATCTTGAAGAGTTCAAGAACCACAAAATACTATAAGTTAAATAAAAGGAACCTGTAGATAGATCTATTTTACCACAACCGAATCGTAAATCTAGAATAGTACCGAAGATACCTAGGAGGTATGGATTCATCATGGATGATGATGATGAGGTACTCATCATAGAAGATGATGATGTAGAGTTACATACGATGAGGTAAGAGTTCTAGTGTGTACAAAAGGGTCAGTGGGGGAGTTGTGACATTCCTAGTATTATATGTTGATATACTACGGATAAGGAATGACATACTAATGCTACAATCAGTAAAGATAAAGTTGTCTAAACATTCCTCCATGAATGATTTGGGAAGAGTATCTTAATTGGGGATACAAATCTATATAGATAGATTTAAAAGGATCCTCGACTTAACCCATGGAACGTATATTCATTTGATGCTAAAGTCGTTTAGCATGACAAACTCCATGGGATGTCTCATGTTGATGAGCCCTTGGATTGTATCTCTCCTAATAGTCCCCCCAGACTCCTGAAAAGAGAGGTCGCATGAGTGACAATCATGTATGCAATGAAATGTACGAGACCTGATGTTGATCAGTCATATTATGGAGAAGTTCACTATGAGTCAGTGAAAAACATCTTAAAGTGCTTAACCGGAACTAAGGATGTGATCAAATTTATGCTGGGTCTTAATTAAAACTAGAGGGCTTAACAGACTCAAGTTTTTCAGACTGACCAAGATGACAGAAAATCCACTTTAAGGTAAAGCGTTATCTTGAATAGTGGTGCAGTGAATTGGAAAGGTTCCAAACAACAAAGAGTTGTTGGTTTAGTGATAAAGACAAAGTATATAGCTATAAATGAAGCTGCAAGTTGATTGTTTGGATTAAAAGTTCATTACAGAACTAGGAATAGTTCCTAAGTCTCATCTTGGATCTAAACATGTGTTGTGGCACTTTTATTTGATTATAAGAATCATTGAAGATGGGAAATCACTATAGAGATAGTGGACTCTCAAGAACAACATTACATATCCATTTCTTTGAAGCTTATCCAACAAAGGGGATAATCGTCACTTAGAGAAGAAGAGTATGGGATACCATGACGATTGGCTTTAGTGCAAGTGGGAGATTGAAAGTCGTATGCATACAAGCCAATCATGTTTGATGATAAAGCATATACTTTATAACAATCTTATTCATTTATTAATAAAAATTATTAATTTATTAAAGGCTTTTAATTATCTACATGATGTTGTTTTATAATATGTGATAAACCCATAGTTTTAAGCAATGCTTTTAGAATAATGATGATGATCATTCTAATGAGATCTAAATTCTTAGAAAGCTTAAAATTAAAATAGTTCCCAATCATTGGATTACTAAATTGGGGATTAGTGAATCCGCATAGATTGGTACATATGTTGCTTTGCTCATTGGATGAGGATGATTGATCTCATGATCATTTGTGTGGAGACACCAAAAGCAAGTATGTAGGTGCTTATTAGAGAATAAGTTCACTTTGAGCATGGCTCGCTAAGGAATACCAAATGGAGTTTTACTTGCTGTCGATAGGAATTCAGTAGTGATAGTAGTACAAAGTGATCCTTGGACTTGAGATCATCATAGTATCTTGTGTATGATGAGTTATACTTTGACTTATTCCTTAAGACCCTTAGGGTATATCAAAGGGTATGCTTGGGTATAATAAGTTGTACATGGAGATAATGTATGATCAATAAAGAATCTACCACTTCTATTAAAAGAAGAGAAATGTCCTATGTGATTCGATAAATGACAACGCGGTAGTCCTTCGCCAAGGCAGAATGAAATTATAAAGGAGTTTCTAATTTGCATTATTTGGTGTTGTGCATTTAAGGATCGAAATACATATAATTAAATAAAATAAGACTTGTGATAATTCCATGTCTTATATTTATTTGGGACATTGTATGGTGGAAGGATTGAATTATGCGGTAACTATTTACTCAAAGGTTCTTTTATGATTAATGTTGAAATCTATATTATCTGGAAAGTCGTTGATCATTAGGAGGATTATCCTATTGTAGAATAAATATTATTTATTTAAATAAATTAATTGTTTAATTTATTTATTTAAATAAGATTAGAATTATTCTAATTGATTTATTCACAACCGGTTTAATATGGAGAACCTAAAGAGTCACACCATAAAAGGAAGTATAATTATTTAAGAAGTTAATGGCATAATCGTAATAATATGTTATGTATATTTAATTTAATCTATGGTGATAGAATAAATTAAATAGCTTAATATTATTATTTAATATTTTAGAAATATTAAATATAAATTAATAAGAGAGTCTTATTAATATTATTACAATTATTATTATTATTTTAATTTCTAAAAGAGTTTAGGAATTAATTTAATATAAGTACTCTCATTTATTCCTAATAGGATTAGGAAGGAAAATTAGTTAAAGGAGTTTAATTAATTATCCCTAATAAGATTAGGGAGCCCATTTAATTAAAAGAGTTTAATTAAATAATACCTTATTTTTAAATAAGGTTACCTGATATCTTTATAAGATGAGTCTTATATCAGATATCAAAATATACGCAATTCCAATAGTTGGGAGAGTACGCTTTTTCTATAGAGATAGAAAAACTAGGGTTTAGCCAACCACCCATCTTCTTGAATCCTTCTTCTTCCTTGGTGGATCACCTCTAGAGGCCAAACACTTGGGTGGCTAACGTTGATCAAAGGAAGGAACCAAACCCGGTGGATTCAAGTTGAGCGAAAAGGATTGGAGGTGAACTTGTACACGAGGAAGCTTTCGGATCTTCAAGGGTATGTTTCTTATTCATCTTTTTCGTTTAATTAATAATTGTGCATAAAGGGTGATCCGGGTATATGGTTTGTAAAATTTTTAAACTTTGATTTTCCACGTTTCCGCATTATTTTTGCAATTTGATTGCATTCTTGAATATTACAAACCCAACACATTTCAACGTAGATTAGGCAGCGCTGATATTATTAGCCATTGGCAGTAACTCCAATGAAGCATCAGAGATGATCCGATGATTTTCGTCGTTGAAGGACATTTCAGCGAGGGTCAGGCAGCCCTGATGTTACCAATCGTTGGTAGTAACTCCAACGAAGTGTCTTAAAAAAACTTGAGGATCATCCACATTGGGGAGGACTGATGATGTAATATGTTATAGAGATCCTCAACAATCATAACATAATTCCCCAAATGTCTCTCACACAAGAAGAGAACATCATCGGTGGAAATCTTACAATGAGGATCAACAACTATGGTTATCACCCTAATGTCAACATCCTGTTATCTCAAATCATGGAAATTTATGTGAGCTTTGGAAACTATCGGTCAAGTAGGCATCCAAGAAATTCAACATGGTTATCATGGACAACGACATTCACCCAACAAAAGCGGTGGAAGCAGACAGTTATCATGTTTCATTGGAAACCATTCCAACAAACCACTCATCATACATTTGCACCATGCTGCATTACATTTGCATCATGTTCATCTTGTTCACATTTCAAGTGTCTAGCGATCTTTATCCTATCCATGCCATTACAACGCATTAATATGATAAAGAGGGGCATCTATAGACACTCAAAATTTTGCATTCCTATTACTAACCCTACAGGAGGGTAGAATCGTCTTCCAAAGATAACCCTGGAAGTCAAATTAGTTGCAATTCCGGAGATAACCTCGGGATTCTCAATTTTCAATCTTAGAGACAACCCCGAGATACTCTTTTTCAATCCCAGAGATAACCCCATGAGATTTAGTTCCAACTTCAGAGACAACCCCGAGGGATGCAGTTCTAGTTCCAAAGACAACCCCGAAAACCCAAAGACAACCTCGGGATACTCAGTTCCAACCCCGGAGATAAACCTGGTAGGTCAAACACACCTCGGAGATAACCCCGAGGACATTAAGCATCCATAGTAGCCCAATCTTAGAGATAATTCTATGCAACGACTGCTACATTTGCGCAAAGCCGGAGATAACCCCGGTGAGGGGAAAATTGTCATTTTGCTACCTCTATACTATGCTCATGTCATCTCAACATCATTTCAATCTACACTACATACAGAAGTGTCCCACAAGAACCATAGCTCAAATCTCGAGTGACTACTACACAAGATAGGACACCAAATATAATGTGAAGACTTGGAGATCTGGTCATGGACCCATCTTCTCGACTTCGTGCAACCTTTAATCCCATGTCATTGTGTATCTCTCGACAACAACATTTTGAAAAGGTACAACACACCTTTATTGAATTCCCGGATTGAAGTTATAAAGGTTCGAGCGGACAGCACGTTGCCCAAGTGCACGTACTTTGAGATGACGAGACCCACAGAGTCCGGGGCACCCTGGACAACTGCAGGTAGACCAGCGGCTCCTTGGTCTATAAATATGAGCTCTTGACAACCCATTTTAAAAGAAAAAAAAAAGAGAAAAGGAGAGAAAACTCTGTCTGTTTCAGTCTATAAACACTTTTAGAGTGCTCTAAACTGAGTGATTCTTCTTTCTAAAAAAAGGAGGAGAAAATGAGAGAAAACTCTATCCGTTTCAGTATGTAAACACTTATAGAGTGCTCTAAACTTAGTGATTCTTCTTTCTAAACACTTTTAAGCTCGTGTTTTGCTACATATTGAAATTTAAATAGTGGAAACAATGTTTCAGGCGTTTAAAGCTATCTAAAGTCTTTTTGGCAGCCCACTGTAAGATATTTTAGATTTTTAAGCTTTTCATCACATATATTTCAGTCAGGCCTGTAGTTTACTTCGTGGTCATTTACCGCTTTTTATATATATAGTTACATTTTTGTCTGGCCTGAAGATCACTTCGTGGCCTTTTACTACTTGTATATATATATATATATATATATATTGTTGGGTTTTGTGAAAATCAAAGTAGCAATCAAATTGAAAAATTAGCGGAAGCGAAATAAAATCAGATTTTAAAATTTTTTCACAAACCAATTACCCGGATCATCCTTTATGCATATTATTAATTAAACGAAGAATAAGAAATTATGAAATCATACCCTTGTAGAAATGAGCTTCCTCGTGCAAGAGTTCACCTCCTACTTCTCCACGATCTCCTTGAATCTCGGGTAGATTCCTTCCTTTGATCAATATAAGCCACCCAAGTGTATGGCCTCTAGAGGTGATCCACCAAAGAAGAAGAATTTTCAAGAAGAAGGGGTATTGGTTCAAACCCTAGTTTTTTCTATCTGTATAGAAAAAGGAGGCGTACTCTCCAACTCTAGGAATTACGTATATAAGATATCCGATATAAGACTCCTCTTATAAAGATATTATGTAACCCTATTTTAATTAAAATAAGGTATTATTTATTTAATTAAACTCTTTTAATTAAATGGGCTCCCTAATCCTATTAGGGGTAATTAATTAAACTCTTTTAACTAATTTTCCTTCCTAATCCAATTAGGAATAAATGAGAGTACTTATATTAAATTAATTCCTAAACCTTTTAGAAATTAAAATAATAATAATTGTAATAATATTAATAAGACTCCTCTTATTAATTTATATTTAATATTTCTAAAATATTAAATAATAAATATTAAGCTATTTAATTTATTCTATCACCATAGATTAAATTAAATATACTTAACATATTATTACAATTATGCCATTAACTTCTTAAATAATTATTCTTCCTTTTTATGGTGTGACCCTTTAGGTTCTCCATATTAAATGATTTGTGAATAAATCAATTAGAACAATTCTAATCTCATTTAAATAAATAAATTAAACAAATAATTTATTTAAATAAATATTATTTATTCTACAATAGGGATAAGCCTCCCTAGCGATCAACGACTTTCCGGATAATATAGATTTCAACATTAATCATAAAAGAACCTTTGAGTAAATAGTTACCGCAAATGAATTCAATCCTTCCACCATACTGATGTCCCGATTAAATATAAGACATGGAATTCTTTGTCAAAGTCTTATTTTATTTAATTATATGTATTTCGATTCCTAAATGTACAACTCTAATGAATGCAAATTAGAAACAACTTTCTAATTTCATTCCACCTTAACCAAGGATTCACAGGTTGTCATTTATCGAATCACATAGGACATTCTCCTTTTTTACTTGAAGTGGTAGATTCTTTATTGATCATTCATTATCTTCATATATAACTTATTACACCCAAGCATACCCTTTGATATACTCTAAGAGTCTTAAGGAATAAGTCAAAGTATAATTCATTATATATAAGATACTATGATGATCTCAAGTCTAATGATCATTTGTACTACTATCACTACAGGAATTCCTATTGAAAGGTAAGTAAAACTCCATTAGGTATTCCTTAGCGAGTCACGTTCAGTGAACTTATTCTCTAATAAGCACCTACATACTTGCTTTAGTGTCTCCACACAAATGATCATGAGATCGATCATCCTCATCCAATGAGCAAACAACGTATGTACCAATCTATCCGGATTCATTAATCCCCTTTTTAGTAATCCATTGATTGGGAACATTTTAGTTTTAAGCTATCTAAGAATTTAGATCTCATTAGCATGATCTCATCATGATTCTAAAAGCATTGCTTAAAACTATGGGTTTATCACATATTATTAAAACAGCACCATGTAGATAATAAATGCCTTTAATAAATAATTCTTTTATTAATAAATAAATAAGATTGATTACACAGTATATGCTTTATCATCATACATGATTGGCTTGTATGCATAATACTTTTAATCTCCCACTTTCACTAAAGCCAATCGCCGTGGTATCTCATACCCATCTTCTCTAAGTGACGATCAAACTGCTGTTGTGTTAACGCTTTAGTAAATGGATCTGCAATATTGTCTTGAGAGTCCACACGCTCTAGGGTGACGTCTCCTCTTTTAATGATCTCTCCGATCAAATGAAATCACCGCAACACGTGTTTGGATTTCTGATGAGACCTGGGTTCCTTAGCTTGCGCAATGCCTCGATGTTGTCACGAGAATAAAAGGCACCGGTCCTTTAATGCTAGGAACCACACCAAGTTTGGTAATGAACTTCTTCATCCAAAAGCGACTTCCTTTGCGGCTTCACTTGCGACTATGTACTCGCCTCACATCATCGAATCAAGAATGTTTTGCTTTGCTTGGAACTTTTCAACTCAACTGCGCCATAGTTTAAGGTAAACACATACCAAAGCAGTTCTTTGTCATCTTGGTCATTTGAAAACTTGAGTCATGAAGCCCTCTAGTTTTAATTCGGACCAAGTGAGACAAGAAATACATCCTTAGTTCTTCTTAAGTACTTTAGGATATTTTCCTTTGCCTTCGGTGTTCTTCTCTGGATTCGACCGATATCTGCTTGTTACACTAAGTGCATGAGCGACATCTGGTCTAGTACATATCATACCGTACATGATAGATCCTATTGCTGAAGCATAAGGAATCTTACTCATACGGTTTCTCTCCTCAGGTGTTTTTGGGGCTTGTTTCTTGGAGAGATGTATTCCATGGCTCATCGGCATGAGACCTCTTTTGGAATCTTCCATTTTAAACCTTTTTAGCATCAAGTCAATGTACGTTCCTTGGGACAAGCCAAGCATCCTATTAGATCTATCTCTATAGATCTTTATCCCCAAAATATAGGATGCTTCTCCCAAGTCCTTCATGGAGAAGTGTTTAGATAACCAGATTTTAATTGATTGCAGCATAGGAATATCATTCCCTATCAGTAATATATCATCAACATATAATACAAGGAATGAAACAATGCTCCCACTAACCTTCTTGTACACACATGGTTCATCCTCATTTTTGATAAAATCAAATTCTTTGATTGTCTCATCAAAACGGATGTTCCACCTACGAGAAGCTTGCTTTAATCCATAAATGGATCGTTGTAGCTTACAGACTTGATTTGTTCCAACCTTTGAAACAAATCCCTCTGGTTGTGTCATATACACATCCTCCTCAAGTTTCCCATTGAGGAAGGCCGTTTTCACGTCCATCTGCCAGATTTCATAGTCATAGTAAGCTGCAATCGCAAGCAAAAATCCGAATGGACTTGAGCATTACTCTTTGGTGAAAAGGTTTAGTCATAGTCAACTCCTTGTCTTTGTTTGAAACCTTTTGCAACCCGTCGGGCCTTATAGGTCTCTACCTTGCCGTCTGCTCCAGTCTTTCTTTTAAAGACCCATTTACACCCAATAGGCTTAATGCCTTGGTGGTGAGACCAAAGTCCATACTTGGTTCTCATACATGGAGTCCATCTCGGTTTCATGGCTTCTTGCCACTTCTCTGAGTCTTTACTACTCATAGCTTTGTTAAGTAATTCAATGGATCATCATCATCTATGATCGTACCTCATTGTCATCTTTTATGACAAGTCCATACCTATCTCGGCATCTTTGGTACTCTTCCGATTCTGAATAGGGTGTGTATGCGAGAAGGAATCTCTACTTGGTTAGGTACCTCACTTTGATCTGTAGTATTTTGTGGTTCTTGAACCTCTTGAAGATATATCTTACTCCCACCGACCCCTTCAGGATAAACTCCTTTTCCAAGAAGGTAGCATGTTTCGCAACAAACACCTTTTGATCGGTTAGATGATAGAAATAATACCCGATGTTTCTTTAGGATATCCCACAAATCTACATTTATGGAGATCTAGTCTGCGACTTATCGTTTTCAAACTTTTTGACATAAGTTTGGACAACCCCAAGTCTTAACATGCTTAAGATTTGGTTTCCTCCCCAATCCATAACTTTCATATGGGGTCTTGGGATTTGATTTTGTAGGTACCTTGTTAAGTAGGTATCTGTTGAGCTCTAGGGCATATCCCCAAAAGGAAACTGGAAGGTCGGTAAAACTCATCATAGATCGAACCATGTCCAACAATATTCGATTTCTCCTTTCGGATACACCATTCATCCGTGGCGTCCCCTGGTGGAGTCCATTGTGAGATTATACCATTTTCTTTGAGACAGTTGAGAAACTCACCACTTAAGTATTCTCCTCCTCGATCAGATCGAAGAATCTTAATACTCTTACCAGTTTGCTTCTCAACTTCACTTCTGAACTCTTTGAACTTTTCAAATGATTGATTTGTATTTCATTAAATACACATATCCAAATCTTGAGTGGTCGTCGATTGAATGTAATAAAATAAGAATACCCTCCTCGATGCGGTCGTTGTCATGGGTCCACATACATGCGTATGTACCAACACTAACAACTCTGTAACTCTTTCTCCTTTTCCACTAAAAGGAGATTTAGTCATTACCCATGAGACAAGATTCACAGGTTGGATATGATTCATAATCGAGATAGCTCTAGGAGCCCATCTTTATCTGCAACTTGGATAATCTTGTTTCATTAATATGGCCGAAGTCTCTGATTACCACATGAAGGTATAATTAACATCATCTCTTTTCCTTTTCTTAGTTTGTTCAATTTGAAATATATTTTCATGCAAGTCAAGTATGTAAAGTCCATTTAAGTAAATTACCAACACCATATAAAACATTATCATTATAAATAGAACAATTGTTGTTCTTTATTATAATATTAAAACCATCTATATCCAATACTGAGAGATAGAAATAATGTTTCTAATGATATTTGGAACAAAATAACAATTATTTAAATTGATGAACTTGCTCGTAAGGCGGTGCTTTAAACAATAAGTCCTCTACAATTAATGTAGCAACCTTTGCTCCATTTCCCACTCGTGGACGACCTCATCCTTCTTTCGACTTTCTACTTGACCGGTCCACGCATATTATTACATATGTGAGAACCACATCCGGTATCCAATACCCAGTAGAAGATTGACTTTCGGAAAAATTAATTTCAATCATAAACAAACCTTGATTAGGATTCGAAGCTTCTCCAAGCTTCTTCTGCTTTTTTTCTGCGAGATAATCCTTGCAGTTCTTCTTCCAGTGACCCGACTTATTGCAATGGAAGCAAATTCCTTTGCTAGCTAGATCGAGTTTCTTTTGATCCTTCACTTTCGCCTTTCCTTAGCCTTCTTGGATTTCTTCTTTTCGAGGAAGATACCTTGGGCCTCTTCCTTTTCTTGGAAGAATCATCCACCATGAGACATGGTTCTTCTTGGATGGGAAGTGACCTTCGTGAGCTTTCAACATGTTAAGTAATTGAGCAAGCAACATCCAACTTATTCATTTGAAATTCACAACAAATTGTGAGAAGGTGTATGCAGGGTATTTGCAAGACTAAATCTTGACTCAACTCCCCATCCATGACGAACCCAAGCTGTCCAAGACATTCAATCAGATTGATCATCTTTAGGACATGAGTCTCAACGGTAGTGCCCTCGGTCATCCGAGATCGGAAGAGCTCCTTAGATATTTCATATCTAGCAGTCCTACTTTGCTCACCATACAACTCTCGAAGTGAAAGTAGTATGCACACAAGCCAATCATGTTTGATGATAAAGCATATACTTTGTAACAATCTTATTCATTTATTAATAAAAAGTATTAATTTATTAAAGGCTTTTAATTATCTACATGATGCTGTTTTATAATATGTGATAAACCCATAGTTTTAAGCAATGCTTTTAGAACAATGATGATGATCATTCTAATGAGATCTAAATTCTTAGAAAGCTTAAAACTAAAATAGTTCCCAATCATTGGATTACTAAATTGGGGATTAGTGAATCCGGATAGATTGGTACATACGTTGCTTGCTCATTGGATGAGGATGATTGATCTCATGATCATTTGTGTGGAGACACTAAAGCAAGTATGTAGGTGCTTATTAGAGAATAAGTTCAACTTTGAGCGTGGCTCGCTAAGGAATACCTAATGGAGTTTTATTTGCTGTCGATAGGAATTCTGTAGTGATAGTAGTACAAGTAATCCTTGGACTTGAGATCATCATTGTATCTTGTGTATGATGAGTTATACTTTGACTTATTCCTTAAGACCCTTAGGGTATATCAAAGGGTATGCTTGGGTATAATAAGTTGTACATGGAGATAATGTATGATCAATAAAGAATCTACCACTTCTAATAAAGAGAAATGTCCTATGTGATTCGATAAATGACAACCCAAAGTGTCCTTGGCGGCGAATGAAATTAGAAAGGAGTTTCTAATTTGCATTATTTGAGTTGTGCATTTAAGGATCGAAATACATATAATTAAATAAAATAAGACTTGTGATGAATTACAGCAAGACCCCAAAATTTTTTAAATAAAAAGGAATTTCCTTTATTTATTATTTTGAAATAGTAAGGGTTGATTTGATTAATGTGGATAGTTAAGGGTTAAATCATAAATATTTCAAAATAAGCAAGTGGTTATAAAATATTCATTTTTGTTAGGGGAATATTCGTTTGGTCGTGGAATATTAAATCTTTGTCGGGAATATTAAATGCGACGGCCAGCGCGACCGTGTGTGGGCCCCATAACGGAAAGCGATTGGATGAGAAAAGCGACAAATATAAGTTGTTTAAAAATAATTGGCGTAATTATTACAATTAATCTTGTTGGAATACCGGTGGTTAAAACACACTAATCTGGCGTTGTTGAGCAAGAGCTTTGCGTATTGCATCAATTATTGATTCTTATGTAAAAGGCACTACTCAATAATTATTACGATGAATTCTTTGTTCAATAGTTTATTTTATTGATTCAATAATTGTTGCGTTGATATTTTATATTATTATTGTTTCAATAATTGTCAACGCACGATATTTCCCATTATCGGATCAATAATTCATATTATTTGAATAATATTATTAGATAACATTATTGGCAATGTCTAGAAAGTTCTATCTAAGGAGAGGTTTGGTCACTTAATTGCGCGCCAGTAAGGAGAGATCCTTATTGGAAAGCCCCCTCTTTCTTGGGAACAGCCTGGTTGTCATAAATGTGATTACATAATATTATTTGTGAATAATTAATTATTGATTCATATGATAAGGAAATATTTATTTTATATGAATATAAATGATGGATTTATTTATGTGGTTATTAATAAAGGAATTAATCTTTGAGATGTTTTATTTGTATTTTGTCCGGATTGGAGGTATTAAAAGATCAATCGGTTGTTATTACGACTTTATTGTGTGAGTTATAATATTTAATCCGAATAGTTGGATCGTTGTAATTTTTGGATATGTTATACATATATAAGTTGAGTATATGTCCACAAATTTTGAACCGTTAAAGATGAGCGTATAATTTATTATGAATTTTAAGAGGTGACCGATTCGAAATTAGGTTATAAATGATTTTGGTGGAAAATTCTAGAATTGGTGGGCCCCACTTTTGGTTGGTGAGAAATGTGCTCAATTGAATTTTCAAATGTGGTGGGTGGGAATAGTAGCGAGTAAAAGCCATCGGGTTGCGAGTTAAGTCTACTTGACGTGCTAACATTTTCCTATAAATAGAGGGCTAAGTTAGAATTGAAAATCACACCGAAACAAAGTTTTCTCTCTTTCTCTCTATATTTATTGAGCGTATTTTGTGAGTATTTAGATACTTTGAGAGTTCTTTTTCGATACAAGTTTCATTCGGATCACTTTCGACCTTTCCTTCAAATCTTGATTCTTTGAGGTAAGGGATATTATTTTTTTCGTAATGATATTATTTCTTGAATATCATTATCTTTGAAATGTTGATCTGAAGTTTTTATCAAATTTGGAACTTTTTCATGTCGGGGTTACTATTCATGAGTTACTATTCACGAGTTACTATTCATGAGTTACTATTCACGAGTTCTTATTCACGAGTACTATTAAGCTGAAAAGCGTGAAGATGTTTTTGTGGAATTTCTATCTTTTGGTGTCGAGTTACTATTCACGTTACTGACTTATTCACGTGATACTCTGACTTTATTCACGTATCTGGCACTATTCATAGAAAAATAAAATTTCTTCTTTTAAATCAAAATATCTATTACGGATACTAGCTTTGATTGTATCCATGTTTTGATCATTCTTGAATTTTACACCACTATGATTATTTTGAGGTATTGTTGGACATGGATAAAACAAAGTACGAATCCTTAATCCTTAATCCTTGTCATTTTGTTTCAATTGGATTCGTTCTTTAAAAATATTTTCATCATCCTCGGTCTTAAATGATGATATTATTGAATATCTTTGGCTGTAGTGCAAAAAGATGAATGATTTCTGAAGAATATCTTTGGCTTTTGTAGTGCAAAGATGATCGTGTGTTTAAATGAACATGACCGATCGATGAATATCTTTGGCCTGTAGTGCAAAGATGAGCAGTGTTGAGATGAACATGTGCCGATTGATGAATATCTTTGGCACATGGTGCAAAGATGAATATTTGATTTGAGATGAATATTGATTGATGTTACGAGGATAAAATATTGATGATGGACATTAAATTCATAGATTATAGTAGATTTCATTCTCTACGTAACTCTTCTATGAATTATTATTTCCATTAATAATATTGATCTCAAAACTTGTTATCTATTGTATTCTATCAAATTTTTCCTGTTGGAGACTAACGATAATTTGTTGTATATTATCTTAGTCATATTATTCTTCTTTGGGCTAGTTGAGCTCACCCTTTTCCTTGTTGTTCCATTTTTTTCTCTCGGGAGGCGAGAATGTAGCGAGTACTAGTCGGGTATGGAATGAAGGTTTTAGAAAGGATTGTTTAGTAGTCCTCACCATTTTGTAAAATAATGTATCAATAAATGTGATGGGGATTTATTTGAGTATAGATATTGTCTGAAGATAATATTTGTATTTAAACTCACGCTTTTCTTGTTGTAATAATAAAGTTGTAATTGTTTTACGTACCATGTATTTGGCGACTTCGAATGGGTGTGGTGTATACCTATTTTGGGGTGTCACAAATTCCATGTCTTATATTTAATTGGGACATTGTATGGTGGAAGGATTGAATTGTACGGTAACTATTTACTCAAAGGTTCTTTAATGATTAATGTTGAAATCTATATTATCCTGGAAAGTCGTTGATCGTAGGGAGGCTTATCCCTATTGTAGAATAAATATTATTTATTTAAATAAATTAATTGTTTAATTTATTTATTTAAATAAGATTAGAATTGTTCTAATTGATTTATTCACATAGGTTTAATATGGAGAACCTAAAGGGTCACACATAAAAGGAAGAATGATTATTTAAGAAGTTAATGGCATAATCGTAATAATATGTTAAGTATATTTAATTTAATCTATGGTGATAGAATAAATTAAATAGCTTAATATTATTATTTAATATTTTAGAAATATTAAATATAAATTAATAAGAGGAGTCTTATTAATATTATTACAATTATTATTATTTTAATTTCTAAAAGAGTTTAGGAATTAATTTAATATAAGTACTCTCATTTATTCCTAATTGGATTAGGAAGGAAAATTAGTTAAAGGAGTTTAATTAATTATCCCTAATAAGATTAGGGAGCTTAATTAATTAAAAGAATTTAATTAATTAAATAAATCCCAATTCCTTAATTGTTAAGGTGGGTTGCTTACATCTATAAATAAGAGGAGTCTTATTATGGGTAGGGAGGGTTGTTGACTTTTTTTCAACATCGACATAATTCCAATTGTTGGAAGTACACCCTTTCTATAGAGATAGAAAAACTAGGGTTTAGTGACCACCCATCTTCTTGAATTTTCTTCTTCCTTGGTGGATCACCTCTGAGGCCAAACATTTGTGTGGCTAACGTTGATCGAAGGAAGGAACCAAACCCGTGGATTCAAGATTGAGCGAGCGAAAGGATTTGGAGGTGAACTTGTACGAGGAAGCTCGATCTTGAGGGTATGATTTTATTCGTTATCTTTTCGTTTAATTAATAATTATGCATAAAGGGTGATCCGGGTATATGGTTTGTATAATTTTTAAAACTCGATTTTTTATCGCTTAGCATTTTTTATGCAATTAGATTGCATTATGAATATTACAAACCTAACAGTGGCATCAGAGCCAAACCTTTATGCGAATTATTAATTGTTTAAATTTGATATGTATATTGATATGTGTTTAGAACAATTTTTTGAGCATAATTTTATTGTATAAAATTTAAAAAAAAAAAAAAAATGCCAAAAAAAAATTTTAACAAGAAATTCTGGCAGCACATATGATTGTGGGTTTACAAGAATTCAACTGATATTCAAACTCTCCTTGGTTGATTTGACATACACAATATCAATGACCCAAATAAAAAAAAAAAAAAAAACGGATAACATGTAAACAAGTTTCAAAAGGAATCGATTTTTTTTTTTCAAAGCAAGGCTGTCGGTTTTCTTTGGATGCACGGAAATCGAGATGGCTTAATATGGTCATCTTAAAAAAATTAAAAAAATAAAATAAAAAGGATCATGGGCTACGGATGCATGTTTAACGTGTATATATATATATATATATATATATATATATATATATATATATTTGATATATATATATATATATACGGTATTTTATATATATATATATAATAGTTATATATATATTATTCTTAATAATTTTAGAATTAAAATAAAGTTTATTTTAATTTTAAAATAAAAAGTTCATTTTAATCTTAAAATAAAAATTTATTTTAATTTTAAAATTAAATTTCATAATAACTAATTAGAGTTGGAATTGGATTCCATTTAACTAATTGGAGTTGAAATTGGATTTTATTTTCCTAAAATAAAGGAGTTTATTTGTGAATAGGGAAGTAAATCCATCTTTCCTTAAATAAAGGAGTTTGTTTAGATATGAAATAAGATTTCATATTATTCAAAATAAAAGAGTTTATTTGTGAATAGGAAAGAGAATCCTTGTTTCCTTAAATAAAGGAGTTTATTTAGATATGAAATTAGATTTCATATTATTCAAAATAAAAGAGTTTATTTGTGAATAGGAAATAGAATCCTAATTTCCTTAAATAAAGAGTTTATTTAAATATGGAATAAGATTTCATATTATTCAAAATAAAGGAGTTTATTTGTGAATAGGAAAGAATATCCGTGTTTCCTTTAATAAAAGATTTTTTTATATGGAATTGGATTCCATAATTAATTAAAATAAAGGAGTTTATTTTGATTAAATATTTTGATTAAAATAAAATAGTTTATTTTATTCAAAATTAGATAAATTAAAATAAAATAGTTTTATTTTGATTTAAATTTGGATTAAAATAAAGGAGTTTATTTTGATTCAAAATAGATTTTATACTAACTAAATTTGCCCATTAAATGATATCAATATATATATTAAATGTTTATTATTAATGAGATGAATGTTATTTATTGATGCGTATGGTGATGTGTATGATAATAAATGGGATTGATTATGGACTATTGACGATATGATTGGATTTTATTTTAGTTGGATGCATGAATGTATGGGTTTTATTAAATGGGAATTTGCGTACCTCGTCTTCTCTAATTTTTCTTAATGTAAATTCTATCTCCTCCTATGTACTTCCCTTGGCTAACGATCAAGGTTTCTATTTATTTTAAATAGTTTTGTAATAGGAATATTTAGAATTGATTTTGAAAAATTGGAGATCGAAAAAGCAAGGCGCTTGAAGACCCGTTTGTAATGGAGCAGGGTTTAAATGTAATAGTTATATTTAAATATTATTTCTTGCACCCCAGGGTTTGACCTTTTGGTTCACTTGGTGGCTCTAGTGAACGAAACTAGAATAAAAAGTCCATAATCAATCAAGGGTAGAATATAGTATTCTATATATGCGCGTAATACTATATATATTATATATTATGCAAACATGCTTGGCATGTTCATTAATATAATAGCGTATTTTATATATATATGTGCATGCAGCTAAACAAGAAAGATGAGACAAATTAATAACAAACCCCTCAATTTTTTTATATATTAAGTCCTAAGCGTTCAAAGATATTTGGAATATCGAGCGTCGCCTTCTAGCATGATAAAATTAATAGAGTATTAAATATTTAATATGAGTTTGTTGTTGTCACCACAAAGCAAGTATTAAGTATTTAAGATGTTAATTTATCACATTTGATGCTTATAAAGAAAATTGAACAATATTGTTTTGTTGTGTCACCACAAGGATGATATTCTTCTTTTTGAATATATGGAGTGCTAGGTGGGACTTAACTTGGATAATTTTGATTCGGATGTGCCACCACTTGATCAAAATAATCTAAGAGCAAAAGAAAAGGAGTTGCATAGTTGATGTAATTGACAAAAGTTGTCTACCTATTTATTTATATATAGTTTGTTGTGTCACCACAAGGCTATATACATTTGAAATGGGATCCTTATACTCACTAGCAAATCTTTAATTAGATTTTTTTAGAACTATATAAGTGAGGTAATATAGTTTGAAGAAAATAGTGGGAGATACCAATTTAAAACAAGACCTAATTTATTTTGGTAATTAATAAAAGAATGTATGTTAAAATGTTTATTAATTACAAATTCATTTCTGAGAATTTTACAATGTCTAAAATTACTATCAACTGCGAAGCATATTAAATGCTAAATTAACGGGACCAAATTAAATGGATTGGTTAAGGAATTTGAGAATAGTTCTCATAATTTGAAAAGCTATCTTATGTCCTCAATCGCCTATCCTGCAATGGTTGCGAGACAATGCCTCTGAGGAAGAGATTACTACTTTTAGAAAGTGGCAAAATGATGCCTGATTGGCTCGATGCATCATGCTTTCGTATCCGTGAGTAACAAGCTTGACGTCGACTGAAACTATGGATACTTCTACTTATACTCTGCACGCGTCAAGTAGTTGATGGTGAGGAAAGTAGGGCGATAGATATCGAGATATCTAAGGAGCTCTTAGATCTAGAATGACCAGATGACACTATGATGCAGATAAAAGTCCTTAACATTATCAATTTGATTGATCGATTAGGACAACGAGTTTTTTGTCATGGATGGAGAGTTGAGCCAAAGATTTGATCTTGCACTCACTCCGGACTCCTTTCACAATTGTTGTGAATTTTTCATATGAACAAGATAGATGTCGGTCTCATTGATTTGCTTAACATATTGAAAAATGTTGAAGTCACTTTCCAACCAAGAAAGACCATGTCTTCTTGGTAGGGGCCAAAGGATCTTACGAAAAGAAGAGCGATTCAAGAAGGTAAATAGAAAGGTAAAACAAAGGATAATAAGAACAAAGCGTCTGGATAGCAAAGGAGTTTGCTTCCACTACAATAAGCACGGACCTTTGGAAAAAAGCTGCAAGAAGCATCTTGCGAGAGGCTAACCAAAGAAGCTTAGTGAAGTTTGATTTACAATGATTTTTGTTCATGATTGAAATAAATTTTCTTTAAGTCGAGGTTCTACTTGGGTATAGGATCTGAAACTTTGGTTATCATAAATATAGATTTATGAAGGGACCAAGCGAAGTAGAAAGTTAAACAAAGATAAGTAATCCTATGTGTGGAAAATATAGCAAAGGTTGCCATATTAGCCATAGAAACTTATAGTTTAGCAATACTACGGGCAAATCTATTAAGTCGATAAGTTGTTATTGTATTCGGTTCTTGTTAAAAATATTATTTCCATTTTATTGTTGAATGATGAAATCTTTGGTATTATAATTAAGAACAATTGTTGTTATTTATAATAATAATGTTTTGTATAATTTGGAATATCACTAATAGATTTTGGATACTTGACTTATGTAAAAATTATTTTGCATATTGAACAAATTAGTATAAGAAAAGGAGATGATCATTCAAAGAGTTGAATGTGTGTATTTGTTAAAATACAAGTGTGAATTATTTGAAAGGTTCAAAGAATTACGAAGTGAAACAAATTGGCAATGTATTAAGATTCTTTGATTAGATCGAGGAATAAATACTTGTGCGATAAGTTTCTAGATCATCTCAAATGGTTTTCTCATAATGGAAACATCGTCGATACGTAATAATTGATTGATGTATCGAAAGGAAAAATCATACCTTGTTGAACATAGTGCGGTCCAAAATGATTTTACAGACATTCCGGTATCCTTCTAGGATCATGTCTAGAAATGGTACGCATATCTACAAAAGGTAACCTCGAAATCCATTTGAAGACTCCATAAAAGTTATGGGCGGGGAGGATTCTAATCTTAAGTATGTTAAGATAAGGGGTTGTCGACTTATGTGAAAGGTTTCAAGGGATAAGCTTGGGACAAGATTTGACAAATCTGATTTGTGGGACATCCTAAAGTAAGTTTAGGATATATGTTCTATAATCCTACTTAGCAAAAGCGTGTTTATTACGAAACCACAACGCCTTCTAAGATAAAGGTGTTTATTATTGAAGGGGCTAGTGGGAGGATAATAAATCTTGAAAAGTTCAAGAACCACAAAACACTATAAGTTAAATAAGAGAAACTTGTAGATAGACCTGTTGTACCTGGCCCCGATATCGTAAATGCGGAATAGTGCACGAAGATACAGGGAGGTATGGATTCATCATAGATGATGATGATGAGATGCGCATCATAGAAGATGATGATCGAGAGTTACATCTGATGAGGTAAGAGTTCTAGTATGTGTACAAAAGAATCGAAGAGGGGAGCGTCGTGAAATTTCTAGTATTATATGATGATATACTACGGATGAGGAATTACATACCAATCTTCTGATCGGATAAAGATAAAGTTGTCTAAACATTCCTCCATGAATGATTTGGAAGAGTATCTTAATTGGGGATATAAATCTATATAGATAGATTTAAGAGGATGCTCGACTTAACCCGAGGCGATATATTCATTTGATCTTTAAAAGTCGTTTAGCATGGCAAACTCAAGAGATGTCTCGTGTAGATGAGAGGTATGGAGTGTATCTCTTTAATAGTCCCCACAGGACTCCAAAGAGAGATCACATGTGAGTAACAATCATGTATCTGATAAAATATCGAGACACGATGTTGATCGATCGTAATGGAGAAGTTCATTGTGAGTCGGTGAAAAACATCTTAAAGTGCTTAGCAAGCACTAAGGATGTGATCATATTCATGGTGGGTCTAAATAAAAACTAGAGGCTTAACGGACTCAAGTTTTTCGGACGGACCAAGACGACGAAAAAATCCACTTTAAGGTAAAGTGTTACCTTGAGCGGTGGTGTAGTGAATTGGAAAGGTTCCAAATAGCAAAAGAGTTCTTTGGTTTAGTGATAAAGACAAAGTATATAGCTATAAATGAAGGCTGCAAGTTGATTGTTTGGATGAAAAGTTCATTCTGAGAACTAGGAATAGTTCTTAAGTCTCATCTTGGATCTAAACATGTGTTGTGGCACTTTCATTTGATTATTAGAATCATTGAAGATGGGAAATCACTATAGAGATAGTGGACTCTCATGAACAACATTACATATCCATTAATTAAAGCTTATCCAACGGCGGGGATAATGCGTCACTTAGAAGAAGAGTATGAGATACCATGGCGATTGGCTTTAGTGCAAGTGGGAGATTGAAAGTAGTATGCACACAAACCCGATCATGTTTGATGATAAAAGCGTATACTTTGTAACAATCTTATTCATTTATTAATAAAAAGTATTAATTTATTAAAGGCTTTTAATTATCTACATGATCTTTGTTTTATAATATGTGATAAACCCGTAGTTTTAAGCAATGCTTTTAGAATAATGATGATGATCATTCTAATGAGATCTAAATTCTTAGAAAGCTTAAAACTAAAATAGTTCCCAATCGTTGGATTACTAAATTGGGGATTAGTGAATCCGGATAGATTGGTACATCGTTAACTTGCTCGTTGGATGAGGATGATTGATCTCATGATCATTTGTGTGGAACACTAAAGCAAGTATGTAGGTGCTTATTAGAGAATAAGTTCACTTGAGCGTGGCTCGCTAAGGAATACTAATGGAGTTTTATTTGCTGTCGATAGGAATTCTGTAGTGATAGTAATCTGAGTAATCCTTGGACTTGAGATCATCATAGTATCTTGTGTATGATGAGTTATACTTTGACTTATTCCTTAAGACCCTTAGGGTATATCAAAGGGTATGCTTGGGTATAATAAGTTATACATGGAATAATGTATGATCGATAAAGAATCTACCACTTCTAATAAAGAAGAAATGTCTATGTGATTAGATAAATGACAACCCAGATAGTCCTTGGCGAAGCGAAATGAAATTAGAAAGGAGTTTCTAATTTGCATTATTTGGAGTTGTGCGTTTAAGGATCGAAAATACATATAATTAAATAAAATAAGACTTGTGATAATTCCATGTCTTATATTTAATTGGGACATTGTATGGTGGAAGGATTGAATTATGCGGTAACTATTTACTCGAAAGGTTCTTTAATGATTAATGTTGAAATCTATATTATACGGAAAGTTTGATACATTTGGGGAGGCTTATCCTATTGTAGAATAAATATTATTTATTTAAATAAATTAATTGTTTAATTTATTTATTTAAATAAAATTAAATTATTCTAATTGATTTATTCATGCAATAGGTTTAATATGGAGAACCTAAAGGGTCACTGACATAAAAGGAAGAATAATTATTTAAGAAGTTAATGGCATAATCGTAATAATATGTTAAGTATATTTAATTTAATCTATGGTGATAGAATAAATTAAATAGCTTAATATTATTATTTAATATTTTAGAAATATTAAATATAAATTAATAAGAGAGTCTTATTAATATTATTACAATTATTATTATTTTAATTTCTAAAAGAGTTTAGGAATTAATTTAATATAAATACTCTCATTTATTCTAATTGGATTAGGAAGGAAAATTAGTTAAAGGAGTTTAATTAATTATCCCTAATAAGATTAGGGAGCTTAATTAATTAAAAGAATTTAATTAATTAAATAAATCCCAATTCATAATTGTTAAGGTGGGTTGCCCACATCTATAAATAAGAGAGTCTTATTATGGGTGGGGAGGGTTGTTGACTTTTCTGACATCGTAATAATTCCAATTGTTGGGAGAATCGCACCTTTTATAGAGATAGAAAAACTAGGGTTTGAGCCGACCACCCATCTTCTTGAATTTTCTTCTTCCTTGGTGGATCACCTCTAGAGGCCAAACATTTGGGTGGCTAGCGTTGATCGAAGGAAGGAACCAAACCGGTGGATTCAAGTTGAGCGAAAAGGATTTGGAGGTGAACTTGTACGAGGAAGCTTCGATCTTGAGGGTATGATTTTATTCTTTATCTTTTCGTTTAATTAATAATTATGCATAAAGGGTGATCGGGGTATATGGTTTGTATAATTTTAAACTCACGATTTTACGCTTCCCATTTTTATGCAATTAGATTGCATGCATTTTTGCAATTTGATTGCGTTCTTGAATATTAATGTTTGGCCTCTAAGGTGATCCCGAGAAGAAAGGCGAGGAAAAATTCGAAGATGGTGTGTTTTGGCTCCTAGCCCTTTTTCTATCTACATAGAAAGGGTACTCTCTCGATAAATTGGAATTATGTAGTTTGTTGAAAAATCAATGACAACACATAACCCGTAATAAGACTCCTCTTATTAATAGATGTAAATGACCTTAACAATTAAGGAATTGGGTTTTATTTAATTAATTAAATTCTTTTAATTAATTAAGCTCCAAATCTTATTAGGGATAATTAATTAAACTCCTTTAACTAATTTTCCTTCCTAATCGATTAGGAATAAATGAAATACTTATATTAAATTAATTCCTAAACTCTTTTGAAATTAAAATAATAATAATAATAATAATATTAATAGACTCCTCTTATTAATTTATATTTAATATTTCTAAAATATTAAATAATAAATATTAAAATTATTTAATTTATTACATCACCATAGATTAAATTAAATATACATAACTATATTATTCTGATTATGCCATTAACTTCTTAAATAATTATTCTTCCTTTTATGGTGTGACCACTTTAGGTTCTCCATATTAAGCGGTTGTGAATAAATCGAATTAGAAACGATTCTAATCTTATTTAAATAAATAAATTAAATAATTAATTTATTTAAATAAATAATATTTATTCTGATAGAGATAAGCCTCTAGCAATCAACGACTTTCCGGATAATATAGATTTCAACATTAATCATAAAAAGAACCTTTGAGTAAATAATTCGTTCTGGTACAATTCAATCCTTCCACCATCTGATGTCCCGATTAAATATAAGGCATTGGAATTCTTATCAAGTCTTATTTTATTTATTTAATTATATTCGATCATTAAATGCCTTCCAAATAATACAAATTAAAACTCATTTTCAATTTCATTACGCCTTAACCAAACTAATTTCATTACATCGACGAGGACTTTTTGGGTTTCTCATTTATCGAATCCTTGGGGAGGATTCTCATTTGTCGTTTATTAAATTCGTATTTGGTCTTTTATATGAAAGTGGTAGATTCTTTATTGATGTACATTATCTCCATTATACTACCCTTTGATATACCTTTGATATACCCTAAGGAATTAAGTCAATAAGTCAGTATAACTCATGCATTATGATGATCTCGAGTCGAGTTACTTGTACTTACTATCACTACTGAAATTCTGATGACGAGTAAATAAAACTCCGTTAGGTATTCCTTAGCGAGCCCACGTTCGATGAACTTATTCTCTAATAAGCACCTACGTACTTGCTTTAGTGTCTCCACAAAATGATCGTGAGATCAATCATCCTCATCCGATGAAGCAACGAGCGTATGTACCCGATCTATCAGGATTCACTAATCCCCAATTTAGTAATCCAGCGATTGGGAACTATTTTAGTTTTAAACTTTCAAAAATTTAGATCTCATTAGAATGATCATCATCATTATTCTAAAGCATTGCTTAAAACTATGGGTTTATCACATATTATAAAACTGACATCATATAGATAATTAAAAAGCCTTTAATAAATTAATACTTTTTATTAATAAATGAATAAGATTATTACAAAGTATATGCTTTATCATCAAACATGATTGGCTTGTGTGCATATACTTTTTCGATCTCCCACTTGCACTAAAGCCAATCGTCGTGGTATCTTATACTCTTCTTCTCTGAAAGTAGCGATTATCCTGTTTGTTGGATAAGCTTTAGTTAATGGATATGTAATGTTGTTCTTGAGAGTCCACTTATCTCTATAGTGATTTCCCATCTTTGATGATTCTAATAATCAAATGAAAGTGCCACAACACATGTTTAGATCGAGATGAGACTTAGGAACTATTCTGGATTACGTAATGAACTTTTAATCAAACAATCAACTTGCGACTTCATTTATAGCTATATACTTTGTCTTTATCACTAAACCATCAACTCTTTCTTTGTTTGGAACCTTTCGATTCTTTGCACCTTTGTTCAAAGGTACCCTTTTACTTAAAGTGGATTTTTACTGTCGTCTTGGTGCATCACGAAAAACTTGAGTGCATTAAGCCCTCTGGTTTTAATTTAGACCCACCATGAATATGATCACATCCTTAGTGCTGGTTAAGAACTTTAAGATGTTTTCAACGACTCGTAGTGAACTTCTCCATAATATAGTGATCGACATCGGGTCTCGTATATTTCATTGCATACATGATTGTCCTTTCATCGACCTCTCTTTTAAGTCTTGTAGGGGACTATTAAGAGATACACTCCATAGCTCATCGACATGAGACATCTCTTGGAGTTGCCATGCTAAGCGACTTTAGCATCAAATGAATATCGTTCCTTGGGTTATGTCGAGCATCCTCTTAAATCTATCTATATAGATTTATATCCCCCAATTAAGATACTCTTCCCAAATCATTACATGGAGGAATTTTTGAACAAATTTATCTTTCTTGATTGTAACATTGGTATGTCATTCCTTATCGTAGTATATCAACATATAATACTAGAAATTTCACGATGCTCCCACTGACCCTTTTGTACACACCAGGTTCATTCTTATTTTTGATAAAATCAAACTCTTTTGATTGCCTCATCAAAACGAATGTTCCATATTTGAGAAACTTGCTTCAATCCATTTCTCTCGAGTGTACACTACACTTACCTCATCGTATGTAAGCTGGATCATCATCTTACATGATGTGTGCCTCATCATCATCATCTATGATGAATCCATACCTCTAAATCTTGGTACTATTCGATTCTGATTCGGTTTGTGGTATAATGAGGTCTATCTATAGGTTCCTCTTATTTGACTTATAGTGTTTTGTGGTTCTTGAACTCTTCAAGATCTATTATCCTCCACCATAGCCCCCTTGATAATAAACACCTTTATCTTAGAAGCGGCGTGTTTACGTAACAAACACCTTTTGCTAAGTAGGATTATTGAACATATACCCTAAACTTACTTTAGGATGTCCCACAAATACATGCGTATCGAATCTTGTCCCAAAGCTTATCCTTGAAACCTTTTCACATAAGTTGGACAACCCTTATCTTAACATACTTAAGATTAGGAATCCTCCACATCCATAACTTTTATGGAGTCTTGAAATTTGGATTTTGAGGTTACCTTTTACCGTGAATGTCAGCCATTTCTAGGACATGATCCTGAAGGATCTTTGGAATGTCGGTAAAATCATTTTGGACCCGTACCATGTTCAACAAGGTATGATTTTTCCTTTCGGATACATCAATCAATTATTATTCACGTGTCGGGATGTGTCCGTTATGAGAAAAACCATTTGAGATGATCTAGAAACTTATTGCACAAGTATTTATTCCTTGATCTAATCAAAGAGTCTTAATGCTTTGCCAATTTGTTTCATTACGAATTCTTTGAACCTTTCGAATAATTCACAATTGTATTCAACAAATACACACATTCAACTCTTTGAATGATCATCTCCTTTTCTTATACTAATTTGTTCGATTTACAAAATTATTTTCACGTAAATCAAGTATACAAAAATCCATTAAGTAATATTCGATTCTATGAAACAT
This sequence comes from Panax quinquefolius, assembly GCA_020205615.1. NCBI lineage: Eukaryota > Viridiplantae > Streptophyta > Magnoliopsida > Apiales > Araliaceae > Panax > Panax quinquefolius. The sequence continues at coordinate 67,071,661 of CM035152.1, read as the reverse complement.
TATTATTATAAATAGAACAACAATTGTTCTTAATTATAATACCAAAGATTTCATTGTCCAACAATAAAATGGAAATAATGTTTTCACAGAACTAGAATACAATAACAACTTATTGACTTAATAGATTTGCCCGTAAGCGTTGCTAAACTATAAGTTTCTATGGCTAATGTTGACCTTTGCTTTTTTCCACACATGGGATTACTTATATTTGTTTAGCTTTCTACTTACCATTTGGTCCTTCATAAATCTATATTTATGATAACCAAGTCGGTATCCGATACCCAAGTAGAACCTTGACTTAAAGAAAATTTATTTCAATCATGAACAAAAGCGTATTATGTAGAAACTTCACTAAAGCTTCTTTGGTTAGCCTCTGCAAGATATGCTTCTTGCAGTTTCTTTCCGGTGTCGGGCTTATTGCGATGGAAGCAAACTCCTTTGCTATCCGTGTCGATTTTGCTCTTATTATCCTTTGTTTACGCCTTTCTATTTACCTTCTTTGAATAGTTCTTCTTTTGGAAGATCATTTGGCCCCTACCGGTAAGACTTGATCTTTCTTGGTTGGAAAGTGACTCGACATTTTTGATATGTTAAGCGAATCGGTGAGTGATATCTAGCTTGTTCATATGAAAATTCACTACAATTGTGAAAGAGTCAGGGGAGTGAGTGCAAAGATCAAATCTTAGCTCAACTCTCCATCCATGACAAAACTTCGTTGTCCTAATTGATCAATCAAATTGATTATGTTAAGAACTTTTTTATGCATGTTGTAGTGCCATTGGCCGTTCTAGATCGGAAGAGCTCCTTGAATGTCGATATCTATCGGTCCTACTTTCCTCACCATCGACTACTTGATGTGCGGGAATATAGTAGGAGCATCCATGAGTTTCATCTTGTGGCGAAGCTGGTTACTTTCGTGGATCTGAGCATGATGCGTTGAATTGCTGATGCATCATCTTGCCACTTCTAAAAGTAGCAATGTCTTCCTCGGAGGCATTATGCTGCAACCGTTGCGAGGATAGGCGTATTAAGGACATAAGATAGCTTTTGACTATGAGAACTATTCTCAAATTCCTTAACCAATCCGTTTAATTGGTTACAGTTAATTTAGCATCTAATATGCTTTCTTGATGATAGTAATTTAGACATTGTAAAATTACGTAAATGAATTTATAATTAACAACATTTTAACATACATTCTTTTATTAATTACCAAAATAATTTAGGTCTTGTTTTAAATTGGTATCTCCCTTATTTTCTTCAAACTATATTACCTCTCAATATATAGTTGACAAGGAAATCTAATTAAAGATTTGCTAGTGAGAATAAGATCCCATTTCAAATGTATATAGCCTTGTGGTGACCTGACAAACTATATATAAATAAATAGGTGAACAACTTTTTGTCGATTACATCAACTATCTGACTCCTTTTCTTTTGCCTCTTAGATTATTTTGATCAGTGGTGGCACATCAGAATCAAAATTATCGAAGTTAAGTCAAACCTAACACTCCGTATATTCAAAAAGAAAAAAAATATCATCCTTGTGGTGACCTGACAAAACAAATATTGTTCAATTTTCTTTATAAGCATCAAATGTGATAAATTAACATCTTAAATACTTAATACTTGCCTTGTGGTGACACAACAAACTCATATTAAATATTTAATACTCTATTAATTTTATCATGCTGAAAGCGGACGTTCGATATTCCAAATATCTTTGAGCAGCTTAGGACTTAATATAAAAATTGAGGGGGTTTGTTATTAATTTGTCTCATCTTGTTTAAGTAGCATACACATATATATATAAAATACGTCGTCGTATTAATGAACATGCGAGAGCATGTTTGCATAATATATAATATATATAGTATAAGCATGCACATATAGAATACTATATTCTACGGATTGATTATGGACTTTTATTCTAGTTTGGTTCCTTTAGAGCCGACGAGTGAACCAAAAGGTTGGCTCCCCAAAGTGCGAAATAATATTTAAATATAACTATTACATTTAAACCGGGCTCCATTACAAAGCGGGTCTTCGGCGCTCCTTGTCCCTTGATCTCCAATTCTTCAAAATAATTCTAACTATTCCTATTACAAAACTATTTAAAATAAATAGAAACAATCGTGATCGAGGGGAAATGCATAGGAGGGAGTTAGAATTTACGTTAAGAAAAATTAGAAAGGCAGAGGTCATGAGACCCCATTTAATAAAACTTCGTACATTCATGCATCAACTAAAATAAAATCTGATCGCATTGATCGATAGTCCTAATCGATCCGTTTATTATCATACATATCACCATATGCATCGATAAATAACATTCATCTTATGAATAATAAACATTTAATATATATATTGATATCATTTAATGGGCAAATTTAGTTAGTATAAAATCTATTTTGAATCAAAATAAACTCCTTTATTTTAATCCAAATTTAAATCAAAATAAAACTATTTTATTTTAATTTATCCGATTTTGAATAAAATAAACTATTTTATTTTAATCAAAATTTTTAATCAAAATAAACTCCTTTATTTTAATTAATTATGGAATCGATTCCATAAAAAAAAAAATTATTAAAGGAAACACGGATTTTTCTTTCCTATTCACAAATAAACTCTTTTATTTTGAATAATATGAAATCTTATTTCATATTTAAATAAACTCCTTTATTTAAGGAAACATGGATTACTCTTTCTGTTCACAAATAAACTCTTTTATTTTTGAATAATATGAAATCTTATTTCATATCTAAATAAACTCCTTTATTTAAGAAAGATGAATTTACTTCTTGATTATAAAATAAACTCCTTTATTTTAGGAAAAATAAAATCGAATTTCAACTCCATTAGTTATTATGAAATCCAATTCCAACTCTAATTAGTTAGCATGAAATTCTAATTTTAAAATTAAAATAAATTTTTTATTTTAATATTAAAATAAACCTTTTATTTTAAAATTAAAACAAACTTTTATTTTAAAATTAAAATTATTAAGAATATAATATATATATATATATATATATATATAAAAGCTATATATATATATATATATATATATATATATATATATACTATATATAATGTATTATATATATAATATATATGCAGTCTTTGCATTATATATAATATATTACATTTAAATCATGCATCAATAATTTATAATATATTTATAAAAACTAATAGCATTTAACATACCACGCGTGACCACGTTGGACAAAAGCGTAATGGGTACCTATTTTTGGAAAAAAAACAATTAGCGATATATATTTTTTTTAATTTTTTTTTTTAATAAATTTTATATAATAAAATTATGCCCAATTAAATTATTACAAACACGTATCGATATACATATCAAATTAAAACAATTAATAATTAGCATAAAGGTTTGGCTCTAATGCGGCTTATTGGGTTTGTAAATTTTTTAAAACATGATCAAATTGCATAAATAATGCGGGCGTGTAAAATCGAGTTTTTAAAAATTTACAAACCGCAACCCGGATCGTCCTTTATATCGTAATTATTAATTAAGCGAAAAGATAAAGATAAAATCCATACCCTTGAAGATCGAGGCTTCCTCGAATTTGAAGTTCACCTCCCGAAATCCTTCGCGTTCAACTTGAATCAAGGGTTTGTTCCTTCCTTTTGATCAACGTTAGCCACCCATATGTTTGGCCTCTAGGGGTGATCCACGAGGAAAACTAAAGATTCGAAGAAGATGGTGTATTTGGCTCAAACCTAGTTTCTATCTCTATAGAAAAGGTACTCTCAGCAAATTGGAATTATGTTTTGTTGAAAAAGTCAACACACTTAACCCGTAATAAGACTCCTCTTATTAATAGATGTAGGCGACCCACCTTAACATTTATGATGATCTCGAGTCCAAGGATTACTTGTACTACTATTATACAGCCCCAAAATAGGTCCATTCCATCAACCCATTACGAGTTGCTAAATATGTAGTACGAGAAAATAACTACAACTTTATTACAACAATTGTAAATGCAAAATCAACAACTTACATATGTTGTGAGTTTGGATACAAATATATACCAAGCTGTGTACGTCACAATGACACCTTACATAAGGTATAGTCAAAAAGCATTTTAGAAATTAGAATCTTTGGGAAGTGCTAATGAAACCTTCCGTTACATGGGAGGCCATGCTTTTTAGGTTATGGTAGATATCATATGGCCCGCAAAATTATCCTTGGTTGACCAATAGACCCCAAGAAAACGCAGAAGATTACTATCGTATTCTTCCCGATGGTGAGTCTTCTCTTGACATATCATTATCTCCTTTGTCTCTAATTTGGGTTATTATACTCCCAAACAAACACCAAGATTATATAGGTAGTGCTTGTAAATATACTCGGCAAGTGGATGAAACACAACCATGTCTTATGATAACACGAGTTTGTATGTCATTAGACATCTTGTATGATAGTGTAAAACACCCTTCCAAAAGTTAAATTCACCTCACCCTAATTATTAAACATCTATAGACCACCACTTAAAAATATTCCCTCGCTATCACTTCGACCCCATTACACTTTTATTACGAAAGAATTGTGAAACAAAGGGTGATCACAACTAGCTTCGATAAAGAATATTATGACTAAAGATAAATAAATTATCAATAGTCTTCATCGGTAATCGTCGAGATTTAGAACATATGGTAGATGATAAAACTTTTCAACCATAGTTGCGGTGAACGAAGCGATCCATTAAAAGAGTCGAATAGACTATAAAATCTATTGTCTTCTCCGCGTTAAAGTCCACCACAATATTTTATCCTGTAACATCGATCGACAATTCCTTTCCACAATCATATGAATAACTTCATAATCATAATTGTGATTCTAAATTCCTCTTCTCATCCGGAACGAAGATAATTTTCATCACTGTGTCTTTACGAAACATCGAACATCATGGTTATACCAAATCACGATTCTCATTCATAATCATTACTAATAAATTCATCTTTTGCACCACGGGCCAAGATATTCATCAACTAGTTCATCTTTACACTACGAGGCTAAAGATATTCAACAACGAGTCGTCTTTGCATTCTGAGCGAAGATATTCATCAATAATTAATCTTTTGAGCTACTCTGGGGCTAAAGATATTCAACAACGGTCGTCTTTGCATTACGAGCAAAGATATTCATCGATAATTCATCTTTGCCTTTCTGGTAAGATATTCATCAACAAAGTAATCTTTGCTGCACAATGAGCCAAAGATATTCGTATATCAAAGAAATACGTAATCATTTAGGAAGTTATATAACAATAATTATAACCGTGTTGATCAATTCACCTTTGCGCTTAAGCTAAAAATATTCAATTGTAAATTTAATGGTCATGATCATACCGGGTCAGCAATTCAACTTTTTGCACTCTGCGGCCAAGAGAACCTATAGTCACGCGATCATACCAATAATCTACTCATCTTTACACTCGAGTCGAAGAAATATCATCATTAGGGGTTATAAGAATGTTATATAAAAAATAATATAATCAAAACATGGTTTTAATTTCAAAAGTAAGATTCATAAATCAGCGATAATTTGGTGGGAGAAGAAACGATTTGTAAGTGAATAGTACCCCGTGTTAAATACATAAATGCTGGTATCGTGCGTAAGTAACCTCGACACGAAAAATATAAAGTTTCATAATAAAATTCAATATCCATATTTATAACACCTTAATCCAAATGTTATAAATCACTTAGAAATCTCATAATCTAATATTATTAATATTACAATAATATTTTAATCATTTCTAAAACTTATAAACAATTTAATTAAATTGTTTACACTTTACTAATTAATGCATTTAATCATCATAAAATGCCAAACTCATGAAATTTCATCACCATAACCAAAATCCTCATCAAAAATCTGCATATACCTCGTATATGATTCTCAAAGCCATAAAATCATATTTTCGAATTTTCTTACTTCACATAACATATTTAATTCATTTACTCATAACTAGAATATTTTCATAAAAATACCAAATCAGTTCCAAAAATATTTCTTTTCTGGGATTTAGCATAACATAGTCCATATTGAACATATATTTTTCTCAAAATTTTAAAATTCATTTACTATTTTCATATATGCCAAAACCACCGAATATTTAAACATTTATCATAAATTATACTTTTATCCAAAAATTCTGAAATTTACACGGTATTCTGATATTATATAGATGTACTTCCAATAAAAATTTCATCAATTTTAGAGTTAATCACAGAGAGTTATAAATAATTACTTTAAAATAGTCTTTTCTCATAAAATCCATAACTCTAATCTATACATCCAAAATCGCCATTTTTGGACACAATATATCAAAACTCATCAAATTATCATTTCAAATTTTCCAGAATTTTTTGAAGGTTCAGAAAAATTTCAAACTAAAAACATAATAACCACTTAAAA